>CM029376.1:16347545-16707349 GCA_017165825.1 Hepsetus odoe
ACTCACTCACTCACTCACTCACTCACTCACTCACTCACTCACTCACTCACTCACTCACTCACTCACTCCCTCACTCTCTCACTCACTCACTCACTCACTCACCCACCCACCCACTCACTCACTCACTCACTCACTCACTCACTCATGCACTCACTCACTCACTCACTCACTCATGCACTCACTCACTCACTCACTCACTCACTCACACAATACACACACATAAAAGGTGCACACACACATGCACACACCTCTATCTGATTGGATTTCCTTGAGAGCTCTTTGAGGCTGCGACTGAAGTGATGAAAATAAGGGTGCATCCATTAAGTGCATGAGGTAGGCCTGACAGAGGGCATGGATGAAGGATTTAAGTGTTGGCTGTAAAATGCCTCAGACCACCTGCTGCAGAGACAAAGGCATCATTTTCAGCCCAGACAGACTCCAAAACAGCGCTTTAACAAGTGCCAAAAAAGTATTTCAGTAGTATCAGGTATCAAACATCCAAAATGTTAAAACTGACCCCCCCACCCCCGACTGGACCTTTTACCGGAACAGCAGAAAAAAACACAGTTATGATGCTGTAAAGGATGATGGGAATGAATACCTTGAGGTGAGAATTTTTGATGTGATATTTTCTGTTTAGGCACACATGCACACACACACCCACACACACACACTCACAAACACAGACACTTTTCATGTAAGCTAATGTAATGAAATGTTTTCCCAGGAACTTTCTGGATTGATTCTGTTGGCTGGTTGATTGAGACAACACAGAGGACATGTGTTACTCTAAAAATAATGCACAGGAATTTTCATACCATTAAAAGTGTATTTGCACAATTGATGCAGTATGTTAAAAATGAATGACCAAAAAGGATTTATTTTAAATTTTTATTTTTTTGCATATTGTAATATTCTTTTAGACATCTATTATAACATCCATGTGGGGAATGCAATAGAGTGAAGACCATAATGCAAGATGTATTGTGAAAACCTGACACAATGGCTAATGGCTTTCTTGACCTGCAGGTCTCTTAGTCTGGATGATTTTGCTTATGCAGTCCCCTATAGTGTGAACCCCTCTTTGTTCCCTCTCTCTTACTCCACCCCATACACTGCTTACTGTTGTAAGCTGTTCAGATGGGAAAATCCCACAGTATCACATACCGGTAAAGGTTGGCAGCATGTAGACTCCCCTGTCAAGACAGCCCCTGGCTCACCATCACACAGATGCTGAGATCACAGAGCGTAGCCTTCATGCTTCGACACAAATACTCTTCCAAGCGTTGTGGAAACTGTAGATAGATATGCTTTTTTGGTCACTGTTGTGGAAATTGCTCACTGAGCCATTCAAACACACAGGTAGGTTGAGCCCGAGGTATCTAAATCTCACATTGACTTTTTGATGCTTGGTTTAATTTGCAATTGCTGGTACAGGCAATTTATCCCACTCTTCTGACAGAAAAAAATAAAAAATTCTATGTGAAATCTATGTTTAGGTTTTATCCTTGCCTTCTATAGTAGACAGAAACAAATCTAAGCCACCCTCTTTTACTGATACACTTTTAAATGGTTGGATTAAGTTTTATTCTGAAATAGTTATTTCTAAACAGAGATTGCTTAATATTTAACGTTTTGACCCGGGTGTGCAGGGTCGCCAAGCCACTAGACTGCAGCTAAAGGTCAGTTTTTATTTCCCCCTGATCTTGTCATTGCGAGGCTGTTACATGAGAAGGTCTCTAAGAGGAGCTTTGAAGTTGATGAGTGTTGGACATGCCTTTTGTTCTCAGCATAACTAGAACCACAGATGAGAAAGACATATCTATGAAATGCACCCATGTGCTTATGAAGCTACATTTAATGGAGTAACCCCCAAGTGATGTCATATCATTGCATATGATACAGCTGGCAAAAAAACAAAGGTTTTTCCCAGAGTAAGAATTTTACCTATTCAAATGAGCCAACCAAAAAAAAAAAAAAAACAAAAAAAAACCATAATCAAACAGGGTTTGGTGTTTGTGGATTTTGCAGAATGCAACTTCCTTCAACTTCTTGAAACACGTTTAGAAAATAATGGTCATCTGAATAGGAAAAACAGGGATGGTCTCACAATTTTAATTGTAGCCACAAGACAAGTGATATTTTGCACCTCCCTGACATCAGATTTGTTATTAGCTTAAGGCACCTTCTACTGTGATATCTATTTAGATACGTCTACATTTAGGTGTGAAAATATATATTATCAAATAAATAAATACATAAAATAAATACATATGTAGCATGAACTTCATAAATAATATCTGATAGTCCTGACAACTCTGAGCATCACATGAGCAGAGTCCATCAAGAGAGTCTCATGAAGTCTTTCTATGCCAGTATCTCTAAAGCAATTCAGCAAAGCTGTAGCCATAGTTGAAAACCGCGTCATGCAGATACATAGGTCAAAAAACCCAGTCAGGAAGTCAGGACCTTCTCTTTGCTTACTTGTTTACCAACAGCCAAGTGTTCCATAGCTTCTGTTTGACCCCCTTCAGATCACTTCAGGTCCTCTTTATCTCTCAGCACTCAGGACAATCAGGGCTGGGCACTTTGTATTAGTACTGGCCTGCACTCCCTAAAAGAACATGTCTTCCTCTTGCCACTGACTAGTGCGGTGATGCTAAAAGCCAACCATTGGGTTCTCATGCTCCTGCGAGGTAAGAACTAAGCTTATTCCTCTCCTAAAACCAGGCTAGGTCTCAGCTATGGCCTAGCACCTCTTTGTAAAGTTCAGGCACTTTATCTGGGTCCACTGGTCTGGGGAGGAAATGCGTGAACTTTTGATGTCGCCGTGATTTAGTCCCATCCCGTGGTGTTCCATCCCTGTTGAGGGCAACATAGTAGCGCGCCCCTTTTTCCCCGTGTTTGTAAAGATTAGAAGAATATGTGTTGTACCAATTCTCCTCAAACTGTTCCCGGAAGACACACTCAGCGGTCAGTTTCTCCTGTCAGAGAGACAAAGGATAAAGTGAGTAGTAGCACAATTTAATGCAGATTTCATCACACACATAGAACAAGAAAGGGTAAAAAAGTCAAAGGAAAAACAGTATCTATGCACAGTCATGCACTTGCAAAATGCTTTGTTCTTGTATAATCCGCATTGCTTGGTAACACTTACCGAGCCATAGAGTTCCCCCTTGTCATTCATCCCCAGGTAGAGGCCACTGTCCACTCCTCTGATGCTGATTAATCCAACTGCCAGGCTTATGAATTCCAGAATACCTGGAGAAGAATAAATCAATTGTTCTAGGTATGTTCTCTGTCCAAGCCTTCGTCACAGATTGTAAATAAGCTGCTGAACATTTTCTCACACATTCACTTGTGCACTCACTCACTCACTCACTCAGTGTTCAACAGCATTTGGTCAGGTCAAACTTCTGCCTAAACTATATAACTGGTTATATGTCAATACTACCATCTTCCCACCATAGAAAAGATAATGTTGTGAAAGTGCCATAGAAATCCACACTGCTGCTGCACTCTTGTACTCTTGAACCATCCTCAATGAGCTCCTTCCATAAAGAAATGACTATAAATGGTAAACATTGGGCACTGAACATGCTTCTTCCCCAAGGTCCAAACCATGTAACTCAATTCTTAAGATCCACTACATTCATTTCCCCATGGAAATATGTGTACTTTTTCATAGCCCAGTTTCAGGAGTTTTAGGAGTTCCTAGCTTTAGGAGTTTTATGCTGAAGATTTGATGTACAGAATGCAGTTGCATTATTATGAGCTATAATTATGCATTTTAACCAAAGGTACTGAAGAGCGAACAGCCTTGAGGGTACCACCCCACTTATGTGAGGTGTACCATCTCAGTGACAGTCCATCTTTTCTACTCACTGAAGGAATAACACAGGTTTTAAAATTCAGCATCAACAGGAGTGAAGGTCAAAAACCTGCAGGCCTACAGTGGATCACGAAAGAAACTGATTTTTTTTTTTTACCCCTATATTTTGGGTCTTCAAATGAGTAAAAACCCCGAGGTTTAAACAGCAAACACAAGCGCAACTACACGTGAGGGTCTGAGCAGCTTGCTTTTTATACACATTTAGTTCAAACTGAAAAAGCTAAATGCGTCAATGCACTGATATCCTCCACGCCCGCCCTGAATGCTACAGAAGGAGCCCTGTCCCGTACCGAAGCGGCTGTGGTCCTGTCTCGTGCCCTGCACCGTGCCGTCCGGCAGGATCTGCAGGTGGAAGCCGGTCCTGCAGTACAGCTGCCTCCTGCGCAGGATGCCCTTCAGGTGTGTGAGGTCTGTGCTGGGGCTCTGCGAGAGCCGCTCTGCGGGCACGAGGAGGCGCTCGGGCAACAGCGTGAGTCCGTCGGCCAACGCGGGCACGAAGAAAGGCGAGCTGGCGCCGTCCACACCTCCGTGCACGAGAACGCCGAACTCACCAAACACCGCCATAGTCCGACCCGTCCGGAGAACCGAGCAGCCTACACACCGCGGCGGGACGGTCCCATGCCTGCTGCTGCTGCTGCTGCTGTCCTGATGCCCCACACAGGAGGGTGTGTGTGCGAGAGGGGGATTCGTTAGATTAGGGATCCCAAGTGAGGGAAGAAGTAAAAGGATAAATCTCCACGTTTTTCTTCAGTAAATCCACCTTTAGAGCTTGGAGCAAAAGTTGACGCTGCAGTTTTTCGCAGCATGCACAGCGCGCGCGCGTGTGTGTGAGCTGAAAGAAGAGTTGCAGTAAGTGCGTGTGTGTGTGTGAAAGCCCAAAGATCTGAAGCGTAACTCACAGTTTCGCACCATCAAGCAAGGTGTGCGTGCGCGTGTGTGTGCTGTGGGGCCAGAAGCGCGAGGCAGGTGCAAGCGCGCGAGCGGTGGGTGGGGACTGGTGGGCAAGACCTGCCTCGCGCGCGTGCGTTGGCTGCTGAGGTCTAGGTGGGACTAAATGTCCCCAAGATGATGGAGAACATCTTCTGACGGTAGGCGAGGAACACTGCCTGTAAATAGTGTGTTTGTATATACAGCATTGCTTTAAAGTGAAAGTGACTGTCTTCGTGGACACACCACAGCACACCGCAATCTGCATTTAACCCACAGACACAGTGTAGCAGGAGACAGCCAGACATCCGTAGCTGTGCTGGGGACGGTACCTTGCTCAAAGATGCCTCGAGGTAACTTACTGGTCCGGGATTCAGACCCACGACCCTCCAATCATGGGGTCAGGGACACAACCACTAGGCCACCACTTTATTAGATACAGTGATAAAACACAGCAGACCCCATAAGGATAGAAAAACAAACATGGATCCCGATTGTGTAAATCCTAAAAAAACCTATAAATAAATAACCTATTAAAAAAATTAACAACATAAAGAAATAACCTATAAATCCTATAAAAGCAAATATGAGGTATGAGCAAGTTAATAATGTTGGAAAGCTTAAAGCAAATGCTTTTATTATTATTATCATTATTATTGTTGTTATTATCATTAGTAAAAGTATAACACAAAGACAATAATAATAATAATAATAATAATAATAATAATAATAATAATAATACTAATAATATAATGGTGATGATGATGACGATGATAACAACAAAACAACAACAATACTATAATAATAATAATAATAATAACAATAATGTCATCAAAAGTGTTCACATTCAATTGTGGGGAAATGTTTTAAAACAGGACACACTCCTATGTATTTTATTTTCTTTTCCCTGCATTTTGTCCGGGATCCAGAGTCACTCTGCAGCAGAATGAGCGGGTCTGGTCTCTGTGCTCCTTGCTACGAGGCCGCGCGTAATCTCGCGAGAGGTGGGTGAGCCACTCCCGTTAGTGTCATGATGGCTGCCCTTCGTCGGCTCCTCTCATCGGTTCAAAGATACAGCAGCGGGGCAGCAAACTGCCCAAACACCATGCGCTCCCTGAAGCTGCTCGGGACCGGCCTGGGTGTGGTGCTCGGGGGGGTAGCGGCGTATGAGCTGTGGCTGTCCCGGGACGAGGGGAAACGGGGCGGTGGAATAATGCAACATCAGCAGCAGCGCGGGCTGAGAGCCCTCCCAGCCGTGGCAGCGAAAGAGAAGGTAAAGCAGTGAAATAACATGGCTAAACACGGCGGGAGGGAGAGGCAGGGTTCAGCCCGCATCGCTGTTTCATCCTCCCTCCATCGCGAGTCCTGCAGCGAGAAAAGACGCTGATTTTAAAGCACTTTCTGGTCAAGGCGCTCTCCACCGCGGAGAGGTGCTGAAAAACACCCTGTAAACCAGGGTTCACTGAAAGCCTTCCCTCAAAACTGTCTGTTTTAACACCCCCACCCAAACGACACCTCTTAATTCCTTTTGTGAAGTGAAATAACTGGAAATAAATAAACACATCCTCAGCACAATCTCAAAAATGTCACTTGTTTTAAGTTTTTGCTGGCAGAGTTTAACATTACTGTAAACTGTATAAATATTTTATGCAGAATATATGCCACACATTTACACATGCCCCACTTTGCTTTATTCTTCTGTAAATTTATTATTTTTAGTAAATAAACTGTAATTGTGCATAAAAATGTGCAGAAGTGTGCACTCCTGTGTTGTTTACTGGCAGGAAATCAAAACGTGTAAATCAATCAGGGGAGGACTTACTTTTCCTTGCATACTTTATTTACAGATTGTAAAGTCATGGTCAAGGGAGTGTAATGACACATCCTAACATCAAATCAAGCAAACAAACAATCAGATTTAGCATCTTCTCGAGGATGATGCTAATGAATAAGATGGACCACACTAGCTCAGCTTGAAAACGTTATAAATTCTGATAAACCAGGAGGAGCTTTATGAAGGTTCTGTATTGACTGAACAAAATGAGCTCTTAATAACCCCAGTGTTTTCCATTTCTTTAAGTAGAGTCGGGCTAGTGTTATGTTAGCATCTGCTAACATACTGCAACAGTCCTAGTGATTGCAGCTCTTTCTGATAACTCTCAGAAATGGAGAACACCAGTGATTATCTATCATGTGCACCACAAAAATAAATTTTTCACCATCAGGGATCTGGCTCTCGTAAGAGTGCTCAAATTGCTTTTGGAAGTTACAATTAAGATTAGGTTTGCTAGGTCACTATGTCACTATATTTTTGATAAGTTTTTTATTTATCATAATAGAAATAAAGATTATGTCTTTGATATTTTTATTCGTACTGTGGTACTATGCACCACTGTAGGTTACAATATTCTGCTTTTCAATTTTTGAGATTGATTTGAAGATTTGGTGTGTAGTTCCAAAACGGTTTACAATGGATTGTTTGCCAGGCCGATGTTACCACTTTTCATGAACCCGTTCCTAGACAGAAGCGTATTAAAGCAAAGTTAAGAGGGAAAAAACAAACCCTATAAGACCAATGCCTACAAGATCTAAAGTCTGAGAGATTAGTGAAAATATTGACCATCCTTCCTTCTACTGAGCTACTGCTTAATTTATTGCCCTGTGTAAATGCTTGGCATTTTTTCGATAACTCTGGTAAACGGTGGAGATCAAAGGCCCTGATTCCAAAAAGCAGCACTGACAGCAGTTGTTCAGTTCACTGATTTAGAGAATCCACTCCTTTCTGATCTTAGTGAAAAGGCAAAAGACAAGGCTGCACCCTAATCATGTTCTTGGCATCAGTCCCTCCAGCAAGTTTGTCCAGTGGTGATCTGTGTGGACTGGCATAAAAAAAAGCCTTCAGCAATTTGTTGGATCATTAAACCATGCAGGGTTGACTCAGTCTGCTTTGCAGTCTCTCTTACACTGTTTTCCTTTTTTGTCTTTGTTCCCTTATCAACTCGGAACAGGGTTGGGGGGGGGGGGGGCAGCATTAGACGTAACCTTGACTTGTGGATTGAGACGCTGGAATTCAGGGCTGAGGTAACGGGACACGGCAGCTTGGCAGCAAAGCTGACATTTGATGTGGGTAATAAGTAGCAGGGGCACACATTCCCAGGGTGTTTGCTTGGTGCCCAGTGGGCCTGGCTGCCTGCCACCCGGGAAAGACATCAACTCTGTCCTGAAGCGCAGTTATGTGGAGGAACCTGAATATAAAAACGCATAAAGAAAATCCTGAACATTTGAGAACATTTGTTTGGGATTGTCTGAATGAAACTGAAATGAAATGAAGCCACTCATGAATGCAGTGTGAGAGGTCTTGAATGACTGCCTGAGGATTTTCAGTTGGGCAGATTCTACAGAACTGTTCTAGACACTTCAACACTGAGTTGAAGCTGAAGTTGCAAATGTTCTTGGGAGTAAAATTGTAGGATAAGAATCTTATATTGAATAATTATATTTTAAAAGTAAATGTAACCAAAGGAGTTCTTTGCAAGATTCCATAGAATAACCATTTCTGTTCCCATAAAGAACTTTACAGTATGTGGTTCTTAAATGAAACATTTTTTGCAAATATGAAGTTTAGAGAAGCTGCAAATGACGTAAAGGTTCTTGGAAGAACCAAAAGATTAGTGAAGAACATCTGCATTGCATCAGTGTTTATTATTTATCCAAAAAGTTCTTTACACGTACATATCTCTTACAGAAATAGTTCTTTAGGGAAATTAAATGTTTTTTTTTCTTTGTATCCCCCTCTTTTCAGGGCACATGGAGTGTTTTCAATTTTGCTCGAATCTGTGTTAAACTGAAAGACTGTTGTGTGTTTTGTTACAGGCCAATATGCCTGCTGATGACGTGGACATCACAATGTCAGCCCACGAGCACAGATTTCGGCTCTTTAGTTCATTGGAGTATGAAGGACAGCTTTACATGACACCACTGGACTTCATTGAGTCAGTCACTATGAGCGTGCCAAAGAGTAAGTACTCATCCAGAATTCTCACATAAAACAACTCTAACCAACAAATATTCCACAGGAAGTGCTTAGAAGCTGCCCGTCGGTTCAAAAGTATAAACAATTAGTTTTTGTTCACAGATATATTTGGTTAGCTGTGATGCAACACACGTGTTTTCCTACTACCTGGTAGATATAAAGTAGCTATGACTGGTCACTGCTAATGTAGTCATAACACCTGCATGGAGATTTCCATCTCTGCCAGCATGACAGCTATGCCCCATTTCTGTTACAAAAATCTGTAAAACCATTTCCAAACATGTATTTCTTCTCTCAGGAAGATAGACGTTACACACGGTGAACCTTCATGATTTGTTTACATAAATAAAACAAAATTTTATTCCAAGACAATGTTAGAAATACTTTAAAACAATTGCAATTGCATTATTTTGAAGTTTAATGTAACAAAATAGATTGAAGGGGCAATTTCATGAATGCTAAAGAGTGCTTAAGTATGAGTTTCATCAATATAATAAAAAAAATAATAAATAAAAATCATCCTGTCCTACCCCACCGGCAACTTTTTAGAAGGCAAATAGTTCTGTTTCGTTTACTGGAGCCTTATTTCAAACATTTCATTCTAGCTTGTTCCATGCCAGCAAAGTCATGAATGTATTTTTTGATGATCCCTATAATTTGGACTATGTCTCCAGATCTTTCTTCCTTAAAACAGCGCCAGACCATTACCAGTCCACATGCATGGTTCACTATAAGGACAAAACAGTCTATGCTTGCCCTTTCCCCTGTCTGTTGATATAAACCCAGTGTAGTCTCTTTTTACTGTTAAACAGAGAACTAAGTAAGGTTTTCCTGGCAGCAACTTAATCATTTTGAAAAAATGTTGTTCATTTAGCATTATTTATTGTTTGCGCTCCCTTTCGTCTCCCTTAAAAACGACTCATGTAAGTGTAAAGATACATATACTCTGACTTAATGAAAAAGCAGTCCAGGTTGAAACTCTCCTTATGACATCAGGGTGGTTACCGTGCTGTAGGCTGAATAGTTGGATACTCTTCAGTTGTGAGTTTTTGTGACAACAACCATCTGTTTCATGAGATCCTTTAAAAGTTCTGAATGTATGAAGTTAACCGAAGATTTCAGGGGGAACGTGTTCAAATCACAGCAACTTAGAAGCAGTTCTTATGCAGCTAAAAGTTGTTGCTTTGAAATTGGGTGCACAGCTTTATCATGTACATGTTAGCTGTAAGCTGAGAGTTGGACTTCCTGGAATCTTCAGAAAGGAATAAAATGTGAACTCTTATATGAAGGGCACATTGCATCACTGCTTCAAGCACATTTTTTTAATGGCATATGCTCAAAAAAAGGCATAATGGTATTTATGGTTTTATGCCGTGGCTGTAAAGTCTGTTTTGAGTGCACTCTAACTGTGTATGTTGACCAGAGGGCTATTAAGCATAATTGAATTTTACTGTGTAAACTTAGGATATTAGTCATATATTAACTTCTCATGGTTTTGTTTTGTTTTTGTGTGTGAACTAAGACGTTTTAAATGCTTCACATCTTTCTGTGAAATCTCTGATCCAGTTGCTTTATGTATGTGAATTTGAAGGAGGGTTCAGTACATCATGTTATAAAAGGGCTGAGGCTCTAGGATGGTTTTGGGCTCAGTTGCTGTAAAAAGCAGTCTTTTTAGATGCACCTGCATTTTGATGGAACAGGCTCTCGTGCTCTTTTTGCAGACTCATGGCTGATTTTGCAGCTCATGGAGAAAAGCTTCATGCCTTTAGACAAAATGCTGAGAGAGGATGAGTGCGCCCAGCCAGTCAAGTATTTTATGACCCCTCTGCCTTATCGCAAGGGCATGGCCTTGTCATTCCTTTGGAACTTGCATTCACAATATTTAACAATAAGATCACCACATTGCTGTCATTGGTGACTGAATTTAGGATGTAGAACAGTGCAGTTAAACAGATTACACAGTATTGTGTGTTAATGTACAATCTGTTGATGTGCTTTATGCTGACATCTAATGACAATGCTAAATGCAGATTTTCATATTTGCTATAAAAGTGCTTTCTTTTTCAGAAAAGAAGTTTTGGAGATCCTTGACGAAACAGGTCTGTTAGAATAATCTTACCCATTGTTTCTCTGATTTAAATGAGAAATCTGGTAATAAAAAAAAAAACTTTTAAAAGGATTTGGAGAAGATTCTGTCAGACACTCCTCCTGTTTGGAAAGGATCGTCTAGATTTTTCAGAAGCTTGAGTGAGAGAGGTAAGAATTCACAATAAATTTTGTTTTATATTTGGTTTCCAAGAACGGACACTCACATTTACACTGACGCCAAGCAGACAGTTTCATCCAAATAAGCATGTATTAAAAAGTATTAACAATCTAAAAGAGAATTTTTTTTTTTTACAATAATCTGAAGGCTTTTATAATTGAGATTTCAGTAATCTCCTTTTATCTGTCATGATAATAAGGGTAAAATGGTGTTAAATCTGAAAAAAAAAAAAAATCTTTACAACACACTTTATGCTCTCTGACAATAATGTGTTTGTGGGTTTGTAACTTTAGCTGATTTAAAAAATGAATAAATAAATACTACCTGAAACTTGTAAGTACGTTCAGTGTTTCAGTATGTAAAGTACAGACATGTGTGGTTTGAGAAATACCTTTAATCTCAATTATTGTACAAGAGGCATCAATGGACATCAGACAGCACATTTGTAACCATTTCTGGAAATAAGAGCCAATGTGGAATCTTTAGAGGCGCTACCCATCACCACCACTGAAATTCTGAGGTTTCTCTACAGTGCATCATTTCACATAAAACCCTGAAAGTAAGTTTACATCAGATTTAGAAAGAACTTCTCTTTAAGAGAGGTTGTGCTTGTCGGATGGAGGTGACCCTTTGGAGAGTTGAAAAGCAATGAGAAGTGTTGTTTGATGATTCGGTCCTTGTTGCAATAGCAAACCAGTGGAATTATCTGAGCAGGAGTTTGGTCAAAGATGTTTGTCAGGCTCTAACGCGAGAGTTAGAGAAAGGCTCCGAACACAAGAATGTTTATGTACCATTTTTATTTCCCTATGAAATTACTAAAATTAAGTTCTAGTTGGTTGGCAGAATATCTAGTCTCATTTTTGAATGTAGCAGAAATGTGCCTTTGCTCCAGCCTGAGCTCAGATATGAAGGTGACAAATATCCCTTGCATACCACGTAGCACCTTAAATAGAATTCAGCAGGGTGGAAACTGGAGTACAACACATACCACAGCCAAACAGTAATTCACATATTACTCAGGCCTCTAATGACAGTGTTACAGTTCTGCTGGTCTGGTTCATGGCATGCACACTGGAAAAAGTGGTGTACTGAATCATTAATTTTTGGTTGGGTGTTGGTGGTCTAGTGGTAGGGTGCTCGTCTATGGACCAAGAGGTTGCAAGTTCAAATCCCACCTCCAGCACCACCATCATTCCTGAGCAAGACCCTTAACCCCAAGTTGCTCCAAGGGGACTGTCCCTGTAGTTAAGAAGTGTAAGTCGCTCTGGATAAGAGCGTCTGCTAAATGCCGTAAATGTAAATGTGTGGTCCACTATAAAGAGAAGTGATTCTCAACCTGTATTGGCATGGTGGTTATAGCGCTGGGCTATAGGTTTTTTTTTTCTTTTATCGTAATAATTGGTTGTAATATAGACATTTAGCCAATCTCACCGAACTGCGTCAAGTTAGGTACTCAGGTGATATTTTTCACTTTTTTTAAGTTTGGACAAAAAAAGGCTTTTCATCTATGAGTTCCCATGATGGTCCGTGCAAGCATGACTGATTTTTAGGCTATTGATGTAATTATACAAAATAGTTTGGGCTAGGATATAATGTAGTTTTTCTATAGTAGCTTATCAGTAAATGATCATCTTAATCGTGCAGTTCAAAGTCAAAGCAGAAAAGAAGGATCAACAGGCTGAACATAAATTGTTTTTCCCAAACAGTTTAGGAAACTGTCTCCAACCACTGTGGTTAAACTTGTGCCAGGAATCAGTTTAAGGTGTACTGTTGCATTATAGGCTGCACAGCAGTACATTTTCCCATCCAAGTTCCAGCGCTGGAACCTGGGTTTTAATTACCTGTTAAATTCTGAAGGTGCACTTAGTTTTTTTTTTTAAGAATGGCTGGAGCTATAAACAAAGCCTTACTTCAGATGACAAGAAAAGCTGTTTGAACTTTGCAGTGTTGAGACTTGTCCTAGTGACAGCCCCCCCAATCACACAGGACAGTATGAATACTAAGAATGGCATTGGATTACAGCTCTCACACTGAGACTCTTTGCGAATTGTTTCAGTGGATCTTTGTATTCCTGACAGGATCTACTTGAGGATATGGGCTTGGTTTCTTTCTGCAAGTTTGAAGGTGTGTGATTTCTTGTCTGGAAGGTTGCAAAAAACCATTTACCTTCTCAAACACATTAGGCCTTAATAAAAGTGCTTTATTGTTTTGATGCATTGTTTATGTAGCTCATTGGCCAGAGTCAAATCCCTGTTTTATTTAAAGCTAGTGCGGCCACACATGAGTCTCCATAAAGGTGCTACAATGCTAAATATGTCTCAAAGATCTTACAAATGTATAGATATATACTATAGATGCACTTTTTCATGCTTGTATAGACAATTTTCTTTTGTCCTCTCCACTAAGCATACCTATGTTCTTTTTCCCACAACACTCAAAGCAGTCACCCTGAACTATCTTTGCTCCATGTCACTATCTTTGCCTGCAAACAAAAGCTTGGGAATGCTTTCAGTAGCTGCAACAATTCTCCTTAAGTCTCTCCTGGGCAGAGGCCTGACAGTTGCTCTTCCTTTTTTGCTTTCCGCACAACAAAAGGACTAGTAGGCCTGAAAGAAGAACACAAACCCCACATCAGCCGTTCACAATCAGTGACAGATCACTCGAGAATGTTTTACACCTAGGAAAACAAACAGAAGTTGGCCCAGGAGCCAGGCGCTTTGGGCTGGTTTTGTTTGGGTTTGTGTCCAGCCTGATTACTTGACTTTTAGTGTCTCTATTTGTGTAGAAAGAACACCAAATAGGAGTTAAAAAGGGAATCCCCTTAGATGTTATCATCTGGAAAAAAGCAGGGATGCTAAGTTTTAAGTGAAATGTGATAGTTTGTTTGATTTTAAGGGGGTCTTTTAGGATCAAAAGTTGTTTCAATTGTTAAGGGAAATGCATTATGTGCTGTTTTCCAGGCATCATCTCATACACAGAGTATCTCTTTCTTCTTTGCATTTTGACAAGTGAGTATGTGTTTTTCTTGTATCTTTTCTGCTTTCGAAATCGGGATTAACCTCTTTATATAAACAGCATGTTCTAGTGTTACTTTTGTACCTGTCAAATCTCAGCATTTGCTTTTTCTCATTTTCTAGAGCCTCACGCAGGCTTTAGAATAGCTTTCAACATGTTTGATGCAGATGGCAATGAGATGGTGGACAAAAGGGAGTTTACGGTGGTATGCTTTTGTCTTTTCCTTTGGCTTTTCATAAATATATATCTATACTCCTGTGATGATCCCAGTGTGCTGTACACATAGATGTTTCTCATTTAGCTGGAAGAAATATTTCGTAAGAAAAATGACAAAAAGGAAAGAGATGGAGATTCTGACAGCTCTTCTCAATTGGTAAGGGAAGTGTTCATCTTTGTCTGTCCTTTTAGCAATTCGTACTGAGACATGTTTTACAGTCTTCAGTGAGATAAATAACTGCCATGTCTATAGGAAGTGTTTAGTCAGGCATGTTAGAGTTTGAACAGGGTGACTAAGAATGCAAATGAGTAATATGAGATTATGAGTAATAGTTTTTATGAAAGATGCAAATGTTGCAGGCCTGTATGAAAAAAGAGTGGAAGAAGTGTAACTGAGTTAAGTCAAAGTACGGGAATTGTGCTAAAATCTTTCTTAAACAAAATGGAAACACGAGGCAAAAATATACTCAAGATAGCCTTTATATATTAAATTTTTATATATAAAATATTTATACATGTGTAATGAGGTGGTGGGTGTGATAGTTACTAGTGAGTGGCACTGGTCTTAACACATGCAAAATTTGGCAGGTTTATATTACACTGATATACATTTGATGAGATGTTTTGCTAAAAGTAAATATTACAAAGGCTAAATGTAAAAAGTGCACAGTAATTGTACAGTTTACTACTAAGTTAGTAACAGTATACTATTACATGTCTAACTATTTCCACTCCTGAATATGGAATCTTGCAACATATAGATTTCAGAGGTGTCAACTAGAAGAAACATGTATCCATTTTCTTTCCTGTTTTCTGCATGCCACCGTCGTATGTCGTCTTCAAGAGTGTGGAACTGTATGGATATCAAGGTTCTGTCAGCAGTGCTGTATGTATTTGATAAGCCTATTAATGATTAAGAGCATGTTTTTGGTTCTTGTTCTCAGTCTGCCTATGGATGTGCATGGTGCACAATTAAATTTGTAATCTGAGTTTTAGTAACATCACAGCATGTCCAATTTAGGATGATCTCTATACCAGGAACACTAGTATGAAGTAGAAGAGGCAGGCTTTTAAAAGAATTGCACTCTTAATAATGAAGGTGCCAAAGAGGTTCTGTAGTGCAGTGCCATAGAAGAACTACCTTTTAAGCTCTAATAACTCTAGATTGACTTCAAGTGGACCGGAATAAATTACTCAGATCAGCCCTGCTTTAAATGTTTCTCTAGAACTTTTGTTTTTTATTCTATTATATATATATATATATATATATATATTATATCAATCATTTTTTTTAAATAAATGCAAGTCAAGGAAACAAATTTAGGAAACCTTATTTTTAAGAGTATATTCTACTTACTCAAGCCTGTATCTTCTCAGTCAGGAACAGAGCAATGTCATTTTGCCATCTAGTGTGTAATGTTTGGATAAAGTCAAAATGACCCTCATTTGTGCCTCTGCCTCAGAAAAGAGAAGGACAATGCAGCCTTAATGGATCTCAAACTGAAATGCAAACTGAAACATGTCTCATTGTGTGGCAGCGCTGCCGAAAAGCACAGAGAGGAGAACAGATGATTTATGTTACTTTTCTACTGTCAGGTGGCTTTCGCTGAGGCATGGTCCCAGAGATTTCACTTAAAAGGCCCTCACCTGAAGACAGGCAACTCCTCTAGGACCCCCATGTTTTATTTTTACAGTTATTTGAAAAGTGGTATTTGGGCTCAGATTACCTTTTTGTGATGGCCTGACCATGAACAGCAGCGTGCCACTCACAGCTAACACCTGAAGAATGAGCCAGTTCCAGTAGAGAACAGCACAGCTGGCTTTAAAAAAATCTTACTCAGGTTTTCTTTAACGGTGCTTTTTTGTCTTTTGAAATCCCACCCACCATGAATTACTCTTCATCGCAGTCTTTGAGTCCTATGATTGATAATAATGCAAGGAATAGGAGATGATATATGAACAGTATAAACATTTTTCACTGCTTGGAGCAGAATTTCAAAGGATCATTGTTTTAATCCTTAAGAGCTCGTTGCCTTACTGACTGAACCTGTGCATGTAGTCATAAATCCATCATTTTGTTTATTGAGCTATAAAGCACTATGGAAGCACTGTGTTTTATCAGGTGCATTGCTTTTCTAAAGCCATGCAACACAGTGAAGATGAAAAAATAATGTAACAAGAAAAAGCATTAAAACCACAGAAAAACAAATTAAAATGAAATGACAGAATACTATCATATGTCTCTTTGATCATTCTAGGGAAATTGCTTCTTATATACTGACAGTTGAAAGGCATGGGCCTTTGATTTTAGTGATGTTGATTCCTGACGACTGATCGTACAGCGTTGCAGATGGAAAATAATTTCTAGAAGATTGTCAAATCAGGCAGTATTATTAGAACAATATTATTAAAACTGTTTTTTATAAAAGTCTTAGAGAAGCACTGGGCATGGGTTCTTCAAAGGAGATTTCTGGGAAGATGACATAGGGGTACACTAAAGCTTTTTTTTTGTTTGTCTTTAGCCCAGTTTTTGCAGCTACTGTTTTAAAAGCCAATGAAAATCAGCAACAGCTACTTTAATAACCAATAAATCCAGGTTAACAGTCTCGTTACTGATGTTTGCAATCTCCCTAAAGATGTTTTATTTGCCATAAATTTAGTGAACTCGGTTATCACCACAGGTAATAATTTTCCTGTATTTAGACAAGAACAAAAAAGCCTGTTGACTTAAATACACTTATAACTGAGACCGATGGGCAGTTGTTTCAGTGTTCCTTTACAATTTACAAAATACACAATTTGCTCAACCTCTGACCTTCTCTGTTTTGTCGTTGTGTGAATTTGTGTTGTAGCCTGCATTTCTGTGTGCATTTTATGCCTGTTTTGAAGCCTTTAACAGCTATACTTCTCAAATGCAGGTCCTTAAAAAAGAACAGCATCATACTGAACCCAGAAGCTTCTGGGATGTGCTGAAGAAGGGTGCAAGGATAGTTCTCTTTTCAGATCTGGTGGAGGTACAATAATTGTCTCAGTCTTTTGACCTCAGTATGGTAGTTTCTTTTGTGAATGGCTCCTGTTTCTTTTGTGTTGTCGTGTAGTTTATGTATGTGTTTCCCTCTGTGTCCTTTATGAGTGCCAGTGCAAAATACAAGCAATTGTTGAACTTTGTCACAAAAACCAAAGCTGCTCAGTCTGATGATTTGGGTACAGACAGTTTACATATCTAGGCTCCACTCACAAGGATGGATCGAATCCCTCACAACCTAATGAGTTAATCTTAGGTAAGCATAAAAGGAGTTTGGATAGTTTGTTTGAATAGATCGGGGCCTGATGCACTGCCCCTTTGGATGCATTTTGTCTATTTGTAAAGTATACAACTAGATAACATAATAAACCATAAACTCAATGGGTTTTAAGTCTGATGTAATCGTATTTGTTTGAGTGGGATTTTGTTGTCAAATGTCACATGCTTAAGGTTGTAGCACTGATTTGTCAATTCAAAGCACTCTAGAGACTATTAAAGGCTAGTGTGCATACAGTTACTAGCTCCAGTATATATTTTTTGTTTTTGTCATATTTTAAAGCAATGGCTCTTAGAATAACGTACTGCAGGAGTATGTTCCTGAGGGATAAAGCATCATCATCGTCAGTAACAAATCCAGCCTGAAACGCCATTCATATGCTGTATGCAGATTTTTTGCATGGGTAACATGTTTGCTGTATAGCATGGCTGCTCCTTATTCTGTCCCTGCTGTTACTCAACAGACTACTCAAATAACATTCAAACACTGTAATGAATCCACTGAAATGGCCAGCTCTTGACACTCAACAAGACACATCTCAAACATTCTTAGAGTGCAAAGCAAGGATCCCATTTATGGATGTAAGGCAGTGGTATTTGATTCATACAATAATACTAAACAGAATCAGTGTGCCTTCTTCACCTCACATTTGTCTACACATCCTGTGGATAAACCATTTTGAAAGTGTGTGATTTATTCATTCTGCTGTTGATGCTGAGCAATTTGCTATTGCCTTTACAGCATGTGCAAGAAAATATCACAGACACAACTCTGTTGGTGCATTTCTTTGGAAAGAAAGGAAAAACTGAACTGAACTTTGAAGACTTTTACAGGTAAAAGATTAGAACTTCTGTCCACAGCTCGGCCAAAAATCAGCCAATTATTGCTTTTTCCAGGCTTAAGTATATTTGCTCAACATTATTAACATTATTAAATATAGTTTTTTTGGGAAAAAATTCTGTTTTTGTTACATAATAACTGGTAAATCAGCCTCACAATGCATTGCCACAATTTTTCACATGAGTTCATTTTAATAGAAATTTATTTTTTAAATAAAAGCATTAGTTTCAATTATAATCATTTATTTTTGTCCTTCAGTTTTGCTTTCCTTTCCATACATCCCCAAAAAATGTAATGTCACATTAAATGACATGAAAAAGAGGGAGGGATAGACCTTCAGAAGAATAAAGTTGACAAGTATTCAGCATCCTTAATAGTGTGCATCAGGCGTAATATGCCCCGTGCCCATTGTCATGCAAAATAGACAGTTTTAGGATTTTAGTAATAGTCACAAAAAGCTCCCACTGTGACCCATGTACTAAGGAAAGTGAGAAACAAATGAAAGATGGCAATTATTTTTTAAGTCATTATACCTTACAGTATAAAGTGAAAGCAGTTTTTGCAGACTTCCCCCTGGATTTATTTGATAAAGCTGTCACTTTCTGAATGTGAAGCTGAGAAGCTACTCATTGTCCTTTACATTTGAAGGACTTTTCAGTAAATATGTGTTGCCAGGTTAGTGCTGCTAATTATCAGATGTTATTTCAATTTTGGCATAATAATGCTAAATATATTTATCTTGTTTGCTGATAAATAGTCATTTTTCTACTGGATCTGTGTCTTGCTGTATCGACAGATTCATGGACAATCTGCAGACAGAAGTGCTGGAGATCGAGTTCCTGGCTTATTCTAAGGGCATGACCACCATCAGTGAGGAGGACTTTGCTCGCATCCTGCTGCGCTATACCACTGTAGACAACATCAGCAGCTACTTGGAGAACGTGCGTCACAGCATACCAGATGAGAAGGTAAAGCTTTTGCTCTTTTGCTCTTTTCTTCCTGTCTTCTGACGTGACTCTGCTCGCCACAGCTCACTGATCTTTGACAGGCCCGTATGTACAAGCATGCCCCTACTGCAGTGCGGAGCGAAAGCAGGCTTTTTAAAAGTGGTGTCAAGAGTTACCATAACTGGCATAGGATTACTACACTCCAACTTTCTATGATTTTCTCATTGTCATTTGTAAACCAGTATACCAAAGGTATTTAATGACCTGTCTTTGTATATTTGTTTTATTTATTTATTTTTCTACACAAGACACATTAACCGATCCAAAGTTAAAGGCAACTATATTAGGTGTTTTAACAGTTTTCCGCAATTCTGAAGACAGTTTAGATACAGACAGACTCGAGAACGAAAATGAACTTACATGCAGATGAATTGACATCCAAAATAAAATATAGGCCTTTGCATTAAAAAGTATAAAAACAGCATAATAATTATTAATAATATGCAAATAATAAAGTATCACAAGGTGATTAATAATGGCATAAATGGAATTGTTAATAATTATAAATCTCAGTGTATGAGTGCTCATTCATTATCAGCCTCCTATTATCCACATGTCTGTATCCTTTAAGATATGACAAGCAGTATTCTGTGTATGCTTCTGATTCTATGTTTTGTTTTGGGAAAAGTTGCCCAAGATGTTCTGATTACATTGTACAATACTGCTCCCTCAAGAGGTCTGATTTTGTTCCCACTTCCTCACTACTTGTCACAGATTTGCTCAAACTGTATAGCATAAATCAATGCATATACTCATTTGGGCTCGAAACATGTGACACAAAGTCTATTTCAAAAATTAGAACTCTTGCATTTAAATTTATTCTCTATACAAACTGACCCATACATTGAGAGGTTGCAAGTTTTTTACAACTTTTTAGGTGTCTGTTGGTAGATGGCCATTGACGATGAAGTGTGTCTTGTTGAGTTAAGCGATATTTTAATGCAGTTCAACTTGTAACAACAGCAAAGCGTCACACGTTACTCATTAGTTCATTTGTAAAACAGACACAAGAACGGCCTCACGCTAAGAAAAGGCTCTAGTGCCTGGAAATGGTTGAGTGAGGTTCAAAAGACTTCTGGGCTGGTAATCTGCTAGCCTTGAGATGTTTTGGATAGATTCCTTTTGTTTTTGTTTATGTGAGAATAAGGTTAATCTTCTTTAAGAAAAAATCTGCAAACAGCTTGACCCTTTCTTAAAGCCTTCAATCCCAGGGCGCTGACAGCTCCCAGTCACAGGGCTGTATCAGGACTCGGGCGGGTACACTTTGACTGTTTGACTAAGTTATTTTCTGCCTTTAGATCTGTTATCTGTCTGATGGCTTCAAGGTCCTGTAGACACTTAAAGATTCCTGATTGAGAGAGTCAGGTTCAGATAATGCTTGTTCAGAGCTCTGGATTTATTATCAGAAACATTATTCCAAGTGTTGGGACACCTTTTGGAGAGTCATTCATTTAATGAGTTTTCTCCCATGATGGCAGCTTTCATATCAGTAAATCTTTTTTTTTTATTTTATTTATCTAGATTTTTTATTTATGTCATGCTAAGAAGAGCCTCTGAAGGTTTTTTTTTATTATTATTAAAAAGTGCATCTTCTTAGTAGTGCAGAATTAATTCTTTTCATTGAGCTACAAAGTTAGCATGAAGGCATTCTGATGTTTTGGTTGTTTGTTTCTTATAGGGGATCACTTTTGAGGAATTCAGGTCCTTCTTTCAGTTCCTTAACAACTTGGAGGATTTTGCCATCGCCATGCAAATGTACAACTTTGCAAGTCGATCAATTGGACAAGGTAGAAGGAATCAGGAATCCAGACCTCTAATAGGATTAAATATGCAACATTATTCACCCTACATACATGGCTTTCAGCCCCCTTTTAGTGTCCTTTTGAATGAATTTGAATGAGCTGCTCTTCTACCATTCTTCATGTTAACTTTGTATTTGACTTGCAGATGAGTTTACCCGTGCTGTTTATGTGGCGACGGGCCTTAAACTCTCTAGACACCTTGTCAACATCGTCTTCAAGATATTTGATGTAGACCACGATGACCAGCTGAGCTACAAGGAGTTCATTGGCATCATGAAGGGCCGCCTGCACCGTGGCTCCTGGGTAAATGAGACCGGAGGGTCTGCTAGGGTTGTGTAAACGCCGTTTATCTTACTTTTACAGCACCACAGGTGACAGCGGGGTTATGAACCCCAATCAGTCTGGGGGAAAAATGTCCTGCTGGGATTTAGTGAGAGGAAATCAAACAGTCTAAAATTCAAGTTCAAGGCTTTGAACTGTAGCATGACGTGATGGAGACTGTGAAGGTAAAGTTTCACACATTAATCAGGTTTATTGACAGGCTTGTTGAGTTCATTTAACACTGTCTATGGGGCCAACCTGTTGTAACCAACATATACATATCTAAATATAGATTTTGTGGTTGCACTACACATTAAATCAGTAGTTCATTCATGGCTTTCTCAGTAACTTGTTTTTGTGTAATTGTGCTTAGACAGTTTTTCCTGGTGCTGCAAAAACATTTGCCTAAGGAGTTTCTGCCATCTAGTGGACTTTAAATGCCAGAAATATTTAGGCTTTTATGGATTATTAGGTTGAAGTCTCGGAACTATTGTTCTCACTTACAATAAGGAAAGTCTCACTTCCAGGCTTTGTTAAATGATAAATCATGTTATGTTGCCTTTCCATCATACATAAAGTGGCAGATTTTCTCTCATTTGTCCTGTTTCCTGCTGTTCCCTAGGGATACCGAGGTGAGGAGAGGTTCACTTCCTTTAAGGCCTGTATGAAGAAGGAGCTGTCTGGAAAATAGGTCAATACTCTGGGACTTTGTAAAGCCTAAATTATGCTAAAACTGTCACTGTCCTGCTGCTTTTTGCTAATCTTGGTGGAATTATATTTTCTATTCTTACCCTCAAAATCACAAGCATTGAGGGTGCTAATTTGCTTTTAGGGATTTTTTTAAAATAGTATTATTGGAATATTATTATTATTGGAATAGTTTTTACCCATAGCACCCATAGCACAAGTCTGAAACAATGGGATTTGACCAAAGGTTATACCTCAGTATCATATTGCTCTGTAATATTGATGCCCTGGACGATCAGGAGATACTAGATACTGGCCAATCTCTGCTTACTCGAGTTGGAACTGTCACGGCATGGCTTAACAGCACTGTAGTAATACTTTAGGAAAAATAACTTTTACATAATCTTCATCAGATTACTTCGTCAAGTAGCACAGTGCAATTCTGTTTTGCATAGTAATAATTACTTTCTTACTCTACACACAATGATATTAATTGTGAAATTTTAGACATGAATTCACAATTTTGTAAATAATGAAATATACCCTGCCACTCTGTCTTATCTTGTTCTTATGAACTAAGAAGCATAGCCATAATTCTGAAGACTGTACTTGTGAGTCTTCAATCAGAGTACCCCGTGCAATGATGTTACTGATTTTGACACATCATTTGTAAGTGTCAAACTGTGTAAGCCACTGAGTCAGATTTACCTACCTCTGGGAATTATGATTACAATCTTGACAGTGTAACAACTGCAGCATGCAGAGCCCTTTAAAACCCATTTAGTGCAAAATTACAACACTAAAAAAACAGTTGCAAATGTTTTAATACATTTTGGAATATTTCATAAAAGCAAAAATTTTACAAAAACTGACACCATTGTCAATTGTTCAGGATTCTGCTCTGGTGATGAAGCACTAATGCACTTCTCAATGAAAGGCATATTACTAAAAGTCTTACAACACTGTATTTTTCTATTGTGTCTTACTATGTTGTGTCAGGACCTATTGATACATGAACCAGTGTTACTTAGACCTCAGGGACTCTCATACTGTCCACATGTATCCCTGTGTTTTGCAAGCTAGAGTGCAGCAAAAAATCTGCACCACCTGGCGGCCGCAGAGGACTGGTTCTAGAACTAAAACTGTTTTGGGTTGTTAATATGTGCTACATGGATTTTTGAGCTATTAATACATTTAAAAAATAACAAAAGATGAATTTTCACCTTTTCACAAGCTTTCTAAAGACCTTCTCTATAAAACTGTAATTGTTATATTTATGTTTTATAATAGGAATCATATTTATATTGCTAATTAAAAATGTGCTAGCTTTTGCATCTACCTTACTAATGCTACGTTGTTCCCAATGAGTTGTAAACCACTTAATCCTCTCTACATGAAGCAAGCAACTTGTTAACATCCTTTCTCTGAGCTTAGCTACTGCCTGGATCAGCTTACACAAGGCCTAACAACACAGAGGCCACTAATGATCTGATAAACTGTTCGTATGTGGAACATACTGACAAAAAAAAAAAAATCAGTGTTATTGCTGTTTCTCTCCATTGTTAAGCCTAGTGTTAAAGCAAATCTTACTTTCAACATTCAAAAGCCTGCAAATAGACTTGAGACATATAATCATCTGTTTGATAAAAAAAAAAAAAAAGCTGTTTCTATTTCAGTGGTATAGTCAGTCAGTCATTTCCTGCCGCTTGTCCCAAGTGGGGTCGCGGGGGAGAGCTGGAGTCCATCCCAGCTCACACAGGGCGAAGGACGGGGGACACACCCTGGACAGGTCGCCAGCCCATCGCAGTATTTCAGTGGTATAGAATATAATAAATGTGTAATAGGCACAGAGAAAGACAGTGACTGATAAACCTGTTTAGTTTAAGATTGTGTTGATATGCATGACAGTGAATTGCATCACGTACTGAGGCCTACTGAATGCTCTCCATTGTAAAGAACAACTTCATAATAGACCGTACTTAACATTTATTAAGTGTTTAAGGCCATGATTTGATGTACATAAAAATGTTTAAGGCCATGATTTGATCTTTGTATGGTTTTGATCAGCGTAATTATTAAGTTGTATTACATCATAGTATTTTACAGCTGTGGAAACTAGTACAAAACTTCTGGATTAATTTTTAGTTAGGTGATAAATAATAAAGGATTAAAGAACCAACTCAAATCTTTGTGTGATTTTTAGTAAAATGTATTTTGCCACAACACTGCACAGTGGTGCAGTTGGTAACACTGTCACCAAGAAGGTTAAAAGTTTGATTCCTAATGAATTAATGAATTATTGAATCCATTCAGCCATTAATGGAGCCACTCATACTAACCTGAGTGATAGACCCTTTCCCAGCACTCAGAGGACAAAAGGTGGAATAACACCCTTGACAGGTTGCCAGTCCACTGGCAGAACAGCATTAATCTTCATTCACATTCTATTAATATAATCTCTGTTCTTCTGTGTGATTTCATACTTTTTTGCTATTCATTTAATTCAGATTTTTCAGTGAGAGGCACTACGTAGAGGTATATGTGCCTAAAACTTCACTCATTAAAATATTTTGCCTACAACATTACTGATGGGTATTCACATATCTAAATAACTTTTATGACTACTAACATAAACTTACATTCATACAGGTTTGTTACAGCAAGCATCTTCTTCTTTTTCTTTCGGCTGCTCTCGTTTAGGGGTCGACACAACGGACCAACCGTTTCCATTTCTTACGGTCCTCTGCATCTTCCTGCTTCAAACCAACCACCTGCATGTCCTCTCTCACCACGTTCATAAACCTCCTCTTCGGTCTTCCTCTTCTCCTCTTTCCTGGCAGCTCCATCTTCAACATCCTCCTCCCAATATAATCCTCCTCTCTCCTCTGGACAACGCAACCTTGCTTCTCTAACTTTGTCTCACAATGTCTAACCTGAGCTGTCCCTCTAATATACTCATTTCTAATCCTGTCCATCCTCGTCACAGCCAACGAAAATCTCAGCATCTTTAACTCTGAAACCTCCAGCTCCGCCTCCTGTCTTTCGTCAGTGCCACCGTTTCCAAACCAGTAATTTGTAAGTCAGTAATTTGTTTATTTCAGCAAGCATCACAATGGCTATATTTTTACTTTCACCCTAGAAACTGATGCTGGATGTAATTAAATAAATTACCCAGTTTGTATAATCTCCAATAACTATGTTGAATTAAACATTTATATAAAATTAACAAGATTAAATGAAAATGCATTTCAGTAAATAATTTAATCATCTTCTTGTTTTTTTTATTTTGTGTCTGTGTGTGTCTCCAGACTAAAATTGCTAAATTGCCCCCTAGGTGGAAATGTGTGTGAGTGTGTCTGTGTGTTTGCCCTGAGATGGGTTTTGCTGGGTTACCTGGTGTTAGATGGTGATTTTCAACAGTGGAGCTGTGAGGAGCTGAGAAGCTTTAAACACAGGGTGAGCTGCAGACTAACAGTGCTAACTGGCAAACCTTTAGCAATCTACTGCAGCTTTTTCTGATTGAGTTCACATGGGTTTATATGTGAATGTGTTTATTTACAGCTCATGGGGCGAGAAGAGGCAGAGCATAGGCAGTGCAAGCTTGCCAATCAGCGCTCACTGGACTGTGATTGACCAGCTTCACAGTGGGAGGGAGAGCTTAAAGAGCTCCAACAGACTGTTTCAGACTGAATATAATAAAGGGAAGAAATAGATGTACAGTTTAAGAAAATACACCTTTTTTGAAACTCTGATGCTTACATATGTATTTCAGGAGCGATCAGAACTTTACACTTTTTAACTTGATCTCCTTTACAAGACAGAAAGGTCCATCCAGCCCAATAACAAAGGTTTTCTGCACGCTTGTCAGTAAAACTAGAAGATGAGAATTAAGAAAAACATAAAAAAAAAAAACTACACAAATTACAATCCACTAAAATTGCTTGTTTCGATTGTTTTCATTTTTTGCTCCAACAAATAATTACACTTTATGGTGAGGCGGGAAGGTGTGGTGCTTCCTACTGTTTAATTAATGAATTAATTAAAAGCACATTTTAAATATACAGCATTGAGATGGCATTACATTTTTTTTGCACTCCACACTTTCTAAATGCTGCTTATACTGTTTCGCTGCTACTCCATCACAACACTGCTGCTCCATACAGTCATGTACACACTGGCTCTGTCTTTGTCGGATGGATGTTTCCTGTCCTCTGTTGTGCAATTGTTTCTGCACTGATTGCTGTCTGTCAGCACTTGTCTCGTGGTGTGTTCAGTGTAATGTTAGATGTCATCTTGTAGCACCAGGATCCTGGAGAAACGTTTTGTTTCACTGTGTACTGTGTATACAATAAAACCTACTTGAACAACAGATGATTGTTATTGTTGTTGTTGTTATTGTTATTGTTATTGTTGTTATTGCTGTTATTTTATCACAGTAAAAGCATGTACTGCATTGACCTTTTCCCGTGCTGCTGGTGTTTAGTTTGTTTGCTTTCGGGGATGAAGATGTGCCGCGGTTGCCGGACTGAGGGAGGAGCTCTCTCACCTGTCTCGAGTCGAGGCGGCTCCGGCGTCCGAGCGCTGCTTTTAATGAGCGTCATGGCAACCCGGTGAGAAGGGGCGGGGCCAGCTCGCTGCGCCGCAGCAGGACGGGGCGCCGGCGGGAGGAATGGAGCTGCGTCGCCCCGCGCGCTCAGCTCTCCTCCCCGCCCGGACACACTGCAGCGAGCCGGACTGCCTTCGGTGGTGGCTGTTGTTTGTGTTGGCCAGGTTTCGGTGAGCAGACAGGATAGAACATGGCGCCGTCGGGCTCGGGGAACATGCAGCGGCGCTGCCGGAGAGTTTTGTACTGGATCCCCGTCCTGTTCGTCTGTCTCATCGCCGCGTGGTCCTACTACGCCTACGTCGTGCAGCTGTGCGCAGGTAAGGCTCAACACGCCGAACCTCACCTGGCCGAGGAGACCGCAGCTGCACACAGCGGGGCTGGAAACGTGGAAACAGCACGATGTTTCCATCCAGTGAAAAGAAACACCAACGTGCCTCTGAAGGATGAGTCTCTCTGAGGATGTGACACCGGTGGACTCAACGTTCACGCTGCTCAGAGAGAGGATTAATCACCGAGGCTGTTATTAAAGCCACGGACTGTTGAGTCACACTTACAGTAGACAGTTATGTTTGGTGCAAAATGTACTACTTCCATAAAAAAGTATGATGCATGTCTCATTGTTCTGTTGGGCCATTTTTATCCCAGTCCCAAATGTAAATATTATTGTTATTATTTAGCAGTAGTGTGTGTGTATGCATTTATTTATTACTGTTAGTAGAAAAAGTACTATTAGAATTTATTCATTCATTTGTTTGTTTGTTTGTTGGCTTGCTTGTTGTTTTAGGGAATAGGTCCCTTGATCGGAAGGTTGTGGGTTCTAGTTTCGGGCCAGTATGTAACCCTGAGGTAACCTTGAGCAAGGTACCATCCCCGACGCTGCTCCCTGGGTGCTGGCATTGCAGCCTACTGCCCCTGCTCCTGGTGTGTGTGTTCACTGCTGGGTGTCTGGATGGGTTAAATGCAGAAGTCAGATTCACTGCTCTCTGTTCAAAGTGTGTGTGCCAGCACAATTAAATTTTGTTTACTATTATTATTATTATTATTATTATTCATAAATAGCTCAATGGCCATTAATTTATTTTTTCTAAATATTACTGCCCTACACTTTACGCGAACATGGGGGCCTAGTGTGACCCAAGCATAGAGGGCTGTAATCCTCCTTCATCCTGAATGTGAAGAGTGAGTTTAATTGGAACTGTGTTGAATGAATTTTGCTTCAGTTTCCAGAGGAACAGAGACAGAGCTCATGCACTAGAGCTATTGTACAGTCTCTTTTTTTTTTCTTTTTTCAAAGAACGATAGTGAACCACACCGCTTACAAATTGTGATGACCCCAGAGGCTTGTGTGAGTGATGTGTTGGAGGCAGAGTGCACAGTCCCAAGTGCTGATGCTGCTGCTGAGTTATACCCCCTTTTATGCTGAACTGCAGTCAGCCAGGCTCCATATACACCCTCTTTTTGTGTGTGTTGGCCTCTGTGACCCAAGGACAGCATCTAGAAAATTGGGTCTGTGTGATAACTGCATTCCAAATCACATGTCATATAAGTGCAGGAAGAACACAGAGGTGTGTTGTAGGACAGAGCTTGTACATCATTTTGAGTGTCCTGAGAGGGATGTGAGATTTAATAAGTGGATTAAATTCTAAAATAATGACAGTTGACTTACTCCAACATGTGCAGCACAGTTGGCTGTTAATAATTGCTCCCCCTTGGTCTGGAGCTCTGTTTTCATCTGTGAGTGTTACAACCCAGCAGAAGGTTATGAGTGAATCATGCATTAAACAGCATGTGGCCCACAACAGAAAGCTTGTTATGAATGTGTTATCAGCTGATTATATGTCTCATAGCTAATCCCATTGCCTGGCTGTCAAAGTGAACCCCTGCAATCTCTGCTTGACCTATTTTTGGTTGTACAATCACTTGCTTCATGCACTGAGTTAACCCCAGAATGACCGTGACCGGTCCTGACAGGGACTACTTCTACAGTCAAGGGCAAGATCATTGCTTAATTTCTAGAACAGATTAATTAAATCCTTTTCATTGAGCAGTCATAAAAAGGTCAGCATGGTGGTTCAGTGGTTAACGCTGTTCTGTTGGCCAGAAGGTCCTGGGTTTGATTCCTAGCCAGGATTGCATCTGTGTGGGTTTTGCATTTTTCCCCTTTAAATTGCCCTCTAGATGGTGTCTGCAGACATTCAAGTCAGGCTGTTTCCTCTGTGTGTGGATTGGTGACCCATAGAGGGTGTACATCAGCTTACACAATTATTAGGCAAGTAAGTATTTTGAGGATTAATTTTAATATGAAACAAATACAGTGCTATCAGTCAATCCAAAATATTAATAACTCTGAAACCTGAATATTTTACAAAGGAAATTAACAATGAACAATTAACAGGCAACTATTAGTGTGCAGAATTTTTACACAACTTAATGAAAAATGAAACATTTCCCATCTCACTTGTTTATTTTCATCTATTAAAATGAGAATAACAAAAAACTCTAAATGTTCAGATCATACATATCTGACATAAAAAAAAGTAATAGAAATGCAGCAACCACAGCCTCCCAGACTCTGTTCAGAGATATGATTTACTTCCCTGTAAATCTCCTGTTTAAGAAGAGCCTACAAGTTCTCAATAGGGTTTAGGTCAGGAGAGGAAGGGGGCCATATTGTTATTTGTTCATCTTTAAGGCCCTTACTGGCTGGCAGCAGGTTTAGGAGTTGATTTTGAATCCATCTTCAACCCAAAAAGCTCCTGCTAGCTCATACCAGTACCCCACCTCCACCTTGCTGGCATCTGAGTTGAAGTGGAGCTCTGTGCCCGTTACTGATCCAGCCAAGGGCCCATCCATCTGGTCTGTCAAGAATCACTCTCATCTCATCAGTCCAGAAAACCTTGAGATATTTCTTGGCCCAGTGTTGACATTTCAACTTATGTGTCTTGTTCTGTGGTCGTCGCGTTTCAGTATTCCTTACCTTGGCCATGTCTCTGAGCACTGAACACCTTGTACCTCTGGACACTCCAGGTAGGTTCAGTTCGGGAATATAACAGCCCTGGAGGATCATGGGTTCCTGGTAGCTTCACGTATGATTCTTCTCAAATCTTTAGTAGTATAATTTCTTGTGACCCTGATGACTATTTGCAACAAATTGTTTGATGGTTTGTTTGATGGAAAACAGAAAAGAGCTGTCAAATAATTATATACACCTTGATACAAGGTGTTGATCTCCTTAGGCCACACCCTCCCTCATTACACAAATACACATCACCTGATCTGCTTAAATGCAATCAGCATTCAAGTTTTTACAGCTTGGAGTTGGAATATATGCATAAAAATGATGATATGATCAAAAAACTCATTTGCCTATTAATTGTGCAAACATTGTATTTCTAAATAAGCCCCAAGATCACTGGGATAGGCTCTGGCACCCCCTGTAACCTTTGTTAGGATAACTTAATTAGGATTGAGTACTTCTACATTATTCAGCCACAACATTAAAACTTTCATAAGTACCATTATAACATGAATTATATATTTATAATGGCACTTAGTAAGTAGCAAGTGAGCAAAGTTCTTGATGTTGATGTTTTGGTAACGAAGAAAGGGCAAGCGTTAGTACCTGAGTGACTAGTAGTAGATAAATGACTGGACCAGAGCATCTTCAGCAGGTCTTCTGGGATGTTCCTGGTTAATCATACCAAAAGTATGTCCAAGGAAGGACAGCCAGTGAACTGACAAAACGGCCCTGGCCACCCAAACCTCACTGAAATAACTGGAGAGTGAAGCCTTCCCTGTTTGGTCAGAATCCTTAGGACATTTGATTTGGAGATCCCTGTCTTAACACTGTGAGTGGACCAAAGGAAATATGCTTTCCCTTGTAAAGTCACCACTGTAAAGATGCATTGTTTTCTGATGCACATTATTTTCAATGTGATGCACTAGAGGTGTTTTACAGAAACAGATTTTAATATTGTATTTTTTAAATACATTTTTGTAACCCATTGCTACCATGTTTCAGAAATCTGTCTTTCATAGTTTGACGTTCTGAGTAAGAATGATTCATTAGGATATTCTGCAGGGGATATTATGTGCCACCAGCAGCCTTTGCATGATCCTAGTTATGTCTTGTGCAGTCATTCACCAGCATAAGATTCACCTCTCTGCTCTACTGTGGGAGAGTTTGGTCTATGTGACTGATTAGCTTGTCAATACAATGCAGCTTACCTGGACTGATATCTTAGCACAGTATCTCAGCTGCACCAGTAGCTCAAAGGCCTTTGTAAGAGGGTCTAGTGATCTAAATGTGTGATCAGCAGCTTGCTTGCCTGTGGTGCAGGTTCTAGCATCAGCAATTACTGCAAATATACAGGAAACCATCTGCTGCTCACTGACCTTCTGTGCTGCATGGATGTTTTCTGAGATGTTTACTCCAAGCACAATACAGTGCTGTTCATATTCATGAGTTAACAGCTGAACAGTGGGGGTGGAAATCTTTTGGCATCTCATGATTGAACTAGATTCAGTTCAAGGTGCCAGGACGTGATTTTAAAATAATCCTAAATCTTTCTTTTTTCCATAAATTTTTCCATTTTTCCTAATAGTAAAAAAAGGAAAATGGTTTTTACTCTTTGTATCACATCACAAAAAAAAAGTAAAAAAAAAAAAAAGTGAAAATGGTATTGGGGTGTCGAGGAGAAGTGGTTACTTCTGTTTTCCTTCAGCAGGAAGGTTATGGGTTTGAGTCCCAGCCAAAGCAGCTTGGGTTTTTTCTGTATAGAGTTTTCTCTTCCAGTCTGTAGGTTTCTTCTGAGTGCTTCAGTTTTCTCTAGCAGGCCACAGACATATATGACAGGCGGTTGGAGATGCTAAATCGCCCCCTCAGTGTTACTGTGTGTGTAGACGTGTGTGTGTTTGTCTGTGAGTCTGCCCTGTGATGGACAACTACCTATAAAAGGTGTTCCTCCGCTTTCCACTCTATAAGCACTCCCGGCAACCCTACTTAGGATGAGCGGTTAAGTTGATGGATGGATGGATGTTTGCTTGCATGTGTTCTGGTGTTTCACAAACAAGAACAGAAGAATGAAATTCATTTACCAGTCTTTACAGCTAAATGATTTGCTTATAGAGGAGCAACTGAGAGAGTCCAAGCTATGAAAACATGCTGATATTTATGTCTTTCTTGGTTGAGCGTTATTGAGGTCAGCAAAAAAACTGTTATTTCCGACAGCTGCTGGACATACAAAATTGAAATGTGAACAAGAGGAAGAGCTGGGAACCATGAAACAAAGCTTATATAAAAAGAGCAAAATGAACTTGCTTTTTGAGCCTTACCTGTTTTTTTTTCTTCCATTTTGTTTTTTATTCTTTTCATGCAGAAACAATTGAAAACTTGGGAGAAAAAAGTAAGTAATGCCTTAGCATAAAATATTCTTCCTAATCTCAGCTGATGCAGATTAATATCTGTTTTTTTTTTGTTTTTCTGTGATGGTATATATTTGAGATGGCTTTTTTTTTGTTGGCACAGACATGAGCAAACGCTGTTTCCGAATGCATTGTGCTTACTCTTCATTATAACAGTGACTTATAACAGTGAATATTATATTGTTATATAAATGTCTTCTGTTCTCTAGTAGTTTACCTCCTGGCGTATCATATGTTCTTCATCATGTTTGTATGGTCATACTGGCAGACCATCTTTACTAAACCTATGAATCCCCTGAAAGAGGTAAGTTATACATATACAGAATTTACACATCCAAGGAATGTCAATTTAATATTATGATTAATACTAGACTAAACCTAAAGCTTTTAAAAATGATATCACATCTTTCATGTTTGTTTATGTTTATGCTTATTTTAAAACCTCATTTACGTGCATTTACACAATTTACACTTTCTGCTGAAAAAAGTAAAAATACATTCCTGTGCTGAAAACCTTTGCATGTTATTTTGTTTAGTATATGTCTTCAATTTATACAAATAGTCCAAAATAACTAAAATCTTTCTGCATGAACTTTTTCTACCTTTTCTTAGACTTGACAGGTTCAGAAACAACCTACAATAAAGAAAGCATACAGGACCCATCAGCTGTTTCAATCCACTTTGTATGCTGGTGGGTCAGCAGTACCCCAGTGGCCTAGTGGTTAGGGACTAGGCCCCAGGATTGGAAGGTCATGGGTTCAAATCCCAGACCAGTAGGTTGCCCTTAGGTACCCTTGAGCAAGGTACTGTCCCCATCACTGCTCCCCGTGTGCTTTAAATAGCTGCACCCTGCTGCATATGTATGGGTAAAAAGCAGAGGTTGAATTTCATTGTGGCTCGCTGTACTGTATTTCACAATGAAAAAGTAGTCACTTTCACTCACTGGTTAGAGATTTATAGTATCTCACAAAAGTGAGTACATCCCTCACATTTTTGTAAATATTGTATGATATCTTTTCATGGGACAACACTGAAGATATGACACTTTGACACAATATGAAGCAGTCAGTGTACAACTTGTATTACAGTGTAAATTTGGTGTCCCCTCAAAATAACTCAACACACAAAAGTGAGTACACCCCTAAGTGAAAAATGTCCACAATGCCGAAAGTGTCAATATTCTGTGTGGCCACCATTATGTATTTTTTTTGTGGCTAATAGGGCACAATGTGGACATTTTTCAAATTTACACTGTTACACAAGCTGTGCACGGACTAATTAACATTGTATCAAAGTGTCATATCTTCAGTGTTGTACTGTAACATGTACGAGTTGGGCCAATAAGCCACAACGTGATAAAGTATTAGTGAGAACCATACAGATTATACAAATAAAGAGCATTTTGTTTTTTGGTCTGGTCCATTCAGTTTCACCTGTCGCACACTGACAAAGAACAGTTGGAGAGGGAAGATCGTGGGGAATCCCAGCAGGAGATTTTGCGAAGAATAGCCAAAGATTTGCCCATTCACACCCGCACAACATCTGGAGGTAGGCCAAGACTTTTCTGTTCACAGCCAAGCTACCAACCTATTGTACGGTACTGTGCAAAAGTTTAAAGCCACCCCTCATTTTTACATTTTTGCTTCCAAAGAGCCATACCTTCTTGTATTTTTAATTGTATTGTTTAGGAATAGTTCTCCAGGCTTCATGAGAGCAAAGTTTTTGGCTCTCATTTTCAGTCCAGTCCCTGTACCTGACCATTTTGAATGGGTTTTGATTTTGTTTGTTAAGCCACACCAAATAGACCAGTCAAGCGGAGCAAAGCCATCTAACTTAAGCAACAAAGCAGTGAGGAAACAGGTGCAGATGATTACAGATGATCAGGGAATTGATTAGTATAATGGTGCAACTGCATGCAGAGTGGTTGGAACCCCTTTATCTTTAAGAACTTTACATATTGTCACAATAAAACAAAAAGTAGAGGCAGTGTTTTGTGCTAAAAATAGTATTTTTGCATCAGTCAAAAAGGGATTCCCTAGAAAAATGACTTTTGCACAATACTTTAGTTTCTATACATTTAATAAAATAGTGGAAAATATTTGATACTAATGCAAACTAATGTTTAGTAAAACTAATGTTTAGTCAGTTTTTAAATTTGATTTTACTAAATGCTGTTGTGTCTTTACCACACTGTAAAATATGTTTCCTAAGCTATTCGTTACTGTGAGCGGTGCCATCTTGTGAAACCTGACCGGTGTCATCACTGTTCAGTCTGTGATAAGTACGAGATCCAAATACTTTAAGTTCATTTGAATCCAGTTCTTTGCATAACAGTTCAAGTGCATTACTCACTACCTTTCACAGGTGCATCTTGAAAATGGATCACCACTGTCCATGGTAAGAACCAGCTCAGTAATTAAGAGACGAAGGACAAGAACAGTTATTTTAATTGCAAAATCATGATGACCATATTGCAATGCTGCAAAATATTGCTTTTGTGTTTTTAAGTTCTGAGTGAATATGAAACATTCTCAAATTAGAAATTTGAAGCTAAAAATATTTAGATAAAAATTGTATGTAAGATACCTGGCAGTGTTCATCTTTTCATGTTTTCTAACAGGGTGAACAACTGTGTGGGCTTCTCGAACTACAAGTTTTTTACACTTTTTCTTGCATATTCATTGCTGTACTGCCTCTTCATCACTGCGACAGACTTGCAGTACTTCATTCAGTTCTGGACTGTAAGTATGAATAATGTATTATTATGATGCAGTTTAATGGGAAATTTGAATTAACATGATGCATGTAGTTCAAACAAAGTTTGTCCCTCATCAGAAAGAAGATTTCTGAGCATTTCTGAAAGCATCCTTTTGTTAAGATAATTTGTTGAGCTTTTCCACAGGAATTGAAAATGATGTACACTTTAATAATAATAATCTCCAGGGCATCTTTGAAAGCTGTTTGTTTTCATCTTAACTGTCTTTTTATTTCTCTGAAAGGTTGATGGTAAAACCCATGAGCGCCTAAAAGAGTACTGGGTAGGAGTTAGTTGCTGATGCTCTTCTAGTAGGCTCCTTTAGTGGCCTAGGTTGCAGAGCATTAGATGAATTTTAGGGTAAATGGCGTATTGTAGGTTACATGGCGGTAATTGTAGAGCACTTTAAAGCCCTTAACTGCTTAAGTAGGAGACTTTGAGCAGGAAAATGAAAAAATAAAAGCTTCAAAGTTTGGAGAACATAGTTAGCAATGGTGCTAATATTTTGTTATTCACAGAAAGGTTGAGCAAAGTCTCAGTTTACTTATGATAAGACTCTGTGAGGCATCTTTGTATGACTGTTATCTGGGTATAATAATTTCTTTATATTTTTCATTAATACACATCCCTTGTGTGACCAGGTAAAATAGAATTTTACATATCTTGCATGAAAACACAAACATACACATTTATTTTGTTTTTACAGCTATTTACTACTCCTGCCTTTTTCAATTTCAGATGAAAGCCTAGGCTTGTTTTAGAACCACTTTTTAAGAAGGTGCTTGGTTTAAGGTCAACTTCAGCCATGCATATCCTCTATTTTGCATTTTCTTATCTTATTTAATGATGAGCAATCAACATCACAAAAATATTGAGTCAAATCGAGTCCTGCTGGTGGCATTCATTTTTAATAAGAATAACTTACTGAGTTGTGGTGATGTGGTTCTAATGCATGGCCATGATAAAGCTGAGGGTACAATATAATGAAGTCGTTCCCACTTCTTATTGAGCAATTGGGGAAAAAAAGGAATTAGTTATGTAGTACCAGAGGTGGGATTTGAACCTGGGACCTCTTGAGCCATCAGTCCATAGGCACGTATCCTACCACTAGACCATCACCACCCTACTTGTTACTACAACTTACTTAGTTGTGGCCAAACACCTCAGTAAGTTATGACCTGGGATGTAAACACATTCCACTTATAGTCGTGGTGAATGTGTCCAAGATCCTTCGCCTTCATCAGTGTGTTTATCCCTGGCTTTTTACTCAGTCAAGTGAAATCTGGTAATCATTGAAAATGCATGTTGATGCAAGGGAACAGCCCCTTTGTCTATCAATGTTTTGCTCTTTTTGAAGATTCTCAGGTAAAGTATGGCAAAACACACCAACAAAACCAGTACTGCCACAATTAAATGCAAAATAAAGGCCCAGTCCTTCTCCGTAGTAGCACAGTCTGTAGGTTGTATCCACATGTTGATGGGAATTCCCTCATACTTTATTGTGACTTTTTCAGAATGGACTGCCTGATACTCAAGCCAAGTTCCATATCATGTTCCTATTCTTCGCCTCCTCCATGTTCTCAGTCAGTCTGGCTTCACTGTTTGCTTATCACTGTTGGCTTATCTGCAAAAACAGATCCACCCTGGGTGAGTTGGATATTCTTAAAAGAGCTATTTCAAAAACAGCTGATTACCTTGAAGCACCAAAACAAGAGAACAGTTTACTTATTGAAATGATCATAATTACATTAATGCTGATTTTTGAAATTGCTAAACAAAGAAAGGATTCCTTTATGCAGATTTCTGTATGAATATTATTTATAATAGACTGCTTAAACAAACTCATCAGTAGATTGGATTACCCCTAAAGCCTTTGGTATAATGTTTTGGAGACTCAAAGTCAAACAGAATTATTTGGAAGACCTGTTACTTCTGGTGTAAAATTTAAAAAGCATTCTACAATAACAGCATAATGCTGTTAATACAGCATAATGCACATCCAAACATGATGGTGATAGTCTGATGGTGTAGTTGCTTTAAAGCCTGAACAACTAATCATAATAAATGAGAAAGGTGATTACATTTACCAGAGATTACTAACAATACGCTGTCGCCAGTCCATGGTCTGAAGCTTAAACACAATTGGGTCATGAATCAGGACAACAATCAAAAGAGTAGGAGCAAGTGCACCATTTTTACTTAAAAACAATAAAATGAAGATTCTGTAGTGGCCTATTTAAAGTTGCAATCTGAACCCCAATCAGTTGTGTCAGGAATTGAAAAGGGCAAGACCCTCCAATGTAATTGGATTGAAACAATTCTGTAGAGAAGAGTAGGCCAAAATGTCTACAAAGCAATGCCGAGGACTGATCTAATGTTACTGGGAGTCTTTTATTGCAGTTGTTGCTGCTAAAGGTATCAAAACAAATATGTAGTTTACGGGCATTTACATTTCCCATGGGTGAAACAGTGTTGGTGAGTTTTGTACATAAAACACAAATTCTTTTGAAAAACTGTATAGTGTGTTTGCCTTTTGTATTATACTGAATTTTACTACAGTTTAGTGTTATAAATAAACAGGGACAGAGAGTAAATGAAAACCTTTTCACAGCATCAAATGTCCAGAAGTATCCATAATAGCCTTCTAATTAAAATCAGCTACCGCTTTAAGGTGCATCCATGGCTGACACAGGTGTTCAACTGCTTGCCCACAGTTTTTATAATCTCTAATGAAAAGCACTAGCAATAGAATTGGTTGCTTTGCAGCAGCCAAAGGTCATCATGCCCAGTGCCAAGCATCCGGCTTGAGCATAAAGTCCATCAGCATTAGGCTATGCAGCAAAAGCAATACATCCTCTAGAGTGATGGAGCTCCATTAAAACCTTGGGATGAGCTGGAGTGGTGTTTATGGCCCAGAACTAACCATCCAATATCAGAAGTCTTTATGCTATTGAGTCGGAATACAGCCAAGTCCTTGCAGCAGTTTTCCATCTTTTAATAGCGTTTTAGAAATTTAGGGATGTCAACAAAAAACAAAGCATCAACAAAGGACTTAATATGCAATGATCACTTGACAATGTTTCTTTTTGACAGAATTCAGTATTTTTCATATAACTGTTTTTTTTTTTAAGAATAGCATATTACTGCCTCCATGTAAAAAATCTACCGTGTAGTAAATGCCCCATATTTTGAGAAAGGTTAATAAGAAGAAGAATTTTTAATGGTCCTATTTATTTCTTCCCTCAGAGGTCTTCCGTGCACCTGCTTTTCATCATGGAACTGACAAGAACGGCTTCAGTCTGGGAGTCAGCAAAAACTTTCGCCAAGTGTTCGGTGATGTAAAAAAATACTGGCTTCTACCAGTTTTTTCCAGGTATCTTGTGCTACTCAACCTGTAAGTGTACATTCATGCAATGCCAGGATGGTTTCAAGCTTCTGATGCTTTTTTTTGTTGTGATGTTAGCCAGGGTGATGGCTGTTCCTTTCCCACCTGTCTGGTGAACACTGACCCTGAACAACCAGCGTCACCCTCCGGACATGCTGCTGTCACAAGGTCCACATCTTTCACTCACTTGTTAGGATCAGTGATTTTTAACCTTTTCAAGCCAAAGAAGTATAAAACAGGCTGAAAACTGTGGGAAATTTGATGTGCTGTTTTTGTGCCATTCCAATGTGGGCTTTGGTACATTTGTATTACTATCCATTTCTCCATGTCGGAAATGGCTATGGTTGTTGTAAGCACTGTTCTTAGTCACCACTAGTGAATCCCTGATGTCTTCCAGTAAGTCTGTTGACCAGTCAGAAGCAGTTTTTCTGATAGGGAACGTGTAGGGCAGCTCTAATGTGATCGCTAATGAGATCAACTCCATTCTCTTATCCCAAATTCTCAAAAAATGCAAAGTACAATAAGAATGTAGACTAAACAAAACTAAACCAAGTATATTGCAGTCTTTAATGATATTTCTCATATTTTGTATATATTTCTCATATTTTGTATATATTCTCATGCTTGTTTACTTCTAGTGATGATGAAACCCATTCATTTCCTGCTAAGCCTCTGAGAGAGTCTCAAAGCCGACTGCTGAGCAATGGACAGACATGGACAGACAATGAGGGGACAGAGGATAAAGACAGGCAAGGTGATTGACTAGTATTCTACATTTGTCACTGCCATGCATTAGAAAAACAGAAAGCATTATTTTTTGATAAATGCTGAATAATAATATTCTGATCTTTTATTAAAAGTTTATTTTCTTTATTAAGATCTTTATTGAGCTGTCTTATGTTGAAGATTTCAGTGCAAAAATAATAAAACCTAAATGACAAAATATTAATGCAGCACAGCCAATTTTAGGTCAAACTCAAAGGTTCCTACCCAGGGATACATGATAGTAGCTTTTATATTAAAAACAAAGTGTGCTTTGTTGTCTCCAGTCTTATGACTAGGCATTCTGTAAATGACATTATGAGCTAAAATGCCTTATTTGACCCCCTACTGACCCCTTATGACTGCTTACACAATACAGTTCCCATGAAAAGGAAAATTTCAGTTTTGTCATTAATTGATTTGTTAGAAACAGGAAAAATGAGCAAAGGATCTGAGCGACATTGACAAGGGCCAAAAAACTGGACCATGGAGAAATGGAAGAAGGTGGCCTAGTCTGATGTATCAAATATTATTGTAGACCAAGTACACCCCTTCATGGCAAAACTATTCCTCAATGGCAGTACGATAGTTCAGTAAGATAATGTGCCTTGTGAAACTGCAACAGAACATTCACAAATACTTTTGAAGGGACATGACAAAAGGTATCAGATTAGCCTTCATCATCCCCTGATCTCAATCTGATTGAGCATCTGTAGGCTGTGCTGGACAAATTAATCTGATCCATAGAGGCCCCATTTCACCACTCCCAGGACTGAAAGGACCTTCTGATGAAGTTGTGGTGCAATGGTACAAGATACCACAGCACACCTTCACTGAAATTTTAGGGCTCAAGCCTCAACAGGTCAGAACTGTTTGGGCAGCACAAGACTGATTATGCAGTTTAATTATTTTTCTCTTTTTATTAAAGCATACCCAGCAGAGTTGGGTGAATAAGTACATTCAAACAGAGCACAATGATTATTTATGATTCTTTTTTCTTGTCGTTATGAACAGGCACAAGTAACCCAGCAATGACTATTGAAAAGGAAACCTAGTTCTGGTGCTTACGGGAAAAAAAGGTTTGATTTAGTTTTTACCGACGCCTCTATTCTACTGTATGGACTTCCTTCAAAAATGTTCTCTTATTATATACCCAGCATGCAATAAGTATCCATCCATTTTCTGCCGCTTGTCCCAAACGGGGTCGCGGGGGAGGCAATAAGTATAGTTACTAAGAAATCTTAAATACTAATGTAGCTACAGATGTAGAGGCAAATAAAGACACTCATGATGTTTGACTTATTAGCAGCAATTTCAGCTGCTTCCTTTTTCAAAAGTAACTTCCACCTTCAAAATACATCATCAGAAGGGGGTATCCCCCCTTCTTCTTCTTCTCCTTTGGCCAACGGGGGGGTTTTCCCAGTCTTTGAAAACAAATTTTACACTGTAGAGTCTATTGTGGTGCAATTTTGGCAAGCATGCATATTCACAACAACAGCTGAAACTTTAATTATTTTTCATTTATGCCGCACTGCCTCTTTCAGATTTGCCATATTTTCTCAAAGCACGCCCATTTATCTCAAAACCTATTATAGTCAAACCTGCATCTTTAAAACCATTGTAACTGCACTGCCAAAAATGACTTGTTTTGTGTTTCATTATCCTTAGCAGATCCCTTTGTGGTCATTTGCTTTGTCCACGGAACAGTGAAGAATCGTCTGTGTCCTGAAAATGGCGTTCTGCTGCGACTCCTTTGGGTTTCTGTCTAACTGCTTGAGTAGGGTGCTCCTTTATTAAAGCTGACTGTACCGGATTACCAGTTTGTATATTCATGAGGATTTGGTTAGAAACCATAGGGCCTGTCGTAATTTCCAGGAAGACAATGTGTTTGTACACTGTGCCTAAAGATAACATTCACTGAAACAGGTGCACTCTGGGTGACGTTTGGTAGAGCTTTTAACCATGAACTAAAATGATCACCAAAGTGATTATTTACAGTGAATGCCTTGATCATATCTTTATGTGGTGGAGATTGTATTTAAGGCAACATTTATACCATTCTGGGATGAGTTGTTGTTTTTGTGCATGCTGCGTGGTGTGTATGTGTACGTTACATTTCCGATCTGAAACGAGTGTCCGTATGACAACCTGAGGCACTGAAATACATTCTGTGATTTCAGTGTCATGAAGTTCTGTCGAAAGGCAGTAGAACTCAAACAAATTTCAAGTGGGTTTTTTGTTTGTCTCTCTTGTTGGCATGTGTAAGCAAAGATATTTGTATTTGTATGAGCTGATAACTAGTACTTACTGGCCCTCATTGTAGTTCCATTTCATTTCATTCAAGTTCCAGGAGAAAACTTTTTGCTATATCTGAAACCTTAACTCTCCTAAACCTTGAACACACTTTGGAGTTGTGCAGGACCAAATGAACAGGGGAGTTTTTAATTAAAGCCACCTACATGGAAAAAAAAATATGCGCAGGCTGCTTGAGTACAAAAGAAGAAAGCACAGGAAAAGAAAATGGCTTATTTGCACTTTAAATTACATGTGAATACACTTAAACCTGCTTACAGTTCTTGTGTGTATTTTCCAGCGTGATCAACAGCGCTGATGCAAGAAATGGGTTAAAAGAATTGTGTTTCTACTCCAATTCAGTGTCTAAATTGAAAACTTTTTATTATTCTTATTCAGAAAGGGTGTCAAGTAGATATTCCTACTCCAATATGTGGCATAGTATGTTGAGATAAGATCATTAATATGGCTGCAAATACAAAAGCAGAGTATGTAACACCATGCCTGAAATGAGGTATGATGTTTGCAGTTTCTAAATGCACTGCAGAAGACTTTTTAGTGGTTTTGGATGGATGGTTGAAATGCTGCTAAGGGCTCTATAACTCTTTGATACTGCTTTTCTTTGAATACAATTACGTATTGCATGATATGGGACATCTTACAATGTAACCTAGTTTTTTTCATCAAGACATAATGAAAAAAGACATGCCAAGACTTTCTAAATGTACAGAGGTGATTTTTTATGTGTCTGTCTGTAGTCTGTAATGTGGAAGCTGTGGAACATGAGACTGACTCCCTTGCTATCCCATAAACCATACAGTTTAGTCTATAGCCTCTGTCACAGTTATAAAAGCCATTTACTTGTAATAAAACCTAAACAGACTTTGGACTCAGACCAAATGAAGTTGTACTGTACTTTTCTGCATAATATGATTTCTTTCTCATGCATCATTTATGGATGAGGCTATAGCAGAGACATGGATGAATGTCCTCAGCTGAAATAAATCTAGTGTTTTATATAATTTATTGTGGTGTTTGGAATTTTATTTTATAATAAATACAGCAGCAAGCCGCTTCATAAGGTACACCTACCTTGTAGATACTCTTGGGTTTTCGTGAATGGAACTGATGAATATTGTGCATTTTTACATTTCAGACTTATTCTTGAAATTGATTTTTTTTTCCCTTCACAAAGCAAAAGTGGGCTTTTTTTGTGGTGTGGTTTCTAAATGTTTTAAAAAGAAACTTGAATGGAAGTACAGTACTGTGTAAAAGTTTTAGGGAGGTGTGAAAAAATGCTGTAAACAAAGAATGCTTTCAGAAACAGAAGTGTTAATCATTTATTTTCATCAATCAACAAAATGCAGTGAATCAACAAAAGAGAAATCTAAATCAAATCAGTATTTGGTGTGACCACCCTTTGCCTTCAAAGGAACACAGTTCTGAAGGAACTCGGCTGGTAGTTTGTTCCAAACATGACTGTGTTTCAACCTCCGTGTGACATTGATGATCATCAGCACCTGTTTGGTAAAACTGGTTGATCATACACCGACTATAATCCTACACAATCCCTGACTTTGTGCAAGTGTACCTAGAAGAACTGATGCTGGTTTGAAGGCAAAGGGTAGTAACACCAAATATTGATTTGATTTAGATTTTTCTTTTGTTCGCTCACTTTGCATTTTGTAAATTGATAAAAATAAACAATCATTATTTATATTTCTGAAAGCATTCTTTGTTTACAGCATTTTTTCACACCTGCCTAAAACTTTTGCACAGTACTGTACCTTCATATGCAATAACCACCACAAATCTTCTTGGGAACGATCTTACATGCTTGACATTTCTTTTGGAGGTTTTCTCTCATTCAGACTGATTCATGCTGGATGGTGAGCGTGGGTGGCCTTTTTCTAGTCTCTCCAAAGGTGCTCCTTTGGGCTCTGTTGGGCTCTGGCTGAGCCACTCCAGGGTTTTCACCATTCCCAGTGCCAGCTCACTGTCTTGTTGAAATGAAAACTTTAGCCCCAGGCTGAGATTCTGTGGAAAAGGTTTTCAGCCAGGATTGTTTTATGTTTTACTGCAAAATTTACTACTCCTTTTTTCTATTTAAAATCATGGCCAAAGTAGTTGTTCCATCAGCTGAAAGGATATTGCTTTTCATGGTCTAAGAGCCATTTTTTTTTTAACTCCCAGCAGGCGGTCAGGTGGCTTTTAGTGTAAAATGGCTTCCATCTAGCCACTCTACCATAAAGACATGATGGGTGGAGTGCTGCACTAATGGCTGACTTCTGAGATTCTCCCATCTCCACAAAGGATACTAATTACGGATCTCATTCATAATGACTGCTGGGTTCTTGATTATCTGTCTGACCAAAGCCCTTCATCTCCAAATAAATTGTCCTATAAATTCCCTGAGAAGCAGCTAGACTCCAAGACTGGAAGTTGCAATAGAAACATCTCAAAGCCCATTGATGGATGCAGATGACGGTAGGAAGGAAGTGTTGTAACAAAAGGTCTGAATACTTAAGTGAATGAGATATAATTTTTTTATTTAAAAGAAAATTGTTTTTGTTCCGCACTTGTGTGTAATGGGGTGTACATTTGTGAGAAAGAAAAGGGAACTGAAATGACCAGAATTTTTTTTTTTTAAATGAGTCTAAAAATGGGAAAAACTAAAAGGGTTTGGAAAATGCACTGCAGAGGCCATTTTGTAATTTACAATACGCTTTTTTCTGCATTATTTGTTTCTCTCCTTAATCACCCACGCAAGACCACCAGTCTGCAGGTGTTGTTTGGTGTTGGATTATTCGGAGTGTAACAGGACGTAGCAGAGATATGTTCGTCAGTGCTGGACTGAGAAGGATCCACAAAATGCTGTTGGCAACACAAGGGGTAATGGTGGTCTAGTGGTAGGATACTCACCTATGGCCCAAGAGGTTACAGGTTCAAATCCCACCTCCAGCACTACCACCAAGTTCCTGAGCAAAGCCCTTAATCTCAAATTGCTCCAGGGGGTTGTCCCTGTAATCAGGAACTGTAAATTGCTTGATAAAAGTGTATGATAAATGCAAATAACTTCAGACTAACCTCAAAATATTAAATGGAGCAGGTAAAATGGATGAGCGTAGGTTTTCTTAGAAGGTGGCAAAACACCTTTAAAAACAGGGCTCACAATTTTTCAGACGTTAGAAAATCTGAGGCCTTTATTTACAAAAGCTCTAAAAACAGTCACCCTTGATATTGCATATTCTCAATATTCTCTCATAGTTTTTACATTAATGGAGTGGAGAGGGAAATGGGTTGTGTTAGCATTCTCCAGAGGCAACATTCAAAGAAAGATAAGCAGGGTCCATGCAGTCCACTTCTCTGTAAAAGCTCAGACCACGACTCAACACCGCATTTATTCAAACGGCATCAATACATGCAGCAGATTTATTATCTATGCAACACAGAATTGTAAAGCAAAAAACCCAAACGGCACAAAATGTGCATGATTGAAAAACCAGTGCTACAGGTAAATCTTATTCCACTGATAGCGAGTACTGGAGTTGGTTAAGAAGCATAATGGATAAAAGGCTTTGAATTTTATACTAAAATACTACAAAACCTTTGTCACTTTTAAAAATGAATCCAGGACAGTCTTGATACAGAAGAAGTTCTCACTTCGATTAAGTAGTGGCAGTTCATCACTCTCCTTGATTTGTGGTAAAATCTGTGCTAGCCCAACATAAAGGTAAAATCAGTGCAAGGCTTCACTCGTGCCGCTAAGTGCCTGTATGTTCGCCTGTGTGTTTCTGTGAGACACTTCATCTGTCTCAAGCTACTGCAAATTACTGAAGGTAGGTGGAGTACTCCTCTGATCAGGGAATAGGCATGTAGGTAACTGGAACTATAGAGGTTTGTTGAATTAGTCTACGCACAATTCAACAAAGAATGAGAACGAATGTAATAAATTAATGATAAAAAAAACATAAAACGCAGCTTAATATTAAGGCTGAGCTTTGCGGGGAGGAAAAAAAATAAAACACCCATTTTTTTCCTTGTCTCATAAAAGAACAATTTGTGACAAAAGTTTAACACAGAGAAGGCAACAAAGTGGAGGAAGTTCTTTCAGCTTTCCATCTAAAACCAAGAGTCTCACTGGAGCTTTAAAGTGCAAATTCCTATTGAACATCATATGAAAACTAAAAAAAAACCCATGTTTTAAGCCCTGCAGGTGAATGTTTCTACAGTGAAGGGGTTCTTGTGGTGTCATGACTGCTGCTTGTTGGCCTCCTCTTCGTAGGCATTGCCGGTGCCGTTCTGGACATAGGATGAGCCGGAGCCCAGTCCATATAAGTGACCACAGTACTTAGCATCATCAATATGATCCTCAAAAAACATCTGAAATGAGAGGAAAGCAAAACAATTAAGTGTGGCAATAAGGGCTATAAATTTTTTTTTTTTAAATCTTAAATATTCTGTAAAATTACATATAAATTGCAAATTAGAAAAAAGAAAGTACGCAGAAAATCAACTCTATTTATATAAAGGAAAATGTGATAGTGATACAAGTTCTTATTGGTCCTTGTGGAAACAAAGGCATGCTTGAGTTGGCAGATGTTTCCTAACAGGCCAAACCTCCCCTTAAAAAGAAAATCTAATACAGTACAGTAAAAACGACTAATGCACTTTTTTTAAAACAAGCATTTCAACCTTCATTTTTAAGGAAACTTTGTATTTAATAATGCTGAGTTTTAGAAGACATGACTTACTGCAGCATATTTATGCAGCTCAAAAGGGAACATAGCATTTCAAATTATTTAAATGCCTGAAAAACAAGCAAAATTCTACTTTTCTTTCTAAATCAAAATGACAGCATCATGTCTGAGACTGCGGTTACTATGGCACCTTAGAAAAGATAAGCTGCTATATTTTAAGAAACTGCTGTCAAAGGTACTTCACAAAACATGCAAACTGGCACACCAAATAAAGATGTAGAAACTTTGGCATGACAGTTGTACCGTCATGACGCAAATAGCTCAAAATCATGTCTTAACTGGATTACAACCTGCAGTCACTGGATGAACGCTGACAGCTCATCACAAACACACTGAAATACTGGAAGGACTCAATCAAAACACAGCTGATACCTAGAAGACCAGTAAATATCACATGGGCTTTCCAGAGGCCTTCAATCCTCCAACACCCTGTTTAGTTTCAACTAATATTTGAATTAATCTTACTCTTAAATCATGTCCACATGGTGGAAGATTTAAAAACATTAATACAATTATACTGATGCTTGTAATGCAGAGAGAAAGTGCGTTGCTTATGAACTTCACAGCTCACTACCGACCTCTCTCATCTTAAAGAAAGCCATTCCTGTGAGTAGTGAATCTGAGCCTGCCTGATGCTGAGGCCCAATCCTCTCCAGCTCCAGCTGCTCGGCTACCTCTTGCAAGCCACCCTGCACGATAAACACCGTCACTTAACATACTGATGATAAGAGCCTCATATTGATATCAACTCAACTGTTATAAAAAAATACATAAAAAATAAAACGAAACAGCAAGAAAAAGTTGACTGATGTTTTAAAGAGTATTTGACGATAAATACCGAAAGCTTAATTTTGTCTAGTTAACTGCAATTTTCTCCAAAAGTAAACTTATGTCTCTATAACGCAAATTGAAAAAAATGTGGATTGAGTCCAGTTCCCAAATGTGTCCATCTATAAACGTAATGTTTTGAATACAATGGTAACAGTAGGATATCAATCAATGTATGTGTGCAGTTCAAATGATGATCAAACAGATTGCATGCCTTCAGGTTTTTACAGCTCTTCATGAGGTATTTCACGTCATAGATGATGGGGAAAAACAATCGAAGGATCTCAAAGAAGTCAACTTCTTCCTCTGGTAACTTGGAGTTGGAGAGAATTTTGATCAGGTAACCAAAGTCATAGCCACTAAATTGGAAAAACAAACAATAATTCATAAAAGAAACACTTGAAGAATAAACAGCAGACATCACTTAAAACATTTTTTTTTGTTTATTTTAATGTAAGATAAATGTATAAAGAATGAGAAAGTTTCCTAATGTTCCAGTCACTCCCCATCCCTTTACAATCCATATATGGAAAAGAAGTGTCAAAAAAACTCTCTTGAATTCACTGTTTTTGGATTCAGCTTAAAACTGATCCATTCAGGCTGACGTTACAAGAGGTGTTTAAGCCTGAACTACTTGAACTACTAACTATTGAATGAGAAACAATACAAGGAATCCTATCAGAGCAGAGATCATTTACATATAACAGTCTTAAAATACAGTAACAACACCAAAGCTGGTTGAATAAAGAATACAGAAGTTAGAAATAGGTCATTTTAAAATTAAATCCAATTTAAATTTAAATTTTTTGGTACATAAAATAAACATCATAAGCAGACATCAAAAGTAAAAACCATAGAAAAAAAAGTGTAAAACACCGGGCCCTTAAGGCCATTAATACAGAAAACATCCTTTTTATATGTTTATAATAAGCTATAATGAGCTGAACACTGAGGCAGGAACCTTCCACATTTTGCACCAGGACTGTCAGCATATTTAAAATACAGAAACATCTTACACAAATATTTAAATACAGTTCATCACACTGTTTTGTATTGCTACTTGTGATTAATAACATTTCCTTTGCTCAAATTTGACTTTGGAAAGATTTAAATAGCATTTTGTTACTGCTAAATGAGTGGAATATACTTCAACAGCCTTGTATGAATGCAGAGTTCACGTAACTTTGAAAAAGAAAAATCACATGACTTTCATAGAGTTTAGTTTTTGGTCACCAATGTGCATTAAAAGAAACAGTGGCTGCATGTGTAGAAATCAAAAATCATATTTATAGCCATTGATTGTGTGATTGTGATTGTAACATAATAGTATTTCATTTGGATTTTTTTTTTGTTTTGTAAAGTAACTAGGTTTAAATCACTAATTCTGTTTTCCCATGTAGACCTACCTATGGAATGACAGCCACTTGACCCCTTCACATAGCACCACGCCTGAAGTCATGAGGAGCTCTGCAAAATACAGTGTCTCAATGCCCTCTTCTTCATGCTTCTTGAATTGGATACCTGATGTAGTTAGTAGCTCAATTGAATCCTGTGCATACATATCTTCCCTGAAAGATTTTTTTCAGCAGCACAGCGTTACAGTCAGATTTTATCTACAAAACTTATCAGTATATTAAAATAAAACACATCGACAGTATATAATTTTCATGCAAAATACAGGGCTTACGTGAGGTTAAATCTGAAGTTGAACTGCCATGTTGACGTTCCAGGGGGATACTCCCCTTGTTCATTCATAAAGGTAAGGCCAAGCTGGATAATCTTCAACAAATCAACATTACACCGCAGCAACTGGTACTGATAGTCTGCATTGCTTCTAAACTCTCCAATGGGTCTTGCAACTACACCCGGAAACTCTGTGTCCTACAAACGCATATAGCTGAAGACATGAGATGCTGAAATTGTAATGAGATTAAAAAAAGGTAAAAAGCCAAAAATAACCAGGCTTACCATTGCAATGTAGTTGTATTTTCGGATCACCTGGCGAATCCTTTTTAGCTCTTCATCCAGGTTACTAGCCCACACCTCACATATTCTTTGGCTATGATCCACAGTGGCTGCGGGCATAGTGCCACTTTCAGATGGAAGGCATCAAAAATGGGGGGAAAAAAATACTCCCTCGGAGACAATTTCATCTAATCTTAATCCAATTTTACCTAAAAACACACATAGTGACAATTAAAACATGACCGGCATCTGATGTGTTTTTGGTTTGATGCCTTACTGAACAAAAATAAACTGAAAACTAAGCAATCCCAACCGGTTAGATGGTGCAGGATGTTCAGCAGCAGAGCCATGTGATGTTCTAAGCTACTGCATCAGTTCCTAATGCACGTGGATCATTTTGGCTCAATATGTTCCACAGAACATTGTGGAATATAAAAAAAAGAAGTAATGCTTGGCCATTCAAATCTAATGTCTCGAATGGGACACCTCTAAGACTGCACAATATCTGATATATAAGCACTTTACTGTTACTGAGTCAGCATGGCAGCAATCATGCTTATACAGGTTAACCAGGACTGGTCAGGGGGGGAGTGGTTTTATTGAAAGGTGCAGGCTTGGTTGTTGTCATCCAGTTAGAAAAGTAAAGGGAGTGATGATGCTAAGTGATAGTTTTCCTGTTACCTCAAACATTAACTCATTCCACACCTAATCTATATTGTTGAACGTAAACTGACCTGTCCTTGCTGTCTAAGTGCCACTCAGTACCTTGCCGGTCAGCCCCTCACACAGCAGAGCGGCTAAGCTAACAGAGTCCTCAGGAACGGAGCCTGGCTTAGTCCGCTCAGACAGGAACCTAAAACAGGGCCTTCGCCTACAACTACCTCCTACACCACGAAAAGTCACCCTGGGCTCCTGGGTCCAGTTGGGCTTTAGCTGTAGTGTTAGCCACCTAAAGAGCTCCGTGCACGATAGGCGATGCTAACTGCTAGCTCCTCGGCCACCTAACTTTTCCGTGAGTTTGCGCCACTTCTCTCGCTCTCACGACTTACCTCTCCTCAATTACGGTACATTAATATGTACTGCATCAGTAACGCACGGCTACCCTGTGCACGGGGGTCTTAAGTCTAACTTTGAAAGAGTTTTGTTTGTCCAACACCGACACCAACAACCAGCCGCCGCCTCTCAAACTCCATTACAGCGCGGCGGCGTGACGTCACCGAGCAAGGCGCCCTAACCTCGGGACGTCACGTGATCTGGAAGCAGCGTGTTTTCAGGAGCTGCTTCACTTCACATCCTTCAGTTATTTCAGTGGTCCGCTCTGGGACGATCGAGTTATATTAAGCTAAATAAATAAATAAATACATTCTTCTAATGCATACTTTTAAACGAGATCTAAATTTGAGGTTGAATTTTGCCACTTATGTAACACAAATTGTGACATGAACCTTAACGTCTTACACAAATGGCTCAACTACAAATCAATAAATACTGATTGCTTCCCTTACAAAACTATTCAGTTGGGTGATTTTAAAGGACAAAATGTTGAATTTCTGACCAATAAAACTATTACCATTGCAAAATATTCAATTTATAAATATGGTTTTGTATGAGAAAGTCAGGTGTTACATAGAAGTATGTGAGAGTAGTTCAGGATATGTATGAGTGCAGTGTGACAGTGGTTAGATCTGCAGTAGGAGTGACGGATGCTTTTAAGGTAGAAGTTGGATTACATCAAGGATCAGCACTGAGCCCATTCTTGTTTGCAATGGAAATTGACAGGTTGACAGATGAGGTTAGACAGGAGTCCCCTTGGATGATGATGTTTGCTGATGATATTGCAGTGAGAGTAGGGAGCAGCTTGAGGAGAACCTGGAGAGATGGAGATATGCTCTAGAGAGGAGAGCAATGAAAGTGAGTAGGTCAAATACAGAATACATGAGTGTGAATGAAAGGGAGGAAAGTAGAATGGTTAGGATGCAGGGAGTAGAGGTGACATAGGTAGAGGAATTTAAATTCAACAGTTCAGTGTAATGGCGAGTGTGGAAGAGTAGCGAAGAAGAGTGTACAGGCAGGTTGGAATGGGTGGAGAAGAGTGGCTGCAGTGATTTGTAACAGATGGGTACCAGCGACAGTAAAAGGGAAGGTTTACAGGACAGTAGTGAGACCAGCTTTGTTGTATGGAGACGGTGGCACTGATGAAAGGACAGGAGGCGGAGCTGGAAGTGTCAGAGTTAAAGATGCTGAGATTTTCATTGGGTGTGCCCTGTATGAGCTGGGATGGACTCCAGCACTCCCCCGCAACCCCGCTTGGGACAAGTGGCAGAAAATGACTGACTGACTGACTGGACATGTCCAGAGGAGAGACGAGGATAATATAGGGAGGAGGATATTGAAGATGGAGCTTCCAGGCAAGAGGAAAAGAGGAAGACCAAAGTGGAGGTTTATGGATGGGGTGAGAGAGGACATGCAGATGATTGGTTTGAAGGAGGAAGGACAGGAAGAAATGGAAAAAGATGATCCGCTATGGTGACTCCTAAACGGGAACAGCTGAAAGAAGAAGAAGAGTTTTGCCAAATCTTCCCCATTATGGAATACATTAATTGATAAAATTTACTTTAGGAATTACATTTCCTCATTAAGCAAATGTGTTAGATACAATATCTCACAAAAGTGAGTACACCCCTCACATTTTTGTAAATATTTTCTTATATCTTTTCATGGGACAACACTGAAGATATGACACTTTGATATAATGTAAAGTAGTCAGTGTGTACAGCTTGTATTACAGTGTAAATTTGCTGTCTCCTCAAAATAACAAAGTAATACACAAGCCAATAATGTCTAAACCACTGGAAACAAAAGTGAATACACCCCTAAGTGACAAATGTCCACATTGTGCCCAAAGTGCCAATATTTTGTGTGGCCACCATTATTTTCCAGCACTGCCTTAACTCTCTTGGGCTTGGAGTTCACTAGAGCTTCACAGGTTGCCACTGGAATTCTCTTCCACTCCTCCATGATGACATCATGGAGCTGGTGGATGTCAGAAACCTTGCACTCCTCCACCTTCTGTTTGAGGATGCCCCACAGATGGGTAAATAGGGTTTAGGTCTGGAGACATGCTTGGCCAGTCCAACACCTTTACCCTCAGTTTCCTTAGCAAGGCAGTGGTCGTCTTGCAGGTGTGTTTTGGGTTGTTATCATGTTGGAATACTGCCCTTCAGCCCAGTTTCCGAAGGGAGGGGATCATGTTCTGCTTCAGTATATCACAGTACATGTTGGCACATACAGTCATGGTTCCCTCAATGAACTGTAGCTCCCCAGTGCCGGCAGCACTCATTCAGCCCAAAACCATGACACTCCCACCACCATGCTTGACTGTAGGCAAGACACACTTGTCATAATACTCCTCACCTAGTTGCTGCCACACACGCTTGACACCATCTGAACCAAATAAGTTAATCTTGGTCTCATCAGACCACAGGTCATGGTTCCAGTAATCCATGTCCTGAGTCTGCTCATCTTCAGCAAACTGTTTGAGGGCTTTCTTGTGCATCATCCTTAAAAGGGGCTTCCTTCTGGAACGACAGCCATGCAGACCAGTTTGATGCCGTGTGCAGCGTATGGTCTGAGCACTGACAGGCTGACCCCCCACCCCTTCAACCTCGGCAGCAATGCTGGCAGCACTCGTGCGTCTATTTTCAAAAGACAACCTCTGGACATGACGCTGAGGACGTGCACTCAACTTGAGCATGGCGAGGCCTGTTCTGAGTGGAACCGGTCCTGTTAAACCGCTGTATGGTCTTGGCCAGCGTGCTGCAGCTCAGTTTCAGGATGTTGACAATCTTCTTATAGCCTAGGCCATCTTTATGTAGAGCAAGAAATCTTTTTTTCAGATCCTCAGAGAATTCTTTGCCATGTAGTGCCATGTTAAACTTCCAGTGACCAGTTTGAGAGAGTATGAGAGCGATAACACCAAATTGAACACACCTGCTCCCTATTCACACCTGAGACCTTGTAACACTAACGAGTCACATGACGCCAGGGAGGAAAAATGGCTAATTGGGCACAATGTGGACATTTTTCACTGAGGGGTGTTCTCACTTTTGTTGCCAGTGGTTTAGACATTAATGGCTGTGTGTTGAGCTATTTTGTGGGGACACCAAATTTACACTGTAATACAAGCTGTACACCGACTGCTTCATATTGTGTCAAAGTGTCATATCTTCAGTGTTGGCCCATGAAAAGATATAATAAAATATTTACAAACATGTGAGGGGTATTTTTGTGAGATACTGTAAATCAAGCTGCCAATGCTAGAAAATTCATAATATTTCTAAAATTCTTAAACTGATGACTTAGTATGGCATGCTGTGGCCACTTTTCTTTTTTATACACTTATTTTTTCCTTGATATTTGATTTTTCCAGTTATTTTTTATGAGTGAAAGATCTTTTGCTATACTGAAGTCTGATAAGTCTAAATTGAAGAGAAAAAAAGGCCCCGTTCATCAAAAGCCATCAAATGTTAACTGATCTTTATTCTACCATTTACACACTGAGCACAGCATTAAATGCCAGGACTGATCTAGCTTTGTGTAGAAATATGATGATGAATATCATTAAACTGCCCATTTGTAGAGCAAATGGGCCCCAAGATTGGAAGGTTGTGGGTATGAATCCCAGACCAGTAGGTTGCTCTGAGGTACCCTTGAGCAAGGTACTGTCCCATCACTGCTCCCCAGGTGCTTTAAATAGCTGCCTACTGTTTCACACAATGTGGGTTAAATGCATAGAATGCATTTCGTTGTTTCACTGTGTGCTGTGCTGGGTTGTTTCACAATGACAAATAGTTAATTTTTCTTTAAAGATGCAGACAAAAAAGTGACAGATGAGATTTCAGAATGAACTAACATAGAACATAGAACTAACAAGAATTTTAGGGAATGTTTCCACAACTTCTACAACATTTGTTCAAAGATTGGGTTTATATTCCATATTATTTTGGGGCCTCAGGAGAAATATTTCCAATCTATAGATGCTTGATCACAGCCCGTTTTCATTTTGTTATTTTTTCAGTATATGTGGAACCGTGCTTTAAACTCACACTTTTATTTTCACCTCCTGTTAGGACAGTGGAATCTCATACAGAGTAACAAAATTTAATCACATTTGTCAAAACAACCACAGGCTGAACCTCTTCTATACGTTTCAACACAAGAGAATTTCCAGTCTCTGACAAAGAATCACAGCTGAGGCCTCCTCACTCACCCAGCTCTCCATACTTTTCTTGACTCCTCTCAATCCATCTTCTCCAAGTTCAGCATGATTCCACAGCACAGACTATCAATGCATAAGATAGCTTATAGGCCTTAAATCATCTGCTTCTGTTCTGTTTGAATGTCTGAAGGCTTCTCTGCATATCACTCATGAAAGGGTAGCACTCAAATAGGCAATGTTGATTTTGTGTGTGTGTATTTTTGGGACACTTTAATAATGTTGTAATAATGCAGAATTACATTTGGTAGGACTAGTCCTCAGATATGCATTGAATAATCCTTGTGTAAATGAAATATTTCTTTCATTTCACATATAAAATATAAAAATATAAAATAAAAATCTGAGCTCACAATATCAAAACAATTCTTTGCAGGGATGCATTAACCATCAATGAGTAGTTGTATTATGAATGTTAGCAGAGAGCAAAGAAATGTTTAAAATGAATTTTATTTACTGATATTTGAGTAACATTGCACTAGTTGTGACAGAAAGTAAAAGCACGGTCTCTTACACATGGGAAACATTCACATATAAATGTAGCTTACAGTCTAGTTAACATCCAGCATCATTCAGAGGCTATAAATTAAAATGTGTAGATATATTCATCCATGACCTATGATGACCATAATCTTTCTCCTAACTGGACTTGATATCTATTAGAATCCTGTTTGGACTTAGCTTGTGAGTTACTTGTTTGTTCTCAGGAGTATATTTAGGCAGAGGTCCCTCTAGAAATCATACAGCACGCTGGGTAAAGTGGAACTTCTTTGGCCTGTGAGCTGCGAGATGTAAATTTGACGCATTTGAACTGAAAACAATGAGCACTTTACATGAGCTGGTCTGTCCAAATATAGGTGGTGTGCAAACTCTTCCAGTCATTCTGATACTCCTTTTGGTTCTGATGCATTAGCATTAGTGTAAGATCATTATGAGGTATTAGTTCACATGCAGGGCTTCAATGCAAATCATTACATGCACATACAAAACTACAATCTGATAAATAGTGTAATAAGTTAATTAATAAATTAGCACTGACACAATTTAGTGGAGTACAGAGTGAACAACTCAAGTCAAATGCATACATGACATTCTGCCATCCTTAGAGGAATTGCACAACCCCTTTAGAGATGCTATGGCTTTCCTTTTCTTAGGCAGTACTGAAAGTGGCTTCATCCGAGTCAGCATCTTTGACGCTGTCTTCACTCGGAAAGGATTCGCCACCGCTGGAGGAATGGCAGCTGAAGTCGGCCACTCCTGACTCCTGATCACTGCTGTCAGGGTCGGAGGCTTTTGCTGTGTCTCCAAACAGGCTGAGCTTAGCGCTTTCTGTCTCCCTCTGCTGGAGGGGCCAACCTTTACCACCAGAGTAATCCTGAGGAGAGTTGAATACACTAAGGTGTGTTGACTCAACCCAGAGGGCCTGGCTGTGATCAGTTGCGTGTTTTTTGGCACAGAGGCTGTTCGTCTGATCTTTTCCCAGGGCAGTTAGTTTCTACAATAAACAGGATTCGGTCAGTTATATATAACAAACATGGTAAGTACAAACACAGTGGAACATGCTCTTAATAGGATAGGATCTGATTCATATGTGAACTTAACGTCTATAATCTATACATTTAATTTTCTTTAAGGACAGGAAACTTATTTAATTAAAATTCACTTAGAATTGAAGCCTAAGGGCAGCTGTTTCAGTACATGCTCTTGAGAGTTTCACGTAAGATTGAAAAGCACTGGAATATTTATTTAAAGCTGTCTAATTAAACCATAGCAAAGAGAACAATTCTAAATGCTCTTAGTTAAAGACTTTGAAGTAGTCACAAGTATATTTGGTTGCTACCTGCTCATAAGCATCCAGTAATTTTTCTAGCTGCTGTGTTTCCTCTTTCACTGCCACCAGGCAATCCAGCACAGACTGACGAGGTTGTAATCCTCTGTCAAAATGATTGTACAAACCCCTCCAAAACCTGGACACAACAATACAACAGCAAACATAATGACAGTAATATTAGGCCTGCCAATTATATTATTAATCAAGTTATCCAGCAAACATTCAAAAATCATTTCATTTTACATAAAATCCCCTCTAGAGGTTGTGTAAAAGCAGGGCCAATTCTTAGTTTTTGCTATGCAAAGGGTTTAAGACAAAAAAGATGGTAATTAGGTAAGAAATCAGATTTTCAGCTTTTATTTCCTAGTGTTTAATTTCAGATATGTTAAATCCAACAGAACATAGCACCTTACGTATCTGACCACCCAGTTTTTTGAGCGATCAAAAGTATTGCTAAAAGCATCATGAGAGTCTGACAGGTGGTTGTTCTTTCACAGGTGTGTCCAGTTCTATCGCCTGGACAAACAACAACTGATGCTGTAGTAAAAGCCTCAAAAACCCTCACCAAAGAATAAACTAACATTCTGGTCAAGTCAGTAGGTTGCAGGCTTGATGCAGTTACTGCAAACAAGGGATATGCAACTAAATATTAAGCATAATTTTCTTTTATTCAGTTTAAACCTTCTGTTTCATTCACAAAGTGCTATGTTTTAAGTAATGTAACATATCTAAATGTAAATACCAAGAAATAAAATTTGAAAATCTGACCTCCCATCTTATATTTATCTTTCGATCTCTAACTCAAATGTCCTCAGTGCATAGCAAAACACACAAATAGGCCTTGGTGTTCTAATACTTTTGGAATTGACTGTATGTGCAAAGATAATTGATGTCGGTATATAAAAAGGTATATTTGTACAGTGATATATCAGTAATATTCTTACTGCGCTGCATGAAATGAGAAAATACTACAACACTCTAGAATTAAAAAGCAAGACTGCATAGATGGTCATTGAAAGGCAGTGTAGAAGAGTTAATGAATTCTCCAGAATCTCCATAGAAACTGCCAGGCAGCAATTAGGGTTCAGTGGGTTCAGAATGCTTAAATTATTCCCTAAATCAGGCCAATCTGAGACAGACGAGAGAGAGAGAGAGAGAGAGAGAGAGAGAGAGAGAGAGAGAGAGAGGGAGAGAGAAAATCAGATCATAATCTTTCTGTACAAGCATATGGAGCATCTTCTCTTTTGTAAACAAGTACTTGTGCCCCACTTGCATCAGTTTGCAGCCAACATAGTTCAGCAGTTGTAGGAGAGATGGGGCACAGCAGCCTCCAGGGATTTATGCCTGCAAGATTCAAACAGTTCACTTCACAGTATGATCCAGCGTGGTCCAGTCTTCAGTACCCATCAGCTTAGATAAGCCACTTACCAAAGAAGTCTAGCAAAAGAGAGGTAGTGCTATAAACTACACATTCAAATCAGAATTTTGGTTTATTTTTGTTTATGAACCTTTCTTCATAATTCATTCATCAAATGAATTTGTTTCATCAAATGAAGCTGTTTCACCCTGGTTCCTAAACATCTCAAAAATACTTAAATACAATTTAAGAGGCACTGACGTCCATCCTTTTATACTTAGCATAACTCTTGTGCATTCAGAATTAGAATTCTGTTTACTCACAATGTTATCATCCACCCGCCCCGCCCAAAAAAAAGAGGCTGTGACGCACTTGAAACAGTAGGGGGTAGTAAGGGGCTGCAGAACTCCCTGAGTCTGATTTTGGTCTGGTCTGTACAGTGGGTTTACAAAGTCTGATTTGTTCTTCCATAAGTGAGGCCATAAGGAGTGAGTCTTCTCTCTAATGCTTTGGACAAAACAAAGTAAGATGTCATTCAATCAATGGAGACACACTGCAGAATGGGTAAGAAGTGCATGTGTACAACTTGTATATTTTAATTGTGACAATACATGTGTAAAAAAAAAAAAAAAAAGTGAGACAGTCTCAGATAATTAAAGAAATATACTTACCCCAGCTCTTTTTTCTCTTTTTCACTGTTGCAAATGAAGTTGCCATAGTGACAAGAATGAATGTGATTGTGAATGCTGATAAGGAATCTCTCGTTGTATTCAAAGGCACAGGGAAACTGCTCCATTAGCTGCCACACACACTCCAAAAACTGGTCTATTACAGGTGACACCTCCTTGGGGTCTTCATCAAGATGACTGTATCTAAATATAGAGAAAAGCCATCAGATCACAGGCTTTTCATTCTGCAGAAATGTGCAACAAACTGTGAAGAGAGGAAATCTGTTGAGCATTATAATAATAAGGTTATCTGTAGTTACTTACCTGTGGGAAAACTTGTGGCCAAAAGAAACCCAGTCTTTCTCAATAAGCACCTGAACATAGAACATAGAGGCATTATGTATAATGATGTGATCTGGATAATTTCTAAGAAACCGTCTGTGAAGAAATGCCCCAGAATTTTATTTAATTCAACATAATCCATTATACTGGCAACCTAGTTTTACCATCCCATGCAGCAGGAAATGAAATTTCCTTGTGATGGGATTCCGAGACAGAGCTAATCTATGCCGTAAGGCTTCTTCATCCTGTTCACCCCGATTGGGTTCATTTTTCCCAGAAGTAACATATTATTCTTCAAGACTGGGCCTTGCTGATCTCCACGAGAAGTAGAGTTCACTGGTGGCAGCCAAGCCAGACAGAGTAAATCCTTATGATCAAAGGAAAAAAAGGCTGTGGGCACAGCTTACTCCTTCATCTCCACTGTGATGCTTGAAATAAAGCTTTTAAGAATGCAGACAAAGTTGGCCATCAAGTCATCAAGTGCTCTTTAGTATTTCCATAGAGGTGCATAGTTAAAATGTCAATTTCTATTCTACTGCATGAGAAAATTCAGCAAGTGCCCATCACATCTGATGCCCTGATGACCATATATGGCACACTGTGGATGGGTATATCCTCATTTTCATAACAAAGTCTCATAATTTAATAAATTAAATCATCCTGTAACAGCAATTGAAAATTACATTTCATAGAGAATATATCATTTAAAAACAGTCTTGAAACAGAATTGCTTGAAATAAAGTCTAGTAAATTTACTTTGAAGGAATTTTTTTTTTCCATTTTCTTTAAAGCAAGTCTATTTATGTCACACTGTGTTTACCATGAGTCCCTTGAGTGTCCTGTAGTAAGGGTCAAGAAGTACGCTGGCCACAGAGCACACCTGAGTTGTCCGATCCCAACCGTCAGAGCAGTGGACCAAGACACTGACCCCTTCCTCTGCCACAGCCTACACTCAATCAATCAAACTGTTAGAACAAGAAAGTCTCCTTAAACCAAACATGGACTGCAGAATCATTATACACCTAACCTTGGCAATGAACTTTCCGGCAGTCAGTATTGTTTGGATGTGTTTCAACCAGTCAGAGTTTTCCAGTCCCTCAAGGAATTCCCCCATGGATGAAGAACAAAGGTCAGACACTGTGAAATAATAGAGCATACTGTCAAACCCAACCTATGGGAACTGAACATAAATATGAATAGATTACATTACATCTACATCATATCTATATCACTTGCTTTCAATAATAATTTTCAAAACTCTTTAATCTCTCTCTTCCAATCACTGCATAATGGCATTGGTGCCATTCACTTTATTGTTAGTGGTCATGAGAGACATCATACGCCTACAGTATATGTCTTTTATTAGGCAAGTTAATAGTAAGTATACATTCTCAGAATTTGAAAAAGAAACAGCCTTTCCTTCCTTAGTAAGCACTGGTACATTACGTCATGAACACAAGCTTTAATATTGTAATGATACTGTGATATGTGTATGTATAGTGCTTTAAGAACTTCTCTGGAGAGCTTATGACTTCATGTATGGCCCCTTTTGCGAGAGTACAAGTTGGGATTAACAGGTGAACAGGTTCAGTCAAACCTTTTCACCATGTCATGTAAATACAAAACTGCATGCTAAGAAACAGCCATTCTGAGAAGAATTAGAATGGTAAAGGGCTCCAACTGTCTTTACTGTAACGAGAGCTAAAACTGCCATGCAGTCTCTGCTGGACAGCTACACAATGGTATTCGCTCAGTCCACTCCCTGGTGCTTTCTGGGTCAAAATGTTATCACAACTAGTACTAACATTATTTTTCCAACACTGAATCAAATCATTCTCACGCCCCTCCCCCCTCATATAGGGGGAAAAGGGTCCCAGATAGTCAATTTAGTGAAACAAAAATAGTCAAGCAATGAAAGCCAGATGGATTCAAAGAAACCTTTGCATAACCCTCTGCTTTATCACAGAACCCTCCCACAGGGCAGTCAAGGGTGCACACCCCAACTGCCTTTATTAGAGAAAATGAGAATTCTAGGTGGTCCAGCAACCTGGTACTCTCATCTCAATGCAAGTCGAATTATAGGAGCATCTCAGAGAAAATCATGGAAAGCTGCTGTGCAAATTGACTCCTATTCTTATCCCAAAGTTTCTCTAGGGACACTGTAAAACTCATACAGCATATGATGCAAATGCACCGGGAAATTTATTTGGAAAATGTTAATCTGACATCAAATAGTGAAACACACCAATGACTGAATACCTTCAAGCAGCTTCTGTTGACTGTTCCTCATCACATGGATATTTTCAATGCCGATGAACTTAAACTTTATGTTTGTGTAGTTATCCTCGCTTTCATAGCCCTTTCCTGTAGCCCGGTTTGCCATTGCATTTAGCTGGAAACAAAAAGGCTTTTATGATTTTTTTTTTCACAGCTTCTGTAAGAAAAAACTGATATACTGAATTTGCTTGAGTTAAAGGTAAGCATCAGTTCCAACAGCTTTACTGCCAGAAGTAACAAAAGTGTGTTTAGTGTTAAAACAAAACCATATCTCGATTTTTATATCTCTATTTGAAAATGAAGGCTTGCATCTACATTTGACAATTTGTCAAAATTTCATGATGGATGGAACAATATTAATGGTCAGGAATTACATCAAATTAAAACTTATTATGAATGTTTTTTGTCCTCCTCCTTTAAAGGTCCGCTATTGAATATACAAGATGTTGTTCCAACATGAGCAATGTTATTCCTCTGGAATTTATGCACTTTTGAATCAAGTAAATTCACATGAATGTTGTGGATATCTTTTTCAGTGGGTTCACCTTGGGTCTGGTGTCCACAACATACATGAATCTGCTTCCAGGGTTGGACTTCATAATGGCCTCAAGCATCTGCTCATCCTCTAAGCAACGGGCGCTGAATCCAGACAGAGGTTGGCTACTGCGACATATAGCTGCCTAGCACAGATACAAGCATTTTAGGACATTATTATTAGCATATATTATTGTTAGGCAAGTGAGTATTTTGACGCATATATTCCAACTCCAAGCTGTATAAACTTGAATGCTGATTGGATTTAAGCAGATCAGGTGATGTGTATTTATGCAATGAGGGAGGGTGTAGATGAAGGAGGACCCTATATCAAGGTGCATAATTTTTAGGCATCTTCTTTTCCTCAGGCAAACGGGCCAAAAAAGAGATATAACTGACTCTGTAAAGTCAGAAATTGTAAAAAGTCTTTCAGAGGGATGCAGCACTCTTGCTAAGATATTGGGCCGTGATCACAGAACCATTAAACGGATGGTTGCAAATAGTCTAGAGGATTGTGCTGAGAAAAAAAAAGATGCAAATTAACTGCCAAAGATTTGAGAAGAATCATAAGTGAAGCTACCAGGAACCCATTATACTGCAGTGCTGTCATATTCCAGAACTGAAACTACCTGGAGTGTGCAGCACAGCACAACACAACGAAACTCAACCTCTGCAATTCACCCATATACACACATGCAGCAGGGGGCAGCTATTGAAAGCTGGGGAGCAGTGACGGGGACGGTACCTGGCTCAAGGGTACCTCAGGGCAACCTACTGGTGAGGGAATCAAACCCACAATCTTCCGATCCTAACCACTAGGCCACCGCTGCCCCTAAGCAATGCTGAAACCTGACCACAAGTTGAATCGTCAACACTGGGCCAAGAAATATCTCAAGACAGATTTTCAAAAGACTGATGAGATGTGAGTGACTCTTGATGGACCAGATGGATGGACTCATGGCTGGATCAGTAATGGGCACAGAGCTCCACTCCTACTCAGATGCCAGCTAGGTGGAGGTGAGGTGCTGGTATGGGCTGGAACTATAAAAGATGAGCTAACTGGACCTCTTCAGGTTGAAGATGGACTCAAAATAAACTCCTAAACCTGCTGCCAGCCAGTCAAGGCCTTAATGATGAAAGAATAGTGACATGGCCCCCTTCCTCACCTGACCTAAACCCTATTGAGATCGTGTGGGCTCTTCTTAAACGGGAGATTTACAGGGAAGGAAAACAGTTCACCTCTCTGAACAGAGTCTGGGAGGCTGTGGTTGCTGCTGAACAAAAAGTTGATCGTCAACAGATCAAGAAACTGACCGACTTTGGTTTGTTCATTATTTATTTATTTTGTTCGTTTGTTCATTATTCTCACTTTAACAGATGAAAAACAAGTGAGATGGGAATTTCTTTCATTTTTCATTGAGTTGCATAAAAATTCAGCATAATAATAGTTGCCTAATAATTGTACACATATGTATCCCCTGAGAATGTTCACACTCCCATTTCCTTTGTAAAACATTCAGGTTTCAGGATTATTTTGGATCGACTATTTTGGCACTAGGATTTGTTCCATATTAAAATGAATTAAACAGTGTAGTTGGGTTTCCACACCACAAAAACACAAAAATGTTTAGTGCATGAGCCAATCATTAGATCAAATACACCATCTGAGCATGAGCTCCCATAAAAAGGATAAAACAAAAAAACTCTTTTCTCTCTTTTCATTTATATGGGTAAGTTACAAACTTCTTTACATCTGAATAGTGCTCTAGAAATAGTTCAGAATCTTGAGCATTTATTTATTTACTTATGTACAGTAAAATACTCAGATGCTTTTTTCCAGGTTTTGGACCCCACTGTATATCTACCCAATCATATTTGATCAAAACCAACCAAACAGTGGTTTTAAGAAACAGGTTAAAATCTCTAGGATTATGCCAGCACTGCATTTTGCTTGGACGTACTTTTTCCATTGTGTCAATATTCACCCTGGACCAGAAATTTATAAAGAAATAAAACCACTTTTATATAACTTTAGTTATTTTTCTTTGTCATGACTATACAGAGGGATATTAAAATTAGCACCATAAAACATTCACAAATTGACATTCTTCCACCCACAGATACTAAATCAGACTAAGTGCACACTGTCCTCTTCATGAGCTGGGCTCCATTTCATGAGAATCTGACCTTGGCCTCATAAAAATCTAATGCTCTGTTTGTGATACAGATTTTTTAGACATTCATTCCAATCACAAATGGGATTATCTAACAACATAGATAAGCAAAGACACTTTGACCGAGCTATAAGTAACATCACTCTGGTTTATGTGTAGAGTTCTCAATCTATGCGTTATTCTCTTTGAAGCAAAATAAACAAGGAGAGTCTGTGGGGAATCCTTGACCTTAATAAATGGAATGGCCTGTTCCAAAAATGCCAACCAACACAGCCAGAGATACTTGACCTATCTTTCAAGCAATCCACTTATCATAGATGGAAGACTGGAAGCTAATAATGTGCAATACATTTTAGAAGATTCTAGCAAAGAAGATATGGCACAGCCTAGCATTAATCACTGTTTGAGTGAGCAAATAGTGGCAGGATGAAGACACACGGTGGAGTCCTGGATGTCAGATTGGTGGCCAGTGCTCTTATTGATACGTAACAGATATATAAAATATGGACTCCTTATCTGATATTGAACAACAAAATATATTCAAATAGGAAGACACCAAAGAACAGGGATGCATCTCTAAAACATCATAAAACAAACCCTTAGAACCTCATGCTCCAAGGAAGGAATTAGGTAAAAATTCAGGAAAACTCACTTGGGTTTCTTTGCAGTAGTAAGACAGCGTGGGAAATCGTCCTCTGCTGCGAAATTTAGAACTCCCGACGATGACTGGGAGGGTGGCTGATTTAGGCACAAACAGGTCAGCAGGATACGTGTCACACACCTGTCTCACACACAGCAGAAGAAGCAGCACATAGAAATTAACATGGGTTAATGTTGTGTTACATTTTATGCTATGCTATAGAAAAGTAGCACTAAATCCATTTGATTCAAAATGAACAAAATATACTGTGTATATCAAAATCGCTTTGGGTGTAACAATCATGTTTTCATGTTTGATAGAATTTTTGATTCTGAGATCTGAGAAATGTTTAACTCAAAGCTTACGCTTTTAAAGAAGCAATACATAAATAACCATGTGCAAAATATATTCTTAAAAAAAGCAGATGCCTGAGACTAGACATTTAGACAATTAGATCCAGATTAGATTAGAATTTTAAGACCACTGTTAATCTCCCCAGGAGTGGTCGACTATAGCACATTACTAATGAAATCTCTCTCCCAGTTATCTTAATGTTAATATTCTTAAGTCCACCCTCAGGAGAGCACAAAGTAACAACGCTGAGGATGCCAGGGTTGCATGGAAAAACAATGACACGCCAAAAATAATTTTGCTCCTCATTTACAGTTTGGTAAAGACCACACAGTTGTAGAATGCTATTGAAAATATGATTTTGGATGGATGGGGCCAAAATAGAACGAATAGAAAATTCGTTCAAATCAAGCATTATGTGAAGTGAATCCATCATTGATGGAAGAATAAATTCTGAATTATAACAGTAAACTAAAGGAAACTGTCGGAATATCTGACCATGAACTAAACTTTAATGGAAAGTGGTTCGTGCAGCAAGTCGATGAGTTTAAGCACATTCTACCAAAGAATATTTAAATAAGAATAACGTGTTCTGAATCGAAATGGTAAGCTAACTGTTATGTTAGATTGATCTCATCTTCATGTTTTAGACCAATTAATAAAGCATGACCCGAAAATTTACAACTGTTGGTCTTGATGATTTTACACACTTTTTTACACTGTTTTTAGCAAACCCGGAGTATTATACAAACATATTTTTGCTCCATATAGCTCCATTTTTATTAATACTTTATAGACCAAAAAAAACCAAGATTTTTTCCTGTAAAATAAACCCAAAACTAATAATAATATTATTATTATTATATAATATTGTTACATTACATAATATAATATATAATGTATATATATATATATATAAATATAAAAATATATATATATATATATATATAATGTAGTGTTATACTTTTTTTTTACTGGGAAAAAAAACATTATTTTATTATAATGATTACCAGCCTTCATATGGTATGCTTTCGTGCTTGAGCACAACTATTCAGGTTATAGACTGACCCTGTATTCTCGGTTGATGGGACTGACATGCCAGAGCTTATTTGGTACTCCCATTCGACTGTATTCAGCCCTCAGGTCTATAAAGGTCCAAGCTTGCTCCCTCTCGGACTTGTCAAGGTTGGGCTTGAAAGAAAAGCAATAAAGTTCCTCATATCTTTCTGAAAGATAGAAAAATGCAAAACATCACACAGCTGTAAAAGTAAAGGTCATGAACAACTAACAGCAGAGCCAGAGTAACCCTGAGCTTCACTTCGACTGCTTTATATGTCAAAACAATATCAGAGATTAACGTCAATGACTGTTTCGCAGGGACAGGTGGAGCGGTTACCCCAGCAGTGTAAAGAGAACATGTCATACTTGGAGAATAGAATAACTACTAAAGCAAGAAACTAACTGAGAAGTGTTTGGGGAGAGATATAAATTAACAAGGTGTCTTATTTGCTGGAGCTATTTCTAGACTTCCCTGTGACTCTTTTGAAGCCTCTCTACTGCTTAACCATGCAAGCCATCATTTTGCTGTAAATATAAAGAATGTTTAAGTCAACTGGAACGTCAGAAACAAGTAAGACACTCTTGTTTACCTGGCCTGGACAGATGCAACAGTGAAATAAGAACATCACTGCAGTCACTCTCATGTGGGATACTGAAGTGAAGGACCTGGAAATTCTTGCAGTGAATGACAAGTGGATGTCCCAAGGTAGTGGCACTTAGCTTTTCAACATTACACACTAAACTATGCAGCACCTGTGATGGAAAATCAAACCAGTGTTAAATATTATTTGTTACAGTGTCAGACAGGTGGATATTGTCAGATTCAAAGTCTAATATATCTCAGTAGTGCTGACAGTTAAGAGAGAGATTATCTGATGTATCGTTTGCCACACTAACTTCTCATGACTTTAGTAAATATGATCAGTAAAAGAAAAAAAAAAAACTAAAAAAAAAATACATAATTAAATAAATAATGTCAATTAAACCCAGTATGAACAGCAGATTACCCATAATTCATCGTGAGCCTTGGGCTCATTATCCACAAAAATAGTGTGAGAGGCGGTCAAGTACAGTGTCCCAACTTGTGGCCTTCGAGAAGAGCCCCTGTCCACTAAGCGAACTTTTTCAACCTGCAAACACATACAGTATCAGTCAAGAATGAATCAGCAAGTTCAGTCATAAGGTTCAGACATCTTGTTCCCAAGGAAACTGAAGAAGAGAGCATCACACCAGTCTGTATGACTTTGTTAGCATCGTTTTACATTATGCAACATTATTAATATAATTATTAATCATCATTCATACATATAAATAATAATAATAAGACAGCCAGCTATTTCATGAAACATTAAGTAAAAATATGAAATGAAAGACATTTTAAATCTCACAAAAACTACTTATAGCACATATAACAAACTGAAAGTGGCTATTCTCAAAGAGTGTGGGTTCCTGCTTCAACCCTGAGGGTGTCGGGTTTTCATTTTGAGGTTTTTTCTTCTGTAGGAGTTTGTTTTTTGTTTTTTTTTTTTTTAGTTTTTTCCCTCTATAATATTCAACCACCAGTCTAACCTGGGAGGATTACATTCAGCACTCTGAAAAGGTTAAAGGTCTTCTGGAAGATGCTTCTTATCAGGCTTGTGATATTCCCTGATGTTTTTAAGAGCTGGATGTGGATCAGTTCCCAATACAAACTACTAGTTTGAGGCTTTAAATCTACACAAACACCAGCAGTGGCGCAAACGCATCACGTCAGCTGGAAGCTCCACAGCAGGTCCTCTGTGAAAGAAAGGCAGGTGTGAGCGGAAGGGGAGAGCAGGGTTCTCCTGTCCTGTGTTTACCTTTGGTAATCTGATGTGCTCCATCATTCACCCTAACCTCCAGGCAGACAAAACTGATCTCAAGCTTTCAGAAGAAGCTGTCAGTGTCATTACCTGCTAAAAGGGCATTTTCTACGCTCTCTCATAATATTTTGCACTAAATAAACCACACAAATGTGACAGAAACGGCTAGATTGCTCTGAATGCTAGCAGATTGGGACCCGCTTCCTCCAGGCAGGAGCGGTGAATCACCAGTCGCTGTCAGGCGCGAGGCTGGGTCCTAAAACCCACCGGTTTAACGGCGGAATCAACAGCAGGAGATAATGTAAAGCTTGTCTGAAATCGTCCACTCGTTCACTCGTTCACTAAATAGGGCACCTCGATTAGGAGCGAAAATAATATTGTCAATTATTTTGGTAAGTTTTAAGATCAGGATTATTTAGCAATTAAATTGTGTAATTAACTTTAACAGCAGGAGTCACCCCTCCTTGAACCGCCACCTTATCATGGTGGAGGGGTTTGCGTGTCCCAATGATCTTGGGAGCTATGTTGTCGGGGGCTTTATGCCCCTGGTAGGGGCACCCAAGGCAAACAGGTCCTAGGTGAGGGAAGAGACAAAGAGCGGTTCAGAAGATCTCTTATGATGAAAAACAATTTTGGAAGACGTTTTCCCTCGCCTGGACATGGGTCACTGGGGCCTCCCTCTGGAGCCAGGCCTGGAGGTGGGGCCCGATGGCGAGCGCCTGGTGGTCGGGCCTTTACCCATGGGGCCCGGCCGGGCACAGCCCGAAGAGGCAACGTGGGTCCCCCTTCCCATGGGGTCACCACCTGTAGGAGGGGCCAAAGAGATCGGGTGCAGTGTGAGCTGGGTGGTGGCTGAAGACGGGGGCCTTGGTGGTCTGATCCTCGGCTGCAGAAACTGGCTCTAGGGACGTGGAATGTTACCTCTCTGGTGGGGAAGAAGCCTGAGCTAGTGCGTGAGGTTGAGAAGTTCAGGCTAGATATAGTTGGACTCACCTCGACGCACAGCTTGGACTCTGGAACCAGTCTCCTTGAGAGGGGCTGGACTCTCTTCTACTCTGGAGTTGCCACTGGTGAGAGGCGCCGAGCAGGTGTGGGCATACTTACTGCCCCCCGGCTCGGGGCTTGTACATTGGGGTTTACCCTGGTGGATGAGAGGGTGGCCTCCCTCTGCCTTCGGGTTGGGGGACGGGTCCTTAGTGTTGTCTGCACTTATGCGCCAAACAGCAGTCTGGACTACCCACCCTTTTTGGGGTCTCTGGAGGGGGTGCTAGAGAGCGTCCCTGCTGGGGACTCCATCGTTCTGCTAGGGGACTTCAATGCTCAATGACAGTGGGCAATGACAATGGGCAATGACAGTGAGACCTGGAAGGGCATGATTGGGATGAATGGCTCCCCTGGTCTGAACCAGAGCGGGGTTTTGTTATTGGACTTTTGTGCTCGTCACAGACTGTCCATAATGAACACCATGTTCAGGCATAAGGGTGTCCACATGTGCACCTGGCACCAGGACACCCTAGGCCGCAGTTCGATGATCGACTTTGTGGTCGTGTCTTCGGACTTACGGCCACATGTCTTGGACACTCGGGTGAAGAGAGGGGCGGAGCTGTCAACTGACCATCACCTGGCGGTGAGTTGGCTTCGTTGGTGGGGGAGGATGCCGGTCAGGCCTGGTAGACCCAAGCGTATTGTGAGGGTCTGCTGGGAACGTCTGGCAGAATCCCCTGTCAGGACGAGCTTCAACTCCCACCTCCGGCAAAGCTTTAACCACGTCCCGGGGGAGGTGGGGGACATTGAGTCCGAATGGACTATGTCCCGTGCCTCCATTGTCGAGGCGGCTGACCGGAGCTGTGGCCGTAAGGTGGTCAGTGCCTGTTGTGGTGGCAACCCGGGAACCCATTGGTGGACACCGGCGGTGAGGGTTGCCATCAAGCTGAAGAAGGAGTTATTCCGGGCCTTTTTGGCCAGTTGGGCTCCGGAGGCAGCTGATAGGTGCCGGCAGGCCAAGCAGAATACGGCTTTGGTGGTTGCTGAGGCAAAAACTCGGGCGTGGGAGGAGTTTGGTGAGGCCATGGAGAAAGACTTCCAGACAGCTTCGAGGAGATTCTGGTCCACCATCCGGCGTCTCAGGTGGGGCAGCGGTGGCCTAGCGGTTAGGGCGTTAGCCGCATGATCGGAGGATCGGGGGTTCAAACCCCTTCCCAATAGGTTGCCCTGAGGTACCCTTGAGCAAGGTACCGTCCCCATCACTGCTCCCCGGACGCTTTCAATAGCTGCCCACTGCTGCACGGGTTTGAGTGTGCATGGGTAAAATGCAGAGGTCCAATTTCGTTGTGGTTCATGTGTGTTGTGCCGTGACCTCGCAATGACAAGGGTTGTCACTTTCACTTTCACTTTCAGGAGGGGAAAGCAGTGCACAGTCAATACAGTGTATAGTGGGGATGGTGCGCTGCTGACCTCGACTCGGGACGTTGTGGGTCGGTGGGGGGAATACTTCGAAGACCTCCTTAATTCCACCAACATGCCTTCCGATGAGGAAGCAGAGCCTGGGGACATAGAGGTGGACTCTTCCATCTCTGGGGCTGAGGTTGCTGAGGTGGTCAAAAAGCTCCTTGGTGGCAGGGCTCCGGGGGTTGATGAGATCCACCCAGAGTTCCTCAAGGATAAGTCTATTCAGGGGTCCTGGAAAGGAGGGTCCGTAGGATAGTCGAATTTCAGATTCAGGAGGAGCAGTGTGGTTTCCGTCCAGGTCGCGGAACAGTGGACCAGCTCTACACCCTTAGCCTGGTCCTGGAGGGTGCATGGGAGTTTGCCCAACCAGTCTACATGTGCTTTGTGGACTTGGAGAAGGCATTCGACTGTGTCCCTCGGGGAGTCCTGTGGGGGGTACTCCGAGAGTATGGGGTATCGGATTCCCTGTTAAGGGCTGTCGGGTCCCTGTGTCGGAGCTTGGTCCGCATTGCCGGCAGTAAGTCGAACCTGTTTCCAGTGAGAGTTGGACTCCGCCAGGGCTGCCTAATTTTTATGGACAGGATTTCTAGGCACAGCCAGGGCATTGAGGCTTCATCAGGCCGTGACCTTCAGCTCTCACTGGATCGGTTCGCAGCCGAGTGTGAAGTGGCTGGGATGAAAATCAGCACCTCCAAATCTAAGGCCATGGTCCTCAGCCAGAAAAGGGTGGAGTGCCCTCTCAGGGTTGGGAGTGAGATCCTGCCCCAATTGGAGGAGTTTATTATCTCGGCATCTTGTTCACGAGTGAGGGTAGAATGGAGCAGGAGATCGACAGGCGGATCGGGGCAGCGTCTGCAGTGATGTGGGCTCTGCATCGGTCCGTCATGGTAAAGAAGGAGCTGAGCCAAAAGGCAAAGCTCTCAATTTACCGGTCGATCTACGTTCCCACCCTCACCTATGGTCACGAGCTGTGGGTAGTGACCGAAAGAACGAGATTGCGAATACAAGCGGCCAAAATGAGCTTCCTCCGCAGGGTGGCTGGGCTCTCCCTTAGAGATAGGGTGAGAAGCTCAGTCATCCGGGAGGGGCTCAGAGTAGAGCCGCTGCTCCTCCGCATCGAGAGGAGCCAGATGAGGTGGCTCGGGCATCTGATTAGGATGTCCCCTGGACGCCTCCCTGGTGAGGTGTTCCGGGCACGTCCCACCGGAAAGAGACCCCGGGGAAGACCCAGGACACGCTGGAGAGACTATGTCTCTCGGCTGGCCTGGGAACGCCTTGGGATCTGCCCGGAGGAGCTGGAAGAAGTGGCCAGGGAGAGGGAAGTCTGGGCATCCCTGCTGAAGCTGCTGCCCCCGCGACCCGACCTTGGATAAGCGGAAGAGAATGGATGAATGGATGGATGAGCAGGAGTCATTTTTCTTTGAGATTAAAATTGCAACAATTCTTTATTATTAAACTTTTATAGTTTCTTTTATAATTATATGGAATTATATGAATAATGCAAATTGAAATTTTAAATAAACTACACAACAACGACAGCTATAATAATAACAACAACAACAACAACAACAACAACAATAATAACAACAGGCTACACAGACTGAATTTACAAACTACAAAATAAAAAGAAAAAGCATGTAGAACTGCTTGGATTACCTAGATGGATCTAGTGAGTCCTTCACAGCATCAGCAGATTTCTCTGAAAATCATTTTATGCATCTTATTTTATTTCTATAATCACAGAAAATGTCAAAATTGTCCTCTGGATTAATAATCTGGAATAACTGAGCAGCCCTGCCTCTAATTACTAAATATACTGTTCTGTGTAGAGCACCACATGGGGATCAGTGAGGGACACAGTAAAGGGAATGGTTATGACACTAAATATCGAATGGCTCATAGGGAGCATATTCAGATACAGCTGCAGCTTTTTAATACATTATTATTCATATACATCAGTTTTACTGAGCTCTTCGAATGAGCTCTTCTCTTCTAAACTCTTCCTTTCTACAAACTAAAAAGAAGAATAATGAGTTTAATTTATACACACTTATAAATACACCAACGCATACTAATCTTTCTTTATACACACTTATCTTTCATTTATTCCAAGTCACCTCACAAGTAGAGAAAGGAGCACATTTTGAAGGGTCAGTTTCATAAATGAATACTTTTTAACACAGAATTGATTGATGGTTTTTTGGCTAGGGGCAGTGGTGGCCTAGTGTTTAGGGTGTTGGCCGGAGGATTGGGGGTTCGAACCCCTTCCCAATGTGTTGCCCTGAGGTACTCTTGAGCTAGGTGCTGTCCCCGTCCTGCTCCTCCCTGCGATGGGCTGGCGACCTGTCCAGGGTGCGTCCCCCATCCTCACCCTGTGTGCGCTGGGTTGGACGCCAGCACTCCCCCGCGACCCCGTTTGGGACAAGCGGCAGAAAATGGATGGATGGATGGTTTTTTGGCTATTACCATAAATAACAAAAGCATATATGCCATGTTCCAGTCCTCAGGTAATTGTCAGTATACAGTCTTTTTGGAGACTCATCACTCATCACACAATTATGTTGGATAAAACATCTTGATTTAGAATAAGGGAAGTCAGAGCTACATGCATATTAACATACATCATGATTCTATTCATTCATTTCTTAAAATACAAATCTATTATTTTATTATTTTTTTAATAGTGATTATAATGCAATATAGTATGTTATCACAACTGTATAATCATGTTTTTATTCAAGCTTCCTTTAAAAAATGTTTTCTTTGGCCTTATTGCTAATTAGTATACAGCCATTTTTAAATAAAGAATTTACTCTTGTGCCTCAGTGAATGTGGCTGCGGGTTTATCAGCCAGCTTGCCGAAGCAGTTGACCATTGGTACATACTGTTAAGTACATACTAGATCAGAGTTGGGGAAGAAAATAGTGTCAAGGACTTTGGCTTGCTAGTCTGACTTTTTTAACTTTGATAAGCAGAAACACTCTTTGAGCCTGCAGAGTTTATACAGTAACACAGTTTTTATTAGCAGTTTGCAGCTGTTTTGAGGTTTATTGAATTGATTGGACCAGACACACATACACACACACATACATATATATGGTCTAATCAATTCAATAAACCTCTTTCTGCACTCTTTCTACACACTGCTGAAAGGTTTACAAGTTATAAAAAAGTAGATTATTAACATTTTATGATTTTATTTTATTTTATTATATTTAAGAATATAAGAAAATATATTAATGTTGTAATTTGTATCAATTGTAACCAACTTGCTAAAAATCAGGTGTATCTATTCTTCTAACATATTCTTCTAACATAAACATGTACACCTGATTTTTAACAAGTTGGTTACAACTGATACAAATTACAGCATTTTGCAATTAAACTTTTCATTCTTAATAATTTTAAATTGTTGTTATATGTTTGTAATTTATCTATATTTTATTATATTCTTAAAAAAAATAATAAAATGTTAACAATCTACTTTTTCATAACTTTTATACCTTTCAGCAGTGTGTAGAAAGAAGCTAAACTTAACATATCAATAAAATTTATTAGGCCCTGAAATAAAATTTTCAAAGTTAAAGTCAAAAAAACAACACAATGTTGACATTTGATCTTGCATTCTTCTGAGAGAAAATCCTGCCTCAGAATTTGGAACCTGGTAATGTCTCACAATACTGTTAACAAGCTCTTTAAAGCACCAACGGATTAGACTCTAATCAAATATGCTGCCTGCCTCGGCAGCGTACAGTGCCTTGTAATAAAGAAAGGATTAAGCTGATCTTAAATACACACAGGTGATCACTGCAGGCTCCACATTGGTATTACAATGCAATAGGAAATAGATTTCTCTTACCAGGTCACACAGATGCATTAAAGTGCTCCAAGTTAAGTGTGCTACCATTCATCGTTTACAAATGTGATGCATTTGCTCCCTGTTCAGATTCTTTGTTGTACGCATCAGCTTTTTGAAATCTGTTTTTGGGTGCAGGGCAGCTTCAGTCACTGCTTCTAATCTGCAAGGTAGTACACTGATGCAAGTTTTATCCTCAGCTGCGGTTGCTTTCTTTCTTGGAACTGATCACTCTCTCTGTTCCGTTTCTGTAGAAAGAGTAAGAGGACATTTGGACATTTGTTTTTATGAATATTTTTTACTTAATCTCTATTTGTCTACTGAGTTGCACAGCTGTTTCCTGCAGACCTTCATTTTGTTTTCTGTTCCTGTACTTTGTAACTTGTTCGTGTACTTTGTTTATTGAAGTACTTTTTATTATAACAGTCAGGTTCTGAAACACTTGCTGGCAGATGTCTTTTATTACCAAATAGGTTGGAAAAGCAAGAATAGAAACAAAAGGCCATTTTCATGCATGTGCTATTTGACCTTTGGCCCACACACAGCTGGGATCATTTGTTGATTTGATTACAGGGGTAAACAGGGGTAAAAAGAACTAACAACTGGACACAGTGACGTCAAGTAAAAAGGAAGCTGTTGTTTTTTTCTTAGACAAATACAGACAGTGTGTATTTCATATGCAGATTGTTAACATACAGCATCATGTCAGGGACCTGTATATTTACATAAAATGTATGTGATCCCACAGATATTGTAACTGATGTTGTAGGTCAGCTTTTTTTGGTGAACATCTGTTTGTTCCATCTTCAGCCTAGACACTAATAATTGACTGGGAGATTTCCTGGTGACAGCACGGCTAAGTGGTGTGAGGTGTCCCCTGGACAAACAGTGTTAGAAGCATTGTGTGGCAAGGTCACTTTGTTGTCAATAGACCAATGCACTTGATGGCCTTAAATTGATCATTACATTGGTAGTTGGGTTAATGCATTGGCAATGCTTGGCAGACATGACTTAATCCTGGAAAAATAGAATAATGTTACTTTCTTTGCAATATCTGTAGCAGGGACATTTATAAATGGAGATTGTTTTGGTTTTATTGGTGGAATAACAAGGTTTTTTTTATGTGGCCATTTTCGGAGCAGCTGCTATTTACACTGTCAAATGATTCATGATAAAATGACCAATTATAAGCCAAATTGAGGCCTAAAGGGGCTAAGAATAAAATACTGAGTAACACTTTACTAAAAGACAATGTTTTATGACTACAAAACCCATTTAAGAGTCTTTTATGTGACAAAAGCATGACATAATTAGAAGCAATATTTAAAAAGTTCTATTGCAACAAGCATCACTTTCCATAAGGGCTACCCTTTCAGCCTCCGCTTCATTGTAATGATATGGGCATTTTTGGAATAAGGCTTTAAGGATGTCTATGTATATTTATATATTGTATATTCAGTTGTCGTTAAATGATTATTTAGATATCATATCGGCTTAGGAAGGCTACCCTTCAGTAAAGTGATACTGACTACTGGTACATTATATGCCTTTGATGGTTACGTAAGTTTTTTCTTCTCTCATAAAGTTACTTTCGTTACTTTGAAAATACCAGATTAGATTCCAGCAACGGTAGCAGTGTGTAAAATGTTAATATGTTAATATTTGTTGTATTGCAGAATAACATGATCTGAGGTGCTCCAGAACTGCAGGTTATTCTTTCCTTGGGGTATTGATTTCATTTAAATTGTATTATAATATTAAATACAGAAAATAGCATCATATTTGCCTTTTTATGATTACTTGTAATTTTGCATTTTAAACCCCATTTTTTCTCTTTTTTATCTCTGCTAATTTATTCACAAATTTCCAAAAGCTCTGAAAAGTAACAAAAAACATTCACTAAGTTGCATCAAGCCTCTCCGTCTCCTAGGTTGGTGCGTGTATGAATGTCTACAGTCATGGCTCCAACTCACCCATTTATCAGGGGTGGCATTTGCTTTCACCATTACATTCAACACATATAATGGGCTAATGCCTGGGCAGTGACGGACTGGACTGAGCGCTGAGCATTACTGACAGATTTGGCAAACCTACTCCAGTTGAAGGCAGAGATTCTGCATTTGAAAAGAGCTAAATGTAGCTGTTTGCACGTTGCAGATTCTTGTTAGAGAGGAGAAAAGTCTATATATTACAGATGGCATAATAGTCCTTTTCATGCAAGTAATCATGCAATCATGCAAGAATATTTAAGTTTTGTCTTATGCAGGAAAGATTTTAAATGATCAAAAACTATTGTATTTTAATGTGTGCATTATTTATGCAAAAAATGTTTTAAAAAAATTGGTGTAATATTGTTTTGTGTATGTGAAGCTTCACATTGTGTGTCTAAAAACACCTTTAGCAATTAACACTTACATGTTAAATTACTGTAACACATGTCATATGGGCAATTACTTAAATTTGCAGAAAAGAAATTATAATTGTACTATATTACTGCTAATAATAATAATGCTTCTGTTCTCATGTATTAGTCATATGTGATTTATGTTATTTTATGCTGCGTTACAAGCTTACTTTTTAGGTTTGATGTCCAGTCCAACATTTTTTTGTGATACCAGATCAATGCCGTACATTTCAGAGACCAACCACTGCAACTGCAATGTATCTGAATAAGCATTTGTGCCAATCTGATTAACTTTTCCTGACCTGGAATTTAGACTTATAGTTTAAAGCCTTTCAGCGCTCCAGATGATTTATTACACTTACTGTGTTTAGTGGTGCAAAGAAACGGTTGTCTATAAAGTCCTTTTACCTGTGATCACTCCTCCATTTTTACCTGTCCAATCAGTGGCATGCTTTTAGGCACTGGACCTGACATCTCTGGGCAAACAGACGTGTCTGTTTCAGTGTTTGTCAATGTCAGTTGCTTAACCATTTTTCAGTGGCCAGAAAGTGCTCTGGCAGCTGGACATGTTTGACTTGTGTGCACATTGGAAAAAGGATTTTTTTCCCAAGAAAAAAAGGTATGGTATTAGTTATGTGTTCTTCCCTCTACACGTGCACACACACACACACACACAAATATATATCAAGGAGGTCACTTTTTATACATATTAATATATATATATAGACATACCCATGATATAGTCCAGAGTGGTCTCCTCTGGACTTTAGATGATCCAATACGGCATGCTTAAAAGAGCAACATTGCCTCCCTCCGTCCATGTTCACAAATTCCCCCTTTCTTTTTCACCCCTCCTCCACTTGGGGAGGTACAGCTGTCAGACCTGTTCCCTGGAGTCTAAGCACCAGGGCAGTGCAAGTTAAGACTCAGCTGGGATAGAATGAAGGAGGAGTAAAAATAGAAGAGTCAGGGGTTCGCATGTCAGTAGTGAGGGCTTGAGCTTGAAGGAAAGAAGCATTAAACTTGAGACAGGACTTTATAGATAGACCAACAAGTCTTCAGTCTCTAAAGCAGTAAGTGACAGGATTCCGTAAGAGGCAAGTGGGCGTTGTAAAAATTCCTGTAGAACCAACACTGCTCTGCAACACCCTGTTTGGTTTACACCTGTTACAGGTAAGCTACTGTTTATCCATGGCATTTAAAGCTTTTCAGAGCAGCATTACATTTAAACATAACAATGATGAAATTGTCTTTGAATTATTTTCAAAAAGTTTCCTGCTAACTCAACTCTCCCGTGCTGTTTGGTGCTTTAGCACATGTTGGACTGTGAAGTCACTATTTAAGCATTTAATTTGATGTATTTATTTATCTAGTTTATATTGTTAGAGTAAAACCAATAAGCAGTAATGGTTACTCAGTTATTTTACAATGTGCTGCAGTTGCAATTTCAGGCACATTTTGTTATACTGTTATGGACTTCTTGCTACGGAGTAAGAAAGTGCTTGCAACTGTCCTTTACACAAGCTTTACAGTAGCTTACAGTATTACACTAAAGTTCTTTCCTTTCTTGCACAAGGGAGTTCCTAGACAGTTGACAAGGAGCTTTTCTGTGCAGCGTTGCTTATATAATACTTTCACACACCAGGTGTTTGACGCAGACCTTTTCATGATGCAATCTGATGGATCTGCCATTTCTACATGAAAGAGCTTGTAGAAATGGCAAACTGCCAAAAAAAAGAGGCAAATTGCCAAAAGTCAAGAAAAGCTCACGTTCCTGACATTGTAGTGAAAAACAGCAAAAATGATTAATGGGGCAATGATTCATTTTAAAAAGTCAAGTGTCACGCATTGTCCCTGGCTGTCTATAACCACATTTGATGCCACTCATAAAATAGATAAAACTGTCAAAAAATACTTAATGTGTCAGTAATGACCTGGCTGCTGAGCCACAAGTGGAAACCTCCCTTGGCACACTTACAATATAGTCATGGATACGCTGCCTTTATCAGCCTACAGCTGTCAAATTTTTTTTCTTTACAATTCACTTCATGCAGTGCTTGCAGTGCTTTTCAAGACTTTTTTACTTCTTCATGATGCATACTTTTAAAAGACCAGAATGCAGAAATGTGCCAAAGTGCTTAAAGCAGGTGTGTTTATTTCCTTATATACTTTACTGCGCAATGAAAGCTGAGCTGACTATCTTGTCTGTCTATGGTGTCTATGGTCCATATAAGCCTCTCCTTTAGTCCCTTGAATTTTAAGTCCATGCACTCACTGAGTGCAGTCTTGGTGAGCTTTGAAAAGAGGTTTTTTGGTTTGAATTTGGTTCTGAGTTTTTAAATGATGCACAATGCTGTGGGATGGAGAAATGCACTCATAAAACTCAAAGTAACATTTTTTAAAGGCTTGAAAAGAAAAATACATACAGTGATATAAACTATATAATTTGATGATCTACCTGTGAAATGTGTTATTTGTGTACACTGGGTGAAGATTTTATGTAAATATCACTGAAGCATGACGCTAAACTAATTAAATAATTAATTTATTTAATTCAATCTCATTAACTCTAATTAAATAAAGGCCTGTTTTACCATGTTACCACGTAGAGGTTTTTTTACATAAAATGTTTTTTTTTCAGTGCAAGGATCTATGATTCTATGATCTTCTTTTCTTTTTCTGTGATGTGTGTAGCTGCTCATTGTTCTAGAAATGCCCAATGATATACATAGAAAAGCATATTAAAACTGAATTTATTACCATAAAGCTGGCATATCATATTAACCATACCCCATCTATATTTAATAACTAAATTTAGTACGACAAACAAAAAGACCAAATAACTTTATCTAATTGGTCTTACATGCTTAATGTTCTATCTTAGTCGTTTTAATTCTGTGTAATTGTGTATCATTTTTGTTTTATTTTTTTTATTTTTCTCAGTAACATTTTTCGCAATATGGTTTACGGAGTTGAAAAAAGTCTTCAGATTTGTACTCACACAAGAATATCCGGCATAAAGTAAATTTCAGATATAAACATAAATGGTTTCATATGTTTGATATGGCTTCAGTTTCTAGCGTCAGTTGAAAGAATGTTGGCCCACTTGCTGTCGTTTGGCCGCTCTCTGGTGCGAAGAAAGAATGTGGATTGTTTGGAGGACTCCAAGCTGTGCCGTTGCCTTTCCACGATGGACCTCATCGCCCTGGGAGTGGGCAGCACACTGGGGGCTGGTGTCTACGTACTTGCTGGAGAGGTTGCTAAGGGCAACTCTGGCCCCAGCATTGTGGCGTCCTTCCTCATTGCTGCCCTAGCCTCTGTAATGGCGGGGCTGTGCTATGCTGAATTTGGAGCTCGGGTGCCCAAGACAGGGTCCGCTTACCTGTACAGCTATGTGACTGTAGGAGAACTCTTGGCCTTCATCACTGGATGGAACCTCATCCTCTCCTATGTAATAGGTGAGCTTAAAAATATGTTGGTCTACTGATTGTCATTTCATTAACAAAAAACAGAGTATTAGTCAAAATTGTTTACAATATTTGTTGTCAATCAGAGGTTAATTTTTAAATCATAAACCCTCAATCTGTTTTTCTTTTGATGTAGGGACCTCAAGTGTTGCCAGAGCTTGGAGTGGAACCTTTGATGAACTAATAGGGGGCCATATAGAGAAATTCTGCAAAACACACTTTATGATGAACTTGCCTGGCCTAGCAGAATACCCAGATTTCTTTGCAGTTTGCCTCATCCTACTGCTTTCGGGTATTTCGATTTTTTATATCTATGAGACTCTATGTTTCAAGCTCTATGTTAGATCTATGGTTCAAGCTGTAGAATTCTAAAAGCAATAACCAGAACATATGTTTTGTCATCTTAAATTATAATTTTCATTTTATTTTCAATGAAATATTATTAGTTGCCTATGGATATTAGTAAATGTAATGTGGTTAATACACATGCTGTCTAAATAATGCTCTGACTGTTTTCATTGTGTTTCCCTTGTCAGCAGTTTTAGTCCAGTAGACTGTTGACCTGCTTGGGCATATTCTTGATTTCTCATATTTAATAAGTGAAATTAGAGCCTTATATAATAATGGGCAAAAGAGGAAGCAAACTCACATGGTGAAAGAAACACGTAAGGGGCTTTTTGTGGCAAATGAGCATGAAACCTTGTGTTAGGACCTAAAGTCAGTTGGCATCTGCTCCACTCTGCTGTTTCGGAAAATGCCACTGATGCAAGAGGACAGTCTGTGTACACAGAGCATTTCTACTTTTAATTTATTTGTAGCAGGTTCACTAAGCAACTCTTTTTTAAAGGTATAATGATGAGATTTTATTTGAATTCACTTTATTGTTGTTGGAGTCTTCAGTACCAGGTGGGCATTATGTAAACACTGCAGCAAGGAACTTGCTGGTTCTGTTATGTAGTCTGTCCATAGTGTGCATGTTATTTTGTTTGAATTTCTGCTGTATATAAAATTGGGGCTGAGAACTGCATCATGAGGAAGATCATAAAATATATTGATCACTCTCTTTTGTCCTAATTTCCTCAGGTCTTCTTTCCTTTGGTGTCAAAGAATCAGCGTGGGTCAACAAAATATTCACAGCTGTAAACGTGCTTGTCCTTATGTTCGTCATTATCTCTGGTTTCGTCAAAGGAGATTCTCTCAACTGGAACATATCTGAAGAATCCCTCATAAATGTCACTATTCTGACAAGGTGAAATATATTGACGGTAAAAAAAAATCACTTTGTCCACCAAAATGACATTTCACTCATGCATTTTGTGAAATTTGTTACAGGAATCTTTCTTACTCGGAAAATGTCACTAGCGATTATGGGGCTGGGGGGTTCTTGCCTTATGGCTTTGGAGGAACCCTAGCCGGTGCAGCCACATGCTTCTATGCCTTTGTAGGATTTGACTGCATTGCAACCACAGGTATAAACATAATGTTCACACATCGTTATTTAAATCATTATTTTTCTGTAAGAACTATAGGAATCAAAGAGTGTTTCATATGTTCTGCTGGTCAGGTGAGGAGGTGAAGAATCCCCAGAGGGCCATTCCAATCGGGATAGTCTCCTCCCTGCTGATTTGTTTCTTGGCGTACTTTGGTGTGTCTGCTGCTCTCACCCTCATGATGCCTTACTATCTTCTGGATGAGAAAAGCCCACTGCCTCTAGCCTTTGAATATGTTGGCTGGGGACCTGCTAAATATGTTGTTGCAGCTGGCTCATTGTGTGCCTTATCAACCAGGTACATACTTTTCCCTTTCCTCAAACTGTCATTAATGGAAGGCTTTTAGGAATGTAAATGTTAGGCAGGCTATTACAAAGGTGAGGTATACTTTGGTTAAAAATGATCATTATCTAATGTGTTGTGTTTAACTGAGTCTATTGTGGATTGATTCTTTAAAATCTCTAAAATGACTCTTTGGTGTCGGCTTGTGTGAAAGAGAAACAAACAACCTTTCGCCTGCACCTGAATTCAATCTCAGCTTTGTTGTTGCACTCTTTCAAAAAAAAAACAAAAAAACAAAAACAACCTAAGCATGCATAGTGTCTTTCTTTTTTCCTGGTGTGTCAAATCAGTGATCCATTATAAACGCAGCTTATGGTTCAGCAGTAATGTCTGTGTTATAGATGAACTGCAGATTACTGTGCAGAGTGTAAGGCAGATGTATTAGGTGCTCCACCTTATTCTGCAAATATTTGCAAACTATTTCGATTCTAATAATTCTAAATTTTACTATGTTAAGAAGTCACAACTCTTTTTTTATACTATTCGTAAATGAATAAAATTCATATAGAGACACACATCTTTTTTATGGCAGGGCTTTTGGCCATCTGGACCCAGGAAAAATGAAAATGTCAAGAATAAGAGAATTGACCAAATCCCAAAGTTCTCATTAAATTGGAAATATCTAAAAGGAAACCCTGATCACTGTATAATATATAAGAGGAGCTTTGGGGATCTGGTCTTTAGCATGTAATTGAAATGCTCTGTGGCTGTGGTGCAGTGTGGCTGGTGTGAGGGTTTTGCCTGACTAACGTGTTGGTCCTATGCATGTCTCTGCTCTACATGCAGTCTGCTGGGCTCCATATTCCCAATGCCACGTGTAATCTATGCAATGGCAGAGGATGGGGTGCTTTTCAAAGTGTTAGCCCGAATCAATCCTAAGACGAAGACCCCTCTTATTGCCACAATGACCTCCGGTATAGTTGCAGGTGAGAGCTGGGGGTAAACTTGCTGTATAAAACTGGCAAAATGCACCAAAAGGCAAAAGTGAAAGTTCAGTATAAAATATCCATTACCATGCAGAGAGAAATTGCAGACAGAATGGAAATATCATTGGAAAGAAAATTTTATAGCTAAACAGTAAACCTCTCAGACTATTCACAGTTGCCCTCTGGTGTTTCATATGTCCCTGATTGTCAAGAATGCTTTGTGTTTGAACCATGACCTTTTTGTCCCTAGCCTGTTGGGCTCCATGTTTCCTCTGCCACGCATTCTGTTTGCCATGGCGAGAGATGGCATACTATTCAGATTTCTTTCCAAAGTGAGTAAGCGCCAGTCACCAGTGGCTGCCACCATGGCAGCAGGCACCACTGCGGGTAAGGTCCAACAGAGAGAAGCAGGCTGGCTCTCTTGTTGTGTGTCAGCCTGGGTGGTGGTGGTGCACTGTGTGCATGCTTGAGTTTGTGGTGGTGGTTGATGCATGCTCTTAGTCTGGTGGAGGCACTGAAATCAAGATGGTCTACATCCATTTAGCTATACATATGGAGAACTCTCTATGGCATATGATTTCTTTTTTCCTGCAACCTTGTGTAATTAATGTCAAATAGGGCTTAGTAATTAGCAGAGTGGATTAATTCAAATGTATTTACAAACTCCATAACACATTATTGTATTCACTATCGATTAAAATTGTCACTGAATAATTGTTATTTTTAAAATGCAATCATATGCTCACAATTAATGGAAGCAAACATTTAATGTTATTTTCTATAAATGAAATGTATAAGTGCAAACACATTTGTGAGATCCTGCTGGTAAAGATTTCCTCTCTTTCACTGACACACCCTAAAGTGAGCTGAGACAATAGCAATACCTCGTGAAGAATTTTAAGACTGCCGAACATGGCTTTATAATGTTTCCCTGTTTGTCAGTCAAACTGTAGTACTGAAACATACATTTTAACTTAAAATCTTTTTTTAAATAGTGATCAAGTATGACAAATATCCAATAATGAGCATAATATAAATGCCATCATGCTAAGTGGTAGATACTTTTAACTATTTCTGCTTTTGTCCATACATCATTGGCCATATTGGCATGCTTGGTCTAACTATGGTGAATGAGCCTTGATAATGACTGGAAAGAAAAAGCCTTCACCATATTAATCTTTGCTTTCTACAAATAGAAGATTTTTTAACAGTTTAAGAAAGAATCAAACAAGCTAACCACTTAAAGACTTTTTCTAGAGATTTTTTTTATGTGACCATGGGGAAGGTATGGTCCAGATGGAGCCCTCTGTAGCATCAGCTGTAGAAAGATTCTCAGAAAGAGCTATTAATGTATTAAGGCTTTGATGCTAGCAGGGGTGAGTTCAGTGGGTATTCAAAGACTGTACACAGCTGGAACAAGGGGGCAGGCTAATGTAGACCAGAGGGGTTCAGGGGTCCCACTTTGGTTTGAGAGGCTTCAGTGATGGTCATAAGTTAAGTCCATATTGAAGAAGTTTGAGTTTATTAGTGCACAGTGCAAGCCTGCTGAGTGGAGGTTTGGGCACCTGTATCAAAGCACTAGAGTCAAGGGGCATGTCTGGAACTGATTGCTTACATTATATCATAGGAAAGACTGCGTGTTGTCTTTATTTCTACATCTGGTGTAAGATTCTATTATTATTGTACATTACTTATTGATAATGCTTTTCTAGAGAGTGAATTGCTAATATGATGGCAGCTGGTCAGCTTATATAATGCATTTTTTAATGGTTTTTCTAATGAAAGAACTTAGTAGCAAAAAAGCTTTTGTAAAGGGTAGAGGGATTACTTTTGCATGTGATTCTTTGTGGCATCTTATTATGCCATTCAACAAAAAAATCAGAAGGGGTAAATAAGTAGGCTTTTTGAAATTCTTGAAATGGATTCCCACAATCTGTAGACCAGTACTTGTAGATATAATAATACTTGTAGATATCATAATACATTAAATAGAAATAAAATGGTATTATAGCTTAGGCACATTTGGTTCTACTGATCATGATGAGTTCTTTAAAATGTATATAAAGAATTTTCAGTGTCAAGAATGCTTATGAATTCCTGATGAAGCTCTTCTCAAATTAGAAATGTATTAGACTGCTCTTTTAAACTGCCAGTTATGTTCTGTATGTGTCTGATATGTTTTGAAATGTTTGAAATGTTTTGCAATCGCATATCAAAAACAATCATATTCCTTACGCCAAATGTCCATCAGCCAAGACATTTAGTGTCTGAACTTTGCTTCTTTGGTTTTGCACTGAGGTTTTGAGGCTAACATAGTTAACAAGTGAAGAAGGCTAACAGCAAACCCATTAGTATACAACAAAATGCATACCTATATCATCCCATACCTGAAGAACTGGACACAAGTAAAGAGTAGTTCAGGTATTAGAAACCACATAAGAAAGACAATTTTTCAGATCTTTAGATGTAAGCTATCACTTACACTATTTGTTAGCCTCCAATATCTAGTGCAAAACTACAGGAACACACTTCTGACACCAGACTTGTCTTGGTTGACTGATTTCAGGTGAGTGGGAAGTTGTGCAAATGTATTTTTTCACCAAATTATTCTTCAGATAGGATCATTTTAATGTGCACACAAACGTTTTTATATTTATATGCACCATTGCTGGTAAATATAACCTGCATAGTGAAACCTGCATCTGTACAATCCTTGTAGACAAACTTTTTAGATAAACCGCTGTCTGTATCTACCTAATCCGTGCTGTTTTCGTATCAACACCACAGCTATCATGGCTTGCCTTTTTGACCTAAAAGCCTTAGTGGACATGATGTCTATTGGGACCTTGCTGGCCTACTCTCTGGTTGCTGCTTGTGTTCTTATTCTCAGGTTAGTGCTCATGCCTTCACTCTGTTAATTTACTATGCAGTGCAAAGCAGGCTTACTAACTAAACCTGTAAGCAGCACAACACAGCATATTCTTTTATTACGCCCAAACGATGTGGCAAATGTTATTGGATGTGATGGCTTGTGATGTAATCTCCTGAATACAACTATTGTGCAAGCCTATGTGCTTCAGTAGTTCATGGATTTGTTTATTCAGCCTTGTTTTCTCAGTCAGGCGCACCTCAAAGGCCTCACTGTTTTATTTCTCAAGGTCATAAATACCCCTGTTTAAAAAATGTTTTATTCATATTTACCAAAAGCTCTTTCAGCAGTGAGATGCAGGGAGGGCATGCAGGCCTTGAAAGTCTATCAGTAGTTATAGGTTTATAATGTTGCAAACTTGAAAACTTTGCTCTCTAAATTAGTCACAGCATAGTTAACCACAAAACACTTTTTTGCAGGCAAGATCGAGCCATTATGAACTATTAACATGCTAATAATGTAATCAGTTAAAATTACCTGCATTTTTTGATACATTTTGCCAATTATTACATAATTACATAATTGCATTAACAGTCTATTTCTATTGAGCGTCAACAATTATTTGCGAAAAAATGGCAGCAATAACGAGAAACATAAAGAATGTTAATATTTTGTGTATTATGTCATCAAAACTAACACTTTGGAAAATCTCATTTATAAAAATACCATAAGTAAATATCACCTTAAGTTTGCTTCCTTGTGGTATAGAAATATATCACATAATGTCATGTCAAATAATGTAAAAAGACGTCACATCATGCTTTTGTTTGGCTGAACCAACAGCAAAATATTGTATTTTATTTTCCTTGAAATACACCATTTTGTTCATATAGTTGCTGCCTTTTTGTGCCTATATACCTTCATTGTGACAGTCAGACAATCTTGTTGTACAGAATTCAGGCACATTAGTTTTGTTTGTTTAATACATTTCTTGGTCTTACTTCTGCTACAGGTTTACACACATTCTGTCTTTTGACTTTGTATTCATAAATACGAACAAAACATGTTAGAAATGCTTCACCACCATTATTATTTATAGGTACAATGTCAAAAGACAGTATAAGCATACATTTGAAGCAGATGTATTTGGAATTATATTGAATAACAAAAAGAAACTTTTGTCTAAATACTTCTTTCTCCACACTGTAGACTCATTCTTTCATTCATTTATTCAGTCATTCTCTCAAATAGCTTATCCTGAGCAGGGTTACAGGTGATGCTGGAGCCTATCCAGGGCACATGTGCTGAAAATCAGAGAAACACCATGTACAGTTTGCCAGTCCATTACAGCTCAATATAGATATATTGTTTCAACATCTTAGGGTACAAAAGCAACAGTGCCCTTTTACATAGCAATCAGCTACACTTTCAACATTATTTTTTAGCTGTCAGTACTGTAAGAGATGGGTGTGTCCCTCTCTATCTTCAAGAAGCTCTGGTAGGCTCTTCCGAGAGCACCTCCTCTCCTAAACCTTTAACACTCCTAAAACTCACAATTCACTTCTTAATCATCACTTATCCTGCTCATGGTCATAGCACACATTATGTTTCACGCTAAGTCCTCTGTTTCAGGTATCGTCCAGATTCTGTACTGGAGAACTGCAGGCTGAATAAAGGTGATGAGGAGTCAGAGCTGACTGAGTCTGAGTCTCACCTCAACAGGCTGAAAGATGGAGAGATGACACTGCATTCAGTCTTCCACCCCTCTCTACAGCCCACTAAAAACTCCTCCACTGTTGTCAACATGGCCGTTGGGGTCCTAGGTGAGCATCATATATTTGACACAGGAAGTTTTAAATGTGTGGGAACTAATGATTCTGTATTGACTGAGAAAGCGGTATGACACTGTCAACAAAACTGTAATAAATTCTTCATCCAAAATAATTTATACTAGAAATAGATGAGGCCCAGTGGGGCAGTGATTACTGCTGTTGGCTCACAGAAAGAAGGTTTGGTGTTTGATTCCTGACTGGGGCAGCCTGGGTTCCTTCTGTTTATTTACCTTTCCTTCAGTGTCTGTGTGGGTTCCCTATGGGGGCTGTGGTTTCCTCCCACAGTCCAATAATATGCACTTCAAATGAGATGATAAAGTAGCCCCTAGTTGTGAGTGTTTTTGTTTGTCTGTACTTTTTAAAGAGAAAATTTAATCAAAATGCATATTAAAATATTTACTTTTCATTTACATTTTCAGTGGAAAATCCAGGGTTTTTTTTTTTTTTTTTTTGCCCTACAAGCACTGAGATAAAACATTATTATGCACATATGGCATATAAATATGGTATATCTTTATAAGTTCAATCAAAAATTCATCATCTCAACTGCTTCCTGAGTAGGGTCAGGTATGGTGCTGGAGCTAATCCCAGCACACATTGGGCGAAAGGCAAAAAATAACCTGGACAGGTTACCAGTCCACCGCAGAGCAGACACACAAATAAACACACTCACACCCTCGCACCAACAGGGCAACTCAGCATCTTCAGCCCACCTGGCACGCATGTCTTTGGCCTGTGGGAGGAAACAGAAAAAAAAACTATAAACATTCCAAATGCTCCATGGTTTATAAGATTGCACATGCAGTGGGATTTGTGTTAGAAGTTATACCCTCATGTCAGATCGCTGCAGGTTGTACATCTTGCCACACAAAAACCAATGTGTTTTTGACTGATGTGTTGTTTTCTGTTTCTATAGTCATCACAGTGTGTGTGATAAGTGCCCTTACTACACATTGTGGACACGCGATTCTAGCCATGGTGCCCTGGGTCCTAGGAACACTAGCAGCATCCTTTGCTGTCTTTTTTCTCTGCATCATCTTGGTGTGCAGACAACCACAGACAAGCAAGAAGGTCTCATTTATGGTATGTAAAATGGAACGTTTTGCCACTGGATCATAGGGCATGATGTCGGCATTCAAGTAATGAAAGCCGCCTGATTATCAGCCCATTGTACAAACCACGTCACACATCTGAAAGTGTTTTTTTTAAGAAATCTCAGACATTTTCTTTTGAATCATTTTACTGTCATCTGTAAAAAAGACAAATTTACAGACAAACTTTTAGCTGTTACTGCTGTTACTTTTTAGACTTAGAAATGGCCTAAGAAAGCCTGAGATTACTTTCCTACAGGACTGAGTGTATGATGATCAGTGCATTAAGCCAAACTAGTGGATGAAACCTTCCACTGATATACAGCACCATAGTTTTGGTACAAATCTAAATTCTTTTACTATTCCCAATCTGGGAGAGCCCTAACATGGCTGATTGAGTGCCTTTAGGTTAAGAGGGAAATCATGTAATGGTTTAACAGGTAAGATAGGAGACAGGAGACAGATAGAAAAGGAAAGAGATGTTTGGAACCTTTGCAATGAAAAGAACGAGTTAATTTTTTGGCACAGCTTTAACAGGCTGCGTTATATTTAATCAAGCCTCAGCCAACATGAAAAGCAATGTGTTGCAGCAAAGAAATCTTGGTTAATTTGCTCCCTGATGCACGGACTATGGTTCAGTTAGTTTATTAGTAGTGGCCTGTGCAGATGTTCATGGCAGTATGCTTAACAGTGTGTTTATTTGCTCTACAGGTACCCCTTTTACCCTTTCTGCCCATTTTGAGCATATTTGTCAATGTTTACCTCATGGTGCAGCTGAGTGGAGACACGTGGATCCGTTTTTCTGTCTGGATGGCTGTGGGTAAGTGCTCTCTCTCTCTCTCTCTCTCTCTCTCTCTCACACACACACACACACACACACACACAGACACACACACACACACACACACACACACACACACACACACACAATGAGCATTTACCACTTTAAACAAGTTATTTAAGCATGACTGGAAATATCATGCACAAATATTGAAAAGTCTCAAACACATGCATCATTACATCTAGTAACAAAAACAAAAAATGGACTATACAGATGGGTAAATGGTCTGGTAAAAATCAGTTATGACTGTTTGAGGTACACAAATACACAAAAAAGTCATATGAGAACCTCAGCGAGTAAAATAAAATACAAAAAGTAGCATTTTACTCTAAAACACTATTAACAAGATGAGACAATCTCCCAGTTAATGGAATGAAAGCCAAAAACAAATTGGTGTCCTTTTGGATACTTGTGTTTGTATTTCTCTCTTACTATACAAAAAAGAAACCATATAAATGTATTAAAAAATATTTTATTTATCAAATATGTCTAAGAGAGGAAGATGTAAATGGTCTATTGATTTGTTTGCTGATGTGATTTATTTTCAAACTTTGACAGGTTTCCTCATTTATTTTGGTTATGGAATATGGCACAGCAGTGAGCACCAGAGGCTGCAGCAGGGAGCTAATACGGGGCCAGATAAAAAGGAGATGCATGGAAAGGTTGTCAGTGTGGAAAAAATCCTCCTTCCGGAGAAAACCAATGAGTTTTAAAAATGAGAAATGATGCCTTAAGACTCTTTATCTCATCTGCGATTGAGCTCCACCAGCTGACAGTCCAGTTAAGCTCTAACAGGCTGGGGCTGGGCACGATGCTGAGAGATGTTTTGTCACTTCTCTCCTAAAGCTGAAATGCTGAATGCTGTGATGTATGGATATTATAGTGCACAATGTATGAAATATGAATATAGTTTCAGTCAGCACCGTGCATTTTAATTCAAAGTAAGGAAGAATGTCTTAAGTGTTTCAGCCCAGAGTGAGTGTCAAGTTTTACACAGTAACTAACATAGTGTTATCTCCAGCTCTGCTATTCTTATACTTAATGAATGTAGAGGAATCCTTTAGTATTTTTAAACCTAACCTCTGTCTGCCACATCTAAAGTTTATGGTCATTTACCATGGACAGTAATTCCTTTGTACATTACATTAGGGAAATGTGTCAGAATATGTGTTTGTGGTTATTCCTGTTTGCATCAGATTAGAGTGAAAATATTATGGAATTCCTTTAGGGCATTTTTGGGGATGGTGAATTTGCTGACCGTAGAACAGTATTGTGTTTATTGGTGATGTCTAAACTCAAATTACAAAAGCAGTTACTTTGAACTACTTTCATTTTAAATCTACTGACCACGACCAGTATTTCTTCTATTTCTACTGAAAAAAAAAAAGTTTTTCACTTTTGTTTGCTTTGCTTTTGTTTCCCTTCTTTGTTAAATAATAAGAAATAAGAAAAATTCACCAAGACTGGGTAGTGTCCCATCTATGTTCTGTATTATTATGCAGACTTAATGATCACTTTTTAAATGGCTTTTTGTAGGATCTGGACGTAATCCTACAACTTAGTTGGATGCACCTACTTCATATGTGTACTCATTGTCCTTTTATTAGCTTCACTCACCCTATGTTCACACTGTTAGTGTACAGGCTGTAGTCCATCTATTATCTGGCCTCCTTTTACCCATTCAGCTGCATACAAACACCGTAAACTGCACCTTTGTAGAAGTGGTGCTGAAAAATAATCAGTGAGCACTTATACAAGGTACCTAATAAAGTGGCTGGGCAGTGTTCATGCACCTCTTTATTGCTTTAAGGTAACATTCCTTGCTCTGCTTGTGTTATAGAGCAGCATGGTCACTTTGTACATATTAAGGTCCAAATATTCCTTAACCAAACAGTGTGAAAAGAACCAAGTGCACAGATGGAATCAGTGTTATGTATGTAATTATTATGTAATCATACATGGCATTAATAGGATTTTTGGTCTTTCTTCATTGGAGATAACAATACAAATCAAACTGTTAATATTTTAAAACTTGAATGGAATGGCAATGTGATAAAAAAGGTCTATTGCTATCAAAGCACCAGCTTTTTGTTTTTCCCACGTTCCACAGGTGGTAATAATACAGCCTTATGTATCTGTTCTTATGGACTGTATTGTGCTTTTTTCACCCCTATAGACTGGCACTCCAGTGCTCTGTGTGTCTTACTGCTGTGAATCATTACTGCTTATAGTCGTTTAATGTGATCTACTGATCCAATTCATTGAAATTATATCAAGGCTGCTACACTGAATAAGCAAGGCATTACATTTACTGAGCATATGTACACAAATTTCATAATAATCAAATATATTGATTCAACCCCAATTTTTGCTTAATTGCTCCATGATTTATTCATCTGAGAATGTTCTACACATTTAAAATCCTGTGAATTGTAAAGAACTGTAAAGAAAGTGACCAATTCAAGAAATGTTGTTGTAAACCAACACTACTGATCTTCACCACTGTTGTGAGACAGTAGCTTGCTTGAGCAGCTTGATGCCAGCAAGATCTGTGAGATCCTAATGGATTTTGTTCCCAAAGTCATACAGATGTTTCTACGTCTAAATACTTTTGGTTTTGTATCATTTGTGAAAGTAACCCTGATCGTCATCTGTTAGAACTTGTACAGTGCCAGTTCAATTAAACAGTGTTCTTAATAACTTGACTGAATTGTTGAGTAATTCTATAAATTCAATTAAAAAAAAAACATTAAATAAATGTTATATGCTGCTTATGTTACTTAGTAACTTACATTACTATGCTTTCCATTTAATATGTTTAATGGTATAATTTTCCTGAGAGGAAGGAGGACAAGAAATTTAACCAAATTAACCAAATGTTGAATAAACAATAAAAATAATAAAATATTTGAAATGCTTGTAGTTTAAATCAATATTTCTGAAGCAAAGGTAATTCAAACATTGCTTTCCATTCATTACACAGCCTGCAACCGGCACATGTTTATGCTGCATTTTGCATCTTTTGTTTATGAACTGGAGCTAAGCAGCTCATGTAGCTTACCATTTCATTTTAGCAACCTGCATGTCTAAAACATCCTTCATTCAAACTCTTCTTCTTCTTCTTCTTCTTCTTCTTCTTCTTCTTCTTCGTCTTCTTCTTCTTTATCTTTAAACCAACCACCTGCATGTCCTCTCTCACCACATCCATAAACCTCCTCTTTGGTCTTCCTCTTTTCCTCTTTTCTTGGCAGCTCCATCTTCAACATCCTCCTCCGAATATAATCCTCATCTCTCCTCTGGACATGTCCAAACCAATGCAACCTTGCTTCTCTAACCTTGTCTAACTTGATCTGTCCTTCTAATAAACTCATTTCTAATCCTGTCCATCCTCGTCACACGGAAAAAAAATCTCAGCATATTTAACTCTGACACTTCCAGCTCTGCCTCTTGTCTTTTCGTCAATGCCACCATCTCCAACCCATACAACATAGCTGGTCTCATTACCATCCTGTAATCCTTCCCTTTTACTCTAGGTGGTACCTATCTGTCACAAACCACTCCACCCACTCTTCTCCACACATTCCAATTGTTGATCCCAAGTATTTAAACTCCTCCACTTTTATCACCTCTACTCCACTTTCCTCCCTTTCATTCACACTCATTTATTCTGTCTTTGACCTGCTCACTTTCATTCCTCTCCTCTCTAGAGCAGATCTCCATCTCTCCAAGTTCTCCTCAAGCTGCTCCCTACTCTCACTGCATATCACAATATCATCAGCAAACATCATTGTCTACGAAGATTCCTGTCCAACATTGTCAATTACTAGTGCAGACAAGAAGTGACTCAGCACTGATCCTTGATGTAATCCAACCTTAAATGCATCCATCACTCCCACTGCAGATCTAACCACTGTCGCACTGATCCTTGATGTAATCCAACCTTAAATGCATCCATCACACCCACTGCAGATCTAACCACTTGTCACACTGTCCTCCTATATATCCTGAACTACTCTCACATACTTCTCTGCCACTCCTGACTTGCTCATTCAAAACCACAACTCCTCTCTAGGCACTCTGTCATATGCTTTCTCCAAGTCCACAAAGGCACAATGCAACTCTTTCTGACCTTCTCTGTACGTCTCCATCAGCACCCTCAGAGCAAATATTGCATTTGTAGTGCTCTTTCTCGGCATAAAACCATACTGCTGTTCACTAATCCTCACCTCTTTTCTTAACCTAGCTTCCATGACTCTTTCCCATAACTTCATGCTGTGGCTGATCAAATGTATCCCTCTGTAGTTACCACAGCTCTGTCCATCACCCTTATTCTTGAAGATCGGTATCAGTACACTTCGTCTCCACTCAGGCATCTCACTTTCCAAGATTGTGTTAAACAATCTGGTCAGAAGCTCAACTGCCATCTCCCCTAAAAACCTCCATGCTTCCACTGGTATGTCATCCGGTCCAACAGCCTTTCCATTCTTCATCCTCTTCATCGCTGCCCTTACTTCCATCTTCTCCTCTTCTTGACCTCCATGGTCATCCTACAGACCATCATCCTATGCTGTTTAGCTACACTCTTTCCTGTCACTACTTTGCAGTCTCTGATCTCCTTCAGACTGACCCTCCTGCAAAGAATAAAACCTACCGGTGAGCATCTTCCTCCACTCTTATATGTCACCCTGTGCTCCTCACTCTTCTTGAAGTAAGTATTAACTACAGCCATTTCCATCCTTTTCACAAAATCTACAACCATCTGACCTTCAGCCTTCCTCTCCTTGACACACCATCACCTCCTCATCATCTCTGATCAATTCACCAACATATCCATTAAAATCTGCACCAATCACCACTCTCTCTCCACTTGAAGTTTGTTTCCTCATCTGCATATTGATTTGGCAACAGTTTTACACTGGATGACCTTCCTCATGTAACCTTCCCCATTTATCCAGGCTTGGGACCGGCACAAAGAAATACACTGGTTTGTGCATCCCTAACGGCTGGGTTCATCCCTAGTGGTTGAGACTTATTAAATGGTTTATGATACTATGTGCTTTTTAAGATTAAGATTTTTTAAAGATTTTTAAGAGCTTGTTGCTGTTTCCAAAAGATTAACTCATTTATGCACAGTAAAATTATATCCACTTAGCGTAAATAAAAATGTGATTGGCTGATTACCCTGCTGACAGTTTATGTCAGGTAGGCATTCAAACCAGCACCTGTAGGCCTAACCAGTTGAAGCAATTGACCACAGTATCTCACTGCTGAAGAACCGTGTCATTTTAAAGCATCGCTTTTCCTTGAAAGGGACTATTCTAAGGGACAGCACAGCACAAAGTGAACCTCAACAAAATTACACCTCTGCCTTTTATCCATACACAGACATTTTGAAAGCACCTGGGGAGCAGTGACGATACCTTGCTCAAGGGTACCCTAAACCCATGATTCAAACCCATGACTTGATCCTGGGGCCTAGTCCCTAACCACTTGGCCACCACCACGCCAACAGCACCAGCTAATCAAGAAATGATTTAACTCTCAATTTAATTAATTGTGTAAGACCAAGTGAAGCATAATACACCACAATAAAGAAGGTTCTCATGGGCATGAAGGACTTCACAGGAACGGTTATGTAAATGCAGTATTAGATGAGCTTTTTAGTGAAACTAAAGGCCTTTGTTAGCACACTGCTCAAATTTGGCAAAGTTTGCTTGTTTTTGAACTTTTGATCTTTAATAAAATGTATTATAAAGTAAATTGGCTTCCCACTGAGCAGTAAGTCAAAGTTTATTGCATAAAGCCTGCAAAAAGTGTTTGTAGCCCACCAGAGGGCACTAGAGGATGCATGTTTGACAGACATTTCAGGGCTTGGTGGAGGAGATTCAGGGTTGAAGGCATTCCATTCTTCTAAAAGAGAATGAAGATCAGAGTGTAAACACGTCAGTTGGGGTTTGCAGAGAAAGTTCTCTCTGGGCCTTCTGTGGAACCTCCCAAAAACAAACAAACAAACAAACAAACAACATCTGCTCAACCTGGACCCATCCAATCCTGCACAATGAAGCTCTGGGTCTTCCTCACAGTAACACTGCTCCTGCTGGAGCTTCAGAATGGTGAGCCTATCTCTTTTAATTTTTCTTCTTTGTTGTTCTTCTCCACCATCATTCAAAGCTTTAATTATAAAAGTGACTGTGGGTGTGTGGCTTGTGCAATTTGCCAGGAGTGACACTGGTGTTACATGAGTGAGTGGGTTTGGATAGAAAATCTTCTTGTTATTTAAGACCAAACCTCCCTATATGCATACTGTATGTGTCTTCAGGAATTTTACAATGGAAACATAAGCTAATGTCTGAAACCTTTAATTCAGTTTACAGTGTACTGTGGGGATTGTGTGCAGTGCCAGTATCAGTATTCTCCCATTTGTTCAGTTAAAATATTTTATAAAGGTTCACCTAACAGTATTTAAAATATGAATGTTAGATTCTTTTTTCCTTTTAAACTTTGGCGTTCAATGATCTGACCTCTTTTGCACATTTTTCATTGGTTTAAAGAACAGAAAGAACATATTTCCTGCACTGCTGTTTATACAGCTGTGGGTTGGAAACACAAAATGGAGTGGCTTTCCAGACGGGAGATTTGCCGTTCTGTTCTTCTCCACTCTCTGTTTCTACTACGTATCTATAAAAGTGAAATTCCAATTAACTTTCTTAATTGAAAGAAGCTTTCATGGAATCTACATTTCTCATTTCTAGCTGGTTTCTAAAATTGCCAGCAGAAAAATCAATTGCTTATAAATGACTTTGGATGATTCATCTTTTTCATGATGATTCAGGTGTGAGTCAACATGTCAAGCACCAGAAAGAGGTCAAACCAGGAAAAAAGAGGGTCAAGGTGCGCATACCCAAGCTGAAAGAGAAAGACTTTGGAGGAAAACCTCAATCCATTCTTACTCAGGTTCTGGACAAGGGCAGGTTCCTACGTCTTGGGGATACTCTCACCTCAAATCCAGGAAAAACTCTGGAGCTAAGGTGTAAAGGAAACAAGATTGGCTGGGCATACCCATCTTACTTGGACACTTTTAATGACTCGCGACTCAGGTACTTTACTATAAGCTGTAATTTATTCATGTCCATCTTAAAGGGAATACTTTTTTATATTTGTATAATTACATTATTAAGATTTATTTTTATAAGACATAGAGTGGTTTGATGCAACATGTGATATCCAGGAGAAACTAATCCAATTAATGACAGTGGTATGATAGCAACCAGAGCTATGTAATATGGAATGTTTCTTACATGTAGCAGCAGTGGCCTAGTGATTAAGGACTAGGCCCCTGGAACAGAAGATTTTAATCACTTACCAGTAGGTTTCCATGAGGTACCCTTGAGCAAGGAACGGTCCCTGTCCCTGTCCCTGCTCCCAGGCTTTCAGTGGCTGCTGTGGCCTAATGGTTAGGGCAGCTGTGGCCTAATGGTTAGGGAGTTGGCTCCGGGATCAGAAGGCTGTGGGTTCAAACCCCAGATCAGTACGTCTGGGGTACACATACAGGGTTCACATACACTATATGCAAGTGAGTATTTTGACCATATCATAATTTTTATATATATTCCAACTCTAAGCTTGAATGCTGATTGGATTAAAGCACATCAGGTGATGTGAATTTGTGTAGGAAGGGTGTGCATTAAGGAGATCAACACCCTACATCAAGGTGTGCATAATTATTAGGCATCTTCTGTACCTCAGGGAAAATTAGCCAAAAAAAAAGAGCTATAACTGACTCAGTCAGAAATGGTAAAAAAGTCTTTCAGAGGGAAGCAGCACTCTTGAAATTGCTAGGATATTGGGGTGTGATAACAGAGCCATCAAATGGTTTGCTGCAGATTGTCAACAGGATTGCAAGAAAGGTGTTGAGGAAAAAAAAGACACAAAATAAATGCTAATGATTTGAGAGGATTTAAATGTGAAGCTACCAGGAACCCATAATCCTCCACTGCTGTCATATTCCAGAACTGAACCTATCTGGAGTTTCCAGATGTACAAGATGTTCAGAGCTCAGAGACATTGACAAGGTAAGGAAGGCTGAAACCCAACCACCACTCAACACATAAGTTGAAACGTCAACACTGGGCCAAGCAGTATCTCAAGACAGATTTTCAAAGGTTTTATGGTCTGATGAGATGAGTGACTCTTGAAGGACCAGATGGATGAGCATGTGGCTGGATCAGTGACGGGCACAAAGATCCACTTCCACTTAGATGCCAGCAAGGTGGAGCTAGTTGGACCTTTTTGGGTTGAAGATGGACTCAAAATCAACTGCCAAACATACTGCCTGTTTTTAGAAAACACTTTCTTCAAGTGGTGGGACAGTGAAAATCTGCATTTTTCAAGAAGACCATGATTTTTATGCAGAACAATGCTCCACCTGGAAATTCTGCTGGCTTGGCCAGCAAAGGCCTTAAAGAGGAAAGAATAACTGGACCTCTTCAGGTTGAAGATGGACTCAAAATAAACTCCTAAACCTGCTGCCAGCCAGTCAAGGCCTTAAAGATGAATGAATAGTGACATTGGCCCCCTGACCTAAACCCTATTGAGAACTTGTGGGCTCTTCTTAAACTGGAGATTTACATAGAAGTAAAGCAGTCCACCTCTCTGAACCGTGTCTGGGAGGCTGTGGTTGCTGCTGCAGAAAAAGATGATCATCAACAGATCAAGAAACTGATCGACTTTGACAGATTATGCTTATGTTTATTTGTAAATTCAAAAATATATATTTTTTGAGTTTTGTTTATTCTCACTTTAACACACATATGTATCACCCTGATAATGCTCACACTCACATTTCCTTTATAAAACATTCAGGTTTCAGAGTTATTAATATTTTGGATTGTCTGATAGCACTGGATTTGTTCTGTATTGAATTGAATGGTGAAAATACTCACTTGCCTTATAACTGTGCATACAGCGTAATTATTAACTAAAATTATTATAAATATTTTTTTTGTACTTTTCCTATTGTCAGTTCTACTTAAAACAGTATAATGAGCCAGAACAATCTAATTGAAGGGGTCTAAGAGCATCTTTGTTATGTAAATGTGATCTTGATTGAATGGCTCTTTTTTGATATTTACGTCAGCATTAAGCAGCATGAGAAGTTTGGTCAGTTGATCCTCACGTCACCCTCAGCTGTCGACACTGGAGAGTACAGCTGCTGGGTGGTGCTCTGCGATGGTGAGGAGTGTGAGAAGGACCCTGACCGCACCTCCACCACTTACATATACTTTACAGGTACAAGAATATCTCAGGAACAGTTTATCTTTAGAGAGGAGTGCTTTTACTCTGGAGTGCTTTATATGCTTTAAGATTTGTCATTTTGTTGTTTGACTCCATTTGATTAATCAACAGTCAATGTTAATCTCAGAGAACAGATCATGAGAATAACTTTCTCTCTGCAAAGACAAAGATGATTTGTTCGTCCCTTCGGATATCCACTTCGAGATTGTTTACTTGCGGCCTGACAAGCCTGCCACCGTGCCCTGCCGAGTGACTACTCCCAAAGCCACAGTCTCACTGCACAGGGAAGTGCCTCCAGAGGAGGTTCTGGTTGATGGAAGCCTCATCTCTTACAACCCCACTAAAGGCTTCACCCTGCAGTACCCCAGCCCAAAGCACGCAGGGTCTTTCTACTGCAAGGCCAACAGCCCCACCAAAAACACACCTCAGGTCTCCACTAAGTATCAGCTTCTCTATGTTGAAGGTAAGAAATATGTTGCATTTGCATCACTCAGTCACAGCGAGTTGCTTGAAAATCCCTCAATATCAATCATTTGTGGCCACAGTTTATTAATGCTGTTAAAAGGGGAACTAAGTAGAACTTGCCACATACCCTTGACTTAACATTCACAACTTCATGATCTTTTACCCACACTTTACTAACTCATGGCAACAATTTAATTATCCAATGTCTTAATAAATTATGGCCATGATTTGTCTCACTCCCATACCTTAATAATTACATTGCTTATAACTTCAGTCTAAATGGGTAGGGATGAACATCTGTAGATTAAATAAATGGAAATGTTTGAATGCAGGTTTTTGTGACATCACAAAACCATTGAACTCCAAGCAGGCAAGCTTATAAATATTTGGTAAATATTTTCATGATGATGAAGGGAAAATTCAGTTTTCCATGCTGAAGCCCATTTATGTGCATATGGATGAAGAACAGGAACTCGTGTTTTTTCACTGATGTGCATTCTCTTCTCACTTTCTTATTCTAGTTCCCAGCGGTCCACCTTCTGCAACCATTCAGGCCTCCTCTAATGAAGTAAGCGGAGGGGACGTCTTCAACATCACTTGCACTGTTCTTGGTGAGCCTGAAGTCGAAGTTAGCTTCAGCTGGAGCTACCCGGGCCAGGTAAATGGCACTTTACTGTTAGTCAGAGAGACATTTCTTAACATCTATTAGTTCTAACAGAAACATTGTATTGTATGCTTTGTAGGGACTACAACAGTGGTATGCATTTATTTGTTTGTGTTTTTTTTTTTTTCCAGTGAGAAGTAATTCTGACTGTTTACACCATTTCTTAAATCCTATTCTTGTGTTCCCATACCAGGATCTGAGACCAGTAAAAATTCAAGACTCCTGGAGGCTGATAAACAGAGGAGTGGGCCACACCACTCGCATCTCACATAGTGTGCTCACTTTGGAGGATGTGGAAACTATTGATTTTGGGAACTACATATGCACAGCCAAAAACACTCATGGGGAGACATCTGTGGCCACACTTGTGAACTCTTATGACTAGCTCTTCCTAAACAACAAGTAAACCAGCAGTAAAACTGAAACAGATTTTTCATCCTATTTACATCCCCCCCTCCATCTTGCAGCAGATTTGTATCAGTGGTACCAATTTACAGTTCTTACTTATTGCAAAGTTATGGAATAAATGGCTTTATTAAGAAAAAGCAGATGTTTGCAAAACAAAACTATACTATCCAATCTTCTTTTGGGGTCTATACAGTTTAGAAATGCTACAGTCCTCATCTAGAACACATCATAGAAGTCAATGTGTTACATAATCATGCATCGCTGGCAGAGCACAAAGTTGGTCTGTTGGTTGAGCTCAGTGTGGAAAGTGTGCTAAGCTGCTAATGGACTCCGTATGTGGAATGTGCAGTGCAGGCTGCTTGTTTTGGTACAGCCTTACACACGTCTCCCTTTCTTCCTTCTCTTACATTAGGTTCATCTTATCAACAGCACTAATGCAGGCTATCGGTATAGTCCTAAGTAACCATATCAGTGAAAGAAAAACAGGGTAAAATACAAGTAACAAAAATTACTTTTAATTTAACTTTATTTGCATATTTCAGAGAGATTCAGCTTCACACTAATAATTTTAACACCCACACAAACATCTTAGTTACATGTAATCAATGTAAAGAGCCAATGTAACTCACACACATTCCCTCATCATTTCACTTAACCGCACAACCCTAACTTACTAACATTTAAAATAATCAGACCTTAAAGCTGCAGTAGGTGGTTTTAGACAGTGAGGGGTGCTCTTGAGGCCACTTAAACATGCACAGTCATTTTTATTGGTCTCATTGTCAAATATGCGCTAGTTAGGGAAACGTGGGGAAAAAAACACTCTTTTTTTTCATAAACCTGTATTCATATTTAAATTGATTACATGGCAGATTTATCACTAGTTGGAGGCAGTAATGAAGCTTTTAAATGGAATTTAGGGAATTAAAATGGAGAATAAAAAAAAAAACACTAATTCACTTGCTCCAGATAAGCTAGTGTTCTTTTTCAATTAGATTGTTGTGGCAGGAGTTTGTGCACCCACAAAATTGAATACATATTCAGAAATGTAAATATATAATTCTTCACTTATAGGGGGTTAAAAACTCCCCAAAACGTAACTTTATCATTTTCTACAAGCAAATTTCTATAATGAATTCATTCTAGGCTTTTGTTCTTATGACAAAAGAAATGATGGTATACTGGTGCGATTAAAGGCTGCTAAAGGTAAAGCTTCTTAAATCACCGAAGGCCTTCTTTCTTTTGATGGCACAATCTCTGCATAGAAACTGATAACTGAAAATTTAAAAAGCATTTCATTTTGCCATTCCATTTAAAAAAGCATTAATGTGTATTCCCACAAAACACTTAACTAAGAACAATCCAGTGAGGGAAACACTAATTGAATTTGAAGCAAAGACATGGAAACTGCGGGGGGGGGGGGTGTTGGTGAGAAATTATGTACAAGCCCTGAGATTTTTTTTTTTTTTTCCCCCCCAAAATCAGACATGAAAGGCAAAAGTACAAAAAAGTGGCCTCATTGGTTAAGTGCTCTGTGCATTTTTTTCTTCTGTCTTAGTCATTCAACTATACAAGAATCACCTGAGTGTTGATCCATTTTGGATGAATGTCTTACAGGTGAGGGGGTCCCAGATCCACACAGCTAATATAGCTTTCATCATACAGGAGGAAGTCTATCAGAAACTGCCATCAGGAGGCCAAGAGCCACTGTTATCTTGGTGAAATAGGAGGGCTTGAGAAGAAACCTGAATTGCGAGGGCTTTGGAGAGTGATGGAGGGTGAGGAGGGAGATGTTTTGCGGGGGCTACTCAGGTCTCCGTTCTGCAGCTTCCAGAGTAACTCCTCGTTTTCCATTGACAGTCGCTTGTTGACTTTGGTCTCCTTATGAAGAGATTCCTGTAAGACGGCCTGCTCTGTGGAGAGTTGCCTGAAGAGAAAAAGCAACAAACTCAATCAAAATTCACTAGTCCAAACAGTAAGACAGGGAAATTAAAACAAAATTCCCATGAGTAGATCTAAATATATTCCCCACCCCTGCACAATAATCAGAACCAGCTGATTTGCCACTATAGCGATTGCAGTCAGTAGGAGCCAAAAAATATACAGCTAACAGTGGGACTGATGACAAAAACTGAGCAACTAAGCATGAAAAAAAGCTATAGCCTGACTGAAAACCTATAGTTAAACAGCAAGTGTCTAAAAGGAAGGAGATACCTTGATAAGGCAGCATGTCTGTCCATCCTGGCTTTTAGGTCCTCATTGTCTTGCTGGACTTTTTTAAGACATTCCTCAAGGTTCACATTTTTCTCCATCTAGAATATGCATTCAAACAAAATTCAAGTTAAAGTCTCGATCCAAGCCCTTTGCTTCACAAGTCTGAGAGTCAGAATCTAACATTTATTCTTGGCCTCTTAACTTCAATAATCAGTAAAAGAGAGGGCAGAGGAAACCAATTACCAAAGTGTGAGCAGAACTCACCAATTTATCCATTTGCATAAGTTTTTTGTCCTGTTGGTGTATTTGCTTGTTCTTAATGTCCAGCACCACTTTCAAACTTTCCAGCTCTTGCTCCAGGTATTGTGTGTGTGAGTCCATCTAGAACAACACCACCACTTAGCAAGCAAGACACAGGGGCTAATGCTGTTCCTCACTAAATATAGAGGGCCTGGGAGCTCAGTGAAGGGTCTTTATCTAAATCCTCCTGTCTGCAGACTGCTAATAGTGTTAAAATCCACTTATACTGATCATGGAGTCTGTCTAATATTAACCTGACCCTCCCTGAAAATCACTAGGCCTTAAATGGATATAAACATGTTCAAACATAGCTATCAGGCACAAACTATTTCTAACTGATAACACAGACAAACAGCATGAAATAATTTTAGAGGTGAGGGGTGTTAAATGTAAAACGTACCGGACATTTCTCTGCCAGTTCTCGTCTGCGGTCCTCTTCTGCTTTCAGCCTCTTACTGAGTGAGCCATTTTCAACTGTGAGCTCCTCAATTTGATTCTGAAAAATGTGAAATGTTTTAGGCTCTACTATATGTCAGCTTTAATACAGTGATTACATTTGGAGAAGAGGAAGTAAAGCAATAGCTGTTAAAACTAAAAGTTTCAGGCTTACAGACAAGGTTGCCTCTGCATCTTTTAGTGCTTTTTCTAAAGAGGTCATCTCCCGATCATGAGATTTTCTGAGTTCTGAAAAAGAAAAAATAAAACTAGCAAAAACTCATCTAAGTAAAACAAAAGTATAATGTTGATTAAAGGAAAATGTATTAGGATGGTACCCAGTGCAGTTTTCTCTCTGATCTAATTTTCAAACATTTTTAGTTACCTTTAAAAGATTCTTCATAATGTTGTTTCAAGTTCTCAACCTTCTCCTTATGGCTTACTTCCAGTTCTTTCTTCAGAGCCTCATGCTCGGTTCTCAACTCCTCCAACTACAAAAGTAGAAAACCAGTCTCAGTATCTAACACACCCTGCCAAGTGTTTCAATGTTTGAGAAACCTTTAAAAATGGGTACATAAAAGCTAGTATGTGAGCACTTGCATATAAATGCCTGATGACAAATGGAAACTTAGTTACTGCATTAGTCCAGCATTAGTTAAGATCATATCTGATATATGAGATGTATACATCATGGAATGAAAACAGCTTTCTGGACAAGTTTTAGAGTAAATCATTTTAAACATTAGACATTAAAAAGTACCTGAAAATTCCCTGAAATGATTGTATATTGAAACCATGCTTCTCACTTACCTGATGCTCCATCTGTGCTCTGCACTTGTCTGCCTCCTCTTGGTATGCCTGGTGGACCTTTTCCCACTCAGTTGAATAGTAAGTCCTCAAGCGCTCCTCCAGATCAATCAGGTCGGAGCGATGTTGATCCTGCATTTTCTGCAAGACTCCTTCGAAGGTTGCCTTCAGCTCCCCCTTCTCCTGCTCCAGACGTTCGCATGACTGCACTGAGGTCACTGTGTGTGTGTTGGGGGGGAACTTCATTATTCCATGTGAACTATATATTTAAATATATATAAATAAATTTTATAAGATAAGGTCAAATGAACCCAGGCTTAATACTCATTAACTGATTAACTCATTAATATTATTAACTGCAAATTCAAGTATATACAGTGCCTTGCAAAAGTAGTCAAAACTGGCAAGTGCATATGTATTGATGCCATGAAGCCCCTAAAAAGTCCTGGTGCAACCAATTACCTTCACATATCACATAATTAGTCAAATGAAGTCCACCTGTGTGCAATCTAAGTGTCACACAATCTGTATAAACACACCTTTTCTGAAAGGTCCCAGAGGCTGCAACACCACTGAGCAAGAGGCATCACACCATGAAGACCAAGGAGCTCCCCAAACAAGTCAGGGACAAAGTTGTTGAGAAGTACAACTCAGGGTTGGGTTATAAAAAAATATCCAAATCTTTGATGATCCCTGGAGCACCATCAAATCCATCACCTTCAAATGGAAAGAACATGGTACCACAACAAAGCTGCCAAGAGAGGGCCACCCACCAAAACTCTCTGACCGAGAAAGGAGGGCATTAATAAGAGGCAGCACAGAGACCAAAGGTAACCCCGAAGGAGAGGTTCCACAGCAGAGACTGGAATATCTGTCCATAGGACCACAGTAAGCCGTACGCTCCAAAGAGCTGGGCTTTATGGAAGAGTGGCCAGAAAAAAGCCATTACATAACATTAAAAATTAGAAGGCACGTTTTGAGTTTGCCAAAAGGCATGTGGGCGACTCCTCAAAAGTATGGAGGAAGGTACTCCTGTCAGGTGAGACTAAAACTGAACTTTTTGGCCACTAAGGAAAATGCTGTGTCTGGCGCAAACCCAACACATCCCATCACCCCAAGAACAGCATCACCACAGTGAAATATGGTGATGCCAGCATCATGCTGTGGGGATGTTTTTCAGCAGCAGGGACTGGGAAAATGGATGGTGCTAAATACAGAGATATTCTTGAGCAAAACCTGTGTCAGTCTGCCTGTGGTTTGAAACTGGAAGAGAGGTTCACCTTCCAGCAGGACAAGGACCCTAAGCATACTACTAAAGCAACACTCGAGTGGCATAAAGGGAAACATTTAAATGTGTTGGAATGGCATAGTCAAAGTCCAGACCTCAGTCCAATTGAGAATCTGCGAAAACCATCCAATATGAAGAAGCTGGACCAGTTTGCCTTGAGAATTGGGTAAAAATCCCAGTGGCAAGATGTGGCAAGCTCATAGAGACTTATCCAAAGCAACTTGCAGATGCAATTGCCACAAAAGGGAATTACAAAGTACTGACGTTAGGGTGGTGAACAGTTATGCACGCTGATTTTTTTCTGTTATTTTGTCCTGTTTGTTGTTTGCGTCACAATAAAAAAAAAAAAAAAATCCTCAAAGTTGTAGGCATGTTTTATAAATGAAATGGTGCAAACTCTCAAACAATCCTAATAAATTAAGCTTGTGAGGCAACAAAACATGAAAAATGCCAAGGGGGTGAATACTTTTGCAAGGCACTGTATGTGTGTGTGTGTGTGAGAGAGAGAACAGTCCAGCTAAATTTGGAAAGAAAAGGATGGGTGAGCGTGGACGGATTAAAGAATGAAGTGATGGTAGAGGTCTATATAAAGGGTTGTTCTGATGGTGATTCTCCTGGACGCTCCGGGCTGGTTCTCCAGTTCCGGTTCTGCAGATCATGAAGTTGAATCTCTGAAATGTTTAAAGTGGTTCACTGTGAAAGCAGGTTGGATGGATTTGTCCATCTTCACTTTTCCCTCTGCAGAGGAATCAGTGGACGCTTCCTGCCACCTAGTGGCCCTTCCTGGTAACACCGGATACCTTAAAGTGCTTTCAGGGAGAATTACCAATCTCACTCTCACTCATTTTCTTAGCCGCTGGAGGAAACCCACGCATGGGGAGAACATGTCCACTCCACCAGAAAGGACCCGGACTGCCCGTCTGGGAATCGACCCCTGTGAGGAGGTCCTAAAGGGATCCTACAGTGGTCTTATAGTTGTCCAATGGTGGGCCACACCTGCTACATTACTGCTCGAGTCCTCTACCTGTTCTCCAGCACATGGACTCCAAGACTGCACGTTTATCTGATGTTCCTCCAGTGTCAGCTGGGTTTTGTCGAGAGCTCTTAGTCTCGCAGTAAGTTCAGCATGGTACTGTATCTCCTGCCTGCTTCCTCAAGACCTCTTCGTTGTCCAAACACTTTTGGCCACCTTGATGGTGAGTTTTCCCTCTCTGCTCGGCGGTCGTCAGTCTGCACTGTCTGAGGTTTCCCAGCTGGCTGTTCTTTCAGTTTTAACTGGACTGTGATGATCTTGACTGGGTGTTAAGCGGTGTAGCCTTTGCTCCTGACTCCTCTTCCTCCTCTTCCAAATACAATATACAATTGTGGGGTTATACAACATTGCAATATTTGAAATGCATATGAGATGCTGGACACCTTACTTTACTTTAGATCAGAGCTCCTTAACATTTCAAAACTCATTGCAGTGTAATTCAGGATTTAAGGGAAACATTCACAATTGTTGTAACTAATGACTCATGGGGAAATAATGAGTCACTGATCCTTACATCATTCTAAAGTGGAAAGGTGCCACATGGGATTGATCAATGTGTTGCTGCAGCAAAAAGTAGTTTATTAAATAGTCCCCAATGGCAAACAGTCACACCCTCCATAAATACCTTAACCAAATAGTACTTATACCTATGACTACCATGAAGGAGTCCAGCGCATGAAAAAGATAACTAGACATACTGCGCAATGGCAGCACTTTACCCATCTCCTGCAGTGAAAAAATGGCTTGACATCTGCAGTGCCAGAGACAGAAAATGAGCCAGAGCCACCAATCACTAATGGCTGGATGGGTTTCATAAATCTGCAGTGTTATTCTATTACAGGTTAAAAATTTTATGCAGGGCTCAGTTGCACATCCTATAAATAATCTAAATAACATGAGCGAATGGAAACACAGACAGACAGCAGAAGCCTGCTTGTCATTGTACAAAAAAACATCGTGAATGAATTTTAGATACTGAAGAAAATCAAACAAGTAAGATGACAAAGTGCTTACTGGAAAGGAGGTTGATCCATCATCCATTTTCTTAGCTTGTCCCAAATCTGAGTTGTGAAGTGCTGGCCGTCCCAACCCCAGCACACACACAGGGAGGCGGACAGGGGACGCCTCTGGGCAGTCCTTGGCCCATCTGCAGGAGGAGCGAGACGAGGACGGCACCTTGCTCAAGGGTACCTCAGGGCAGCCCATTGGGAAGGGGTTTGAACCCCGATCCTCCGATCATGTATTATAGCCTATACTAGCATTTTAGCACTACCCCAGGTTGATCAGTACTGTAAAAATATATAAAAATCTCTAATCTACTCTAAAAATCTCTATAATATCTCTTTTGATTTGCTCCAGTCCAAGTTTTACTTCAAGGAGGTTCAATGGTAAGATGGCTGGTGTGTCTAACACATTACCATTTAATTATAGTACTTTGGAGAGAATTAATATTATAAATGTGCAAACAACTATGCATGCTTAAACTACAAGAGAGGGTTATTCACACACATGGTACTGTGCAAAAGTTTACAGGCAGGTGTGAAAAAATGCTGTAAACAAAAGAATGCTTTCAGAAATATAAATAATGATTGTTTATTTTTATCAATTTACAAAATGCAAAAGTGGCGAACAAAGAAAAATTAAATCAAATCAATATTTGGTGTTTTTGCCTTTTGCCTTCAAAACGCCTCAGTTCTTCTAAATTTTTACTTACTTGAAGTCAAAGGATTGTGTGGGAATTTATAATTTACATTGTAATCTATAATTTTAAACAGGTGCTTGATGATCATCAGTGTCTGAGGAGGTTGGCTGCAGTCATGTTTGGAACAACCTACCAATGAATTCCTTCAAAAACTGTGTGCAAGTGTACCTAGAAAGAACTGATGCTGTTTTTGAAGGGTGGTCACAAATATTGATTTTGATTTCATTCCTCTTTGTTCATTCACACCACATTTTGTTGATTGATGAAAATAAATGATTAACTTTACTTCATTTTTGGAAGCATTAGTTTATAACATTTTCACACCTCCTTTTACTGGCTCTCTATAGCATGCTTAACACTAGTGTGGAGAAAGGCAATAGCATCTGCCATAATCAGTATTTCGTTAAAAAAAAAAAAAAGGCTTTGTTCAACAAGAAACAAAGCTTATGTGGTAGATAATACAGTGAACTTTCTGAAACCCTCAAGAGCAATCAATGTTAGTGCAGTTTAATAAGACTAAGCATTTTATATGCCCAATATGGAGAGAAGCCAACATAAAATGCATCGTGCTCTAGTAAGCACACTTCTGTGAAAACACTGAAGCAAGTGAGTCATGACAGCCACATTAAAAATAAAAGTAAAAATCAATATTTGAAGTTTGTGCTGGTAATGGCTTCAATGTACTAATAAGCTGAAACATTGTTTATTACCGTGAAGAGGATGAATGTGCCGAATTAAGTGCGTCAAACATGATGGCATTCTGCAGAATAAAAATGTAAAATATAATGCCAACTTAGGTTAGAGGCTCAAGTGATTAAAATACAGACCTCTGAAAAATTTTAAAAATTGGGTTTGACCAATCATAAATTAACCTTGCTTTGGTAAGAATAATAATAATAATAATAATAATAATCGGAAGACAATACATTATTGCTACTGTAACTAATTATTACCATGGAGAACCTTTAGAATGCACTTGCAGCCGGGTGCAACTCTAACTGCCTCATGTCCTCAGTTTACTTAATCAGTCTGACTCCGACAGTATCTATCCCTTCCCACGGTCATAAGTAGGGCTTTGGCCTTGGGGGGCTTGTGCATGTCAGGACATAGGTCTCCCCCAACATCAGCTAAAGAAAAGGGTGTGTGGAAGAATGTGTCTCTGAATTCACCCTCAAGGAAAAAGAAAAGCTCCAGTGACTTTGCCCTGCCATATTACAGGGCAGTAATGCAGACAGTCCACCTCCCTTACATCCCTAATGGTCCAATGGCTGGTTCATGTCTATTGGTGGGTAGGTGAAATACACACACAAACACACACACGCAAGAATTAAAGGACAGCAGGGGAAGCTAGGCCAGTTACCTGTGAGAAATGTTATTGTGGAAACAGGACACCCACTGTTGAAGCTCATTGATTACTTCCATTGTGACAAGAAAGCAGTTATTACAGTCATGCCATGGCACCTAAACCAAAACTCTATATTTTACACCATGGGGACATGACCTGTTTGTGTAAATATTTAGTTAAAATGAACTAAAGAAAACCTCCAGTATGTTTTTATTACACGAACATACATTAAAGTTTTTGTCTGCTAGCAGTGATATATGACCCTGATCGCTTCAAGTTCCCTCACCCAGCAGGTAAAGCTCCAGCTCCTGGCGCCGTTTCTGCTTCTTCTTGCTGCAGACAGACAAAGGAAATTCATATGGTATGCTGCATACAGTACATTTACTTATCGTCTGTAACCGTACAGGAGATCTTATGGTATGGACTAGCTACATTATAGCTAAAGAGTAACAGATTTTAAATTGAACACTGCAATATCTAGCAAACTAATGCAAAATTTCCCTACGGAATTCGAAAAGCAGGACTGCATATAGCAAACATTGCATAAGTCAACAACTGCAGCATCCATCAGCACATATACATCTGCATAATCCTGAGGAGGGACAGCCTAGGCTAAAACAGAATGTAGAAGGAGAAGCATGTAAAGAGTGAAACTGGTTTCATGCAGCTGGGTAAAGAAGGATGTAGAGTGGTATATTCAGCCTCCAAATCCCTCATGCTCCCACCAACTGTTTTATTGCTTTCATTTTAAGTAGAGGGCAGCCAGACCCGCAGCTGCAGTCCTTTAGTCAGCTAACAACAAGGGCGCAAGTGCTGAAAACAGAAGGGAAAAAAAGAAATCCTACACCAAGATTCAACCTATGCCTTCCCCCATAGATCAATAAAATCCTAACATGCATGTACACCGGATTCAAACTGAAAACAACTCAATTAGCAGAGAACACACAGAAATGCTGGAAACAACAAAACGCTGGCTGATCAGTCACTTGTAAACTTGCAAATCTCAAAGCCTAAGATTAATAATTAGCAATGATAAACAAATGGCACGCTTTTGCGCAGGCATCCACATATCTAATTCCTCATTCGACTCTGCTCCCAGAGGACAGACTCAAAGTCTTTACCCTGGGTCCAGCGCAGGGAGCATTAAGGCACTCTTTGCTGCCTGAGCAGCCCATCGTCTGCAGCGCTGCTCAGTCCAAAATTGAATGGGGACAGCAGCCCAGATGGAAGAACCACCACCACCTCCACCACCTCCCCACACATCTGCTTTCTTGCTTTACATCAGAGGGATGCCAAGGAAAGCTGTTCTATTGGACCTGGCCTCCTCCAACCACTTGCCCCTCAGTGGCAAGGACTTACCGTAAAGTCATTAATAGAGGAGCTGTGGGGGGAGGAGCTTTCACAATACATGTTCAGGATATGTATCCCTGCCCTTTAATAGACAGAGTAAAGGTAAACAAAAAAAGCAAGAAACAATAAGATGATTGAGTGGCACTCACTAAAATACAACTAGATAAGAGCATGTACCTCCCCTTATTATTATTTTTTTACTCAAGTGATAAAATTAAGGACTGCCTTAACTAATAACTATGTATGTCCTCATAGCCATTCTCCTTTGAAGAGAATTTTAAAATATATTTTAATCAACTATTTCTCTACTTGTGAAACTGTTTTCCCCCATTTGAAAACATTAGCTGCCCTTAGCATGAAGCTATTATTCGACAACCGGTGGATTGATAGAAACAAACCACAATAGCTTGAAAGAAATTCTTTTAACAACATTAAAGCTTGGAACCTTAAATTGCCATTAAAAAGATCCAAGAATAATATTAGGATGATAATAAATGCAGCCAACCTTATCTTCCAAAAATACTTGCAATTAATAGACAAACGAATATTTCAGAGAGGTGTATATAAAAAGCCACTTCTGCATTTTCTACAAAATTGCTTTCCTAAGTCCTAATATATTTCTCAAAGCCTTCAATGTCACAAAGCAATTCCCTGTAATGCATTAATGCGCTAATGAGACAAAATCAATACTAATGGGCCGGTAAATAAAGTGCCTCTTACTTCTAAACCAGCAGTCCCTAAGACTGAAAGAAGACACCACTGACTGAAACGTATTTCTGTGCAATAAAGTAATATTAATACAGCCAGTGAAAACAGACTTTACTAAACAGAATGAACATGCACACTCTCATAGTGACATTATGGCAGTGTGTTAAGTGCTGACAGCTTTTTGCAAACAAGTGATATGAACCAGCCCACTCCACCTTTCTGATTGCTTGGCTCTGCCTGTTACCATATTGAGTCAGCAGCTGTACATTCTCACGAAGACATGACATCTCAAAGACAGGCCTAACCCACTATTCTTAGGCTAATGAAGGTTTAACAGATTTCATTGTAGTGCATTATGTCCTATTAAAAATACAATCAATCAATCATATGTGCTAATGATTCACATCATAATTTGCCAATAGAGAATAAAGCTAAACAGTGTAAGAAAATCCTGAGACAGAGGAAACCGCTTTGTTCCATTCTGCACTGTTGTGTTCCTTGAACTCCGGGTTAATCAATATCCACCCATCATATAACGGTGTAAAAACAATCACTGCATGAGTATTAATTTGAGTTCTCGTGAGCTTATTTCATTTACATTTATGGCATTTAACGGACGCTCTTATCCAGAGCGACTTCCATGTCCTAATTACAGGGACAGTCCCCTGGAGCAACTCAGGATGAGTCTTGCTCAGGGACCGTAGTTCGAACCTGGGACCTCTTGAGCCATAGGTCTATAGGCAAGCACCCTAACAACTAGACCACCACCACCCCCATGCTGGTCATTCATGATCCAAGAAGTGGTGGCTCAGTACAATCTATGCAAAATGTACTTTACAAATAGTCACTAGCTAAACTGCACCAAGACGCTCAGGGCCTGACAAGCAGTAATGTCAAACAGAATAACATCTGAGATAACAGATAACACTGAATCTCTCGATCCTACAAAGTCATTGTTATATCTTCTTAAGTCAAAAAGTGTCTATGGATCACCATGTACAGTGATCGGCCATAATTCACATGCTTAATTTTGCATAGTTCCTACCCAGTTCGGGCATGGAATGACTCAAGACCTTGGAAAGTATTTAGCACCAACTTGTTGTCAGAAGATCCTTTAATCCCTTGTGAGTAAAAATTCTGAGGTGGTAGACTGCATTATCCTTCTGAAAAGAGCCACTGCCATTACTGAATATTTTTGCTATGAAGGAGTACAGGCGTGGTCTGCAACAATGTTTAGTGAATGCAATGTCCCAGGCTCTCCTAGTAGCACATTTCTACTCTCTGTGTCACACAGCCTCTTGTAGGTTGATCTTTTCTCCCATGCAACAAAAGCACCTCCAGATAATGTACTTCATCAGACAAGGCCACCTACTTCCATTGCTCCATTTTTAATTCTTACATGTGTACCATAGGCTTTCCAGTGGACTCTTGACTATGCTGCAGATACGCATAAACACACAAAGCAAGCTGTGATGCATTTTGTGTTCTTACACATTTCTATCACCGACCGCATTAATCATTTTAGCCATTTTTGCTACAGTAGCTCCCATGTGACCGAACTGGATCAGATGGGCTAGCCTTTACTCATCCACATTACTAAACCTTTTGCATACATGACCCCATTGTCTTTCTTTGAACCACTTTTGGTAGGTACTAGCTACTACATACCAGGGACACCTCCACAGCTGTATCTGATGGATAGCTGATGTTTAAACCACCAATTTTGACCATGTTAAAAATCACTCAGATGCTCTCTTCAGATTTACAGATTTGAAGAACTGAGTGTTCACTTGCTGTTTAATAAACCCACTTGATGACAGATGCCAACTTAATGAGAAAATCAATGCTTTGCCCTTCACTTGTAAGTAGCTGCAATGTTGTGGCTGATTGTCAGTCTAAGAGCAAGCAGATATTCTGGCATCCTCTAGGACAGCTCTAAAGCTGGCAAGCACAGATCACTACTGAAGCTCTCTTATAGCCCTCTCATCATTAAATAAATAGTATCAGGCTGAAAGACAGGGTTCATTGGAATAACACCTTCTCAGAAACCGTTTTTGTAAAGAAGCTGATCTGAGATCCTACAACAAACAGTGCACCAACACACACACACACCCCTGTAAACACATTTTACTTAAAATTTACAGTTAATGCATTAGAACTAAAAACTAGCTTCTTAGATCCAAATGGCAGTGCTACATAGGCAAACTGTGCAAGCTGAGTACTAGACAAAGAAAAAATATATTTTTATAATATATATATATATATATATATATATATATAATAATATATATATATATATATATATATATAATATATATATATATATATTATAGTTTGCAACAACAAACATCTAGTGGCAACAGAAAATATGCAAAGGCTTTAAACTGCTTACCTCTGCACAAAGCCTTTGTACAACCACAGTGATGGCTTCAAATCTGCGATTGCTGACTTTAAAGCTGTTCTTTAGCTGCTCAATTGTCTGGTTCTTCTTCTCACACAGAGCCTTGTAGTACTCCAAACCTCGTGGCTTGGTCTCTGGTGGCACCAAGTCTGGATGGCCATTTGCCTGGCCCAGCTGGTGGCTCTGAGAGCTCGCCTTCACTTTGCCCTTGTTAACTGTAAAAGACCTATTTAGATTAGTGGCTACAACATTCAACATTCGTTCCAAAGCTTCATGCACCTATGCAAGCACCAGTGTCTGCCAATAATAAGCCAGTGTCCCCTGAAAGTGTTGAGATGCACTCTTTGGACTCATATAAACAAATTGCCATGTTTCCAAATAGGAGGGCCGAATGAGATTATGTCCAACTCCTGATTGTATTATTCCATCTGCCCCAAGCCAAGTGTTCTAATTTTAGCAGCACCATGCCATAGCAGTTTTGATTTACATCAGCTTTATAAATACAACACCAGAGCATGAAAATGGCTTGACATCACTGGTGAGTGGAGAGGTACACGGAGAAAAAATGCTGTAGGGGCAGTGACCTTTAATAGTTGAATAGGACATGGCAGTGTCTCATTCCTGAGCAGCAAAATCTCTCAAGAAAGAGAAATACGTTAATAAATTGCTTTGCAATCATTGTAAACAAACCTGCAAAAACAAGTGACCAACTATAGTAAAGTTTGATAATTCAAACCATAAATATTCCATTGGTAGTTTATATGTACCTTCTATGGCTCCCTCTACTGGGCAGGATTAAGTACATCGCAGTTTAGTGTTTTTACTCCAACGCTGAACACCTGTCTTTCCAGTTACTGGGTCATACAGCTTTTCATTCACACAGATATGATGAATATGTCCTATACAATGTATACTTAGATTCATGTGAGCATTTATTTGTAACTGCCAGATTATGTATAATATTTTAGCAAAAGAAAATAAATTCATTACATATATTTCCTTTTTGCTGTAATTACAGTGGAGGACTCATATCCTTTTTGTTGGTTTTAAACAGTTTAATCACTCTTTACATGAGGATCTCTGGGGAGCATTTTGAAACAGGGCTCTAGCAGCATGATTTTAAATGAGACAGAGGTTCAGAGCGTCTCAAATTCAACAAGCAAGGTCTTTAGCCAGCTTTATTACAGTAAAACAGAGTGTGCTTTAGATGACTGATAACTGATTGCTGTTAAAAATAATGAATTCTCACCTAACATTCCTGTATTATTCAAACCGGCCTGGGAAATATACTGTCAACACTGCCATTTCAACCAAGAATCTCATAAAAACGGGTGGTATACAGCACATGTTCAAATGCATGTAGCACAGAAATATCTTTGCTGCCAAATGTAGGCTACAGTGCACTGCCGGTATAAAGAAAATCAATGCAACTATAAGGTTTTTTTTATTTTTTTTTTTTATATAAATGTCCCAGAAGAAAATGTTAATTTATGAAAACAGCTAAATTAACTGCAAAAGTAGGTTTTAGGAGTCCAGCAAGGAATGACATAATGAGCATTCATCATTCTCTTGTGCCACTAGGGGACAGCTCTACCAGTCTGTGTAGGCATTCGAGCTTAATTCACAACACTGTGCCATTTTTCAAAATTCAACAATATCTCTGCTGGAGGGACATATTTCAACAAGTGAAAAGAGATGCTGAGCCTTTTTATACATCATTCTCTTTAAATATAGTAAACACAGCTCAGTGCAAAAGGAATAATCCCACTTTCTTCTATTACAGTCCTTCTTTGGCCATTCTCTAGAAGTAAAAAAATAAAAACCAACAAACACCTCTGATGACTGCTTTCAATTAAATTAATTCCCAAAATTAAAAGAAAAAGGTTTTTAAATATTGGTTAATACATGCAAAGACCATTGTAACACCATTTTCCCCTCTCACAGCAGTTATCATCTTAATTTGTTGTGTGCTTCATGACAAATTGTTCCTCAGAAAACAGATCTAGAAAAGCTCCCTGACTATTTACGGACAGTAAGCAGATGCCTTTTGGGCATGTACACAAGCAGCAAATATCAAATACTCCCTGCCAGTGAGAGTAAACAGCCAGGCTATAAATAGGCACAAAAACATCAGAGGAGACAGCACCTTAAGAGATGAGAATAAATAATTTAAGCACGTCTACATATTGAGAGTAAATCAAATCAAAATCACCCCCCATGTTCAAGCACAGGCTATTGAAGAACAAACCTGCCCGAAACACCACCATGCTCTTCTTGCAACCAGACAGCAGCTGGAGGCTTCGGAGTAAGCCTTTAGCTGTCAGTTTCACGTGGATGTTAGAGAGGGAAAATTTGGGCGAGAACAGCATTGTGCTGGTCCAAAAAAGATGCGTAACTAACAAGCTTTTACAGGCAAAACAAAAAGAAAAGCTTTCAGAGAGACAGCTTTAGTGTGGAGCCACATGCTGGGGGGTCAGTGCATCATGAAACGCTTCACAGAAGCACTGAGGTTAAGAAATAGATGGGACAAAAAAAGGAGAATCTGTACAACAGCAGCAAAGATAAGAATGAGACAAGATTGAAAAACACTTTTTCAAAACAATATCAAAAACATCAAAAAATAAATAATTGGGGGAAAAAAAAAAAAAAAAAAAAAAAAGATCACACAGAAACCAAATCCAGCTAGAGGTAAATCTCATGGGTCTCTGGCTCCATAGACCCTCAGACTGATGAAGCAAACGCAGACAGCCTTAATCCACTAATCATAGACGATCTTTCAGGCAACACTCAAGCTCAAGCAGCATCTCTCCATGGTACTGCTGCTGCGGAGGTGGAAGATGCAAGGGGAGAGAAGGGAAAGAGAAAGGGAGGGGGGAGTGGGAGGAGTTAACAGCAGTGCCTGGAGCTGTGACACACACACACACACACACACACACACACACTCGCTTGCCCTCTCCTCCTCCCACAAGAGGGAGGGCAAGAGGACAAAAATGGCGGGACTAAAATCAACAGCTCACAGCAAGGTTGTTTGTGGTGTAGGGCTGAATTCAGCCATGATGGCCCCCTGTTAGCCTCCTCCACGCATTTATCAAATGCCTAAAAAGTCGACAAAGCCTAAAAAAAAATAAAAAAAAGCCAGGCAGAAAAATACATATTTTAACGCTCTCAATATGAATAAATGAGGGAACATGCTAAACAGATTCTGAGAAAGTAATGCCTTTTAGGGTTATTAATTGCAAACAATTCCTGAATCCGTTCATTAATTCTTACAACAATTAAGGTAATTTACTTGGCTCTTGGATGGATCTTAGCTTGAAAAATAAAATACCAGTAGTTTAATAATTAAAAAATAGGTAACGGTAAAATATTTGACCTTTAAAAAGGTATGTTATTAATCTAGCTTTAGGCAGTATACCTATTTACATTACAGTTTTCATATTACCCTTGTCAAATAATGTAACTGAATACAGCCATGTAGTGTACACAATTAACAACAAACCGTAGACTAAGATGAAAAGTAGAAGTAAACATGGCCTCAAAAGGGAATTACAAAATCAGAAAATAAACTACCACAGTAAGGTGGTACATGTTAAAGCAAGCACAACAAGCCACAACGATGTTGGGGAAAGCTTGAATGTAGGTGAGTGCGCGCACACACACACACAACTGTCCTTTACTAACATGGTCCCAGACAAAGTGTTATAAAACAGATGGTCTGACAGCAGCAAACACTGCATGCCTAAACAGCTCAAGCATCTTTCCAAAACCTAAAGACCATTTTTCCAAAAAAAAAGCATCTAAAATGAAACCGTGGCTCTCTATGGTGTGTAATTTAACAAATTCCAGAGGGTATGTAAAGACTGGAATGTTAGTATCCTTGCACATATTATTAAAAACAAATTGGGCCACAAGTAAACAATCATTATAGGCAAATTATGAATGTACGGTGCACCAAGTGTGTATTCCATAATTCTATGGATTGCAAAAAAGACAGCTTTTACACTCATGGTTGACTTTACAAATGATCAGTGTTCAAGTAGTTTTCTTTTTCTTTTAAATTTACATTTTAATAAAAACAATTAATGTGCACATTTATATTCATAAAATGGCGATCCAAGAAGTTCAGGCGCAAAGATGGAAATATTGCCACCTGCTTGTGTTTATTTACACTCAATGGATCCTTCTTAATGCTGGTGGTTTTCTATGGTGACTTATTAGCAGCTCCAGCCAAAAGCCTTATACAAGGATTTGAATATTTATTGGAACTTGTCACGGTGACCACCGAACCCCAGCCATGGCCACAGTCCCAGGAATCCTGAGCTGAAGCTTCTATCCAACCCTCACTAAATCACACCCAGTCCCCCGCACCTGATCTGCCATGTATTTAAGGTTTGCCAGCCTGACCCAGTATTGCCTGTTCTGTTTTGTGTCTGTTTCGCCTAGTTTCTTGGGACAATTGTGTTGATCAGATTTAAGAACCCTCAAGTCTGCCATGAGCTTGTGCATCTCTTTCCTTGTAAACATGGCAGTACAAAAAGTACTCAAATTTTGAAAGTTAAAAAAATTTAATAACCATTATTTCAAGCACTGTAGTTACTAAAGTTTAATATATAGTTAGAGAGCAACATTGTATCAACAGTCTTCATTTGAGCAATGTAAGTTTTGAAAAAAACAAAACAAAAAAAAACTATAGTCTGTTATTCAAATGAGCCTCAAAAAAGTTAAAGATGAAATGTTGAAAAGATGAAAATTGCTTGAAACCCCTTCTGGTTTTGTAAGCATCATTATTTTTCTTGTGCCTATTAAACCAGAACTATATAACTCTCCCTTCTCATTGTTTCTCACTGTCAAATATGTATTATACAGACATGAAATGTATAAAAATTAGTGAATTTCTGAACATGGTCCTGAACTAGTCCTGGCATAAAATCAATGAGGCCAGGATCTTTCTTAAAAAACGGCCACCAGGTATCTGGAAAACTTAGAAATGGCCTTGACCAGCACCTACAAAATGGAGACACTATGTTTGAAAAACAATTCAAAATACACAAACAATGGACTCGTATCGAATTGCATTATACATACATGTTTTAAAAAAATAACATTGCAATGTTAGGGGTGCGGTAACAAGAAAATATTATGCACCAAGTGAGATTAATGCTTCTTTATTTAAACGCTTTTGCTTTGTGTTTTACTCAGTTCAGTGTTGATGACATGATTGGGAAAAGGGGGAGGGGGGGTAAAAATAAAATAATGCCCACCAGTGAAAAGGGGGGGGGGGCAGTTTATAGATTTTATGCACTACAAGTATAGACTTTTTGTAAAATACATAAGTTTTATCTACATTAACTTAACTGAAATAAGAAACACTGATTTGGAAACCTAGCATACTTTTGACAGGGGTTGTGGTGTGGTGCTAATCACAGCTTGTAAAACCAGCATGGATCCCACAGTTTGCTGCTAGTGGTTATTTATTTAATGTCACTATGAGGGTTTTAGTTGCAGCAATCAGTGTTTTGATCCTCCTTCGTTGCATAGGTTTGAAACTCTGCCTATCCAAATACTTTTCCTCCACCAAAAGTGCCAAAAATGGACCATCAGAACTGGATCAGGGTATAGTGGCTGAAGGGGGCCTAGTCAGATGAATCACATTCTTTTTTACACCATGGGAACATGACAAAAAGGTGCAAGCTTTGTTTCCATATTCTCCTGTTTTCAATCCAATCAAAAAACGGTGCAATCTGCTAGACAAAATAATCAGATCCATGGGGGCCCTCCCTTGCCACGTACAGGTTTTAGGATATAATGCAAACACACTGGTGCCAGATAATACTACACACCTTACACCTAACTCTGGTGAAGTTGTCATGTACATCAGTTGATGTATCCATGAGGATGTGTCTTGTACTTAGATGTTTAGGAGAATTTAAACTGTGCATCATCACACAAAGGAAGTACCAACAAATGGGCAAATTTAGTGGATCTTTACAGCCATACATTCCAAGTATAGTGCCAAAAAGTTCTATATGAGAGCACAAAGCATGCAGTGGTATTGGCAGTGATCCTGGCTGTGGTTACTTTCCCCGTCTCAGCTGTGTCACACTGACTTGGCCAAAGAATTCTGTCTCTGCTGAGATGGGATTTTTACAGAGCCACATTGCAAAAACTAAGTGCCACCACTTTCACAGGAAAACCGTAATTACACTGATTTAGTGTGGCGACAGAGGTTGTGACAGTACAGAGGTTTCATAGCGCAACTTAAATAATTTGTATTCTGTAAATAGCAATGTTAAACTGACTCAAAGAAACAATATGTGGTTTTTAAAGGGAAATGTTTAATCAAAAGGACATTAAAGACTTAAGTTTCACTTTGTTGCACATCTAACATTTGTAGTTCCAAGGTAAGAATGCCCTCGAGAGAGAGAGAGAGAGAGAGAGAGAGAGAGAGAGAGAGAGAGAGAGAGAGAGAGAGAGAGAGGGGGGGGGGGGGCTATTCAGCACTATTAGAGTTCCATTACCTGGTAAAGCCCCAGTAGGTCGAACATGTCGTGGTGAAGCAGGGGTTTTCAAAGCTATAGACCTCAAAGATGTCTTTGATGAAGAGGATGTGTTCTTGAATCCTGTTTCACAGCACAAAAACAGGTTTCAAGTGGAAGAAAGCACATCACATAAATGCTTTTGTCACAGGATAGTGTAAGCAAGTTGGTTTGTTAACCATTTTGAATATTACTAAGCTATGCTTTTCCCACTAAAACAGACTGCTAAACAATTATGCAATTAGGTAATTATGAAAGAAAACACCATAGATTAAAATGTATTTATAGGTTAATGATCATTGTAGCATATATAAACCCATTCCCAAACTTTCTGTTCAAAAGTAGAAAGACCTAGTTTAAGTTAATATACAGTACAGAAGAGTTCTTTGTTCATACCTGATGATGGGGTTTTGGTTGGCTGACTTTGTATCCTGGTTCTCACTGAAGTAGTTCTATTAGCAGGGGATTTGCCAAAACCTCCTGAAGAAGGCTCCACACAATCTGAGAACAGAAATGATAAGGTGTATTCAACAGGAACATTTTTCACATTATAGCTTTCACTCATTAAATTCACACATTTTAAGCTATGGTGTATGCAAGGACCCAAATGCCCTGGTAACGGAGTAAATCCCTACTGTGGTGAGGTTTCCCTCATGCTATTGATACGTTTTAACAGAAATGTGGATTACTGAATAGAATCACTATTGTTCTTGGTTTGAGCTGTATGTATTGATCCAAAAACAAAATCATATAGTAAATCAGAAAGGCTCCAATCCATGACAAGACGTTTTTAAAATACCCCTACAATACAAATCCATGCACAAAATGCATAAATGGCAGGATGCATCTCTTTTCACTTTAGCACAAGCACAAGACTTACTTCTCCATAGTCGAGTTTTAGGCTTCCGATTACAGACAGCTAACAAAGGAATGAAACAGAAGTGATAGGACCCAATAAGGAGGCATGTCAACAGGGTAAAATCAAACTGAGCACATGCAACGGATTGAGGGATTTGGGTCGAATTGGTAAAAATGTCCACAGAATATTCAATCCATGTACAGCTACGGAGGCGTCCATATGCTGCCATTATATTATCCATTAAGTTCAGCAATGAACAAAGGAAATAGGTTCACTTTGAGCTTCTGTAGTCACGCTGTTCTTCACTGGATTCTAGCTGTACCTGAGTGAACTGGAGTAGAAATAACCCTGCCTCAAGTCATCTTCAACTGTGGAGCCCCTTTCATTAAAAAAGCTTGGAGAAACACCAATAAGGGAGCAGCAAGATAGCGAAAATGCTCAGTTAAAAAAAATGGTGGGGATGGTACCTCAGGGCAACCTACTTGTCTGGGATTCAAACGACCTTCCTGGGGCCTATCCAATAACCAGGCCACCACTGTAAAGAGTCTAAGCAGAATTTAAGGGGTGAGATATAGTCAGACTCAGATGATGGAAACAGGAAGCATATTGCACTATTCCGTTGAGAGTGTCAACAAGACATGGATTCATTAAGTTTGCCTTTTACAAAGAGCCTTAGTGTCTCATTACAAGTGACTTACACAAAAAAAAGAAAGATACAGCAGTATTTCAGCTACTTGTTTTCATAGTATTTTGTTGTTTATTGTTTACCCCCCCCATAATGAAGGCATACTAGGACATTGAGTGTGATGATAACTTTAACATCCTTCTTTCAATAAATCCAGCTCTGGTCAAAATGTTAGCTCTTTTTAACACTACAATTGGATTCTGGAAACAAATGACTAATTTCTTGATTAGTTTTCCTATCAAGTTGCGACATTACACTTGTATTAAAGGGTGAACTAGGTATGTTGTCCTCTAATAAAAGGATTTTTACCAATATGCACATCAAAGTATGATTCATAAATTAAACTAGACCAAAGAGTATTTAACTGTATTATTACAATAAAGGCTTTTTGCCTAAACAATTAATAAAAACTATTGACAAAATAAATGTATGTATAGTGTAAAAAGCCCCAGAGTCTAACCTGGCTTTGTGTGTGAGGCACTGGAGGCACTGGTGCTCTTGAGTTGGCTTCTAGGCTTAACTGGCAGTTTTGAAGCCAAATTATGTAGGCGAGCATCCTTTAGAGAGGGTCTTGAATGGGTTCCCCCTGAAATCCCCACTCCTGTTCCTTCAGGTAGCCGCATTCTTGGATTTCCTGCAATTTGAATATAATTAGTAATTTACTAAAGCAAAATTTTTTCGTGCAACTGCTGTCGAGCAAAGCAAACAGCTGGAAAAAATAGCATTGTGTGCACTGTTATTTTTAGCAACAGATTGAAACTGAAATTCTTTACAAACACAACTTCTAAGAAGTTTCTTACCTGCAAAATCAAACAGCATCGGTTGACTACCTCTGAATATGTGGTCAGAGCACTTAATATATAATGTTATTAAAAGGGGGAACCCTTTTAATGACAAAGACAGCAGGGAATAAATAAACAACCCTTTTCTTTCCTTCATTTACACATTAAGCTTATTGCATTCCAATCTGAACACTGACCTGTTCCATCCAACTCATTCTTTTGTAACAGGAAAGGTCAGCAAAAATAGAGGGCTTGTGTAGAGAAGGAGGTCCCTGTGCATCCTCAATTAAAACCCCCTTGGGTCTGGGATAAGCTATTGCCATTAGATAAAGGAAAGTTTGTCATCAATAGGTCTTTTGCCTGAGTAGAACATTCGCCTCCTCCTGGTGAAAACGAGAACTAAAAATCCTCACTTATGCGTTTAAAAAAAAAAAAATAAATAAAAAATTCAAAGTGTCCTAAAAAGTGCATCAAAAAAGGTAATGAATACATTTTTATTGTTTCAATTTGGTGCTTTTATATGCTAGTCTTAAAACAGAATGTTGTTGATGTAATGACAATTACTTACACTTTCTGTTACATGACAGTCCTTTTTCAACCTGAATCTAACTAACTTGGAGGCAATAAACAAAGAATGTTTGAGATTTTTCAAATCTTATGATTTTGATTTCTCAAGATTGTTCTACTCTTCTTTCTACTTTCTATACTATAATTTTCCTGAATATAATCTTTAATTTAATAAAACAAAAACAGTGCAATTTATAGTGACCTAAAGTTGTATTTAACAGTTGCAATGTTATATATCTTTTCTGATGCACCCCTTTGAAGGTTCCAGAAATAAACATAGCATTTATTGAGCAATAGTGAGATACCTCAATTACACAAACAGCTGTAACATCTCAGGATGTATTTGCATAAAGACCAAAACTGTCTGTATATGTGAACAGAAACAAAAAAAAAAAATTGAGAACAGCCTCACCACACCAAATCAATCAAAAACAACAACAAATTGACAACAAATCTTTCCCTTACCTCCAGATATGTTCAGTTTGTTTCTTGCAGAAGGCATGTCAGTGGTAGCACAGACATTTTTTCCTGCCGTAACAGGCTTGAGCTTTGATGCGGACGGAGGGTGCTGCCGAGGTTTTGTAGCGAGAGATTGAACAGCAGGAGAACCTACTGCCCTGGACGATGCTGGCTGGGATCCAAGTCTACCTTTGTTCCAGTCACACGCTGTTGGTTCTGCCAGCCGTGACGATTGCGTCTGTAAGAAGAGTTCCCTTTCATTCTTATACTCCCATGTGAAGAACTCAAAGTCTGTGTGCCCCACACTGACTACAGTGTTGGCCATAATTGAGCTAAAGAATGTGAGTAGGGCTCAAGCTTACGCACGCTCAGATGTTGCTACAAGTTGCTATTGTACTACAATCCTCCTGGGAATTTGAAAGTTCCTGCCAAGCAACCCCCCCCTCTATAAACACAGTAAGTGTACACATGGAATATATTTTCCAGAGACTCTGAGCAAGCCTAATTCAAAGTAGCAAATAAAAATGTTTTACCTTGCTCACTCAAATTGGACATTTTGTCCAAATTGGACAAATGTTAGACATTAAGTATATAGACACAAAAAAGAATACTTTTATTCAGCTTTTTAGAATAATTCAAGAATGAATTACAGTACGTTTATGTAATTGCAATAAGAGAACATAGGAATATTACAAATTTCTCAAAAAATTACTCACTCTAAGAGTCGTTTTCTGAGGTTTCTCTGAAATATTGAGAGGCCCAGCAATCTGTTTTTCATGTCCAGAAGAAGGGTTTTTGTCTTCAAGTTTGGCCAGGCCAGTGTGATTCTGTACAATAGTTTCAAATGATGATTTTGCAGTGGCAAAGTCATTTAAGGTTTTACTGACCAAAGGCTCCTTCTCAGAAGATTCTGTCTTTGTACTTTTAGTTGATGTGGATGTCTCAGACCAGGTACGAAGTCGGGACTTGGGAGCAGGAGCTCCTTCTTGATAAGTTGATGAGCGCACTCTTTTACCCACATTGTTTTCAGCCTTCTGAAGTTTAGCACAAGCAGAAGTGATACTAGAGTTGGAGGAAACTGCAGTAGATGATCTGGTAGGAGATCTCTTATGTTGCATAGAATGGTAAGCTTTAGTAGCTTGGTTTTTGTTGACTTGGTGTGTAACCTTCACAACTGCCATACTTGATGGTTTTAAAGAAGTGTTTGGTCTTGATGCAATTCTGGATTTCACATTACTGAAGTCAGGCTTAGGAAAATTCTTGATCTCAGACTTGTTACTTTTGGCTGGTGTGGTCAAAGGTGCTTTGGGTTTCCAAGAGACAGAACTTGGCTGATGGTTTTTGTCTTGCTTCACTGGACTTCCTAGTTCACCCTTTCCCTTGTCAAGAGAAGAGTCAGACAGGGACGGAACGCAAAAGGTCTTAGAGCTCAAACACTGAACAGGAGTAGATGTTTGGACGTTACCACTGATGTCTAGTTCTTCAGAGGTTGCAAGAAGGAATGTCTTTCCTTCAGCTGGTGTGGAGTGGGGCGACCCACTTGTGTTGGACCGAAACATTTGAGCCTCTATATTACTTTCATTCAGATTAACTTGTGTGACACATTCAGGTCGGTCAGGTCCTAGATTCAAATGTTGAGACTTGCTCTCCCCAATTTCTCTTCGAGAAGAACCTGAAGTTTTCTGAAAGACTTCTTCTTCCATGACAAATGCCTGATTATTAGTCTGGATAAACGTGACTCCAAATTCCTGGTGTCTGGTATCTTTCACTGGAGCACTAACTATATTAAGACCCTCACAGACATCAGGTAGCAAACCAGGCAACAGTCCAGCACTAGAAGAGATATCTGAGGACTCTTCTAGAAGTGACGCACTGAGCAGTGGCTCAGACCCATGGAGCAGAAAACTGTTACTCCTGATTACCATTTCACCAGAGCTCACAGAGCTGCATCTCTCATTAGAGCCACAGCTTGGCACATTAACAGAGCCTAGAATAAATACTTCTTGCTCAGTAGAATCAAGGTGGGACTTGGAGCATTTGCTCTTTTTCTCAACAATGGGCTCACGCACAGCAGAGAGTGGGGAACACTGAGAATGAACAGTGCCATCCTGAAGGCCTGACACCATTATGGTCATATTGTGGTTACTGTCACTATTGTTCTTTATATAATCCACCATGACTGTACTGCCTGACTGCAGGACCACTTTTCTCATGTTCTCAGAAGAAGTCACTTCACTGAAACAGTCCTCTGCCATCTCCACATCATTAAGGCTATCTGAGCTACCATGACTCAAACTACTGGTGGTTCTGAAAGAATCAGGGGAAGGATCAACAGGGCAAGCAATGTCATTTCCGTTTCGGTCCTCCACAGAAAATTTGAGATGCATGACTCTGTGAGGAACCTCCATGACTTTTCAAATGATTTCCACTTCAGAAGAGTTGACTTGAATAGCCAAATCTGCTGTGGTAGGCCTCCTTCTATTGCCAGGAAACAGTCATTTAATCCTTATAAGAAAACAGAAGCACCTGAAGGGGAGAGAAAAAAAAAAAAAAAAATTAGAAGGAATCAGAGGATGACACAGAATTTTTTTTCCATAGCAGAAACATTAAAAGATGTATTCTGTCGAGGGAAATTGTGCCATAAACATTTACCATAGTATTTGATGTCAGAGGCTACTAAAAACATTGGAATTTTAGAATGGAGCCATGGACGCAGTGGTAAGCCCTGATGCCTTGCAGTGAGAGAATTTAGGAGGCAATTCCCAGCAGAGGTAGACTGGGTCCTTTCTCTGCATGTGTTTTCTCCTACTCCCCTAGGAGTGAATGTGTGTGTGAGTGTGTTTGTATGTTTATCCTGCAATAGACTGGTAACATGGTGAGGTTACTTCACCACTTTAGATAATAGATGGATGGATGGATGATGCTGACAGTTTTACATAAAGATAAAACTCAAAACTGCACTGGAAATTTCAGGTAACCATTAAATAAGCAACTAAATTAGAGATTAGTGTTGTATAATAAATTTAAAGCTTCTCAGTAATGAGGATCCGACACCCTACTGAATTTTTAATACCTCCAGAATAACTTGTTAAAAATGTATAAGCAACAGATTCTGGACAATGCATTATCACATACTGAAGATCTTTCTTAAACTCAGAACTCATACTGCCTTTCAAATAATTAAAGAACTACACACTGACAATTTACAGCTGAAATTCTAATGACGCTATTCAAAATCCACATTAAATATTTAACATTTAATAACAAATTCCAGGTTTCTACAAAGTTTATACATGGCTAATGTCCACTTAAAATATACTGAGAGACTGGATATTTAAAAAATACACCATTCAGTGGACTAACACAGTAAGTCCTAAGACCATGCAGTATGACAGGGAGCTTAAAGCATAGTAAATTTTAGATGCATGGGTGGTCAGAATTCTAACCACAGACCAAGAGGGATTAAGGAGGAGGGGGGCTGCTCTATTTAAAAAAGGGGTGGCCAATGCTAATCAAAACAGTTCACTGTGTTTTGCTGAGGCTGATTTAGCTCCGTGACAATGACTGTGCTGCCAAGAAGACAAGCCTCTTGTCTAAACAAAAGGCTCTCTGTGACATAGTTAGAGCATGATTAGGATATCGGCAAAGTATCATGAGCAAATACTGAAACTTGCTTACAAACCAAGCCAATGGAAACAATGGAAACTGGCTATTTTATATAGTGTCTGGCTGTACCAAGATCACAGCAACAGTCCACAGCAGTGGAAACAGTTGGGATTGGGAGCTGCTGGAAGACAGAGTATGCAAGCCCCAATGCTTTATTGTCAAGCACGATACGGTAGGAAGGGAGTTTACACAAGAGGTGTATAGAGGGTCTTTGCTGCCAAGCCACTTAAGAGGGCAATCTAAAATCCGCAAAATCATAAACCTTGAATAAAACCCAACAGTACCATTTCGTAATCAAATCGTATATTAAAATGCTCAGCTTGCTTAGGGAAGTTTCATAATAAAAACACTGTGACAGAGATCAGATGATTATTTCCAACATCAGAACAGCATCACCAAAGAAATCAGGAGAAAATGTTTCACTGAAAAGGTGTCTTAACACTTTACAGGTAGCAACAAGTGGAAACAATTAGCCAGTGGGCTAGAAATATGCCTCTTAGACAGCTGCTTTCAAATTTTTATGTTTATTACATATTGGGCTTGCTGTAGGGCTGGGGTTTCCATTCATGAGTTTAAAATATATCAAGAATTTGTGCGGTATTACATGCTTTTTATGGAAACCTTATGGGCTACAAGAACCATAGTAATAGCAAAAACTTTTTTTCAGAACATTTTTACAACATTCTAAAGAGCTCTGTGTACATTCTACATACATGCCTTCTAACAAAATAAACTGCAAAATATCAATCTCTACAATTTATAATTTAATCTATTTTTAAGACATAGGCTAGATTTGATTACTGATAGCGATTTCCAAAAAATATGATAAATAAGAGTTTTGGAGGAAAGCTAGGGGCAAGTCAGCTGTGCAGTTTTAAATGGAGACTCTGATGTTAAATTTTTCAATATTTATTGAAGCCATCATCACATTTCACTTTGACCAAAGGGGCCTTAAATATTTAACAGCAGCAGCAGCGTATTGCCTTACATCATTTCTTGGAAAGTCTATCGTATAGTTGTAGCTAAAGCATTACATGGAAACCCTATTAAGTACAATTTTTTGCAAACTTTTCTGCAAAAGTTTTAGGCACGTGTGAAAAAATGCTGTAAACAAAGAATGCTTTCAGAAATATAAATAATAATTATTTTTATCAATTTAGAAAATGCAAAGTGAGTGAACAAAAAAATCTAAATCAAACCAATATTTGGTGTTACTACCTTTTGCCTTCAAACCAGCATCAATTCTTCTAGGTACACTTGCACAAAGTCAGGGATTCTGTAGGATTATAGTCGGTGTATGATCAACCAGTTTTACCAACCAGGTACTGATGATCATCAATGTCACACGGAGGTTGAAACACAGTCATTTTTGGAACAACCTACCAGCCGAGTTCCTTCAAAAACTGTGCAAGTGTACCTAGAAGAATTGATGCTGTTTTGAAGGCAAAGTGTGGTCACACCAAATATTGTTTTGATTTTGATTTCTGTTTTGTTCATTCAATGCATTTTGTTGATTGATGAAAATAAATGATCAACACTTCCATTTCTGAAAGCATTTTGTTTAAAGCATTTTTTTCACACCTGGCTAAAACTTTTGCACAGTACTGTACAACCAGGTCTCAAAACACTCGACAAGAAATAGATGATAGATGAAGCAATTGATGACCATAATCACAGCACACATATACTGAGACAAAGTTCATTCAGAAATACTGGTCATAAATGTTTTGATTGGGGTTGCTCTGGTCCAGTCGAGTTTTATTGACACAAAACAAACTTGTGGTGGAGCCAACAGTGGTGCCTGTGTTTATAAAATAACACAGAAATCCCATAGAGTGAAAAATAAAAACTCTGGTAAAACTTACATAAGTTAAAGTAGCTTATCATCATCAAAACAAGCTCACACAAAATGTTTACGAATGGCATGGTATATAGTGGACCGCACCAGACAAAATAAAGTATATTCTTAGTAATCTCAATTTTAAATAGTGTGATGTTTTGCTAATCATATGATGAGCCTAAAACCATTCGCTGATGGTTTAAGAGACGCAATATGCTGACATATGCAACATGTCAGTCTTTCTATTAGTACACTAAAAGTGATGTGTACATTATGTCCTTAAGAATAATACACATTTAAACAGTTTGGTGCTGTTTTTACTGATGCAAAAATAATTTAAAACTTTTAGTCAAGTAAACCCAATTTGTTAGTTTGCAAAGTAATAGATCCCAGTTTTGTCACAGGTATAAAACCAGTCCAAGACATACATTCAGGGTAAGAGGTAAGAGACCTACCTACAGAAGAGCTGTTACATCCAACATGTCTTTAGTCTCTCTCTCATTAAGCTTTCACTCTTTCCTGGGTTAGAATCTGCTCTCCCTAAACCAATCCCATTAGTGGTAAACACTCTCATGCACTCACCACCTAGTGCATATATCAACAGGCAGTAGTAACCCAACACCTCTCAGTCACTCAACCAGCCCAATTCAAAGCCAAACTCAGTAAAGCATCAATAACGCACAACTGAAATGTTGGGTCCGGTTATCCAAGAACACAGCAATAATTTCTTACCTAGAACTGATTCACGGCTTCCTAGTCAGCACACCTCTGACTCTACTCTTTGTAACACGCCTCTACTCACAATGCAAAGTTCAAGGTCCAGCTCAGGCTTTTGGCAAGCTGCAGGTTTAAGTTTACTGGGGACAGACTAGCTACTTTTTCTGTACAAAGTCCCTGTGCAGGGAGGGAGGGGCCTTAGCACGTCAGGCCAGAAGCTACATTCGCTGTTGCTCAGCAACCTGAGTCCTCCTTTTATGAGAGAATTCCGACCAGAGTTCCGACCAGCCAGCTTTTTTGTACAGGAGTGAAACTGAGACCAGACGTGCATGTGTGCTCACACACCGACAGGATACGCTTCAGTTCATGGTATAATATACTGTCCCAGTCATTCACAAGACAAACATGTGTATGTGGGTGTTTAGTGTGCATTTAATATTTTTTTGTGAACTGCATGAAAAAAAACAGAAAACATTCTAGCAAAAAATGTGATTCTGATAATATCTGAATCTTTGAAAACATTACCATGTTATATGGTATTAAACCTGGGATCAGCAAAAATAAATATTTTTCCTCTGCATGACTGCCCCTGCGCTCTCTCTTTCGGCCACACACACACACACACACATTATGTAATATCTGGGGATAAAGGTCAACTGGTAAGCTGCAGATCCAAGTCCTGACCGTAAGAACACTTTTCTAGAACTCTGTTCTATTCCTGTCTAATCCATATGAAGCCCTCAGGAAAAAATAAAAAAAAATAAAAATCTTAGCTGAAAAATGACACCATTTACAACCCAGTCGATCCATTGGTTAATATTACAAAACAGGATTAGCTACAGTCAGATCAAACACTGTTCAGGTGATTAAAATTGCTATCCCACTGTGAGGTTGGGCAACAGTAGGACTCGCCGGGATTAGTGGAATAAATGATTAGCAGCTGATTACCGGTTAAAGAGCAAGATGTATGCAACAGAACACAGAATTTCACAATCACACTCACATATGATCACAGAAATCAGGAGAGCACGAACAAAGCCTAATATTAGGGGTCAATAGTTTAACTAGAGAACCGCAGGCAGTTAAGCCCGTATGGACCGTTTACATTTAAAGCTTTACAGAAAAAGTGCATTCTTTCTAAATATCAAATGTACTGGGAAACATTTGAGAGGGGGGGGGGGGGTGTCTCAAGAAAAATCAATTTGAGTTCATGAATCCCAATGGTAAGTATTAGTGGTCACAAAAGTGCAGTAATTTATCACAACATTGCGCCAGAAAAAAACAGCATCTATGATACATTAGTGTTTTTACGAACGTGCGTGAATGAACATTTTTTTCCTTTGTTGCTGCTGTAAAACACTGAAGCAACTTGCTGTATAATTTGCTCTGGCAGTTTAAAAACATGTCTTCTAAGATCGACGTGGATGCTTTACAACACCCCCAGGGACATCAGAGCGGCAGCTCAAGCCATGACACGCCAGGCCTACGCGGTTTCTCTCCGAGTTACAACTAGAGAGCCGTGCTCTGCAGAGAAGCAGCCGATCCAGACACCTCCTTTTCCACACGCTGACCAGAGCGGAGTTTAAAAAAATCAATTCCAGTATGAAATTCAGTCAAAAGAAATGAGAAATGATGATAATTCGCAGAGAGGCTGTAACTCTTTCTTCTCCAGCTCCTCATTCCCTGAGGTCACGTCTCTCTCCGAGGCCCGGCCTATTTCCTGATGCCTGTCAGTCGAACTGTTTTCACACCTGGCACACACAAATCAAGCTATCTTGGATTTATGGCTGCACTTTCTAGAAATAGTTCTGGGTGTAAACAGAGGCAGCAGATCATTAAGTGGACGGTGCGAGTCGTGTCCCGGGGTCCCATGTTATGAATGCAAAACACTGTTTTGCCAAGAAATTGGACAAATTATTATGCAAGCATTATAAACAGTTACAGTTGAATGGTTTACACAGTAAACCATCATTCCTGTCATTGGTTGCTAAATGAAAAATCTATTCTTCCTGAGTAAAAAAAAAAAAAAAAAAAAAATACTAAAAAGACCTAATGTCTGTATTTTCACTTGATACAGGACTTTTCCAGAAAAATACACGTTTTAAAAAGAGCTGAAGGTAAAAGTACAGCAGGTGATGCTGCAAGTGCTTCAGAAAAACATACTATTACAGTAACAACATTAAACCTCACAGTGCTTTAGTGGGTTTAACAGCAGGCCTGTTTAAGCTCGGCTCTTCTCAGGATGATCTGGAACCCGAGCCAGGCCTTCAACCGAACGGCGAACAGCACAAGTTTTGGGAGAACGTGAATATTTTACCGTCAAATGCGGACCCTAAAGCGCTTTCTTTTCCGTACACCACAGCTTTAGACGAACAACGGTGTTGAGGGACAGCAATGAGTGTAAAACAGTTGAAACGGGGCAGAGAAGCTGCGTTTTGTTGGCTCCACACGGGCTGGGCTTCAGTGTCGCTCCGCGCAGGCCGAGTTAACGAGCGGAGCCCTCGCGCGCCTCACCTGCTGCACGCGGAGTGACGTCACAGGGGAGGCTGAGGAGCCGTTTACCACAGAAAGAGCAGAGCCGCCATGACGGTGTGCGCAGCTTCCGTTTATATTCCCCATCTCTGTTTCTTCACCCTTCATTTCAACCTGCGGTATCATGGCCGTCATGGTTTAATCCCCTCACACCCCTCAAGTCGCTCCTCACTGGTTTCAGTGATGTTATTAAACAGCAATATGTATTTCTTATTTATTGTATTCGGACTTTACCTCAGGCCATTAAAAGAGCGGGATATATTTGAGGAAATGAGGAGTCTTAAGTAGAGCACTCTCTACTTTCCCTCCAGAAGTGAACTTTCCATGATCTGCCAATAAACATGTTCTTTCCTAGCAACTGTTGCTAGGTTAGACAAGCTGTGCAATAGTTCTATTCATGTCGAGGCTGTTGACAAACACCAAACCGTCTTCTTTTAATATCTAGCGATGCGTCCAAGTGTCCCAGATGTGTCCCACTGAATACGTGACTGAGCCACAACTAGGCTGTACCATTTAAAGACTTCAAATTAAATTTTTATTTTCGTGGCCGCAAAAGATACAAAGGATGTCGATATCACAGGATTCACTGCACGTGTGTGTAAACAGTGGAGACAGATTTATTGCATGCTAGGAGTTAATAGCTAGAGTTTGTTATGAATAATCATGGCATGCACTAGATGCAGCTTTCGAGGCTGCTAGGCTACAGAAACGGCACGTTTTCTCAGACTGTCCCATTTAACCTATGATTTGTGGCCTAGTCTGTCCCTTGCAACTTCTGAATTATAACAAACCTTATTTAGACACTAGTAAAAAGCAGAAATCTTTTTTTTTTTTTTTTTTGAAAGCTTGTGGACATCATGTGGAAGTTCCCATGCTTGTATTTGATATGAACATCTTTTTACTTTTTGATAATAAACACTTTCAGCTGCAAAATCTACAGGGATGATTGCCATCGTATTATCCAGTGATCACTTTCCCTTCACAGCTCAAAGTTGATAACACTTTAACAGCAGTAACTCTGCAGGCCTTCTTGTGGTCACTCTACTGCTGGAATGGAAACCAACTTATTTTTATTGCTGTTGCATGGGGCATGGTTTGCCCTAGTTTTGGAGATGTTCAATTGCCCCTAGTTCTATCCGCCCTGCGATGTGCTGGCAGTCCCCCCAGGGTGGTACTCAGCTGGGATAAACTCCAGAACCCCAACTGTGACCCTTCAGGTTGTAAATATTAAATACAATCATTTCAAATATATGAGTAGGTGCCAAAACCACCTACAGCTTTCAAAAAGGGTTACATTTGACAATGCTTATGATTCAAAAAGTTACGCTTGCATTTATACATTTATTCATTTGTATATAATCTTACACTTGCATATACAAGTCTGTTGCCTCATCATGCATTCCGCAAAGCTTTTTAAAGAAACTTAATGAAAATATATGCTTAGCATAAACCAAATTATTTACCTCTCAGCTATCAAAATGCATGGTTTGCACTATAGGCTATGTCTATAGGCTATGTTCTGCTAAATAATTAGACAGTGGTCAGGCATACGAAGTTAGATATCATCTGGTTCAAAGTCACTTGGTCTGATCTTCATCTCTACAGACTTGAGGGAGTACCACCAGCCGTGCCATGTGTACCACACAATCCCATTGTCAGTAACTGCACTGTAAGGGCCCTTGTAGTACAGTCCATTCAGGTTGGCAGAGTGACATCTAGGGGAAGCAGAGTGGAAGAACAGATTTAAGGAACATTTTTCTCCCAGTTGCCACGAAAGGCTACTTATACAAGGTCAAAGCTTTTGTCTTATTGTGTGTGCTGTGATTGATTATGAATATAACTATTTTAAATGAAGTACCATTTGGAAAGTAAAACTGACAACAAGCATAGTGCAGACACACAAACACACTCACACCTAGGAAACAATTTGGCAGCTCCTGTCCATCTGCTATGCATGTCTTTGGACATGTGGGCACAAGGAGAACATGCAAACTCCACGAAAAGAAAAAAAAAAGACCTGGCTAGGAAATAAAAGTCATTAAATACTATCTATAATAAGAGCTGGAACAGAATACGCAGAGTACAGACTTGTTGAACCACCATCCGGCCTTGTCTTCAACAGCACAGCTGCGGGTGTAGTGATCATTGTCTTTGTCCCGTGTGCTGAATTTCATCCCCTGGTGGCTTCCCCATGACTGGACCTCAGGGTGAGAGCTGCCTGACAGTGCATCTCCTGCATTCCCTGTGTATCCTCTAAAGTGCAGCTGGTATTGATTCTGAAATAGAAAGGTAAATTCGGTTGATATGAATCAGAATCAGACCAGCTTTATTGATCCTGATTAAAATTGCTTTGGGTTAGACAGAAACACTGTTATAAATATGGGGTCTGTCTCAGAACATGGTTATTGAGACAGGAGGAACTGTAAAATCTATGAACTACAAAAAAATCTAAACAGGGGCAGTTTGAGATCTAGAATGTCCTACCTGTTCATTGTCAACTTTGAACTTTCTGTATACAGCAAAACGGTGGCTGCCCACAAAGTCCTCCAAGTTGATTCTCAACATGTAATCACCTACACAGCAATAAAAAAAGAAAAAAGAGAAAGAGGTCTTAAAAATTTTCAGACTCTTATTTATCTCAGATTATTCTGATATTATGGAAAGAGATAGCCCACCTTGGGATGTCAGGTAATGTATGTTGTCATTTCCTAACCAAAACTCTCCATCTGCAGATTTCAGGTCACCAAACCCAGACTTGTAATCCTGCCAGTCTCTGTAACAGACATCACTGGATTCATTGGGAGAGAACCGCAATGCCACTTTTTTTCAAATATTCTTCATATATAGTCCTGCGCAAAAGGCCAAATAACATTTTTTGTTGATTTTCTAAGTAAAAATAAGTGGCATCTGCAGAGAGAATGAAACTCTTTATTTTAAAAGCCCAATTACTGCATATCACTGTTTACTCTTAACACATTGCAAAAAAAGTAAAATATCAAATGCGACCTGTGTGTGTTCTCTAAAATTTTGAAGTTTGTGCATTTAAAGATATACACTTATCGCTCTTCAATCAACAAATCATTTTATCTAGGGTGTGGACGGACACAAACATCTGCACATGGCTGTATATAATTGGTCTATTATAACTCAGAAGAGGAATAAAATCTTTCTAAAGATTTTGTTTCAGGTTATTTGGGATCTTTTCTGTTCGTTTCATTGATCCGGACACTTTGAGAAAGCATAAAGGGAAGCCAGTGTTGTAAAACAATGTTCAAGGACTAGGAGATATAAGAAGAGATATATTATGTGAACTCTGTATGAACAATAGGTCTTTTTCTCACCTGTCAAAAGACTGGCTACCATCTGAACGCCTCTGGAGGACTGTCCATCCACCGCCCTCTGTCATGTCACAGTAAACTCTGATCTGGGCTGTGCTATTTAAAGGTTTGATCAAGTAAAATCCACTCTCTTTGCTTCTGCTATTGAAAATCTCAGCACAGTCTAAAATGAAGAGAACAGTTTCAACTGTGATTCAGCAAACATACACACACACACACACACACACACAAAACAGTAACTAACAAAAAGACCACCTTTAGGTTTTGTGTCCCCCAGATCAAAAAATCTGTCTGCTGGATGCTGGGTCTGCTCGGTGAGCTTTGATAAGCGCTGGATCATGTCATGCTGCTTCACAAAACGAACCTGCATAGACCTGAGTTGTGCACGAAGCTTATCTCTCTCCACTGGACAATTATCATGGAACTACACAACCACCAAGAAAATGAAATATGGAATCAAAATCAAGAAGGATAAACTAAATGTGTGAAAAGTAATCTAAAATTCATCTGCAAGGTTTGAGATAATACTTACAGCGCCAGTCAAATCCAAAAAGAGCCCAATCCAAAAGAGAAACTGTGACATTTTAGGGGCTTCCACGGTAATATTCCAAGAAATTCAAAAATGAAATAGAGTTTGCGAAATAATAATAATAATCATAATAATCATCCACAACAGTGGTTTCAGGTGCTTCTGTTCAGCTTGTGTTGTAAAGATCTACAAGCCAAGGCTGTTCTTTGGGCCACTTCACCTCTGCTGGAACAGGGAGTTTCTCTTTGAAATAAAACACATGGGCAGCTAGAGACAGACTCCAGCAACTCATTGGCTCACAAACTAAACCATAACCTGTCCGTTTGAACATCATGGCTTCAGACTATAAATAAAGATCATCTTTGGTTTTACTGCATAACATGATGTAAGAAATTTTGAGTATATAATAATATGTAAACTAGTGAACACACACACACACACACACACACCCAGAGAAAAATACCAGATTTGTTACACACATAAAATTGAAATGTGAAAAATGTGTGCCAGGTTCAGCATGTGTGAAATTGCAGCAATGTGTGAACCAAGACATTTACCAGGTTTATATTTAACATTATTTTTGAAAAGATTAAACTTCACTAAAAAGTATTTGAACTTTTGAAAAAAATGTGTTGGTCTACTTCATGCAGTCACAGTATATCCAAATATCTAAAAAGAAAACTATTCTCTCTTTCTCTCTGAGGAAGCATTTCATTGTGATTCAGGGTGTGCTGTGCCGTGTTTTACAATGACAAACATAGTCACTTTCACTTCATAAAAGGCATGGCATGGCAAAAATAAGGCTGTTTCTGCTGCACAGAGACACAGATTTAACATGGACATTGAGTAAAAGTGGATATGCCGGGCTGTGGAACTGCAGTCTTGCATATGAAAGTGACTATTTTTGTCATTGTGAAACACAGCACACAGTGAACTATGAGTATATACGGCTTCTGCATTTCACTCATACACACATGTGCAACAAGGGGCAGCTATTTAAAGCACCCAGGAAGCAATGATGGAGATGGACCTTGTGCAAGGGTACCTCAGGGCAACCTACTAGTCTGGGATTAAAACCCACAGTATTCTGACCCTGGGACCAGCTCTCCATCAGGCAGTTGTTGAGGCAACCAGTATAAAGGCTGTTAGGCAGAGCTTTCAGAATAGAGCTTTTTTTCAACAATATCATTCTAAAACATCAGGGACACACACGCTCTGTGAAGCGTGTTGACTTTTTATGTTTTATATTTGTTGAACTATGGGGCAGTGGTGGCCTAGTGGTTCGGGCGTTGGCCAGAGGATCAAACCCCTTCCCAATAGGCCCTGAGGCACCCTTGAGCAAGGTGCCGTCCCTGTCCCGCTCCTCCCTGCGATGGGCTGGTGACCTGCACAGGGTGTCCCCCACATCCTTTGCCCTGTGTGAGCTGGGATGGACTCCAGCCCCCCCAACCCTGCTTGGGACAAGTGGCAGAAAATGACTATTTGGTGAACTAGACTTAATGGCATTTTAATTATAAAAATATTTTAAATATTTTAATATGATACCTATTCCTGAATTATCTTCTTCTCTGATTAGCTAAGGTGATGCATTCATTCTCTCTTATAAATTTTATATATATATTGTATATTTTATATGTATACATACTGTGCAAAAGTTTTAGGCAGGTGTGAAAGAATGCTTTCAGAAATGGAAGTGTTAATCATTTATTTTCATCAATCAACAAAATGCAGTAAATGAATAAAAAGAGAAATCTAAATCAAATCAATATTTGGTGTGACCACCCTTTGCCTTCAAAACAGCATCAATTCTTCTAGGTACACTTGCAGTTTTTGAAGGAACTCGGCTGGTAGGTTGTTCCAAACATGACTGTGTTTCAACCTCCGTGTGACATTGATGATCATCAGCACCTGTTTGGTAAAATTGGTTGATCATACACCGACTATAATCCTACAAAATCCCTGACTTTGTGCAAGTGTATCTAGAAGAACTGATGCTGGTTTGAAGGTAAAAGGCAGTAACACCAAATATTGATTTGATTTCGATTTTTCTTTCGTTCGCTCACTTTGCATTTTGTAAATTGATAAAAATAAACAATCATTATTTATATTTCTGAAAGCATTTTGTTTACAGCATTTTTTCACACCTGCCTAAAACTTTTGCACTGTACTGTGAGATATATATATATATATATATATATATATATAGGTGTGTGTATGTGCGTGTGTGTGTGTGTTTATAGTTAGTATTAGCTTTATTTGTTAAGACTATAAATAGCTATCAATAGCTTTGTTGCTTGTGGTCTGCAAGTGTTTATAAAAAAAGATAAAACCATGAAAATCTGAAGTACAGAGATAAGCAAATGAGCAACAAAGTTTTATGAGACCAATATCAATATCTACCAACTTACAGAGAAAAGAAAAGAAAAACAGAAAAAAACAAAAAAAGATACTGTGGTAAAAGCATGGAAAACCATGCTAAATATGAAACCAAAAACTTGGTTCCATCTTTGGAGGCCTGATGCAGTTATTGCAAGAAAGAGATCTGCAACCTAATATTAAGTTTCATTTACTTCACATAAAATGTTTAGTTTTAATACTTGCTTATTTTGTCAGACAAAAGGTGCCATGTTCTGTGTAATTGAACATATCTTGATTTAAACAACATCAGGAAATTAAAGCAAGGAATACGATCTCAAACCCAAATGTCTTTGGTGCACAGCAATAACAAACAGATGCGACTTACATACCTTTCAAGGAAACTGTATATGTAAATACAAACAAGTGGAAACATTAGAACACAATATTACACATGATCTTATCATAATGGCACCTGTCACAGTGGGATGTGTAAGGTACAAGCAAACAGTCCGTTCTCAAACTGTTTACGGCCCGCCAAAAGTGCTCCAAGAAAAGACAAGAGTCATGAGCACCTAAGACCCCTCCACATGATCTTGGGAAAGAATGTTTGACACTGCTTTCATATTATAAGTTACAGCATGTGAGTGGATCATGATTAAGTAACAGCATGTAAGTTGCTAAAGAACATTTTGCTTATCACATGTGACAAAAGCAAGGTTAAATAAATAAAAAAAAAAAATCACATGCTTTTTTGAGTTTTTCTATTTAAGCTCTTGAGCAATATTAGACAAGTCACAAAAAAAAAAATCATAAGATTTACATCCAGTTTGTGGTTTGTGGTTGAAAGCACTTCTCATATTTCAGGAGGAAGTGAAAAACTGAATAACTTCAGCTGTGATAGAAAAATAATTTCATTATTTCAATACCCGTCAATTGTTTCCGTAGTGAGAGTCATACCTAAGACAAAACTTCTATTCCATTTACAATGCAATTGGTTATTTTTACAATATGGTCAAGAAAATACATTTTATACTTTTGCAACAACTACTTTGGTAATATGTTGAAAAAAATAACGATATCTAAAATGCCATATTAAACTGATGTAACATTTCAGAGGTAGAGTTATGGCCATTATAGTCTTTAAAGTTTGCTTTCAAACAGCGTCCATTGCAAGGCAAAAGCCAACACGTTTCAGCTGTATATTCAGTTGTGTTAACTGAATCACCAGGGAGTACAGGGGTTTGGACAGGCCCTGATGTAAGACTCCAGCTTACCCGTTGAAACTTCCATTAATGAAGTATAGGTGGTCAGCTAGAGGGTGATGGACACAACATGGGGGGGGAAAAAAAACCCATTGTTGTTAAAATTTATGTTAAAAAAAAACATCAAACTTGAAGTGTAATACTGATTTTTTTTTTTTTTGCTTTTTGGTTAGCTCTTACTCTTACAGAAAGACCTCTCACCTTGTTTAGAACTGGTTTTGTTGAAAGAACATCATATATTGTCGGCAAATTGATGTTCTAAAAGAAACACATTTTAATGGTTCAGTTAAATACAGTAGTAATGAATAATGAGTAATCAGAAGGACCATGCTGTAGAGATATCTACATTTTACTATAATCACTTACTGCTTGGGTGGTTTTATTCATGCACCTCAGAGCTGGTGTCCGACGATCGTCCAGAAAGAACGGCTTTTCCCAGTGATCATAGTTTGTTTCAAGGACATACCATCTCCCAAGCTTTAAGGCAATCCTTTAACAACACACAAATTATAAAATGTGTAAAATGTATGCAATTATGAGTGCGGATAGTAGATTTGAGTTTGGTTGAGCAAGCTTACTCCCAGATGTCCAGTGTGTTGATTCTTGTTCTGGTTATTATACTTCCCTGACCCGACTGGTTTCCACCCAAGATAAAGTACGCAGGAGCAAGCAGCTTGGTCTGAACAAGATGGTTTTTGGCATCTTCATAGCTGTGTAGGATGGCATTACTGGTCATAAAAAGCTTTTTTTCCAATTGGTTTTACATAAACATTACAGGTAGTAAGCTGCTGAACTGATGTGGAAACAGATTCTTTCAAAAAAAGAAAAAACAAAAAGTTAAGAAACACAAAGTTTAGAACACAGAGTGCTAGGCTGCTAGGAAGAGCTATGGACTTGCAACAAAAAAAAAGTCAAAATGACTCAACCTGGTTGCATTTTCCAGAACTCTGCGTGTGAGGAAGCTCATCCACATTCCATCTCTTTTGCCAAGAATCCATTCCAGGATTCCTGTGAGACATTATGTGATGTTTTATGTCTTATCAACGAGCAAAGATTGACTGTCAAGATAAATATCAAAGTGAAGGCCTCCCATACAGAAATACTGTTTACCAGAAACATGCGAAAGATCTAGCAATTTATACTGTTTTTCTGTAGTGTATACATTTATTTATGTACATACCTATGTACCCCCCATCGATGTTGAAACGCTCATTCATTGTTAACGTAAACTCCTTCTACAACAAAAAAAGAATGCTACATTTTTGTTTACTTTTATTTAAAAAGAAAGAGATAAACTGCATAGAATTGGTAGAACTGTAAGGAAAGTGTATAGAAACACTTGCAGGTCTAATGCCAGTGAGCATTCCCACGTATCCTGCAAAGCTGGTTGATTTGAAGACTGTTCTGTTGTTCCGTTTGAAGTTGACATTCACCACAAGCGGTTTTAGCTTCTCGGTTAGGGTCCAGGTCTGATTTTTTTGATCCCATCTTGTAGAAATTAAAAAACACAAAAGGGGGTGTAAAATCAGCGTGAAGTAAAGTACTAACACATCAAAACAACAAACTATATATACACAATATACAGATATCATACCCCATAAACAAGCCAAAGTCCATATTCCGAGCATGGTATATATTGCCTGAAAACATGTGATTTGAGAATAAATGCACCAATAATGATCACTCACACAAGAACAAAGGCTACCAGAAGTATACTTTCTCACCTTTCAAGTCTTCCGCAACCACTGATGTGCAAACAGTGAAAATTTCATAGAATATATTAAACAGGACAACTTCTCCTAAAGGGTAAAACAGAAATCGTTTCATAAAAACTTAATGGACATAAATATATGTCTTAATGGACATAAATATATAACAAAAATTGTGTGATAAATAAAACATGCACATATGCTTTCACACAATTAAATGTAATTTTTTTATTGAAGAATAAATGTTACTTAAATCAGCAAACATTACCTAATCGGACACCAGAGACAGCAGAAATCCCTTTAATTTCTTCATTAAAAGGGTGAGGGAGTGTGTCCACAATCAATGGCTGCAAGAAGAGCACACAAAATTGCAGAAATTATATTGGACACATTTTTAACACAGAGTGGAATATTAAAATTGAATCAGGTTACTCACCAGCTCGTTGTCTACTAAATGAATCAGTTTTCCATGGAAAAACTCACTGGCCAAATCTTTTATTGCCTGCGTCATTGCCACCAGCTACAAAGAAAAAAAATCCAAATGACTTTGCGGTAGGGTCCTTTAACCAAGTTCAGATGAACTGGTCTTTGCTTCAATTACCACATGCATACATTGTTCTCTATTTTGCAACGGAATCAGAAAACCAACCAAACAAAAAAAAAACACTACTACTACTGAGGCCCAGTGTCAGGTTGAGAATAGTGTGCAGTTCATTAAAGGGGAACATAACAGAATAACAATTTAACATCACACAAAGGTTATCAGCTTACGTTTTCAACACCACCCAGAAAGCATTTCCAGGTGAAACTTGTAATTTATGCTATTAAATGATCACTTAAAAGTGGTGCCTTCCCTTAATCACAACGATTTCACGTTAGTGTGTGAATGTGATACTGTTGACTTTGGACTAGGGTTGTTTTAACTGAACTGGGGTCAGTTATTCTGGATCCCTGTACCAGCAATAGATAAGTCTTGAGTGATAAACAGAGACTTTGTAGACTCTGGGCATTAGTAGACAGTAAACTTGGTGTCAGGGTTTTGTTAAAAGCTTACTTCAGCTTTTTTCTCCTTTATCACATGAGTCCACCTCTCTCTGGGGGGTAAATCAAGGTTTAGAGTGTACCAGGTCACATTGCCATTAAATCTGTAAGAAAAAAACAACAACAGGGAACAATTAGACTGCAAGCCATATCAATTAACTGTTATTTAACGTGTTTTTTTTTCTCGTTAAATGTATGAAAGGTAATGTCCTACGTTGGACCCTTTGGGGGATACATGCTGCTTCGGCAATCTTCAGCAGACTGCAAGCAAAAAGTGGAGACTTTAAGGACAAAACATCGCAATTTAGTTATTAAACATAGAATAAATAAAGCTATATCACTTCTTCTAGGTGAGAGTAGACAGAATGACACATAAAAACACTGCTTACCGCAAAGGCAAAGTGTGAGAAAAGACTGAAAGTTAAGAAGACGTTAAACAGCAGCATCTCTCCTCCGTGTTTGTTTTCATTTTGTCTTTCAAGCGAGTCAACTCGGTTCCACTGTTGGAATGTACCACAGCTGATGGAGAGGGGGGAAGTAGACATCGATTTAATTTTTTTCAACGGGTAAAACATCATTTATCCACTTATGTCAACGTTTAATATAATTAACTTTATAAAAGAGAACACGTTCACTTTAACAAGCATTTTTTTGTTTGTAACTGCATTGATGTGTTGTAACATATTCTAACACCACCCCCTCAAAACGGCCATAATCGTTTCAACCGATAGTGAACAAGGAAGTCCGTTTTCTGTCAAAGATGCTCTTTATATCACACGGTGAAAGCAAAAGTTACACCTCAAAATGATTTACCCCAGACTATTATATTATTAGTAATACTAAAAGAATACGAGCCTCAGACGCTGTTTCTCTTTTGCTGTGCAGTGTATGTGTTTACGCTTCTGTATCAATCCAGTCCCAAATGTAATCCTGGCCCCGCGGTCCTCAGAAGTGCCCTTTACTGTCAGTGCGCGAGAGCCGAGGGTGCAGGGGATAATGCGTGCATTTGGGACAGTTCCTTAGCGTCTCCAGTCTGACGTCGAATAAAATCTCTGAATATTGACAAATATTAAAAGGCAATGGTGTTTTGACGGATCATGTAAAGTTAATTTGGAGATTTTTAATCTTTCTAAATATTTCAAATTTGAAACTCGTATTCTACTAATGTAGAAGTTCAACGAGAGAAAGAGAGAGAGAGAATGAACGCATCACCTTAGCTAATCAGAGAGGAAGATAATTCAGGAATAGGTATCATTATATCAAGTCAAGTAGGATTTTATTGTCATTTCAGCCATATGTACACAGTACAAAGTGAAATGAAATAACGTTCCTCCAGGACCCTGGTGCTACACACAAGACACAAGACAACAGAAGACACAACATAATACACAAGACAAGGCAACAAGTGCACACAACAGACGGCACAACAGACAGTACTTTCATCCGTAAGAGGGCCGCAGTGTTGTAGAACAAAGCAGCCCAGGTTGTTGGGCAGTGTAAGAGTGTAACGGAGCAGCGTTATGAGTAAAGTGCAGAGTGCAAGAAGAAAAATAAATAGATAATAGATAGATAAGAATAATAAGTGTGAAGATTAGCAGTTCAAGAGTCTGATGGCCAGGGGGAAGAAACTGTTTCTCATCCTGGTAGTGGAGGCCCGTATGCTGTGGAACCTTTTCCCGGATGGCAGGAGGGTGAAGAGAGTGTGGGAGGGATCATCCACAATGCTGGTTGCTTTGCGGATGCAGCGAGTGGAGAAAATGTCCTGAACAGAAGGCAGAGAGACACCGATGATCTTCTCAGCTGTTCTCACTACCCGTTGTAGGGACTTGCAGTCTAAGACGTTGCAGTTCCTGTACCAGGCAGTCATGCAGCTGCTCAGGATGCTCTCGATGGTTCCTCTGTAGAAGATGGTGAGAATGGAAGGTGAGAGATGGTGGGCTTTCCTCAGTCTACGGAGGAATTACAGACGCTGCTGGGCTTTCTTTGTGATGGAGCTGGTGTTGAGGGTCCACATGAGGTTGCTGGTTATGTGAACACCAAGAAACTTGGTGCTCTGGACCATCTCCACAGGTGAGGTGTTAATATTCAGTGGAGAGTGGTTCCGACGTGGTCTCATTAAGTCAACAACCATCTCTTTAGTCTTGTCGACGTTCAGAGACAGGTTGTTGGTTCTGCACCAGTCCGTCAGCTCTTGTATCTCCTCTCTGTAAGCTGCCTCGTCTCCACCGCTGATCAGACCCACCACGGTTGTATCATCAGCAAATTTGATGATGTGGTTTGAGCTGTACTTGGCTGCACAGTCGTGGGTCATCAGTGTAAACAGCGGTGTTGCTGAGCACACAGCCCTGAGGGGCCCCTGTGATCAGTATGATGGTGTTGGAGGTGCTGTTACTGATCCTGACTGACTGGGGTATCCCAGTCAGGAAGTCCAGTATCCAGTCACAGAGAGTGATATTTAGGCCCAACAGCCTCAGCTTCTCCCTCAGATGCTGAGGGTTAATGGTGTTGATGGCTGAACTTTAGTCAATGAACAGCATTTTGACGTAACAGTCCTTTCTGTCCAGATCAGAAAGGGCCAGATGGAGGGTGGTGGAGATTGCATCGTCCGTTGAGCGGTTGGGACGATACGCAAACTGCAGGGTGTCCAGTGAGGAAGGGATCTGAAACTTGATGTGCCTCATGACCAGCCTCTTAAAGCACTTCATGATGATAGGTGTGAGTGCGACGGGACGATAGTCAATGAGGCAGGAGACGATTTCTTTGGCACTGGAAACAGTGGTGCTCAGAGAGATGTTGAAGATGTTGGTGAGTATATCTGCCAGCTGTTCTGCACATCCACTGAGCACACAACCTTGAATGTTGTCTGGACCTGCAGCTTTCCGTGGGTTGACTCTCAGTAGAAATCTTCTCACCTCGGCCATGGTCAGACAGAGAACCTGGTCGTTCGGAGGAGGGGTGGTCTTCCACATTATCATGTTGTTCACCGCATCAAACCGTGCGTAGAAGCGGTTCAGTGCATCTGGGAGGGAGGTGTCACCATCACAGGCAGGTGGAGATGTCCTGTAGTTGGTGAGGACCTGAATGCCCTGCCACATGTGCCGCGTGTCATCAGTGTTTCTGAAGTGGCCATGGATGCTCTGTGGGTGAGCTCACTTTGCTGCTCTGATGGCCCGTGACAGGTTTGCCCTCGCTGTTCTTAGGGCGGCCTTGTCCCCTGACTTGAAGGCCTTGTACCGGGTTATCAGGAGTCTGCGCACTTCCGCAGTCATCCATGGCTTCTGGTTGGGTCTTGTTATGATGAACTTGGAGACAGTAACATCCTCAATGCACTTGCTGATGTAGCCAGTCACTAAGCTGTGTACTTCTCCAGGTTGATGGAGTCACCGTAGGTTGCAGCCTCCCTAAACATGTCCCAGTTGGTGTGTTCAAAGCCATCCTGAAGAGCAGAGATGGCTCCTGTGGGCCAGGTCTTCACCTGCTTCAGGGTGGGGGTCACATGCTTGATGATGGGTCTGTACGCTGGGATCAGCAGAACAGAGATGTGGTCTGAGTGTCTGAGGTGGGGACGGGGTTTTGCTCTGTAAGTGCCGGCCATGTTTGTGTAAACCGTTCTCTCTCGTTGCAAAGTCCACATGTTGATGAAATTCAGGGAGATCTTATATCCTTTAAAATGAAATATAGTCTAGTTCTACAAATATAAAACATATAAAGTAAACACAGTCTTTCATTAACCCATCAGCATGCTCTACAGAGTATGTGTCCCTGGTGTTGATTGAATAATAGAATTGAATGAAGAATGATATTGTTGATAAAAGCTCTATTCTGAAAGCTCTGCCTAACAGCCTTTATTCTGGCTGGCTTGACATCCACCTGATGGTCTAGGAGTTGGTCCCAGGTTCAGAATATTATAGGTTTGAATCCCAGACCAGTAGGTTGCCCTGAGGTACCCTTGAGCAAGGTACCATCTCCATCATTGTTCCCTGGGTACTTTAATTAGATGCCCCTTGTTGCATGTGTATCAAACTTAGTAACCCTGTGACTAGAACAGAAGAAAGTGCCGTTAGTGTGTTGTTTTTTTTTGTTTCCTTTTTTGAGGTAGAGGAAAGGACGAGCAGAGATAAAAGAGTGGGACTGTTTGGGAAGATTATTCTCTGAGATATTCCTTGAACAGGTGGGTCTTTAATCGACATTTGAAGACAGCAAGGGATTCAGCAGTTCTGACCAGTCCATTCCACCACTGAGAGGTCAGGACTGAGGAGAGTCTCGATGCATGTCTTCCTCTTCTCTTCAGTTGTGGAGGTTCAAGGCGAGCAGTGCTTGGTGGTCTGAGAGGATGAGAAGAGAAACGTTGTTTGATACGTGCAGTCAAGTATGATGTTGCAGGACTGTTGGTAACCTTGTAAGCAAGAGTTAAAAATTTAAACTTGATATGAGCAGCCACGGGGAGCCAGTGTTGGCCCCGCAGCAGAAGCGTAGAAGAAGAGAACTTGGGAAAGTTGAAGACAAGTCTTGTAGCAGCGTTCTGCAAGATCTGCCAGACCTGCCAGAAGAAAGATACAGTAGTCCAGCTTAGAGATGACCAGGGACTGGACCTACAGCTGGGTTGCCTGGGTGCTAAGGAAAGGACGAATTCTTCTAATGTTGAAGAGAAGGTGTCTGCAGGACCTAGAAAGATTAAGGATATGAAAGGAGAAAGATAGCTCATTATCAAATGCGACACCAAGATTCCTAGCGATTCTAGTTGGGACTCTAGATTTTTCCCCTCCTCATATTTTTTGACTGCTTTTCAGTAGTTTTGCATTTGACTAGGGTCAGTGTCACTACTGGTAGCATAAGGTGATACCTGGACCCTGCAGAGGTTGCACAGGCAGCCAAACTCCACGGGCCAATAACAGAAGGTTTGCTGTGTCTCCCAGTGCAGTCTCAAGAGCATGCCATTTGCCAGAGAACACCAGAATTGGCAGATCTGGCACTGGCGTACTGTGCTTTTCACAGAGGAGAGCAGGTTCACTCTGAGCTCATGTGACAGAAGTGAAAGGATCTGGAGAAGCTGCGGTGAACGTTATGCTGCCTGAAACATTGTTCAGCATGATTGGTTTGGTGGTGGGTCAGTGTTGGTCTGGGGAGGCATATCCATGGAGGGACGCACAGACCTGTACAGGATAATCAATGGCACCCTGACTGCCATTAGGTTTCAGGATGAATCCTTAGACCCATTGTTAGAACTTTCATCTCATAAGGAGCCCTTTATCAAGGAGTGCCATTCTGAGTTGCTGCAATGACATTTCAGCAAATTAGACTAGCCTGCCGCATCGGTTTTTCAGTTTAAATTTCTTGGTGACTTTGAATTAAGCCCTCTGTAGGCTGATAATTTTAATTTTCATCAAATGATGTGGCATCCTTTTGTTCCTAACACATTACCCATTCCATATCAGTATGGATATCCAGTATGATTTTTTTCACGGTTGAGATCTGATGTGTTTTAAAGTATTCCTGTAATTTTTTTGAGCATTGTAGTCACTTTCATATGCAGGTTTGCAGTTCCACAACCCAGCATATCCACTCTTACTCGATGCCCATGTTAAATCTGTGTCTCTGTGTTGTTGTGCAGCAGAAACAGCCTTATTTTTTGCCCTGCCATGCCTTTTATGAAGTGAAAGTGACCAATTTTGTCATTGGGAAACATGGCACAGCACACCGTGAATCACAATGAAGTGCTTTCTCTGCTTATCACCCATACACACCGTGGAGCAAGGAGCCACTATTGAAAGTGCCTGGGAAGCAGTGATGGGGATGGTACTTTGCTCAAGGGAACCTCAGGGCAAGCTACTGGTATGGAATTCGAATCCACAACCTTTCGATACTGGGACAAACTCCCTAACCACTAGGCCACTGCTGCCCCTTTTTCCTGCTTTTTTCACAGCAATTTAAAAAAGCAATTTATAGTACAACTGCAAGATTTTAGACAAAACATTTAACATCCATCCATCCATCCATCCATCCATCCATCCATCCATCCGCTGCTGCTGCTTGTCCCAAACGGGGTCGTGGGGGGGTGCTGGTGTCCAACCCAGCGCACACAGGGGGACGCACCCTGGACAGGTCGCCAGCCCATCGCAGGGAGGAGCGGGACGGGGACGGCACTTTTGCTCAAAGGTACCTCAGGGAGGCCCATTGGAAAGGGGTTTGAACCCCCGATCCTCCGATCATGTGGCCAATGCCCTAACCACTAGGCCACCACTGCCCCTAACATTTAACATATAAAAACATTTATATTTTAAATTATAATTGTCATTTTGTATTAAAATAAGAAAAAATGTTTCTCTAAATGTTTAAAATATCCCAAGGTTCACAAAAAGAGCAATTTATTAAACATAAATAGAATAATACCATGCTCTGAAGTGAAATGAAGTGTTGCTGAGATATAAATGCTTAAATAAAGCAGAAGCAGAGTCTGTGACAGCCTGGACTTGTGGCTGTAAGGCTTTCTTTTTTCACCCCTCCAGGTTCCATCACATGCCTTTGTCTCATCCACTGCAACCACTAGATGGGGCTAACTCAGCAAGAAATAACTATATATATATATATATATATATATATGCAGTAAACAAAGAATGCTTTCAGAAATATAAATATGATTGTTTATTTTTTAGCAATTTACAAAATGCAAAGTGAGCGAACAAAAGAAAAATCTAAATCAAATCAAGATTTGGTGTTACTACCTTTTGCCTTCAAACCAGCATCAGTTCTTCTAGGTACACTTGCACAAAGTCAGGGATTCTGTTGGATTATAGTCAGTGTATGATCAACCAATTTTACCAAACAGGTGCTGATGATCATCAGTGTCACATGGAGGTTGAGACACAGTCATGTTTGGAACAACCTACCAGCCGAGTTCCTTCAGAAACTGTGTGAGTGTACCTAGAAGAACTGATGCTGTTTTGAAGGCAAAGGGTGGTCCCACCAAATATTGATTTGATTTAGATTTCTCTAAATCTATATATCTTTTTATTTTAGACGCTTCTCACTGGTGAGCTGTGCTATTTTTATATAACAGGTCCGCGGGCAACTCGCGTGATCTTTAGGGGCATCCTGGTGACCATGGCCCCTGCTCTAAAGAGGTCATTACACTGGCCCCTAGGAGGGCTGCAGATAGATGTTAAGGTTGATGAAAACATTGTGCAACAGCTATAAAAAGTAGACAAGTTGAGAGTTTAGGAAAAAACATTACGATTTTATGAAAAAGTATTCTCAAAAGTATGTGTTGTTGATGTTTGCCCATCAGAATGATCTGGTGAAACTTGGATGAGTATGGAGGGCTGGAAAAATGGGTTGTGGCCTATAGGTTGATAACTGTAGCTTTAATGAACCCCGAGAACCTTGTAAAAATAAAATGTTTTATTAGCATTAATGTTATACCAGCTCTTTGAAGTGCCCAATAGGGGTCAGTGTAAGATATTTGTACAAACTGGTGTACAAATGGTGAAGCAACAGTTCTCTTTCTCGTTCAGGTTTAAAATATCCCCAGTTACCATGTTCAATTTAGTGAACCTTCAGTGATGTAATTATTATCATTATAGTTTATTATATTCAATTCAAGAGAACACCTGCTGTTTTACATTCTGTTTCCACATATAGAGGAACAGAAACACCCCTTTGTGCATGTTTGAGCCAAGAGGGCTCAGCTGCTAGGCTACACGAATAAACCATGTTTAATGTACAGCCATTTTATTACCAAAAAGGGTTCATTGTTGTTACATGCAATAATAGAAGCAATAGCTTGTTTAGAAGTGTGTCCCTGGCTCATTCAAACAAATCAGTTTCCAACCATCAGTGCGAGTGACATCAGAGTTACACCAACAGCCTAATTTTCCGATTAAAAAGCGCTGGCAGGGACAAAGGCTGGTAGACAGTTAATCCTAATAATAGCTGAGTAAGCTGACACTAGCTGCTGTGCAGAGCAATTTCATTTGGAAGCAGAGTTAAAGTTAAATGCTTTATCCTCATGTAAACGGTAAAGCTGCTATAAATTTGCTTTAATGCGCCCGAAAATATCAGTCTTGACCAAGTGAGCTCAATCCAGGCCTTGGCAGAACCACAAGTCATGTGATGAATGTGTAATGTTTTTGTATAATATCTACTTCGTCAGGAATACTTCAGCACATAATGTGATATTTTATCGATCTTTGGATGCTTTAAAAAAAATTCTCACCTAAGCTGCTTAAAATGCAGGCGTCTATGGATAAAAATAAAGATAATTTCCCTTCAAAGAGAGAAAGAATTTTAATAGAAGACAATTATAACAGAAGACCAGTTATAGCTTTCCAATTGAAACTTGATACATTTACTACATTTAGCATAAATCAACACACAACTGTGGCCTCTAATACTTTAACTAAACTTGTTTAAAAAATGGCTTCTGTACTATAGATTAACATTTTTTAAAATTTATTTTTCACCCTGTGTATATGGATAGTATACCTTTCCGACAGGAGGCAGCTGAATTCCAATGATTTTTCATGTTTTACAATAGTTGTGCTATTATACTCTATTATACTCTTTTCCTCCTGGTTCATGACAGACATTGTAAGCTAGTGAACAGCTGACGGTACAGTTTTTCTCCTGCTTTTGCTGGCTTCAGTGGTTAATGGCGTAACCTAGATTGAATGACAGTGGTGTTCATGTCCAGGCTGACATGATCTTTCTTTCAGAGGTAATAAATCATTCAGAGGTCCAGCTGCTGAGAACTGAATACATCTCATTGACCTACAAATCCTAATACAGCTACTTAACATGAAGCTTGATGCAGAACATTTTGAGGTCTTCAGTTTCTTATTAGACATCATAACTGTGACTACATGTAGAGCATGGATATTGAGAGTTAAACACAGATAATGGAGAAGTAGAGCAGTGCCAATGCAGACCTTTCCATAGGACAAGGGACTGCAGACGAGTCTAAGTTATAAATCTTTCAAACCAGAGAGATAAAAGCTTCTTAGCCAAGTGAGGACAGTCCATTAATTAAACACTTCCCACTGGTTATCCCTTTTGATAGAACTTATCTCCTGAGTCAGGTGGGAGTGCTGGCCTCCATTCCAACCTGAAGCACTCAACAAATTTTGAGATAAGTAAAACAAAAACACTTCCATGACGGAACCACTGCAGGACAGCCAGACAAATGACATATTTTCAGCTTTCTAGTGTGAAAAACATCAACATTTTCCACATTTGTGAAATGCTCTGATTAAAAATTGTTCATTGGATTTAGAATTTGATTACTGAGTAGCATGTAAATTCACATAATTAAAGTGCATTCAAAAGGAACTAAACTTTTCCAAGAAGGAACAAGGAAAATACAGTGCTGCAGATCTTTCTTTTTCATTCAGCTCACAGCAAGTAGTTCATTAATTCATAGCTGTCACATCCATTTCCCCCTGCTTTTTTCAACACTCTTTGATAGTGCTAGCTGCCCTACACTTTGTGTTAATATTTCATGATCATTAGATCAATAGAAAGGTTCCAAATTTACTCAGGATAAAATTGCATCACATTAATGTGCAGTCATATGCAAAGGTTTGGGTGTGTATGGTCAGTTATGCATTTTGTTGATTTTCTAATTGCATTCTTTATGAAGAACATGCTTCTGCAGTCATACAGGGCAGGCATGGCGTAGTGGTTAGGGAATGGACCCCAGGATTAGAAGCTCATGGGTGTGAATCCCGGACCAGTAAGTTATTCTGAGGTACTCTTGAGCAACGTACTGCTCCCCTGGGGCACCGTGTGTGTATGGATTAAGTGGAGAGCATGTCTTTCGTTGTGGTACACTGTGCATTACTGTATTCATAATGGCAAATAGTCACTTTCACTTTTACTTCACCTGCCCATTTCTTTGCAAACACAACATTCAACATCTGTAAAATTCAAAAGCACATTTCAGAATTCATTTACTAATAATGCTGCACAGTTAAAAACCAAAATAACATATGCAACAAATATCCATTACACTTTTAGATGCTGTTTGATGACATAACACCTGTGCAATAAAACATTATGAATTAGGTATTACCTTTAGAGCATTTCAGACTGGCTTTTTTCTTTCACTCAATTGTGCAAAGTCTAAAGGGAACCCATGGACCCCGCAAATTATGTGCTGGACAATGAGAGACAACAAATGTGTCTGCTTCTACAGTTGGAGACACAAATCACTGTTGGAAAGCTACTGGTTAAGCTCATCGCCCTTGAATTGGACATCCATCCAAAATTTCTGAAGTCACTGCCAATACAATCCCCTGAATTAAAGTCCATCCAGAATTTTAGGTGACAAGAATGAGTGTGCAGCCAAGAGCTCCTGGAAGCCTAGCTAATTCTGAAGAAGTTTGTCAACAAAAAATGGAAAAAGTATTTCCTGATGACAGTCAAAAGTATTGACATGTTTGATTTTTTTCACCGATAAATATTAAACTTAACAAATTAATAGAAATTGTGACCTAAGGTTAGCAGTGAAATGCTATATTTCAAAGTATTTTTTGTCAAAAGTATTTTATTTCTCTTAGAACATCTCCAAAGCATATCATATGTCTGTGGATGTTAATTTCAGAGAAGCCATATACTGTTATAATAGCATCAAGGTGCAGATGTGTACTTTGATAGAACATTTGCTTATAAGATCTACATAAATCTGTTCAAATATTTAAATAAATCTGTTCAAATATATCTTTTCATTTATTACATAATGTACTTTTTAAAATGTGCATTTAGACAAGTTTTGCTTCATTTTAAATGCTTCATGGTTCCCTTGTTTTGACAGTACCTCAACCATCTGTGCTACTCCAGTATTTGCAGCCAAATGGTCATGTTTTAAGCCTCTGTGCATCCTGACAAAATACATAAACACAGAAAACACTGTCAAATATGCTTTGCCAATGTGACGGACATGATTTAAAAAGCAATGTAAACAACTACAAAAAATTGATCAGATTTTTTTCGACGAGTACCTTTATCTGATATCTTTCCCACATGATGACGCTTGATGCTTTTCTCTTTTCTCACTCAGATTGTTTGTTATCCTTTACAGGATGCTGCCAAAGATAAGGCCTGCACTCATCAAAGCTAGCTGAATGACAATCATGCAGAATGATGGATAATGCATAACACATCAAACAAGAATGCCTGACAGTATCAACTCATGTCAGATAGCTTTAGTTTATCCTGGTTATTTGGCATTAAGTAGAAAAGGCATAAACAAGGCATCCATCTGGTTACATGATCAGTAGCTTTTTTGTACAGGGTGTAATGTCCAGTGCATTATCATGATTCTAACCATATAAAGTGAAAGTGACTATTTTTTGTCATTGTGAAACACAGAACAGCACACAGTGAGCCACAACGAAATTAGACCTCTGCATTTCCCCATACACAAAAGCAGCAGGGGGCAGCTATTTCAAAAGCGCCTGGGGAGTAGTGAGTAGTGACGGTACCTTGCTAAGGGTGCCTCAGGGCAACCTTTTGGTAAGGGATTCAAACCCACCATCTTCTAATCCAGGGGCCTAGTCCCAAACCACTAGGGCACCACTGCCACTGTAATGCGATTTTACTGTATTTACAAAAATCTCTCCAGGTATGTGTCCTCTTGGTAACACTTTACTGTAGGGTTTCAGTCATAAGGCTCTATAATGTTTTCATCTGCTTTTTTTGACAACACACTTTGTCTACATTTAATGATTGACAATTGCAGTGTGAGGGACCATGGAACTGTTTTCCCACTAAAAGGTGACCCATGCTGAGAAAAACTTTGAGAATCTTTTTCTTACAGGATGCTGCTTTGGATAGCCCTGCTTTCATCAAAGACAGATGCTTCATCTTCTGAAATGGGAGGCATTCTATTTCTGTTCTGTATAATCATCCAAGTAATTGGACCGTTATAAGTATGTGGTTTAAGTGCACAATGTCAATTTTAACTTGAGGATACTTACACATATATCGGAGGAACCATGTCAGAGTCACAGTTTGAAAGCATTTAATTAAGAGTTATCGGTAATTTTTACATCTGAACCATGCTGAATCAAGACCTTTTGGCTGAAGCCCTGTGTGAGTTGCTGAAGTCCAGATTCTGTAAAACTTAAGATAATTACCAGCTATGTTAAAAGAACTCTAGATGGACACGTGTTCTTTGATGCTTATTATAGCATGTTCCTATTAAGTGGATTTGGATTCTAGTCCCCATGAGTCTGAAGCTCAGTGTGAAATCCCAGGACACTGCTTTTGCTCGTTCTAATACTACTTATGCAGTCTTGCAGTCTTATTCAGAATTACTAATGTCTCATTTTGGGTAGGAGCAAGTCTGTGGGGCACAGCCATGCCTTAGGTACTTTCATTCTGATAGCTGAGACCACTTAAAACAAAGAATAATGCTGCACATATTGGATTCCCATGTTAACTGTAACACCTTTCATTGTGTTCATTTACTCTATCAAGATGCATTGCTCTTTGCTCTCTATTTCATTGGACAGTAGTGAAAGCCAAATGTGCAGTATGTTTAAGTCAAAGTTGTAATCACACTGTGATTGGTCGCAGTGTGCAGTTTGGCATCTTGTATCTTTTTGTTTGGTTTCATAAAATTAAATACTTGTTTTAATCAGGCAAGCCAAAGTACTGTTTCATGGCCCTGAGTTTAATTTCTTTTAGTTTAGGTAGGGTCATACAGCACAGGATGTTCCTAATAATGGACTATTATTCCCTCTGCACCATCACCATTATATGACTTTATTGCATTAAAATATTATTAAATTATTCCTATATTTAACTTCCTTCATAGAAATGAACCTATTTAAAGACCTTGGTGTCCGAAAACATCTAGTCCTGTAACAGCAGTCAGTAGCTGATAATTCATCTCTGACCAAAGTACTTATACTGCCGTTGTTGCTAAAGGTGAAAATGGTTCAAGCATCTGTCTTGCAGAGCAATAAATCATATAGCAGTAAAGCTCTGCAGGCCAACGGCTTAGATGTATTGGAGTATTTTCATCTTCTGAGCCCCCCACTGTTTCCCTGACATTGCTGACTGTTCCCGCATGGCAAATTGCTTATTGTTTGGCAGGCGGACTGGGCCATGTCTGCCTATCGATTGCTTTCCAGTTGAATTCGTAGTGCTGACATCCATTACTAAAAGGCTAAATTACTGATCATTCACTACTTTTTCGCTTACACTCAGACAGAAGATTGGCATTAGACCAAAGTGGAAAGTTACTATTTGCTGGTTAATAACAGTTGCACTGTCAGTCAAAAAAAAAAAAAAAAAAAAAAAAAGCAAGAATAAAACAGGAGCTAATGGTTTTAGTCTACTGTGGATGGCAAGCTTGGCACAGTTGCTGAATCCTGGTCACTGATAAATCTTCAGCAGTAATCTAGGGCTCTGCAACTTTAAGCAGCTAAAAAAGATGACCACCTGGACCTTGTTGACCCTAAAGCCTGTTAGAGTAAAGCTCTTAAGCCAGCTCAGACAATGTTTTATGGCTTTAGGCTAACTACAAACTGGCATTCAGTCTGATTTATTAAAACAGTGTCACACCACATTAAGGAAAACAAAGCTGCTGGTGCCATGAGAACCAGTAATCGTTCTTGGCTGCCAAGAACGCATCTGCATGCATCTGTCAAACATCATTTAAGCGCTCTCCCAGGTGGAGAGTTCATTCCACTTTATCTCTGGCAACCCAGATATTAGTCTCTGAGGGGACTACAGAGTAGGTAGAGAGCGTTTGGGCTGTTGATGCCTGTCTTGCTTCATTAACACACGCAAAGAGAGCAGGGTCTCTAGTGTAATGAATGAGATGTGAACACACTGTAATGCTCCAAATGAGCTGTCAGTTGACTATCATTTCACCTACTTAGCTGTGTAACACAAGCAACTGTGCCGCTGGTTACCCAATGCAGGTACTTGCTTCATAGTATGAATGGTAAAGTTTAATCCCAGAGCCAACCCTTAGGACAAATTCTTAATGGGCTGGAAACAAGTGTAGTCATTGTATGCCAGGCTGCTTCCTGCTCGTTGGGCCACTCAATGCGATAGAGAACTAGCCTGTGAGTGAAGCCCCAGCGTGAAGTGGATATTGGTCTTTTGCCTCTAGGTGGATGCTTAATGACTTGGAACTTCAGATTCTGAGAAGTGAGAATTGTCATTGGTTGCAGTGACAAAAAATACATTTTCTATCCATTTTTTTGTTGCTGAGGTTTTTGGTTCCAGCTGCTCTTGAGTTCTTCTTAAATGCTGCACATGGAGAATTTTCAGTGCAGTCCTCAGGGAACACAGCAAACCCACATTTTTAGGTAGATAGATAGCTAGATAGATAGATAGAGATATAGATAGATAGATAGATAGATAGACAGATAGAATGCCTCATGTGTGACTGAAAAGTAGAAGTGAATTGTAGACTTTGCTTAAAGTTGCTTTAAGGTCTGCTTCTAATGAAACAACAAGAACAAACAACAAGAAATCCTTCCTTCCAAAAATGTTTCACTGTCAGCAAGAAATCCTACCTCCCATTGAGCGTTGCATTAAAATAATCTTTCCTTAATTATAATTTCCTTAATTCTGCCTTTTAGCAAGAATAAGAAACACAATTATATGCCATCTGGATACACAAACAGGTTAGTTTTTACCATAAAATTATATATAGCATAGGTTTTATGGATAATATTAAAATTTGATTAAAAAAATATTCACCCTTGCATGGGTTCATCCCTATTTGCAAATGTGCCTGATGAGCTGGGGGTTTGGTAAAATTCCATGGAAATTTAGTGCAGTGGTGGCCTAGTGGTTAGGGAGTTGCCCCAGGATCAGAAGATTGTGTTTGAATCCCAGACCAGTAGGTTGCCTGGAGGTACCCTTGAGCAAGGTACCATCCCTGTCACTGCTCCCCGGGTGCTTTCAATAGCTGCCCCTTGCTGCATGTGTATGGGTAAAATGCAGAGGTGGAATTTTTGGTTGTGCCATGTAATCACAATGACAAGAATAGTCACTTTCACTTAAATGGGTGCTTAACATGGATGTTTTGAGAATTGGGTGGTGCAAAGGTAACTTTTTTTTTCTCCTCACTGAGATGTAAGGTTCACTGTAGAGTGTTTATATACATGAAACACTAATTTAGAGGAAATAGCTGTTTCTTAAGAGTAGCAGAGCATCACTATTGTGCACATAAATAGAACACCATTGCTGCTTCGTGTAACATATCCCTACATTGCATGTTAACTCCTCAAAATGAATGATTTCTAAATAGTTGTTGGTTTGGGAATACTGACAAACCTAGAGAAATCTTGAAATGTTGAAATTGTATAAAAAGTAATTCCTCCCCTATAAACTCTATTTGTCGCAAACTCACTCATTAGATTGTGGTCCAGCGCAGGGAGAATAGTGTTCATCGAATATTCATGGTCATGCCGAGGCTAATTATAGAACATGTTTCCTGGTTAATCAATCTAATCATTTTGCATTAGTATCTGTCATAAAACACAGCAATAATTGGTAATCAAGTCAGTCATTAACCTTATCCGTGTGCTTAGACCCTGAGCGCTGAGTATGTGCATAAGAACAATGATTAAATCTCAGTCTCCTACAAGCAAATGAATCTAAACAAATCTAAATGCACCAAAGGAGTACTCTTTAAACTCAATAAATCATAATTACATTGTACTATTATTCCATCAAAAATGAAGCAACAGTTTGACTTGAGATAACAGCAACTGAGAGATGTATCTGACTGTTTATCCCATGATGCCGCAGTTATTTGTAGTATCAAGATAAATTGAGAATAACTAGCCATGCTCTCTGGGTTGGTCAGATCGCTAAAACCCCCTTCACTCCATTGCAAGCCAATTCAGGCACCTTAAAATTTTCAAATTTAAATTTAAAAACTAAAAAAAAAATTTTTTTATTAAAACTGTCAAATGTAGGATGCAGTTTCTCTTCTGGTGCAAAAAAAAAAGAGTCAATTAATGATCTCCTGTAAGCGTGTTGAGCTATCTAATGATGTAAGAAGCTGTTTGAAAAGGTGTGTAGTGAAGCTTCCCAAGACTATGCTAGAGTCATGCTCTCATCATTGATGGAGGTAGACAGCAAAGTTCATAGTTCATAGGCACAATGTTTTGATATGAAGACAATGTTATTCCTTTAATGAAACATATCTCCTGGTCTCTGTTGACGAAGGACAAAAAACACACTACGGCATTCCATCAATCATAATGATTTAACAAGAAAATCTAAAAATATACTTTAAATCTCTGTACTGGGGTGAAACATCAATGACATACTAAGTAGCATTCACCTCCAGTTAAATGTGCTCACTGAAAACACATGAGCCTTACCTCAGTTCCAGACCAAACGTACCTAAAATCCAAACTTAATCATCGTATCTTTCTTGACGGATCAGTGAATAAGTGGCTATTTGGTCATTTTTTACTTTAATGTGTGGGATATTAGAGAACTGATGAGTGGATGGAACATTGATTTATGCTGTTTCTCCTGCAGGAACAGAAATAGAAAAGAGAATATTGTATCAGTTTGGCTCTCCATCATTGTCCTCCACTGACACAAGATGTATGGATGTGCACTTAATGAAAGTGTCTATCAGACCTGGGTGGAAACTTCACCCTAGGAAGTTCCTTTGCTGTTCCGATAGGGAAGCTTTAATCTGTCATTGTCTGAAGGTGCTACCAAAAGATACTAATCTGGGACTGGAGCTACTAAGAGTATTTAGAAAAGTGGGCATGAAAGGCCAGTGAATCCAGCAAGGTCCTCTTAAAATCTAAGGGAGGATTGGAGGTTATCAACTCAAAACTGCTGAGTAAAAGTGCTTGAAAGAGAAACCATTGCAGAAACATCACACATACCATGGAGGACTTCATGACAGTGATTCACATTCACTTTATTAGGACTTAAAACAGAGAGTTTATCATTTAAGGAGCACTTAATGAGAAATCGATATTGCCTATTCAGTTACAACTTAGGGACAAGTTCAAATGATTTAACGATAAGGTTATAGTCAGTGGGATAATGGGGTGTTGTTAAAAATATAAACCCAGTAGGAGAACTGTAGTAAGAGGGGAGCTAAGAAAGTGGTTTTGAAAGTTGACTCTGTTATCTTATAATGCTGGACAATGAAGTGTGAAATCATTTAAAAAGGGGCTAATGTAATTATCGCAAATTATGAATGAATGCATTATGGACTATCCATGCATGTAATTGTTTTTGGATTTCACTCAACGTTTGGTTACTACAAAACACCTTGGCGTAGTGAAGACATAACTCTGGAACTCAGTTTATGTCATTTAGAAGCATATTACACAGAGGTGGGCTTTTGCAAACCCTTCATTGTACCCCCAAATGGATGAATCACTACATGATTCGATTTTTTAATCAAGAGAAATTCTCTGTCTACTACATTTGGTTGTCATGTGTATGTTTTTCTGTGCTATTTTTTGCATGCCATAACAGATGTAAAATACTAGTTTAATCTATCGAAGGATGACCCATTTGTATTCAATTAGCAACTGCAAATAAATAGTAGCTCTGTGAGGACTGGAAAGACACCACCATATGCTCTGGCAATTCATCTGCTTCAGGAAGCTGAAAGATCATTCATTCCTTGGATGTATCGAAAGCATCTTTTAGACTTAGTATGGAGACTGTCAGTGTCAGCAAAAGTTCCCAGGTGCAGGCTTCAATTTATTGTTAGTTCCCAAGGAATACATTAACATATTAATGCTAGCTAACCAAAGAACCACTGACTTACAGAAACAATATTCCCTCCACATGGTCTCAAGTAGTCCTTTGCAATGGTGATTGCCCTGTAAAAAAGATGCAAACAGATGGGCTGGAGGAGCTTCCTGACTGTTAATAGTTTCTATCTTCTACTATTAGAAGCTCTCCAAACAACATTTCAATGTACCAAACATTTAGCATCTGGAAAATCTAGAGACCCATCAATGAAAAAGCACTCAATTTTGATGTTGAGTGATATGATATTTACCATGATAATCCTTTCCTGTTGAAGCTCTAACATCATCCAATGTCTTCTGCTACAAAAAATGTAAAACATTCCTGAATGTTTTTTGTCTTAGACAAAGTGCTCCAAAGCTTCCTTTGGTATTCTTTACACGAGCAGCATTTTCCTATGAATAAAAACAAAACTCAAAATTTCATCATTCATCTCTGTCTAGGAAAAAAAAAAAATCTAATTTGATACTTCTGTTACCAGTAAATATAATTATCCACAAGAGCTTATAGTCACAGTACATTACAGATTCACAAGCTTCACATTCACATAACTGGTTTGCTTTCTAGCCAGTTGCATGGCTAGTTTCCATGGATGTATTTTGATCCTGAAAAGGCATAAGAAAGCAAAAGTCAAAAGATGTAGATGTAGTTTGCACTGTGTCTTTGTTTTTAAACTTCTTTATAGCCAAAATCAAACGTGCCATTATATAAGTTTAATACAAAAGTATAATAAATTAAACAAAATAGGTATTTTCTTCCTATAATAAGATTTTTATGATCTATATTTTAATAGCTATAATTTAATAGCACAGTCTAAAACCTTTCCAGCCCTTCTATATTTATATTTATTTACAGTGCTGCAAAGAGAGGCACACATGTGCATGAGCCACTTAATTATGCCCATTCACCATGCATCTGCACTCATTATCAATTTTATCATCCAATTCCACTCACTATAAGTTCACTTTATAGTTCACAATTACATACTGTCCATCTGTTTGCATCAGCATAACTGATGCATCCATTCATCAATACTCAGGACCCCTGCAGAAACAGCACTGGAAATGAATCGGTGAGTCAGTATTAGGACTGCAGTGACACTGACATGGTAGTGACATTTTAGTGTGTGTTTTGCTGGCTATGGTTGTTCAGACAGTGATATATGCTCTTCTAATGAAGAGTCCAGTGAATGTGTATTTGTTTTCCATGTTGGGAAATCTATGTAGAGACGGCATGGTTATTTCACATTATTGTCTCATTTAAATGAGACCCTGAAATCAACCAACCATTTGGCACTATTGTGACTAAATAGCTGCCTGGGGTTATGAAAGCAAACATTTAGATTGCTTTTTACACCACAGCAGGTGGATAAACACAGGTTCTCTCCTAATACTTAACCTTATGCGAGGAGCATGGTGCCGCTGAGGGAGAGAGTAAAGCACCTTTATGGAGAAACAGGTGGTGGGCCTGTGCATGGGAAGCATGATTGACTGACATGCATATTAGGCTTTAAATTGTCAACTTTTTTCCATCAGCATTCTATTTTTCAGCTTTTCTTGTGTTTAAAATCCCTCAAAAATCGAGCAGCAATGCTGGACAATTGTGCTGAATTGGTTAGTGCTCTGACGGTGGCGCTGTCAGCTCCCTGCTAGGAGGTCCTGGGTTTGCATGATCTCTCCATGTCTGTGTTTTCTTCTGCTGTCCAGAGAATGCCTGTAGGTAAATGTGTTTGTCAGTGTGTCTGTGTAATGGACTGGTGACCTGTCCAGGGTGTTTTCCTGCCTTTCGCCCTGTGAGAGCACACCAGTTACCCTAATTACCCTAATTAGGACAAGCGGCTATGAAATTGAATGAGAGTGACTACATTAACAGCATTAACATTTACAGCATTTAGCTCAGAGTGACTTACATTTCCCAATTACAGGGACAGTCCCCCTGGAGCAACTTGGGGTTAAGGAACCCAGTGGTGGTAGTTCTGGAGGTGGGATTCGAACCTGCAATTTCTTGGTCTATAGGCAAGACCACTAGACCACCACCACCACCCTGACTAATGACTTTGCCTCTAACATAACTGATTCTGCTCATCATAATTCAGTCTTTTCAAAAGAGAGGCAAAAGAAGCACTGCAAATGCAACTTTACTTGAGGAGGATTTCTGTGTTGATAATGGTCAAAATTCATGATATCTGGTCAGCAGTGGTCCTGTGTTCGCCTTCCTTTGATGAAATCATTTTGAAAAGGGTATGAAAGTAGTACTGCGATGGGCTGGCGACCTGTCCAGAGTGCGTCCCCCGTCCTCGCCCTCTGTGTGCTGGGTTGGACACCAGCACCCCCCCGTGACCCCGTTTGGGACAAGCGGCAGAAAATGGATGGATGGATGGATGAAAGTAGCATGCTGTATTAGCTACAGTCATTTAGTGTTTACTTACAAATTACACCAGTGTGGGAGGTGAATGCAGATTCAGAATTATAGTCTTACCTAATCTGACTCTGTGGATATTGGTTTGGCTAATCTCTCCCCTAAATTCTTGTTTGTAAACAGAGAGAAACATTGTATTACTTTTATTCTTTCATTTCATTTTTCAGTCGAGCTTAATACCCACCTCACTTATTTAACACAAGCATTTTACTGCTGTGTGAATCTGGGTCGATAAGATGGAATTCATGTTTCAACACGATATTAGTCACAAGCTGATAGATTTACTCCAGTATCATCCCACTTCATGTAAGCATTACATCACTCCCTTATGATCAAAAATGCATGAAACAGCTGCATATCTCAGACAGGCTGAAACCTAACGGTAATGGTGAAAAAGGATGTGTGATCAAGTATGTCAGCGCAAGCCTGCTGACAGTCTTTCTCTTCTGGGAAAGGGATAACCATATGCAGACGAATAATAACGCTACCCGAGGCCCGGGCATTAAGGTTCAAACAATGAACAAAGGTAAGTTGTGAAGTGTAAGAACAAACCTTTGAGTTTTACATTATTTTTCAATTCACCTTATGACATCTGCCATGCAAAGCATTTGTGAATTCTTTAAAACTGCAAATATTCATGGGCTGTTTTCATGATATATTGCAACTAAAAACATGGCAAAACATATAATGCACAGTTTGCTTGTTTGCTTGTTAAATTAGATGATAAAATGTAATTCATATCTACACTTGATATTAAAAAGCTTGGCATTTCTAAAGTAGTGTATGGCATAATTTAAATGTTCCTCTATTCAGAGTGCTTCCCTCAACTTACATAATTGCATACTAACAAGGAGCACTATCATCCCATTAAAATGATGACAAGGAGCTACGGAGGTTATGTTGGTATTAATCAAGTTTGTGGCACAAAATAGAATCCCTGTCTTTTTGCTTTTAATGAGTTTCCTCTTTTGTCAATGTGGGAAATAGAGTTATGTTGTTTTCAATGAAATACACTGAGTTTACTTTTCTTACTTTAATTCTTCATGTCTTTTCTCCTAACCTATACTATCCTTCCTGTGTGCAACTAAATGCCCTTTGATTAACCATGTATCCTCATTGTTACAGTGCCTTGCAAAAGTATTCATCCCTCCTTGGCTTTTTACCTATTTTGTTACATTCCAACTTGTAATTGAAATGTTTCTTATTTTATGTGATGGATCTGCATAAAATAATCTAAGTTGGTGAAGTGAAATGGGAAAAATGTACATAAAAAATCATTAAAAAAAAAAAACTGAAAATTGGCATGTGTATATGTATTTGCCATGAAGCCCCTAAAAAGTGCTGGTGCAAACAATTAACTTCAAAAGTCACATAATTAGTGAAATGAAGTGCACCTGTGTGAAATCTAAGTGTCACATGATTGGTCAGTATAAACACACCTTTTCTGAAAGGCCCCAGATGCTGCAACACCACTAAACAAGAGGCATCACACTATGAAGACCAAGGAGCTCTCCAAACAAGTCAGGGACAAAGATGTTGAGAAGTACAACTCAGGGTTGGGTTATCAAAAAATATCCAAATCTTTGATGATTCCCCAGAGTGCCATCAAATCCATCTTCAAATGGAAAGAACATGGTACCACAACAAAGCTGCCAAGAGAGGGCCACCCACCAAAACTCTCAGACTGAGAAAGGAGGGCATTAATAAGAGAGGCAGCACAGAGACCAAAGGTAACCCTGAAGGAGTTGCAGAGTTCCACAGCAGAGACTGGAATATCTGTCCATAGGACCACAGTAAGCTGTACACTCCAAAGAGCTGGGATTTGTGGAAGAGTGGCCAGAAAAATCCATTACTTAATGTTAAAAATAAGAAGGCATATTAAGCATATGGGCGACTCCTCAAATATATGGAGAAAGCTGCTCTGGTCAGGTGAGACTAAACTTGAATTTTTCTTGCCACCAAGGAAAATGCTGTGTCTGGCGCAAACCCAACACATCCCATCACCCCAAGGACAGCATCACCACAGTGAAACATGGTGGTGGCAGCATCATGCTGGGGGAATGTTTTTCAGCTGCAGGGACTGAGAAACTGGTCTGAGTCTAGGTAAAGATGGATGTTGCTAAATACAGGGATATTCTTGAGCAAAACCTGTGTGAGTCTGCCTGTGATGTGAGACTGGGACAGAGGTTCACCTTCTAGCAGGACAATGACCTGAAGCATACTGCTAAAGCAACACTCGAGTGGTATGAAGGGAAACATTTAAATGTGTTGGAATGGCCTAGTCAAAGTCCAGACCTCAGTCCAATTGAGAATCTGTGGTTTGGCTTGCAGACTGCTGTTCACAAGCAAAAACCATTCAATATGCAATAAGCTGGAGCAGTTTTGCCTTGAGAATTGGGGAAAAATACCAGTGGCAAGATGTGGCAAGCTCATAGAGACCTATCCAAAGCGACTTGCAGATTTAATTGCCACAAAAAGTGGCTCTACAAAGTTTTCTGTTATTTTGCCCTATTTGTTGTTTGCTTCACAATAAAACAAATGCATCTTCAAAGTTGTAGGCGTGTTCTGTAAATAATATGATGTAAACTCTAAAACAATTCATTTTAATTCCAGGTTGTGAGGCAACAAAACATGAAAAATACCAGGAGGTGAATACTTTTGCAAGGCACTGTGTATATAAAGGCGAGTACCCTGCTGTTCCCAGGCAAATGAAACATAACTATATGTTTTGCTTCATATATTACTTTTACATTTAATATGGTTTCAAGTTGAAGAGGCAACACAAGGGAACTCGATCTAATTAGACTAGTAGAAAGAATTGCATGCTGTTCTTCAGTGGGCAAATTTTCAAACGAGTAGAGGACTGTAGTTCCACCTGCTACTCTACATCAGCCTTTAATTTGCTTTAAACTTAAAAACATGCTTTGTGTTACTTCTTCTACGTTTATTCAGTAGAATTCATGGGCAACAATGTATCAAAACCTGTTGTTAAGTATTGGTTTTGACAGTGTGATTTATTGCAGACGGTAACATTTAAATGATTAAGGTCCCTTGTTGGTGATATCCCATCTCAATAAAAATTGTGTGGCTACCACTGGAAACAATTAGGAAAGAAGTCCTAATGCAAGGATGTGACTAAATAAGCCCTGGGAACAGTGTTTTAATTTTACGAGAAATCTAATTCCCATGCCTTATGTGGCCTTAACTGAATATTTCCCTCACATTACTAAGTCATGAACATGACATGAAAATCTCATTCCAACTCATAAGTCATGGACATGATGTAATATTCTCATGGTATTCATTTAGAAGGGATGTCACAAGTGATGCTTGGTAATGAACCTTATCTCATGATTCCATAATCAATTTCACACAAAAAAAAGTCTGCACAAATCACTTATTTATTTACTGACCAGCTATTTCTACATGGGACAGCGGCAGCCTAGTGGTTAGGGAGTTGGCTGCATGCGCGGAGGATCTGGGGTTCGAACCCAGTGAGGTACCCTTCAGTGAGGTGCCATCCCTGTCTCGCTGACCTGGTGACCTGTCCAGGGGTGTGTCCCCTGTCCTCACCCTGTGTTAGCTGGGTTGCACTCCAGCACTCCCCCGCAACCCTGTTTGGGACAAGCGGCAGAAAATGATGACTATTTCTACATGGTTATTCCCTGTACTGCAGGGATTGTAGTCACTTAGCATCAAAATTTACACTGCACAACAAAAAGAAGGATCATGCTTTAACATTTCCATGCAGTCACATTCAAAACTGCACCACTTAAACAAGTAATGGACTGAATCTACCTCAAACGTGAATACCTTTTACACAGGCATAAAAAAATATTAACGGAATTTAGTCCTAACTGTCCTAATTGTGTTGCTAACATGTTTTTTACTTGTGGAAATGATTAATTTAATTGAACCTCCTCCAGTTTACTACAAGAAAAGCAAAATCAGTCTAATTTTTATTGCAGAATATGAGAAATGCCAAAAATGATTAATCTTAAGTGATAACGTGTTGCTATACATTGGATGAGGAAGACACACTGACATTAGACCTTTTTTATATGTGAAAGTGAAAGTGACAACCCTTGTCATTGCGAGGTCACGGCACAGCACACATGAACCACAACGAAATTGGACCTCTGCATTTAACCCATGCACACTCAAACCCGTGCAGCAGTGGGCAGCTATTGAAAGCGCCCGGGGAGCAGTGACGGGGACGGTACCTTGCTCAAGGGTACCTCAGGGCAACCTATTGGGAAGGGGTTTGAACCCCCGATCCTCCGATCATGCAGCTAACACCCTAACTATTAGCTGAATTCTGAATCACAAAGTACAAACACACTTTCCATCATTGTGCAGCAAAAAAAACACAAGGAGTGTAAGACTGTGTGAAAGTGAAGGTCTTTTCCAAACAGCACATCGATCACAGCAATGCATGTAATTCTTTCAGCTCAGTGGGAGGACAATAATCAGATTCAGCTTCATCCACGTTAACCACAACCTCAGCTACCCACTTCCTCTGTAGTGCTGATTTAGATTGTCATGAGGAGAATGCACTTCTGTACACATCCATCTTCAGGGAGCACTGCACTTTATCTTTGGCTAAGGCCTTGTGGTTTGAATGTGCGTGCCGTGGCAGACTGGGTGTAGCGGAGGGCGTATGATGGTCCATTACAAGAGGTCCAGCTGGGCAGCGGGTCAGGTTGCATCATGTGACAGGCTGATTAATAGCTTTCAGCGGTCACTAACCGTGTAGATGGTGGAGAGGGCTCCGGCATGGAGTAGGGAGGTCTGCAGGTAAAGCCCTAATGCCCGTGTGATTGAGTTTTTATTTGGCATGACAGATCAAGTATTCACCTCTGGAGTCCAGCAGAATTTTTTTAGCCCCTCATAAATAGGGGGGGGAAATGCTACCCTGGTAGTTACAGCTCTTCTTGATTTATTTCAAAAATACACAAAAGATATTTGGATATTCATGATGCACACATGCCATTTCAATGGGCTATAACTTTCTCTTTCAAATATGGAAATGAATAACTTTTAACAATTACGTCTGTTTTGGGTATGTTTTGCCATTCAAACAAAGCCATAGTGCTTTCATTATATGGTATCAATTAATACATTTCCAGAATGCTTTATTCAGTCTCTTTTTCAGACTCTCTGCAGGATGTTACTTTGTCTGGGTCTTTGAAAGCCTGAGATATAGTGATTAGTATGAGGTGTTTGTGTTTGGAGCATTTCTCAGCTGGTGTGACAGCTGTGAGCACGGTGCTAAGGAAAGGCCAGAGGAGAATATTGGCTGTGATGTGATTACATATCAGATCCCCATTGTCATTCGTTAAATTGGCCATGACTAACAGGCCAGCTCAAGGACAACTTTTGCCTCGACATGTTTGACAGAGTAAACGTTGCAATCACAGAGATCCCTCAGTGATGTTTACACTGTGTGTCTGAGCTTATTATACACTGCAGTTGCTTCCAGATGGAGAAGGATGGAAGTCTTCTATGAATTCTGGCAGGATGCGTTCAGGTAGAACGCAGATTCTACAAATGCATTATTCTGGACGATTCATTTTCGAGAGTTTTATGACTCACCGAATGAAAGGCGTTCCATCTGTTTATCCTTTCATCCAGCTCATCTTTAATTTATATAGCAAGCTTGCCCCTCAACACCTCAATCTGTTTCTATTTAACAGCTGCTTAAATAAGCCTCTCTTTAAAGCTGCCTTCACGTTTAATCATATTTTGATAAATTGCCTGCACAGGGGTTCGCACGTCCAAAATGACATCATGTCATTGAAAGTATTTTTCATGCCTTTGTGACTCATAACTTATGTTACAACTCTTGAAGGAGGCTTGTATCAGTGTGACAATAGGTTTTAAAGCGAATGAGAGATGCACTGACACGGATCAGCATAGTGTAACACATTGCTTTATACTTTTGATGTGAAAATCAGAAGGTTGGTTGCTAAATCCACATTTCCACAATGTCACTGCTATTTCTGTCACCACAAGTTGGATGTAGAGGCATTGGCTTATTAGTCAATTTCCCTAACCACTGGTCCACAGCAGCTTATTGTCTTTGTGGTGCTTTGTGTCAGTTAAGTTGCATTATATCAGCAAAGTGCAGTATCCAGGGGAGAGCAGTGAACCTTGTTCCCCAGCAGGCCATCCAACACTGCATTAGACTTACCTCAAAGAAGCTTCAGCTTGCTTAAATACTTGGGTTAATGACAACATGTGCTGTCCATGTGCTGATGTTGGGTTAAGAATTCAAGAATTCAGAATTGAGCTTGGGGACATGTTCTTAATCTACTCTGATGACTTGCAAAGGTGGAATAGCTTAAAGTGGTACTTATTTAAAGTATTATTATTTTGGGGAACGACTCAAATTAAAAACATTTATTACTAAATATTTTAAAATGAAATAAGTTAAAATACTAGGTTAAAAAAACATTAAAGAGGAATTATCCCACTTTTCTGCACAATTATTACCTAACCATAATTGTTAAGAGTAGTTTATTGTGAAATATTAAATTCTACAGGAACTTGTTGAGAATTGTGATAAAACGATGATAAAAAACAGATGTCTGGACAGTTTATGCCTCTTAAAGCTACTTTGCCAGCTAAAAATGGTTAAAAAAGAGTTTTCTGACCCTGAATTTAGACACAAAGTTTTTTTAGTTTTTTTTTGATGTATTAATAACATTTTTTAAAAAGTTTCTTCTTCCTCAAAATCACCTCTGATTGCATACATATTGTCACAGAGAAACATACATTTCTCCAAAATAAAAGTGAAAGTGACAACCCTTGTCATTGCGAGGTCACAGCACTGCACACCATGAACCACAACGAAATTGGACCTCTGCTTTTAATCCATGCACACAAACACCGTGCAGCAGTGGGCAGCTATTGAAAGCGCCCGGGGAGAGGTGACGGGGACGTTACCTTGCTCAGGGGTACCTCAGGGCAACCTACTTGGGAGGGAATCGAACCCACAATCTTCCGATGTGGGGCAACTCCCTAACCACTAGGCCACCGCTGCCCCTAAATAGTACATTTAATGGAAAAACAAAACAATCTTCTTAACTTCCAACTAAGATTAATGTATTATGACATTTCTCAAGCAATTTTTGACTATTTCTCTTGTTTCATTCATCATGAAAATTAGACGCTGTCAGCTGCTGTTTTCAAATGATGTAAATAAAATAAAATAAAAAAAGATAAAAATGGATATACAAAAAATGGAAATTATGTTTCCAGAGTGACAATATAAATGAGTGGATGGAGCTTAGGTTCCATGGATCAATTTAAATTTAGGTTTGTGTTGATGAGCATCCATAAACGGTAATTGATTATGTAAAGTGTACTCAACAGAAGGCGCCAGCCAAAAAAGTTCCAATTCAGCTGCGTTAGGATTGTTATAACCTTTCGTGTATATTACCTGTCTTGTCAAGAGACATTCCTCTGTCCTTTATGAACTACATGATTATCACTGCTGGCTTTTGCAAGTGCCGGAAATTTCAAGCTAGGTTCGACAGGGTGAAGCCCATGCACTGCATAAGTTGACGTACAGACACTGGAAAAAGGAATAGCAAGCAGTTCAGATCCAGACTGATTGGACAGGTGCCTGAGGCCACGTGAAACCTTCTCACAAAAAGAGGCACCCTTAGTCCCAATGAGGCAACAGCAGTGGAAGGTGCAGTCAGCAAGATTAAATGATAGATTGACTGCAAATCAATGGCAAACTGGTGCTTTTTTTGCCTCCCAGATAAATCTTTCCTAATCTACTCTCTGCAGGTGTCCCCGGCTACCCAGGTACTGAGTCAAAACGACATCCCTGCAAATTACATAGCAAATTACATAGGAGATAAACCAGCAGTGATGCATGGCAAAGTGTCTACTTTTAAAGCTTAAGTTCATACCTTCACTGCACCCACATGGGTGGTAACGACAATTTAAAAAGCTTGGAAATAAAGGAACTTACGAAGTCTAAGAAAAATGGGCATGAGATGGTAAGCTCATACAAATGGCACAAAAAGGGAACTGTGCAAAACTGGGTTCTGTCAATTTATTCTGGGTTCTGTCAACTTAAGTGTGGCTAATCTGAAAATGACTCATGCTGGTTAATTCAGTGTCTCCTAAATACAAACATAAGAAACAAATCCACCATGAAGAGTTTTTCCTATGATGTCACAATTCAAAAGAATTCACTGAAGTCTTTTAATTTTTTCTGCTATTTTTTTTTTTACAGAGAAATGGAAATTACTAATTGTAAAGAGCAAATTATTCATCTTTAATTCAACCCATTTTAGCTGCAGAGACATGAATCAGACAGTTAAAGTGTGTGAACATGCTTCATCATTACAAATACAAATACGGTCTAATTGCACATGCATGTTAGCAGTAACCCATTTAACAGGGGAGAATAACCTCATTTGAAAAGATTTGATGCAAAATAATTGTGTATTTTTCTGAGTTTGTATTGGAAAATGTGTCAGGTTTGGGCCGATGAAAGTGGGTTAGGACTCAATGGCTGAAGCTTGCTGCTTGGTAAATATGTTTGCATTTGGTTAGTGTAATTCGGATGGTGTAATACAACTGGTGACATACCTTGCATATCTTAACCTGTAAAATCCCACTTCAAAAGACGTAATAAATAATTGAAAACTATTCACTGTCATATTCTATGCAACAGACTGGCCTCTACCCACACACTTCATCACTTTCGCTCATCCAACACCCTTTCTCTCTGTTTCAAGCAGCGAAGCTTGTAGCCATGTAAGAAATGATATCTGACATTTAAGTCTTATGCTCTGGATATTTAAGCATCAATATGCTTGTCACCACTGCTTTTCAGAGATGTGCCAACATACAATACATTATTCATTATCAATAAGCACATCTTATGAAACAGGTATCTCTTTTAACACTCATGATGGCAGGAGCTACAGCTATACAGGCCAGGAAAACCTTGAAATTATTTTTGTGCCTTTCATGGTAAATATTTATTAATTCTATTATTAATTATAACATTAATTATAATGTTATGTTAAAGCCATGTTTGTACCTCAGAGGACTAGTATAGTAGACAATATATTCTGATTTATTCTTGATTTAACATGACAACCTGACACATTCTCTCTCTCTCTCTCTCTCTCTCTCTCTCTCTCTCTTTCTCTCTCTCTCTCTCTCATTCTCTGTGCGTGTGTGTGTGTGTATATATATATAGTTAAATTGTTAAATAGGCCAAAAAAAGAAGCCATTGGGGGTGACAAACTCCATCCCAGTGCTTACAGGGTGAAAGAGAAACACCCTGGACATGTTGTCAGTCCATTGCAGGGCATTTTAAATCAACCATTTTTTATTGAGAGGAAAGTATGAATCTTTTAAAAGATTAAATAGACTCCACAGGCTCTCAAAAAAACATTAAGAGAAGGCTATTAATATTTTTAAAACATTCTTTACACTCACCAATCTCTTTTTCATTCTTGGTTTTTAAGGGAAAACTATTTTGTCATTGACATCCCTGCTATCTCTTAAATTATTGCAACATGACTTTTAATAAAATATCTGTAAAGACTGCATGAATAAGGATTAGGAGTTTTGCAACCACATGTCAATTCAACTGAACAAAAGTTGAATGTATTGATTATTTTTTGCAGGGTAACAAACATTTTAAGTTCTCTGCCAGGCGTATACACTATCTCTTGCATTTCTGATAAATGTAGGGCTGTTTACATGCCCACAGTTAATTATGTTCAGATGATAACTATTGACAACTTTAACATGATTTATGGCCATACTGCTGACCTATCAAAAAGCAGCTCAACTGCTTTTAATAAAACAAAATGCTGTACAGGTCAAATTTTGTGTGTGTGTGTGTGTTTTCATTTTACTTGATCAAACATTATATCCCAGAAAGGTATGTCCCAGATTAGAGTTTACTGTGAAATGACCGTGGATAGTCTTCCAGATATGTTCTGATTGTAGCCAGTCTTTTAAGAGGTGAGACGAATTCTCAATAGTTTAAATGAGTGATTTCCTTAAGTAACTTTTACTCTTCTGACATTGATGCTGTATCTTTTGTTAATACTCTTATAAGTCAGATATTTTTTGTTTATTCTTGAACAAAGGAAAAGAATGTTAATTATGAAACATATGGGAGTGATGACCAGTTAGAACCCTTTTTAAAACCAGCTAAGAACCTCACACTCAAATGGAGAACATGTTGTTAGGGTAATGGTATTTTTGAAGAATAGGGATGATGCACAGAGCTGTAGTAACTACAGAGGGATAAAGTTGATCAGCCACAGAAGTTATGGGAAAGAGTAGTGGAAGCGAGGTCAAGAAAAGAGGGGATGATTAGTGAACAGCAGTATGATTTTATGCTGAGAAAGAGCACTACAGATGCAATGTTTGAGGGTGTTGATGGAGAAGTACAGAGAAGGTCCGAAAGAGTTGCATTGTGCTTTTGTGGACAGGGCCAGCGGTGACCTAATGGTTAGGAGTTGGCCCCAGGATAAGAAGGTCATGGTTTTAAGTCCCAGACCAGTAGGTGGCCCCGTCCCTGTCACTGCTCCCCGGGTGCTTTCAATAGCTGCCCCCTATGGCACGTGAATGGGTAAAATGCAGAGGTTTAATTTTATTGTTGTTCACTGTGTGTTGTGCCATGTTTCACAATGACAAGAATAGTCACTTTAACTTGGAGAAATCATATGACAGGGTGCCTAGGGAGGAATTGTGGGTTGGTATGAGGATGTAAAGTGTTACAGAGAAGTATGTAAGAGTAGTGCAGGATATGTATGAGAGCAGTGTGACAGTGGTAAGATCTGCAGTATGAGTGACAGATGCATTGAAGGTAGAGGTTGGATTACATCAAGAATAAGCGCTGAGCCCATTTTTGTTTGGAATAGTAATGGACAGGTTGACAGACGAGGTTAGACAGGAGACCCCGTGGACGATGTGTGTTGATGATATTGCGATCTGTAGTGAGAGTAGGGAGCAGCTTGAGGAAAACCTGGAGAGGTGGAGATATGCTCTAGAGAGAAGAGGAATGAAAGTGAGTAGGACAAAGACAAAAGGGAGGAAAATGGAAAAGTATTATTATTACTTTGAAATGGTAATACTACCCGACGCACAGTCAACAAACTGACTGACCCATGGACCGACTACATAGCTAACACTGACGTACATATATATATTTTATATATATATATTTTTAAATTATTTTTTATACTTTTAAATATTACAAGTCTTCAATATTTATTTTTAAATATATTTTACTTGGGACAGAGAAGTTTTATAGTGACCATCAGCCTTACTTTATCTTACCTTACTACAAGGAGGCTGCAAATGTGTGCAATTTTTTTTCCCATTTCTGATTGAAAATGGGTAAGATCAGATTTATTTCTGGGATTTTGCTCTGGATTAGAGTGTCTGCTAAATGCTGTAAATGTAATATATGCTAAAAGTAACAAATAGTACTTGCACTAGTGTGCTTTTTTTGTTTTTTGTTACTGTGTTAATCATGATCAGAACACTTCTAATATCACAGCATTTAGCAGTTAATGTTCAGCTTTTTTGAAGAGTTCCTTCTGAGTGTTTCCTGGCAAAACAGTAATGCAATGCATAGCTCCAATGGCTTCGCTTAACTTAACAAATGAACTTGAGTGTAGTATTAAATGAGACAAATCAGTGTCTTAGACACCAAATACATCTTATGGGGAGATTTTATGTGTTTACCGGCTCAAGGCCAATCACAGTAAAATCATATTTTCAATTTAACCCTTAACGCTGTAGATACTGAGCACTCAATTCAGTCTTGAAATATAATTTGCAGGAACAGGATGAAAAGATTGAAGCGATGTGCATATTGCCATAATCCCTTTCGCAATCCTTCTTTCTGCTCAACATTTTCCAGCCGAGCTTTCGGATCATCTTCAGCTGTGCTTAAGCAGAGCCGGCAGAGGTATCAGGAGAGGATATTGGATTGTGTGGAGGATGCTCAATGGCACATTTGATCTTGAAAATGAGGGGAGAAAAAAAAGAATGCATGAAAAAGATGTGCTTTTCTGCCTTGTCCCCATGGAGATGAATGCAAATGGCATATTAGAACACGAGAGAAAAGCAATTGAGAAGCCTAAATTGGGAGCATTTGCTTAGTGGCTTATTCAGTTTCATCCCACTCATATAAACAGCCAAAGATCCTGCTTCTGCCATGCTGGCTGCCTCCGTTCAGAATGCCAATATCAATATATGTAGGACTCATGTACTGATTAGTAACTCAACAAAGCCACACCACAGCGTGGAATTTGAAGATTACACGTACATCCCAAACAAACCCAATAAACATTAAACACTGTATGCTGAAAAATGACTAGACTTTCTTTCTAGTATGTGAACTTTAATGTGTACTAATTTCTCACATTTCAAAAAACTTCCAGAGAAGAACACTGGCAATGGAATGGGACAACCTGCAGCAGCCGCATGTACTGAGTGTTGAAGAGAAGGGTATAAAGCCCACCAGCCTTGAGCTGTGTAGTGGTGAAAGTATCTTCCCTCACATGATCCATTAGCTTTGTGATGAGCCAAAATGATGTTAGTGATCCAGAAATATTCAGCAACCTTATTAATGTTCTTATTGTTGTATGCAGCCCAACCCTCAAAGTAAAGTTTTTTTTTATCTAGAAGAAAGCAGGCAGCTACAAATGATTGGAGAAAGAGTCATTTGTGACATCGTAATGGTTTGATTTCTATCCTAACGGTGATTAATTGATGGAAATGAGCTCTTCATTTTTGAGTGTTGCTGGGGTTATTGCTTCACCATATGCTGTGCTGCAAGGCTTAAATTACCTGGTGTCTTTCCCAAATCGTACTAAAAGCATGCCAATTCCTGCTATGGGACATAAAGAAATAGAGAGGTTTAGAGCAGGTGGCGTGTTAGCCATGGACAAAAAGCAATGAGCCCTTTCCAACATTATTTCCTCCGAGAGGAGCTTACACAGCAGGAAATCTGTCTCATGCTGTTAACCTCGCCATGCTACACTTGACAACAATAAGAGGCTATGATCCACTGTTAGGAGTATAAGATGACGCTGACTTTTTATACATCCTTTTGCATCAAAAGTGTAAAGGCATGTGTAAAATATAGAAAAAAAATATCTATCGACCTTTTTACTTACATTTAAAACAAACAAATTAAACAATACAGCATGAACAACAGTTGGGAGTGGATGGATCTTCGAGGATATCATGAGCTTTCATTAAAAGGCATAATTTCTAAATAGTTAAGATTAAATAAATATAATTCCAAGTGGTTTGGTGTAAAATGTTCTCCTCAAGAGAGATTAATTGTGCTAGTGGTGGTGATAGAAACAAATTGTCTAACCAGACCCCAGAGAGGTCCTTCACAGAAAGCTTTTGCATGAAATAGGCGATTACAAGGATGAGGTATTGTTTAATAAAGGTTTCCAGATAATATCTTGACCTTAATCATATTGTTTTAAAATCAGTTCATGGGTGAGAAATACAAGGAAAAGACCTTTTTTTGACTTACCCCTATTTTACTATAATCAACACTCCATATAAGTACTTAGAAATGTGCAATTTTAGCTGTAGAAACCAAAATGGCTATATATGTTCTGTTGACATGACTCCTGTTTCTGATGACTAGCAAGAAATGGTGCACATCAACTCACTCTAAATGACTGCATTACCATCTCAGTTGTTTTCTGCTGATTTTTTTGCTATCTACAAAACTCCTAAAATATACTCTCTTAGATAGCACTCACCGGAAGTCCAAAACCTTCTTTGAATTTGCACTTTTTCATTTTGGGAATGAAGATTTTTTAGAATTTTTATTTGCAGATGTTCGATTTGTTACTAAAGACCTTTCAACCAAGTTAAATGCAAATAAACCTTAAGCTGAACATGAAACATTTTGTTTAATATGGTAACTCCAACCTTAAATTTAACTGTAAACTTAAACCTGATACTTACCCTTAACCTAAACCTCATGGTGTTGCTAATACTGTTCATTTTGTAAACAATGAAACACCGTGGAGAAGATCTGAAATGGACCATTAAAAGTGTGACCGATTTTTGAAAGCACTCTGAACTTTTAATCATTTTTTTTAAAACACGAAAATAAAAAGCTCTATTTCATCACAAGAACAGTATTAAGTGTAGGCTCCTGTATCATTTTTTGTTAAATGTAAATGAGTTGGTGTTTGGTGTTAAGAAGGAATTGTTGGAATGAACCCACTGGAAACAAATAGTAACTCCTTCAGCCTTTGCTTCCCCCAGATAGAGAGTCCAAATAGAATTTCACAGCAGAAACACCCTGGCACACGCATCCTTGTTGTAAGATTACTAAATCTGAAATAGGATCTTCTTTTCAAATTTTTTGGACTATTCAGTCATGACTGAGCTTTTCTGCAAACAGCATTCTCTATTACTTGGCTTTACAAACCTAAACATGTAAATCCCTCTTGCAAATGTTATGTAGAGTCTGTGCTATTGCTTTTTTATCTCCATTGGATTTCCAAGGGATGTTGATGAAAGTGCCAGGTAGTTTGGCCACAGTAAAATCAATGTGGCAAACCTCTGGCAGTTGGTGTACACTACACTGCAAGCACAAAATACGCTGATAGGCCTAATTAGAATTTCATGCATTGATTTTATTGTTCTAGGCCTGAAAATAACACTCATTTAAAAATTAGTTCAACCTGGCTTTGTCTCCTGCTCTCAAGATGAGATCCAACACTAGAATTTATTCATTTTTTTTATGCATCTCTTTCCACAATACTCATTTTATTTCATGTTGTGTTCAGTGGTGTTATAGAATACATTTACTCAAGTAAAATGCAGATCCTATTATTACCATAAGTAAAGGTCATTGAGAAAAAAAAAATACTGAATGTATTTATTCATTTAACTACAAACATTCAAACTTAATTCGCATCCATTATCCATTTTTTTCTTCCATACAAATATGCGTTAACACACTTTCATTTGTGTGTGTGTGTGTGTTTATTTATTTCTTCTTTTTTCTATTGCAAATCCGAATATATCCTCAAAACTGGAGGGAACATGGGCAAAATGACTTAAAACAGCCTTTTCAGCATTCCATATTTCTGATTGGTTTGCGGTTCTTACTCCTGCGCTCTGATTGGCTGTCCTCTCTCGAAGGCTGATTGTAATAGCCAGTCTGAGCGCAGGGGGCGGGACTTATCTGAATACAGGTGGGCGAGGAAAGGAGCGCCGCGGAGAAACAGAGCGCTAGAGTGAAGACGGAGACTGGAGAGGGAAGCTCAGCGAGTAATATCACACTCTGCGGCTGCGGACTGTTGTTCACTTCCCAAGTGCTGATGGACGTCCTGAGTGGAGGACAGCACTGTCCTGACTGATACGGTGAGTAAGTGTAGAATCAAACCCCCAGAAGTACCTTTCCATCATTCCATCATTGAAACTCCTGAAAGCATGGGAATGTGCTCGGTGTGTGTCCTTTCTCTGATTAAATCGGGTTAAAAGTTGGTGTTTAATTAATTTTGCATGAGCTACATCTGTGGAAACATTCAGAAGATGCACACTTGGACATCTCCTGTTTTAGTCTTCTGCATCATGAGCTAAATGGGAGTGTTGGACCCCACTCCAGTACTGCTGTTGGAAAATGGTTAAAGGTGCTGAAAAAATACTATTACACGCTGAATGACTAAAAATGACCAAATTGCAAAAAAATTGGGATATATCTAAGGCTTTGAGAAAGAAGCCATGGAATGAAATGAAAATGGATGATTGGCACCAACTGCAGATGAAGTTTTTTTAGGGAACTTTACTGTATTTCTGAAAAATACATTTAGCAATATGTGTCATTAGATTAGATTTCAATACATTCTGATTTTGTTAATCCCAGGAATTGTAGTTAGTGGTTTCTTGGATATTTCTTTTATGTGCCTTTGTTCTTTTTCAGTGCGTTCCATGTTCCCTTGCCATAATGAGTAAATATTGGAATCATCGCCTTCTCATCGTACTTTTTGTCTGGACTTACACTGTAAGCCAGCGAATGATGGATACATTCCCTTTCAACTTTACACATTCACTCTACAATGCTACGATATACGAGAATTCTGCTGCAAAAACGTTTGTCGAATGCCCGGTTAAAATGGGCATTTTCATTAAGGAGCCGTCCTGGGACATATGGTATAAAATACAATCTGGGGACCACGAAAAACTGTTCAAGGCTGAAAAGTACGTTTTGGGTGACTTCAGTTTCCTACGAATACGGACCAAAGGAGGTAGCTCTGCTACACTGAACAGGGAGGTAAAAGACCAGTATGTGCTCACTGTACTAGCAATTGAAAGACATTCAGGTGCAGAGGCACAGACCCAAGTTCAACTTCATGTTCTGGACACAAATGATCTCAGACCTCTTTTTTCGCCAACCTCCTACAGCATTTCTGTACCTGAAGACACTCCTATCAGAACCAGCATAGGAAGAGTCTCAGCAACAGATGCAGATACTGGCACCAATGGAGAGTTCTACTTTAGCTTTAAAGAGTGGACTGCTATGTTCTCCATTCATCCTACAAGTGGTGTCATAACTCTGACAGGAAAACTGGATCACTTAGAGATGTCACTGTATGAGATCGATGCGCTCGCAGTAGACAGAGGCTTGACGCGGTATGGGAGGAATGATGTCAGTAGTACAGCAAAGCTGACAGTGCAGGTTCTGCAGGCCAATGAACATGCACCTGTTGTCACAGCTGCTCCGATAAGTCCACGGAACACCACCAGGGATCCTACGTATGCTTTTGTGTCTGTGGAGGATGATGATGAAGGGCAAAATGGTGAAATAGCCTCTCTGAGCATATTGGATGGAGATCCATACCAGCAGTTTAAAATCATTAGAGCAAACCAAGGAAGCAAAGAATACAAGATCAAAGCAATCAAAGATGTGGTCTGGGAAGGATTTGACTTTGGCTATAACCTTACCTTGCAGGCCAAGGATAAAGGAAATCCACCAAAATTTTCTCCAGCAGTAGTTGTAAGAATGAAACCCCCATATGAAAGCACAGAGTCCGTTCACTTTGAAAAAAGTATCTACAGAGTCACTCTCAGTGAGTTTGCCCCTCCACATTCTCCTGTAGTGATGGTCAAAGCTGTACCGAAACATTCAAATGTGAAATATTTATTACGATATAAAATGCAACAGCACAGAAACCCATTCACTATTAATCCAAACACTGGCCTAATTACTACAGTGGAACCTGTTCAAGCAGAGCGTGTTAACCAGTATGAGTTTGATGTGATGACTAGTAACCGGCGAGCAGCAGCTCAGGTAGTGGTTAACATCATTGACATGAACAACAATGCTCCAAAATTTCTGAAGTCTACATATGAAGCCGCTGTTGATGAGCATGTGCCTATAGGAACTACTGTGCTAGCAGTCAGTGCTAGTGATAATGATGACGGAGAGAATGGCTATGTTACTTACAGTATTGTTGGCATGAACAAAAAGCCTTTTTCTATTGACTATTTCACTGGTGTCATCAGCACTACTGAGGAGTTAGACTATGAGCTGATGCCAAGCAAATTCTATCTAAGAGTTCGAGCCTCTGACTGGGGTTCCCCTTACCGCCGTGAAGCCGAAACTGTGGTCTCAATCACAGTGAAAAACTTGAACGATAATCAGCCACTCTTTGAAAATATCGACTGTGAGGTAATGGTGCCAAGATCCTTAGGAGTCGGTGAGCAAATAATAGTGGTGTCTGCTATTGATGCAGATGATTTGGGAATTGTCAGCTATCATATTACTGCAGGTAATGATAAGGACCTATTTGATTTGGATTCAAATTCTGGTGTGCTGACCCTAAAAAAGTCACTAATTAGTGGTGAGGTCCAAGAGCAACTGTTTTACACTTTACAAATAGAAGCTAGTGATGGCGAGACGTTCAGTTTGCCCATGTATATGAATATTACTATTGTTAGTGCTTTAAAAAAAGTACGCTCAAAGTGTGTGGAAACAGAGGCTCTGAGAAGTTTAGCTGTGATGCTTCTCTTTGGTTCTAAACTGCACACTGAAACAGAATTAGTGGATGAATATGCAGACATGCATTTAGGTAACCTAAATGCACCACAGTTTAAAGAATCTATTCCCAGCCAGATAGAGGTTAAAGAGGACCTTCCTGTGGGGACAGGGATTGTGCTTCTTAAAGCAACAGATGCAGATACTGGCTTCAATGGGAAGCTGCTTTTTGTGATATCAGGGGGCAACACTGATAGTTGTTTCATGATTGAAACGGATACTGGCTGGCTTAAAATCCTTGAACCCCTTGACAGAGAAACTACTGACCACTACACTCTTAACATTACAGTATATGATCTTGGTATACCTCAGAAAGCCTCGTCACACATCATAGAGATCAGAGTTCTGGATGTCAACGACAATAGCCCAGAGTTCTCAGAGAATGAATATTCACTGGACGTTAGAGAAGACTGTGCTTTGGGAACGGATATCATCCAGCTTGTGGCTACTGATAAGGATTTGGGGATTAATGGGGAGGTCAGCTACTCCTTTCTGACCAAAACAGACAAATTTGTCATCAATGAAGAAACAGGGATTGTGACAGTTCAAAGCTCACTGGACAGAGAAGCAATGGCACTCTTTACTTTGTTGGTCGCTGCTTATGATAAGGCAATCCATGAGCCTCAGCAGATATCTACTGTGATACTGAACATCATGTTAGAGGATGTGAATGACAATCCTCCTGTTTTTTCTCATTCACCCTACTATGTGAGGGTGAGAGAAGATATTCCAGTGGGCTCCTTGATCTTATGGCTGGAGGCTCATGACCCTGACTTGGGTCAATCTGGACAAGTGAGGTACAGCCTGACCGATGATGTAAACGGAAGCTTTCAGGTGGATAAAGTGAGTGGAGCAGTGTACCTCTCTCAGCCCCTTGACTACGAGAGGAAACAGGTATATAACCTGACAGCGAAGGCTAAAGACAGAGGAAAACCAATCTCTTTGGCCTCAGAGTGCTTCATTGAAGTGGAGGTAATTGACATTAGTGAGAATTTGTATCATCCATCTTTCCCCTTCTTTGTGGACTGGGGGAGTGTGAGTGAGGATGCGCCTGTCGGATCTTCTGTAATGAAAGTTACTGCACACGATGAGGATGAGGGAAGAGATGGAGAGATACGCTATTCTATACATGATGGCTCAGGCCTTGGGGTTTTCATTATTGATGAAATGACTGGTAAGTGAATGAGTGAATTTTTAACTCTTCTAGACAACTAATAAATATTTTGATCAAACCACTTTTCAAATACTTAGCACCTCCTCCCAGCCCCCACTTTACACCATTCACCAATGGTCAAGATCCCCACAGGGCCACCAATAAGCAGATATTTTTTTTTTTTTTTATGGTGGATCAGTTACAGCACAGCTAGGACAATTATATTGTAGTATAATGTTAGTGTGTATGTATGTGTGTTATATAGTTTGTGCCAACAGAAATGCTGGTAAGACTTTTTAAACACTGTTTCACCTCCTGGTCACAACATATATGCTGGAGTATTTAAAACTCCAGCGGAACTACTGTATATGATTCACTATGTCCAGAACACATCAAAAATACATGAACATGCTATTACAATTTCAGTGTCACTTATGTTCCAGAATGACCCACCACCCAAATAGTTCCTCCTAAATGGTGGTACTGGGGGTCCTGAGTAATGATCTAGAGAAACAGCCAACTACAGTGAATGGAACTGACAAAATAGACAATAATTGTAGGTATAATAAATAATAATAATAACAATAAAGGTATAATAACTAATAAAGTGGGTCCTAAGTTCATATATGTATGTGGAGTTGCCACCAATAAATGTTTTTTGCCATGGTATCACTATAGAAAAAAAATACTTTTAAGTGGTTCCCCATGAATCAGCTTGAGTGAATATCCCCACTGTGTAAAACAAATGGGGCTTTTTTCTAAAAGAGATTAAATGGATTAAATGTATACTTTTTGGTTTCTACTTAATTCCTTAAGTGATTTCACTGTTATTCTAAAACACATAAAACTGTTAAAACAAAAACACAAAAAAACACTGCTGTCTGTCAAACCAGTTGACTAGTATTATGCAGTAATGTAAAAGTGAAGTAATTTGTGCCAAAAAATGCATTAAATTTGTTATATTATGACAACAATGATATGTAAATCATTAATCATTGGGTGATGTATTTTACATATTTCAATGATGATGTTTCTGCCTGAGTTCACCTTTACTGTAACATTAGAACAATGCCATGACCACTCTCTATGTAAGCAGACACTCCAGTAAAAACACAGAAAAATTCAAGTATCTTTGCTCAGCCTCAGAAGGATATCTCCATTTTCTTTTTCAGTTGGTTTGCAGATGCTTACCTGTGTATTAATACTGAATTGAAGCAATGCATAATATGCACTTACTTCAGAAAGGGTTAGCCATACTGTTATCTAACTGCAATGTTTGCTATGTAAAACTACAATGGTCATGTGATCAGAATTTATGACAGGAAGATTAGCACTCTCTCTGCCAAAGCAGAACACTTGTTGGCAGAGCCTGAACAGTGCTTAGCATGTAGTGCATTATGTTTCTTTTTGTTTTTGTCATAGGTGTCATAAGGACACAGGAGCTACTGGACCGCGAAACCACCGGTCATTACTGGCTGACAATCTATGCCACAGACCAGGGGGTGGTGCCACTCTCGGCATCTGTGGAGGTCTACATAGATGTTCAGGATGTCAACGACAATGCTCCACAGACTTCAGAACCTGTCTACTACTCCTCTGTGCTGGAGAATTCTCCCAAAGATGTATCCATTTTGCAGATCCAAGCTGTAGATCCTGACTCCAGGACCAGTGATAAACTGACCTACAGGATCACCAGTGGGAATCCTCAGGGATTTTTTACCATTCACCCCCAGACAGGTAAATAATATTTAATAGAGCTGGATCATGGAGACCCATTTACCTTTATAAACATTGTGTATTAAAACTACTAAATACCAATATTAAGGCCAAAGAATACTGAACAAACATTCAGCAGGAGCCTTAGTAATGTCCACATTTATCTTTAGCATGTCTGAAGAAAAAATCCTGCCTTGCCAAGCCAAACAGAGTAAAAGGAGAGAGCTTATTAAGACTCTTGAATCAATCCATAGCACACCATCCAGACATTCTCTTTTTCAGAGCTTGCTAGTGGTTGTATGGTTACTGCTGTCTGGCTTTATGTTTTTGACTTGATTTACATTCTGCATTAGACCACTTCAATTTTTTCCTGTTTTGTGGAGTGTTTTCATTATGCAAATTTATGTCCAGTCTTTTAAAGCCTAACAGATGTGAAGCTGTCTATATAGTTAGGCAGGAGCTTCCACCCTGCTCATGCAGAATGCCAGCAGTATTTTACTATCAGCATCTGTATTTCCATAAGCTGTCACTACAGCAACCAGGAGGTGCTTAAACAAATTAGAAACGTTAGCAATCCAACGCAAAGGAAAGTACTTATTGAAAGCGTTTTAACCTTCAGTGCTGCATTATCCACAAATAGGTAAAAAATAGGTCCAAATTGAATGTGCAGAAGCATTGTTACAGTTCAGACACCAGCTGGGTTATAAGTGTTCTCAGGACAATATATAAAATGTACTTAGTCCATTTGATTCCTAAATACATTCTTATAACTCAAGTCTATGAAGTGTGTTTTCAGGTGCAGACAGAGATTGGTTTATGGCTAGAACAGGTAGCATAGTACCAAAGCAAAATAAAGCATTGAGTTGCATGTTGATTTTTTGAAATCACCATTTATAATGACTTAAGTTTAGATGATTATCTGGAAAAAAAAAATGTTTTGCAAAAACGTTCAGGCCTAAACTGTTAACTGATTTACTTTTCGCCATTAATGTGCAAAACAGTCTGCTGAAAGAAAAAAGTAAAAGTAATTTTACTAGTTTTTGTCCTTGAATAAATGCGCATAAAGTAGACTTTCATCAAGTCCCTTAATAACAGAGCCACAGCTTTTCTCTTTTTGTGTCTTTCCATTTATAACTTTAACAATGGACAGGAATATTGATTACTTGAATATAAAAGGCATCGTATGGACTAATGTACTTTTGATCTGTTGTATCCTGACTTCTTATACACATAAGTTTTCATCAGCTGAATCAACAGTGCTAAGCTATTGATGTAAAAACTCAAGTATTTTAAAGTCAGAAACTCTGATGTAAACTTTGCACCTCCTACACAGGTTTGGTGACAACCACTTCTCGAAAACTGGACCGTGAAAAGCAAGGAGAGCACATACTTGAAGTAAGCCATTAAACAGGAGATGTTTAAAAATCTGTTCACACCTGAGCCAATGTATTCCCTACTGAATCTCATTTCCTCTTACCAAGCCGTATTAAGTGTTCTGCATCTGCATAAGAAATAGCCCAGCTTAAAAGGCATTTTTCTACATTAAATTCTGTTCTGCAGATGTACTGCGGGGGTATACATATGAGGAAAGGACTAGAGCTGTGATTATGGGGATGTCTTATATCATGTAAGGTTGATTGATTACACTTTTTGAACATCGTATTTGATGTTCAGACATATTTGGAGCGGGCAGAGAAAAAAGTCAAGCAGAACTCTGAAACTTAGCTAACATAATTATGTCACACTGTCTGACTAGTACTTCTGCTTGAAACAGTCTCCTTGCATTTGCTCAGTTTAGAATGATGTACACTAATGATCATATTCAGAGGTACTGAGAGTCGCGTCGGCTTTTTCAGGTGTGTCGTCCTTTTTTCTGAACAGATCACCGTTTCTGATGATGGCAGTCCCACTATGTCTACAGTTGTTCGCGTGGTGGTGAAGGTGCAGGACAAAAATGACAATTCACCTCAATTCCTTGAGAAGATCTATAAAATAAAGCTCCTGGAGAGGCCAAAGGCGATCAAATGGGAGCCTGTTTATCGTGTCATTGCCCACGACAGAGATGAGAGTCCTTACTCCGAAATCACATACAGCATAGAAGAGGGGGACGATCACAGGAAATTCTTCATTGAGCCCAAAACAGGGCTGATCTCATCCAAAGAGGCTTTTGCAGCGGGGGACTATCACATTCTCACAGTATATTTCTTTCCTTCATTTCACTTTTTTTGAGACTGTGTTAGCAGGGCCAGAACTTTAGAGAGGTACAATAATGTGCAATAGAGTCTTTGAGTCTGGCACCTGAGAAATGTAAATGTAAAGTCATTTTTCTGGGGAGTAAACTCTGATTTGTTCAAAAGAAACAACAAAACATTAGAACAAAAAACTAACGAATAAACAATACACTGTTATTTTATTTGTAATAGCTTAACTGTTTCCAAATGTTTAACTATTCTCATTGAATCCTAGTGTTAATCCCATGTTTACAAGGAAAGAGAGGCACAAGTATGTGGCAGACTTCAGGCTTCTTTATCCTGATTGACACAATGGTCCAAAGAAACTAGGCAAAACAGACACAAAACGGTGAACAGGTGATACTGGGTCGGGCTGGCAAACCTTAAATGCCTGGCAGACCAGGTGCGGGGGACTGGATGTGATTAATGAGTGGTCAAAGCTCCAGCTCAGAATTCCGGGGACTGGGACCGTGGCCATTGCTGGGGTTCAGTGGTCACCGTGACACCTAGTATTTAACATCACCAGATTTTATCAGGTGTGCCTGACAGAAAGGAAAATGATGGCTGAAGCAAACCAAGAAGGCAGGAAATAAAATTGAAAATTCCTGTTGCTGTAGTTTTTGTAACCAACATACAAAAAACTAAACATTCTTGTTGTGTTTTATTATTTTTACTTTTATACTGTTCAATAGTGTTTTACTGGAAAAATGACAAAAACAGAAAAAGTTAGACTTTTGCAGCGCTATTAGTACTGTGTAGTTTTTATGGATGTTAAAGGTAAAAGAACAGAAGCTTAAGTTGGACAGTTGTGAGAGTGAAAAATATTTATTAAACATTCAAAATAAGGTAAATGTTCTATACCTAAATTTTGAATTGTTTAAATCCTTACATCTTAGCTAAGAACAAATTTAGAAACCTTTACTTGTTGTCAATTTTATCCCAGAATAGAGCATCATGTTAGCAATCACCATAGCTGGATGATGGCGAAGGGTTGTGCCATCACATGGAATACTTGTACAGTTTATCAACATTTAACATATGCAACATTTTGAGTTTTTGTCCAACATTAAAGCACATGAATATGTAGGCCACTTTGAAATTAGGCAGTTTACACCCCAAAGCATCATTTATTTTTGCGAATCAGCACTGATAACTAGCACACCATCTTCCATAGTCCAAGACAACAGTGAACCCTCACACACATACACTCCTTTCTTGCAGATTAAGGCACTGGACAATGGCCGGCCTCAGAAGTCCTCCATCTGCCGGTTGCACATTGAGTGGATTGTGAAGCCTGAGCCATCTAAAGAGGCACTGGTGTTTGAGGAGACCTCGCTGCAATATTCTGCCATGGAGAGTGATCCAGTAGGCCATATGGTGGGAGTCATCAGCACTCAGCCTCAAGAGTCTCCTGTCTGGTTCGATATCAAAGGTAATCGATATAATTCTCTCCACTCATTTAAAAAAAGCCAGAGAATAGGACATATAACAACAATACCAAATACTTCACTGTTGTGATTGATATTTAGTCGCGGTAATGGGTTTACCTTCTGCTTCATTACCTTCATCTCTACTCTGCGCTAATCAGCTTTCCTTAACTTAATCTCTCCTTTCTGTAATCCCCGCCTTGCTGCTTCACCCTCCCTGCCTTTACGTACAAGGAGACGCACATGCTAAAGAAGTGTTTCACATCGTTCAGATGGCTTGTGACCTGAATTGTAGAACAGAAGGTATCTGCTGATGAGTCATTGTTTTACCTCTGCTTCTCTGAGTGCTGAATTTACTCTTAGCAGTGATGTTATTGCTCCTCATAGTTTCTCTGACATACTGCAAAAACTTTACCCTATAAAAACCTAAAAGAAAAGTACCTCCTGTATGTGACAAGTACTAACGTAGGTGGTGATTTTGACCATACTTGGAAAAACAGGTGGCAACGATGACAGCCGCTACAATGTGGAGAAGGGCAGTGGCACCATCATCGTTGCCAAAGCGCTGGATGCAGAACAGCAGTTAAATTATAACCTAACTGTGGAAGCAACAGATGGAACCAGATCCATCAGCACCCAGGTATTTCATTCCTTTTGGCTCTCACTGAAAAAAAGAAAATCATGTTTGTTGGCTTTTATCAGCTGAATAAAAGACAGGGATAGAAAAATGCATGAAATGTTGATAATGACGAGGTAAAAAACAGTTTTCAATCTCAGTGCTTATGCAATCCTAGTGCATTTGTGCCATTCTCTGTGAGCTGGTTGAGTGCACTCTGAGCATTTGGCATATTGCATATATTAAAATAGCCAGAGTTGAAAAGTTGAGTTTTAACCCATTACCTGGAGCTCAAATGTAGCTGGTCACACACATATCATGTCACGCAGCCTAGCCTAAATCAATACGCTCTTGCCTTAAACTGTGTTGAGATTCTTCATCTTAAGTAGACTTACTTGTGTAGTTTCTGGTACTCGATGCACTAATTGATGAAAAGGGCAGAAGTGCTGACAAATTCCACTGAAATTGGAAATCTTAACTTCAGAACTGAAATGGGATTCAAACTGGAAGATACTTCCCCATAGTACCCTTCCATTGTTGGCATACTTGTTAGCTATATTAGCTTCTTAGCTCTAAAAACAATATTTTTCAGCTTCTATAGCTTCTTTGGTAATTGCGCTTACCCTGAGCAAATTAAATCTTGTTTCAGATTTTGGTGAATATAGCCTAATCTAATTAGGTGAGCGTAGCCTAATGTAGGAGTCTTGCCCAAGGACACTCATTAATGTGGTTTGCTCGCCTGCATGAGGAATCGAATCACTATATATACCCCCCAATGTCCATTGGGGCCTGCAAACTTACCCATTTGTTTTCTCTGCTCTAGTGCTTTGAGTTGTAATCCTTCTTTATGAAGGATTATTTAAATGTTTTCAAATCAGTCCACAGATGGGAACCAGTTTTACCGAACTTACAACCCAGCAACAAATCTGAACCGTGTGGCGGGCAGTTTTAATGACACCATGCTTTAAACTGTCTGCTTGTTTCCAGTCACTATTAGCAATATTACTGTCGAGTTCAGTTGTTCCTCTTAAATTCAATTTATGCTAGTGATGCTAATAATTCACAGTTCTAGACTTTGAGTTTCTGTTCCATTTTTAAAAAGTTTCCAATTAAATCTAGCTACATTAAACTGCAATTATGGGCCTGTAGCAGGTAGAGAGTAGATAGGTCATTTAACATTATAATAATAATCATATTTAAGGGTGACAGTGACAACAAAATTCTGAAGTGAACTGGTCTTCGGCAAGGAATATATACCCCTCTGTTCTAGTTTCAGTTTCGGATGGTGACTCCTGTATCACTGGCGTTGTGTTGTGGTTTGTACTCCAATGATGCAGGTCTGCTTTGTCCTTTAGTGTCATGCTGTAGAGGTAGTTTTCCTAGGGCTATACCTGTATATGTCAGCTGAGGCAGTCAGCCTTATCGGGTCACAGTGCGAGACTCATCTATCAGTAGAAGCAGGCTTGCCTTAGGGCCAAAACTGTGATGCGAAGAGGAGTAATGTTTTCGAGGAGTGGGATGTTTGGGCTCTCAGCTTGCTTTTTCCCTTTTTAGAGAGCTCTACCCCTTCCCCCGAGACCAGCCACTGCAGTTTGTTATATTGTAATGGGCTTCTTGCATTTCAACGTCTTCTAGGCCTGTGTAAATCTTATCTGCACTATGCAGCTCAGCTGAGACAATATGCACTTGGTATTGTTGCTTATCATAAGCTGCCATGCTTTATTTGCTATAATGCTGGATTTTTGCAGTGTGAAAACTGCAGGTTTTTCTTTGAAGCCGCAGATGCCTTTGCATAGTACATTCCTTTTTTAACAGATTTTACTAAACTGTATAGAATCTGTTGATAGTAATATACTGTGTGTTAAAGTATCAATGATTTTCCTCAGAATTCCTTAGAAGATCCATGATCTTAAGTCCATGTCCTCGTCCTAACTAAGTAACACGTGCTCTTTCTGGGTTGCCATATACACAAAGAAAGTAATTCCTAATCTCAGGTGTGCATTTATTAGTAGTTCTCTCACCTCTCACCAATCACAAGGCTTAATGTTGGTACCTGCCTACACAACTTAAGCAAAACTGGGAACCCTTCAGTTCCACGTCCTCTTCTCTAACCAGTAGGCCAAGACTTCCCCAGAAGTGAACTAAAAAGGTAAATCTTCTGTCTGTGAGCTGCTCATTTTTTTTTGTTCAACTTGTTCAACACTAGCGAACAGAAGGGGAAAAAAAAACCCTTTCCTTTCTGCGTTGTCACCATGTAAAGCTGTATTTTTAGTTTAGTTTAGTAGGGTCAACAGGAGCAGCTTTACTGAGGTTGTTTCACTTATTCCTTCCTGCTTCAGCTTTTTTATTTAGCTCCGTTTCAGAAGGATTGTAGGATGAGACTGTGGAGAATGTTGAGCAAAGGGCTAACGTGAGAGTGTTGAACAGATTGTGGCCCTTAGAATATTAAGGTCATAACCAGAAAGCTCTCAAATATGTTTATTTATTCTTTCAAAATTTGAAACTTTCAAAAAATTTCAAAAAATCTGTATGTTTAACACTCAGATGAAGTATCATACTAATATTTTTAACATCTTAGGGGTTTTTAACATCAATATTAGAATTAACATTTATTTATTTTTCATTCTGACCTTCTAAACAGATTTCAATTCAAGTTATTGACACAAATGAGCATCGACCAAAGTTTGCCCAACCCGTGTATGAAATCAGTATTCCAGAGGAGACTCAGCCTGGGATGAAGATACTGGAGATCACTGCAACAGATAAAGATGAAAAGAATAAACTATTCTACACACTATTGAGCAGCACAGACCCACATAGTCTAAAGAAGTTTCGGCTTGACTCTGGAACAGGCTTTCTGTACACTACTGAGGAACTGGATCATGAAACCATGCACAAACACACACTCACTGTAATGGTAAGGCAGAAATCATACTGATTTATTTCTTAAAATGACTATTTTTCATTTTAAGTGCCAAATGAAAGGAAATTTTTTCTTACTTCAGTTCTCGGGAATTATGTGAATTAAACATTTGAATATCATATATGAACAGGTCAGAGATCAGGACATTCCAGTCAAACAGAACATGGTCCGAGTGATCATCAACGTAGAGGATGGTAATGATAATGTACCCTGGTTCACCAGCTCTCAGTACACTGGCCGTGTGTTGGAGACGGCTGCGATTGGCTCTTCTGTATTACAGGTCACTGCACTGGACAAAGACAAAGGTCAAAATGCAGAGATCCTTTACAGCATAGAGTCAGGTAAGAGCCAGTTCTTATTAAAAATGGAAAATCCTGAAGCAATAATAATTAAATACCTACATACAAGCAGCACCTGAGCATATTAAGACCTTCCAGGCTGTTTTGTGTTGGATGTGTGACAAGGAATTATGATCAGGAAATGGCCAAATAATTGCATACAATGGGTGCTATAATTGCTGCCAAAAACTAATTATGCAGATGAATTACCAGCATTGACTGCCCTCTCTGGAATATCTAATATAATTTGCTCATGTCACAAGGCATTAATTGAAAATAAGATGCAGTGTAAAAATGCGTAGATGCACTGTGATGTGTTGAAATGAAGGCCACCATTCCTCTGCATTGACTGAAACATTGAGAGCTGATTATGATTGATTACAATAGGTCTGGCCTGAAAAATCTGAATACTTAAGTGTATGATTCTATATTCAGTATTTAGATGCTTTAAAAATCTTTTTCTTCAAGGAACACCAAGTATTTGCAGCCATATTTAAAACATATTTAATTAGCAAATGCCTTTAAAATTGACAGTAATTGTTCAAGTATGTAACATGTTCAAATAAACATTTATAAATAATAATGGTTAAACATCTACATAAAAACTGCACTGCTTTTCACTTATCCATTGAAGCTAAAAAGGAACCTTGAGAAATCATTGTGTGGGAACAATTTAGGGAAACTAATGCTTGCCAATAAAAGAGAAAGAAAAAACAGGACCCTTTCTTGTTGTTGTGATTTCTGGCAATGGATGAGGCTTCTACCTCCACTTGCATGATGGTCTGTTATTGCATTAAGATGGGCTTGTAGCTCCATAACCTTCTTGGTCCTTGTCTGAAAATGGACAAAGCAAAAAAATAAATAAATAAAAGTAGATACCTGAAATAAATTAAAATTGTACTGATGATAACATAATAACTACAATTTATGACTGTACTTGAATGAGAGGCTACTGTTGTGGCTCCTGTAACAATATAGCTTGGACAAGAAATCATAATCTTTGTTGTAATTAGACACAACTGTATTTTTATACCCTATAAATAAAAGTTTATATCTATGTATCACTAATCTATCACTTTTTTTCTCTTTGATGTGTCACAGGAAACCATGGAGATACATTCAGCATAGATCCATTCCTGGGCATAATAAAAGTTGCAGCAGAACTTAACAGCGACCAGAGGTGTCAGTATGAGCTGAAGGTCAAAGCATCAGATAAAGGAGAACCTCCTTTGAGTGTTTTTGCAGCTGTCTCTCTCACTGTCATTGTCTCTGATAACGCAGAGCCAAAGTTCCAACCCAGCCCAGTCACAGCTGAGATCAGCGAGGCGGCCCCAGCTGGGAGTTTAGTCGTCATAGTCACAGCCTCCAGTCAGTCATCTGTCTTTTATCAAATCAGAGAAGGAAATGTGAATGGCACATTTGACATCAATCCAAACTCTGGTGCAATTGTCACCCGAAGGGGCCTGGATTATGAGAGTCTGTCTTCATATGAATTGACTGTTCAGGGGACGAACATGGCTGGAATGGCAAGCAAAGTCACTGTGTTCATCCTCATAAAAGATGAGAACGACAATGCCCCTGTCTTCACTCAGGTTGAATTTGCAGGGTTTATCAGTGAGGCAGCTGCACCCAGGAGCGTGGTCCTGACTGATGAAAATACTCCGCTTGTTATTCATGCAACGGATGCTGATGAGGAAGCAAATGCCATGCTTGTCTATCATATTGTGGAACCCTATGCTCACAACTACTTTGCCATTGATTCTGGCACAGGAGCAATTCAGACAATCAGTGGCCTTGATTATGAACAGCAGAGTGTGTTCTACTTCACAGTGCAAGCCTTTGATTCTGGCCAACCACGTTTATTTACTCGACAGGCTGCCAATGTGACAGTTCATGTCACTGATGTCAATGACTGTGTCCCAAGATTCAGCCAGGATCATTTTGAAACAACCCTTCTGGTGCCAACATACAACGGGGTGAAAGTCATCACACTAAAAGCCACGGATAATGACTCTGCACCCAATGCTAAACTGCTGTTCTCTATTTTACATGGCAACATCGGCAACAAGTTCAGGATTGATCCAATTTCAGGGGAGATTTTAGTTCAGAATGCCACACAGCTGCTTAGCAGATACATTCTAAACATCAGGGTGTCTGATGGAAGATTTACAAATGCAGCAACAGTAAAAATAAAGGTTCGAGACAACAATGATCATGGCCTGCAACTCACTCAGGAAATATTCACTGCTTCCATACAAGAGAACTCATCAGGGAGGCAAACTTTGGCCATAATTTCTGCAGTTGGAAACAAAATGAACGAACCTTTGTTTTACTCCATTCTCAATCCTGATGAGAGATTTGATATAGGTCGTACATCTGGTGTGCTCTTTACCACTGGTGTGCCATTTGATCGTGAAGAGCAGGATACATTTGATGTGATTGTGGCTGTTACAAAAGAGCAAAACAAGGCTGGAACTGCCCATGTTCTTGTAAAAGTAACAGTTGAAGATGTGAATGACAATGCACCTATGTTTGTTAACTTACCCTATAGTTCTGTTGCTCAGATTGATGTTGAAGTAGGAACTGTTCTTAGGCAGGTAACTGCGGTAGATAGTGACAGTGACAGAAATTCAGAGATTAAATACCATTTAAAGGGCCATGAAGAATATTTTCAGATAAGTCCCAATGGTGAAATCTCCTTAAAAAGGCCATTTGAGGAAGAAAGACTCAACACAAGATTTGTGTTAAATATTACTGCTGAGGATGGAGGTGACCAGACCCTCTCCTCAACAGCAGAAGTGACTATCACTGTAGTGGACAAAGCTACGCCAGTGTTTGAAAGGCCTTTTTATAAAATTGAAATTCCAGAAGATGTGCAGTTACATAGTTCCATAGTGCAGGTTTTGGCTAATGAGTCTGTTGGACCTCGCACTGTCTACACAATCCATGAGGGAGACCCTTTTGGTCATTTTTCTATTGATTTTAACACAGGAGTCATAGAAGTAATTCAGCCCTTAGACTATGAGACTCACCCTGCTCACAGGTTAAGTATCCAAGCAATGGACTCTCTAACTGGGGCCCACTCTGAAGTTTTTGTTGACATTATTTTAGAGGACGTCAATGATAATGCGCCTGTGTTTCATGTGAAGTCATATAATGTGAGTATTTCTGAATCTGCTATGGTTGGTACCTCTATATTACAAGTGTCAGCTAGTGATGCCGACACCGGCAGCAACAAAAAAATAATCTATCAATTGTGTGTCCAGTCAAATGGGATTTTTTCAGATCACTTCACAATTGATGGGCAAAGTGGAACCATCTGGACAAATGCTTTCTTAGACTATGAAACCGTACCAAAGTACGAGTTAATCGTGAGAGCTCTGGATGGAGAAGCTTCACATCTCTACAGTGAGATTAAGGTGGTAATACATATTACTGATATAAATGACAACCCACCAGTATTTACACAACAACTTTACTATGCCACTATTGGGGAGAATTCACCACCAGGCCAATTTGTTGCCTGCGTTCGGGCATCTGATCCTGATGGCACTGATGCTGGAAGACTAGAGTTCTCTTTTCTATCAGGAAATGAAGCCAGCATCTTTGCCATTGAGAAAAGCAGTGGGGAAATTGTCATTTCAAGCCATCAAAGGCCATTTCAGTCTCATTATTCCTTGATTGTGTTCACCACTGATGGTGTTTTTACAGCTTTTTCTGAAGTAAATGTCCAGGTGATAAGCTCAAATCAACATAGCCCATCATTTACACAGGATGAGTATGTTGTTGAACTTCTAGAGAACTCTGCTGTAGGCACTCTCGTGACACAGGTGGAGGTGTTTGATAGGGACCATGGAATACATGGTGAAGTTACATTATTTATTGTTAATGATGTTGCTAGAGACAAATTCACTCTGAATGCTGATGGTCAGATTTATACAGCTGAAAGATTAGATCGAGAGAACCCAATTGAAAAAGTCATTCAAATAAACATACTGGCTAAGGATGGAGGTGGCAAAGTAGGCTTTTGCATGGTAACTGTAATCCTCTCAGATGTCAATGATAATGCACCACACTTTAGGCTTTCAGAGTATAAAGCTGCAGTCTATGGGGACATTCAAGGAGGAACGACTGTGATCAAAATATCAGCTGTGGATGAAGACGAGGGAAATAATGCTGACATCACTTATGAAATTGACTCCCCTATTGGACACTTTGAAATCCATCCTCTTAGTGGGGCGATTGTCACAAAGGGAAGTTTATTTGAACTAGAAAATTCCCTGTACTCATTCTATGTGAAGGCTAAAGATTCTGGAAGCCCTCCCAGGCAGTCTGTTATTCCAGTTTCAATTAAACTGCTTCCTTCTGATTTGTCCATGCCAAAGTTTGATGAAGGATTGATTCAGCTGGAACTTGCAGAGGATCTCCCTGTCGGGACCGAAATAGATGTCATACAGTCTGAAAGGAAATGGCCTGTGATGTATAACCTTGTCAGTGGAAACACTCCAGACAGCAACAAAGATGATGTCTTTGTTATCAACAGCAAGACTGGAAAGTTGAAACTGGCCAAACGACTAGACTATGAAACAACCAAATGGTATCAGCTCTCCATCCAGGTCCATGGCAATGAAGGTGGCACAGAAATGTTATCAGTCATTAATGTGAATATACACTTGAAGGATGTAAATGATAACAGCCCACAGTTTGACTCCATCCCCTACCAGTCTTTTGTTGCTGAGAACTTACCAGAAGGGACCTCGGTGGTCCAGGTGAGGGCTACTGATCTGGACTCTGGAGTAAGTGGCCTGGTCAGTTACAGCCTAGATGAGAATCAAGAGAGCGCCGAGGCTCTGGAGTTGTTTGCTGTTGACAGTGAGACAGGCTGGATCACCACTATCAAAGAAATAGACAGAGAAAAGAGAAACAGGTACAGAATTGTGATCATAGCCAGAGACAGCGCTCCAGAGATGCAAATGACTGGCACCACTTTAGTGGAGATAACAGTGGTGGATACAAATGATAACCCTCCAATCTTCACTAAGGCACTGTACAAGGCCACAGTGAGGGAAGATGAATCTACACCTGGCACTATGGTAACTGTTCTAAGCACCATGGACTCTGACAGTGAGGAGGTCAACAGAAAGTTCAGCTGCTTTATCACAGGTTAGACTTCTTTCCAATGTAGTTTTGTAAACTGAGGTATTATTATGGGTCTAATAATGCATCAGTGAAAAGGCAAATCTTCCAAAATTTCCATCCATTATCTGCCGCTTGTCCCAAACGGGGTCGCTGGTGTCCAACCCAGCGCACACAGGGCGAGGACGGGGGATGCACCATGGACAGGTTGCCAGCCCATTGCAGGGAGGAGTGGGACGGGGACGGCACATTGCTCAAGGGTACCTCAGGGCAACCCACTGGGAAGGGGTTCGAACCCCCGATCCTCCGATCATGTGGCCAACGCCCTAACCACTAGGCCACCACTGCCCTAAATTTTCCACTAAAGAAAAAACCCTCTTAACCTAGATCTAGGTTCATTTAAGAACCTATCTTTGTGTAGGTTAAGAAGGAAATCTTAAAGTAGCTGTAGTGCTGCTGGGAGTTTAAAGACTGTGATGAGTATTCAGTAAATAAGAAATGCACTGTGTGAAATTGTAAAGTTCAGTAATGAGGAGAGGAGCTGAGCCTCCTGAGAAAACAATAAGTTGAATTACTTTTCCTGTTTATTTTATTAGCTGCAAAAATATGTATATTTATAAATGTGGTAAATGTTACTTGTGGTAAACTGTTTAGATTTCCTGATTTGTAAACTCGTTTCTGTTAGCCTGATGTACTGTAAATTTTTTGTGTGTAATTACAGGTGGAGACCCCTGGGGGCAGTTTAATCTGGAATATGCAAATGGTTCTTGCACAGTCCGAACTGCAAAAACACTGGACAGAGAGGACAGAGAACACTACCTTTTGAACATAACTGCCACAGATGGAATGTATATGGCCAAGACCTCTGTAGAGCTCACAGTTCTTGATGCAAATGACAACAGTCCTGTTTGTGAGAAGGTATCATTTAAAAACTTTCCTGTGTCGGCCCTGCAGCCAGAACAGCTATTAATCTTACTGATAACTTTGCAGTTGAAAAACATGCAAAAAAAAAAATGGCATGACACCAGTTTCAGTTCATACATTTTCAGATATGTCTCTAGTATTACCCGCAGCTGTCTTGTATCATAGGTTCTATATGCTGGATCAGTTCCAGAAAATGGCCAGGCAGGAAAGTTCATCCTACAGGTGTCAGCCTCTGATCCAGATTTCCAGTCAAATGCTGAAATTGCATACCGACTCACAGGGGATGGGGCTGAATCATTCAGATCGGACTCTGCCTCAGGTAGGAAAAACATCTCTTTTTAGTCTGCAAGATGTTTCCAGTGAAGGGAAGTGAAGTGTGAGAAAATAGCTGACATGCAGATACTAATAATCTGATCTTTAAATGCATTGCAATGTTACAAATCCTTCAATATCACAAGACACTTTTCATTAAACAATGAAAAACATATGAAGCTACATGGCTTTATAAAGTGTAAGGATTTTGACCTTAAAGTGGGATTCAAATTTTTTTTTAGCTCTGAAATGCTTCGCCATATTCTAAAATCAATCGTTTTTTTCTCTAATCCCCTCCAAGGCACTCTAACGACACTGTTGCCACTTGACCGAGAGGTGAGAGATGTGTATAATCTAACTGTGCAAGCAGTGGATGGGGGAAATCGCTCCTGTGAGGCTGATGTTGTTATCACTGTTGAAGACATTAATGACAATGCTCCTGTCTTCACCTCTGAGATGTACTATGTTAACGTGTTTGACAACACACAGCCTGGAGCATATTTGGCACGTCTACAGGCACATGATGCTGATACCGGTAGGAATACTCGTTTTTATACTATAAACCTTCTTGATCCCCCCAGATGCCCTTTCCTTACAATTCTGTCAACATATTTTTGTTGAATTTTGTTTTGTGAAAAGAAAAGACATCCCCACATTTATTTCAGTTTGCCATGTAGATAATACCAAAAAAGAAAAAAGAAGTGTAGAATATTTAGAAGCATTAATTAAGATTAATCAAGTTATTCCATTTAAATAATACATTAAAGAGAGAGGAAAATTTTGTTAAATCTTTGAAGGGAAAATTTGTAGGTAATATAATGTTTTATGGAAGTGGAGCTAGCCATCTTGAAACCACAGGAAATAAGAAATTGGTGTGCTGGCAGTGCACATATTTGTGTGCTGCTGGGGGTGATTGATTGGAGTAGTTTCTGCTTATATGGTGGTCCTTGTGTGCTCTCCTTTGTTGACAGCGGCACTCTGCTAACACCAGCACTCTTGTCCAGCTTGTCAAAGTTCCCTGCAACATGAACAGTTCAGGCTCAGATTGCTCAGATAATCCAGTCTTCGATATAAATCTGTGATTAGATCACACTCTGACTTCTACAGGCCATGAAGCATCTGAAATATTAATTAATACTACTTTTCATTCAGATCTCTTAACACTCTTTAGTATTTGAAATGTTATTTGAACTGGCACTGATCTGATACCAGGTGTCCCTATAGGCGTCCATCAAAATGCTGGATATTGGAGGCACAAAAAGAATCCAAAACAGTCCTGTAAAAATCTATCCTGAAATTACATGTGCATTGTGTAAAGATCTACTTTTAGATCATCTTTAGTGAAGTTGATCAGTCCACTCTTAAGGTTGTTCACCATTTTCTCAAGCTCAAAATTTACACTGGTCTCAAAGAGAAACAAGGGAAGGATTATAATATGAATCGCTGTAAGATCATTCTCTTCCATTCTGGGAGGCACTGGGAATATTTTCTCTTTCACAAACACTATTGCTTGCATTAATCACTGGTGTAAACAAATGCCTAAATGGATGTCTCCAATCATGGCCTTATTCTTCTTGCTTTTGTAAACCCGTTCAAAGCTAATTAACAGCATTTATTTATGAATGCTTATTAATGGGACTGGAGATGGCTATGTGATTAGGCCCATTCATTCACTGTCAAAGAAACATTTCAGCAGGAGAAAATATTCTGATGGAGCTGAGTTGGACAAGAGAACACAGCTAACGATATGGACTGCAGCAAACCAGTGAACACTGAATTATGTACTTGATCATGTTCTTGGACATTTCCATTTTTTAACCAAATTATGTTCACTGGGCACTTTATTGGAAACCTACATTGTATATCCAGCTTTTTTGAACTACAGATGAACTAACCATTGAAATGGTATGTTTATATAGCTGACTAATGAAGTAGGTGTTTCCAATAAAGTGGCCAAGGAATGTACTTATTGGAAAATTTGAAATTTGATGTGATTGGTGTGCTTTTAATTAAGTATATGAAGAAGTAACAAAAATTCTGCCATGCGTTTATTAGTTTCTCCTGCCGAAATTCCTCTTCTGACAGCTGAAAGATTTGGGATTAATCTCTTAGCAATCACAGGGGGTGTTTCTAATAATGTGGATGCCATTTCATGAGCCTCAGCAAAATGCTAGGCCTTTTAATGGTAATTAAGGTGCATCAGACAAGATTTATTACATAAAATAAATTGCTGAGGAGGTGCTACTGTCTCCAATCAATAAACTGTCAAGATAACATTTCTTGATATAGATTATATAGATATATATAATATACTATATATATCTATATTGTATATATCTATATAGATAATATACTAATCAAGATAATATTTCATTAACATGCCAACCTACTCTGTGTTTGCTCTGATCTGAAGGTAGCAGAAGGTAAAAATGGTTTGTTTAACTAAAAAAAATGCATGTATATCATGTAATAATATAATAATAGAAAGCTGTAGATGCATAATTTCATACTAGAAGGGCTCTAACCTCACAGTCGCACTGTGTCACGGGAGCTGGTGCCTCTTTTTGTTTGCATTTAAAAGGCAAGAATGTGCACAATAGCAATATTATAAGTACATTTAATATACAATATCCTCTTCTTCACAAATGTGAAATCAAAAGAAATTTAGAATCTTCAGAAAATGACAAGCTTGATCCCCTGTGTTGCCATAGGAATAGGAATAGTAATCCATACAATTTGCTTTCTTTCCTTTTGGCATGGTAGTATGGTTCATGATGGTACAGTTGTAGCTATTGGGTGGTATTTATTTACAACATTATTCTGAATGAACTACAAGATACTCAGTATTTATTTCACATTCCACTATGCTCTTGTTGTCTTATTACAAAGATGTTTTCAACTTTTCTTTTTTTAGGGCTGAACAGCAAAATCAGTTATTCACTGGAAGTGTCTGACTCAGACTCTGTTGGAGAGCTGTTTTCTGTTGGTGAGCAGTCTGGAATTATCAGTTTGGTGAAGCCTCTGAGCAGGCAAGTGAAGACTGTGCATAGACTGCGAGTGCGTGCTACCGACCATGGCTCCCCCTGGACACTTTCCTCTCTGTGCTCTGTGGAGGTCACGGTACTGGATGGTAATCACCGCCCCCCTGTGTTTGAGCGCAGGGACTATGTTACCACGGTTCCTGAAGACGTAGCCGTGGGGACCCTGCTCCTGAGCGTCTTTGCTGCTATCAGTAATACATCAGCCAGTGCCCAGATCCAGTACTCCATCACCAGTGGCAACGAGCAGAGAGCCTTTAGCATTGATTCCCACACAGGTACCAGCACTGTGCTTTATGTGTAGACACACATCCACCACATGATAAAAATTTGGGTCATGGACCAGTTTGTGAAGCTGAATTGAAAACTTCAGTGAGGTGAACGCCTTGAACTCTGTCATCTTCCTCAAACCAATGTTTAACAATTTTCGCAGCACTGCAGGGCAATCCATTTTCCTGCTAAGAGGGCACTGCTAATAGGGAATTTTGTTGCCATGAAGGAGTGTACTTTATGAGTAACAATGTGTTTGGTAGGTGTCTCAAGTATCTGCATGTATACTAGGACCAAAGGTTTGTTGACAGAACATTGCCAAGTACATCACTCTCACACACCCATAGATACTCATATGAGTAAAAGAGAATGTGATTCATTAGAAGAGGCCACCTACGGCCACCCACCTGCTTAATGGTTTCGGTATAACCAGTCTACGCTGCCTCATACACAGCAAGGTGCCAAGCATTAAGTTCTACAGTACCTCCTGTGTGGTATCACACAGCATAGCTTTCACACAGGCATCGGTGTCCTATGGGGCAGCGTAGTGGTTAGGGACTTGGCCCCAGGATCAGAAGGTTGTGGGTTTGAATCCAAAGACCAGTAGATAGCCCTGAGGTACCCTTAAGCAAGGTACTGTCCCCATCAGTGCTCCTCATGTGCTTTTAGTACCTGTCCCCTGCTGTATGGGTGATATGCAGAAGCTGAATATTGTTGTGTCTCACTGTGTGCTGTGCTATGTTTCATGATAACAAAAAATAGTTACTTTTCACTTTCATTTAAGTGTCCATAACCCTTTGATTGGTCTACCAGTTATCCTTTCTTGGACCATCTTTGGAAGGTTCTAATTGATGCATACTGGGGACATCCCACAAACCTAGCAGTTCAGAAGATGCTCTGGTCTAGTCGTTTAGCCATTGTAATTTAGCTTTTGTCAGAGTCACTCAGATACTTTGGCCAAATGTTCTGCTTCCAGCACATCAACATCCAAAGTAACTGTTCTCTTGCTGACTAATATATCGCACACATTCATAGATGGCATTGTGATGATATAATCAGTGTAAATTGTTTAACCTATCAATGGTTTGACTGTTGTGGCCTATCAGTGTGTTTTAAATTAAGATAAATGTTACCAGACTTTAGATATGCAATTTATAGAGTGTGTTTATAACCCTAAACTAAGACCTAAAGTTCTAAAAACAAGTTTTTTTTCCCAACAAAAGATGAAAAAAAAATCAAAGATCAATGTCAGATTTTCAGTGTAAATTATTCTGAGGGAAAATCAGTCCCCACAGTCCTCTTGCCTGTCATGAAGTTCCTTTGCCTTATGTCTTTCTGCAGGCAACCTATTTGTGATTGCTCCACTGGATTACGAGATGGCCCACGAGCACTATTTAAAAGTAAAGGCCACTGCTGGAAGCCATGAGGGTCTAAGTGATACAGCCACCATTACCATCCACCTTGATGACATCAATGACAACAGTCCAATATTCAGCCAGGAACTCTACTCAGCTGTAGTCAGTGAAGACTCTGACCCTGGCTGGTCTGTTTTAACTGTGAGTGCTCTAAAAGACCATGTTGAAATAATGGTACATAAGAGCAGCAAAAAAAAAAAAAAATTAACACAATATTTATTACACTTAAGTTTATCATACTATAATGCAAAAGACTCATAATAGCATCCACCGTGTCTTCGGTGTGCACTGTAACACAACTGTTTAATCTTTTCAGGTCATGGCTAAAGATGTTGATGGGCCTTCAAACAACCGCATACACTATTCCCTTTTGAACGAAAACCAGGACAGGCCTTTCATTATAGATGCGATCAGCGGTGTACTGAGAGTGGCTTGTCAGTTAGACAGAGAAAAGGTGAAATTTTATAGGCTTTCTGAGGAGTAACTTCCTTTCCATTTGTCTTATAATAAAGACAAGAGCGGCCTGACTTTGAGACTTCTGTTTGAAGTCTTAAATGTGTTTCATTGTATTACTCATAAAGGTGATGATGTGCTCAGTCCAGTTCCTTTTCTGTCTTTGTTTGAATTAGGTTGGTGGGTACATACTTACAATACTGGCTTCCGATAATGGAAATCCCCCTAAATCCAGCACTGCAGCAATCAACATGACAGTGGCTGATGAGAATGATAATCCACCTGTCTTCACGCAGTCTAACTATAGCCTCATCATCCAGGTAAGGCCATGCTGTCATAGAGAATGGGCCAAAATGAAGCTGACATACGACTCGCTCCTCTGCAGCAAGTGAGAGATTCAGCAAGCATTCATAAGAAATCATCCTTGTTGGCTTGTTGGAATGAGTCTATCTGTCTGTCTGTCTGTCTGCCTTTCTGTCTGTGTGCCTGCCTCTCTCCTCCTCTCTCTCACTTGCTCTCTCAGGAGAACTTACCTGCAGGGGCCTCTGTCCACCAGCTAAATGTTACTGATAAAGATGCCCCTCAAAACGGACCCCCTTTCTCCTACAAAATCCTTAAGGGCAATGAGGGAAGGGCCTTCAGCATAGACCAGGAGGGAGTCATTAGGACCCAAACTTTACTGAAGAGTTCTGATCAATACGCCCTCCAGGTCCAGGTCAGAAACATTCATTTGCTGCAGTTTCTTTTAGCACAGTGTTTAACAGCATGCACTGTGATATGTGGGCAACATGTTGTATGAAGGCATTTGGACAATGGCTTGACTTACAGTTAAAAAACAAACAAAAAACAACAACAAAAAAACAATTGCAGTCACAAAATGTGTACAATGTTCATTTGTTCATTGAATCATGGAAAATACATTGCAAATGGCTTTAAATTAGCCTTTAGTCCAGTTCCCCTAATCAACCTCCAAAAAATCTGTTCCTCCAGAGCTAAGAGTTGCTATAGAGCTCCCTCTCCTGTGGAAAATCTGAAATGACCTGCTAGTCCTAAACTACCAACTTTAGAGTGTGGAACAGTGTTGCACTGAATTTGCTTGATTGATATATGTACACCATTTCCATATAAGCAACAGCTTTACTTTAGCCATTAGGGTTTACCATTAGGGGTGGTGGTGGTCTAGTGGTAGGATAGTTGGCTAGAGACCTATGGGTCCAACGGTGGCAGGTTCAGATCCCACCTCTAGCATTGGATCCTGAGCAAGACCCTAACCCTGAACTGCTCCAAGGGGACTGTCCTTGTAATTAGGGCATGGAAGTCTCTCTGGATAAGAGGATCTGCTAAATGCTGCAAATAACTTTAATGCATTATATTTCAATATAGCTTTGAAATGTATTGGCTATCAAATTAGCCAATTAAAACTTAAGTTAATGTTAAATTTGTCATGTAAATTTAATCTATACAAATTCTATTAGCCTTTATTGTGTACCTTTTACATTACTGTTCTAAAATTAGATTTTTTCAGGCTTGTGAATAGTGTGGTCATACTGAAGATCATATCTTTAAAATTGAACTTTTACAAAAGAAAGGAAAACAGTTAAAAAAAAAAGGTTAATGTCAAAGTTAATGTTAAGATTTGTTAATCTTGGATAATAATTTGTAATCATTTTAAATTATCCATTTTTATAGAATTTCATTTCAGGTCAGATGATACTATTGTTAATTTTGTGGAGCCATTTGTTTTCAATGTGTTTTATTAATAAAGTAAACTATGTGACCTGTGTTTTATCAGGTCTCAGACAGTGGGAAACCTCCTCTCCAGTCATCCACCCTTCTCAACATTCATGTGGCTCAGGCAAGCGTGTATCCTCCAACTGTTCTTCCTCAGGAGGTGTTTATCCTGGTCTCAGGAGAGGAGTACCCAGCTGGAAGCATTGTGGGAAAAGTCCACGCCACTGATCAAGATAAATATGATACGCTGAAGTACAGTCTCCAGCCTCCAGGCCCTGACCTGTTTTCTGTGTCTGACTCTGATGGCCGGTTATTAGCCCGGCGAGGGCTGGATGTGGGCCGCTACCCTCTCAATGTGTCAGTCAATGATGGCCACTTCTCCTCCTCTGCCAGTGTCACTGTGCACGTGCAGCAGGTTACTCAGCAGATGCTGGATGGCTCTGTGTCTGTGCGCTTTGCTGGTGTCACTGCTGAAGATTTTGTCCAGGATCACTGGAGGAATTTCCAGAGAGCAATCAGAAGTATGGCAGGAATCCACAGCAGGGCAGGACCATACACTAGGCAAAGGTAGGCAACCACATATGACCCCCAAGCCCAAGGCCTCATACAAATACTTTTCATATGTAATGATCTGAAATAATGTATGCTTAAAGCATAAAATGAAAAAATGCTATTGAGGTCAGTAATTTCTATAGAGGATTGATCTATAGACCAGTTTAATCTTTCACTAATAAAACAATCATAACTTCTACCCCTCCTTCCCCTCATTTCTTATTATGTGGTATAACTAAAGAGTACATGGGATATTGCCCCCACCATCTCTGTCACAGTGACAATGCATAAAATTTCAACATTATGAAGAGTTAAAGCAACCTAAGACCCTAAAGAGCTGTGTCGCATAAATGCATGTGAAGAACTTTTTAGAGTTTCTTAGAACTTTCATATTATGTAAATGTATTGCTTCATTCCAGAAACCTTACATATTATGGATGTTCTTTAAACGTTTCAGAAAGGTTCTTTGATTTTCATGCATTTTATTTGCAAAAACAATTTTCCAAAGTCTCATTTGTTCAAAGGTTCTTTAGGCCACCAGAAATGGTTTGTATATGAAATCATGCAACTCCTTCAAAATGTAAAGGTCTTTTTTAAACTAAGCATCGAAGTACTGAATGCTGTAACTGATGTTGTGGATCCGTAATTGGCTAATTGGCATCTCCCGCTCCCCTTATGTTATTCATGACTGGCGCTCAGCAAATGGGCTGATTCCATGGAAGCGGACCATAAACAAAACAATGGAAGGAAGAGTTATTTAAAGAGCAAATTTACTGGACATTACTATAAATTGTTAATAAATAAAAATGTGTTTATATTATAGCATTTATTCAACTCAAAGTGCTTGCAAAATACAAAACAAATGATTGGATATATTCAATTTACTTCGGCAAATATTTCTTTTTAACCTGCCCACAGAAGCAACTTGCAGATTCTGAGCCTGCAGCCTGTGGATTCCAGCACTGATCTGGACGTGCTGATCTGCTTGGAGAGGTCTGAAGGGGATGCCTTCTTCCTGGAACTCTTACTGCAGAACCTCAATACCTCAAGTGCAGCTCTCCAGGATCTAAGTGGTCTGAAAGTGGTCAGGGTCATGACACGACACTGCTCCATTGCCATGTGCCCTGAGCACATGTGCAGGCAGGTGGTGACCCTGGATTCACGCAGCCAGATGGTGTATAGCACCACCAGAGTGAGCTATATCACACCACGTCACCACATCACTCCCAGGTGTCTCTGTAAAGGTACTGAGTATTCCCTCACTGAATAATTTGAGGGTAGATGAGGAGTAGATGAGTCTATACAACAGTGCTTGACAGTTTTTAACTTTTATAAACATGTCAAAAACTCCATATTTTAATCCTTAAAATTAAACAAAACTTGTATGTATTTATTGAGGAATAGCTCCAAAACAATATAGCTGTGAGTGGCAAAAGTATGTGTACGTTTGCTTTCAGTATCTTGCGTGGATCAGTTCAGCAAATCAACTTGGAGGAATTTTGACACATGTTTTGTATAGCATCAAATTTCCTTCATTAAATGCTCGCTTCCGATCTTTCCACAATATTTCTCCTGGGTTGAGATCAAATCTTTGACCTGAAAATAATAAAACATTCTATTCAGAACATGATACTGTTGTGTATGACATATGGGAAAAGGTTATTTGCTGGAATGCTGTGTTTCTTTTTATCCAAACAAAATGCTTGCTTACCCTGCCATGCACACCACTGCCTTATGAGCATCCACAAGTCCTCAGGCGGTGGTCCTCAAACATCTTTATCTGTGCCACATGCGTTGTGAAGAACAGATATATTCTTGTTCCTTGTAAAAAATGGTTCACCCACCTAATAAATAATAATATAATAATACATAATCACCAAAACAATTATAAAAGTTCTAATATAAAATATATAAAAGTACTGCAATATAAATTCTATTAATACATGTAGCCTTTTCAGGTTTTTATGTAAAAAAAATAATTATTTTGGTGCAATATTAAAAAAAAAAATCTTGTATTGCATCCTTGTTTTCCTTTATTAGAATATACATTGCAGTAGTTAATTTTACTTTATGAGTTTGTATGTGTGTGTGTGGAAAAGGCTTTGTATCTTAACATATCTCAGTGCTGTTTATAAAGCGCATATGAATATATATCACACATTATATTAATGAAATATTAGTGTTTCTAACATTTAAAAAAATGTTATGCAAATTTACAGTCTGAAAACTTTACTATGAAACACTTTATAATTTTACATTTATATGTCCTTTTTTGGTCTTTTGTTTGTTTTAGATGGAAAATGCCCTGAGCAGAGACATGGTTGTGCTGATAACCCATGTCCAGAAGGTTCTCATTGTGTGACTCTCCAAAGAGAGAACAAGTATCGCTGCATTTGCCCTTGGAGCAAAAGTGAAAAATGCTCAGGTAAATGAAAATATAAAAATAAAATATCATGATTCACTTAGTGGGGCTGCACAGTGGCTATGAAAATGAGTGAGTTACTTAGTGATTTGAAAAATCACTTAGTGATTTGCAGGCTCTCATGAAAACACTCTTCTCCATCCAGCCACTGCAGGTGCAGAGGTTTAGAGAAGTTAGCTCATGTAATCAGTAGCATTTTTCAGGTACTTATGAAACAAGTGCAGTCTACCGATGACTCGTCAAGTGAAATGATATGCCACTCATTCAATCATGTGTGATTTGCAGCGTTATTTGTTACATCGTGTGTAGAGCTTACACAAGTAATTAAGCAAAGTATGTGTTTAAAAATGATAGTCAAACATGACAGTGTCTGCTTAAGTTAAATGCATGAGCTGTTTAATTTTAAATCAGCGAAGAGATGCCTGAAGTCCTTTGTTCAGTGTTTCTCTGAGCTACAGCTGTCACTTAGTCAGTGAGAATCAAAGGGACAGTACTGTAGTACTGTGTGGGACTGTAATTAGGACATGGAAGTCGCTCTGGATAAAAGCGTCTGCTAAATGCTGCAAATGTAAATGCCATAATGTGATGCATTTCTGAGTGAAGCACTGTAAATACAGGGACGATCTCTGGCTTAGCTGAATGTTTCACTCAGTGACAACAGATGCTGGAAGAATAAAGAGGTAACACGTTGGTTAGCACCGTTTTCACTGCCCCCAGCAAAGACTTTTCAGACGACTTTGTTTTGTGTATCAGTATTGTGAATTTTGTTGCAGGCGGCACTTTAATGACATTCCTCGAGAACAGCTACATAAAATATCATCTGAGGAGGAGCACTAGAGCAGAACTGAGGATCTCCCTCAGGTTAAAGACTGTTTCCAGCCACGGAATGGTGATGTTTGTTAAAGGAAGAGGCTACAGTCTTCTGGAGGTATGAAAAAGCACAAATAAAAATGCAAAAAGACAAATAAATAAAAAGAAATGCATTCAGTTCAGTAGAGTTCAGTTCCGTACAAAACACCTCAGACAAAGCTTACTTTTGAGATAATTTATTTATTGACTGTTTTCAATATATGAGGGCACAAACCATGTAGAAATAAAATGGCATTTTATGAACATGGGATGTTAAATCGCACTTAATCTTCTAAGCAGGATTTATTCATACTCGTCTTTTTAATCTTATCTATCTATCTATCTATCTATCTATCTATCTATCTGTCTGTCTGTCTGTCTGTCTGTCTATCTATCTATCTATCTTTATGCAATAGTTATATATTTATGTTTGCAAATACATAACATATATAAGCTTATATGCCCATGCTGTAGTGATTTTTCTCTGGCCTGCAGGTGGTAGGAGGCAGGCTCCAGTGTGAGTTTGACTGTGGCAGTGGGTTGGCCACCATGTCTGTCCACAGTATTGAGGTAAATGATGGCCAGTGGCACTCAGTGGAACTAGAGGTGAAAGGAAATCATGCCAGGCTGGTCCTGGACCATCTCCACTCTGCATCAGGCATTGTACCTGGTGTGTTACCCTGCCTTGGTTTGGACAAGCAGGTTATCCTTGGTGGACGGGCTGGCGTGGTGGTCTCCAGGCCGAGGCGCAGCCTCCCTTTCTCTGGCAGCATTCAGGGCTGCATGGATGCAGTGCTGTTTAATGGACAGAACCTGTTTCTGCACTCAGAAAGCCTCTCAGGGATTGTGGTTGAAGAAATGGGAGGTGTTACTCAAGGCTGTGCCATGAGCTCAGCTCCTGGCCAGGACTGCATAAACAACCCCTGCCTCAATGGAGGAAGCTGCATTCAGAGGCCCAAAGGAGGTACAATATGTTATTAATAAAAATGATAAAAAAAGAAAAAACAACAGTAAATCATGATATAATTTAACTCAGCACTGAATGATGAGTATCCTTTCAAGCACATCATAGAGAAAACAAGAATGAAACCTAGGTTTATTGCTCCAATAAATAATTTTAACAGTTTTATTGGATGCCCTTTGGTCTGTTGACATGGTTTGTCTTATTACAGGTAAAATATATTAGCACATCCTATAATGAAAACAATATTAAAAATAGTATTTTCCTGCACCTGTTTATATGCAATTAATGTTTATGTGCAGTTTTAAAAAAATCATTTGTGGTCATGCTATTGCTAAGAAGATTGAATGCATTGGTTTCACAGGCTATTATTGCCAGTGTAACAGTTTATTCACGGGAGCTCGCTGTGACCTTAAAGTCAGCCCCTGTGTTTCCAACCCCTGTCTTTATGGAGGCACATGTATACAAAACAACAACGACTACTACTGCCGCTGCCGAGGACAGTATATGGGCCAGAGGTATATTTCAGTATTTCTGACCACATGAATTCTACAAACCAAGCAACAGTGTGACTAAACTAGTGATTTTTATCAATTATCTCTGTGTCACTAAAGATGCCAAATTGGTCCATACTGCAAAGAGAACCCCTGCAGGAATGGTGGACATTGTATTGACAGCCTGGATGGGCCTGTCTGTGAGTGTGAACCTGGGTTCAGAGGAGAAAGGTTTTTATCAATATCTGTCTCATTAAATTCTCATTTTTTGTTTAAACCTTTAATGTTCTTGGATTGATTTCAGTGCCATGTGTTAAACAGAATGTACAAATAAGACATTTATGGGCAGCTAACAGAATTTAAAACTTGACATTAAAAGGCACGTATGCTACCTTAAAGTTCTGTATACTTTTGTCTAACTGTTTTTTCAACATACTTATCTTGATCAGGTGCCAGACCGATGTGGATGAATGCCTAAATTTGCCTTGCTTAAATGGCGGCTGGTGTGTTAACACCTACGGCTCCTTCAACTGCAGTTGCAATCCAGGCTTCAGTGGGAGGCTATGTGAAATGGAGAGCCAGGTCCACAACGTGCTTATCTCTACGTCCTGGAACATTGGACTTGCTGAGCTGGTGGGGATACTCATTTTTTTGGTTGCCGTCTTTATCTTGGCCCTGCTCTTTGTCCTCGTCCGCACTGGGCTGTGCAAGCCCAGCAAAGATGAACAGGAGAAAGAAAAATACAGAGCCGTTGATGCTTACATACAGAGGACTTATCTGGACTGCAAGCCCAGCAAAGACACTTTTTTGGATACTCCACCGCAGGTTCCTGTAAAACCCCTTTCCTATAATCCCAAAATCACTGCAAACCCCAGTAAGGACATGGAAGGAAGCTCCTTTACTCCTGATGTGCTGTTTGGCCTAAAAAAGCCTGTAGCTGTGTGCAGTGTGGCACCCAACACACCACAGCGTAGAGCCTCACGGTCCCTAACAAACAATGATTCCAAAACCAAACCAGACTGGGAGGACAAAGACGGTAAGTCACAATTGTCAAGAAACATAAAACACAAAAGGCAAGAAACATAAAAAACGAGCTTTTTGCTACATTTATCTTTACCCTGTCAGACTACTCCATCAGACAGATACATTTCAAAGTATATTTTTTAAGTAACTATGGAAAACCACCCAAAACTGCTGAGTTTCTATTATGTTATTAGTCTGGATCCTCTGTTGTGACTGGCAATGAATAATTAAAAAGATTAATTTAACATAACAAAACAGTCCGAAACATACAGTACTGTGCAAAAGTTTTAGGCAGGTGTGAAAAAATGCTGTAAACAAAGAATGCTTTCAGAAATAGAAATAATGATTGTTTATTTCTATCAATTTAGAAAATGCAAAGTGAGCGAACAAAAGAAAAATCTAAATCAAATCAATATTTGGTGTTACTACCTTTTGCCTTCAAACCAGCATCAGTTCTTCTAGGTACACTTGCACAAAGTCAGGGATTGTGTAGGATTATAGTCGGTGTGTGATCAACCAGTTTTACCAAACAGGTGCTGATGATCATCAATGTCACATGGAGGTTGAAACACAGTCATGTTTGGAACAACCTACCAGCTGAGTTCCTTCAAAAACTGTGTGCAAGTGTACCTAGAGGAATTGATGCTGTTTTGAAGGCAAAGGGTGGTCACACCAAATATTGATTTGATTTAGATTTCTCTTTTGTTCATTCACTGCATTTTGTTGATTGATGAAAATAAATGATTAACACTTCCATTTCTGAAAGCATTCTTTGTTTACAGCATTTTTTCCACACCTGCCGAAAACTTTTGCACAGTACTGTATCTTTTTTTTCCAGAAAATACAATGGACACAAACTCCTTCTTGTCAACAGAAGAAGAAGGAACAAGCAGCAAAAGAGGGAGCACACAAGGCCTTGCTTATTCTTTTCAGTTTACAGACGATAACAGTAAGCGGTATTTTTTTTCAGACATGATGCTTCTTAATGATACGAATAGACAGAAAAAGTAATCCACTATATAAGAAATAAAAAAATGTGTGGACTACATAAACAGTTAAATTTTTTGTTCTTGCCCTCTTGATCACTTTAGCTCCCATCTGGATTAAATCTGGGTACAAGCCCAGATCATACTCAGATAACGGCCGAATGTAAGTGCGTAGTGGAGGAAAAGAGGCTGTGAAATGGTTGCAGTAATTGATGCCATAATGACCCTAAAATTAAATAGTTTGCAATGCTTGTAAGATTTGTAACCTCATGACTTTAGCGAATAAGGACAAATCACCTTCAAAAATCAGTTAGTTCTGAATATGCCTGAATGTCCTTCCCTGTGTGCTTTGTAGAACCTATTACGTGCATAGTCTTCCTTCATCCTTCACAAATTAGTAGAAGCTACTTCACAGCAGTGGCTTTTAAAATGGCAACCGCCCATTTTATAGCAGTTTAGAAACCATGACCCAGCTGGTTTAGTGATACGGTATGCTTTTTGTTAACAATGTGTTTTGTGTGTTGATGTCAACATTCTTTACAATTTCTTTGCTTCTTACTTTTACAAGCCTCCACAAAGAAGGACTTTGTTGATAAGTAGGTTGAATGGAAAATGTGCTAATTTTGTGCATTAGGCCTAAACATGAAAGTGTGAATGTCTGTAAAAAGTGTGCCTGTTTGCATGTGTCCTTAAAGTCTGTATTTATGCACTCTAAAAAAAACATTTTTTCATCCATTTTCTCCAACAAAACATTCTGAAGAGGTTTTTGACCTCTTTAGAATCCCAGAGCTGATTTCTGCATGAGGTCTAATTTGTTGCCCTTCCTTGCATGCCTCATTGGCTTAGTACAGCAAGCTCACTAAGCCTAGACAATGGAAATCAAACGGTTCTCTATGAACAAACTCCACTTGTTCATATTGACTTCTTACTGCCTCAGACCCCAAAAGTGCCTGTCTGAACAAGGGATTTAATATGGAACATTTTAAGCAAGCCACTGAAGAAAAATCTCAGCACACTCTCTGTTAGCACCACACTGGATTTCTCATGCAACTATCAGTATGGTTTTGCATGCATATTTATATATTGCTTGAAAATATGTATATATTGTCATCAAATATTTTTATCGTTGCATGCTTTTTAACTGCTGCTAGCTTTTGAAGTTTATTAGTTATCTTCTGAAGTGTATCTGTATTATTTTGTTGCATAATGCCAGTCTTTGCTTCATAAGATCATGTTGCTTAATTCTTATTCAAACTTCTCAACAGACTACCACTGGGACACCTCAGATTGGATGCAAAGTGTTCAGGTTCCTGGATTTCAGAGCCTTCTTCAGTATGAGTTTGTGCAGACACCCTCTACGTACCCTGACATTAATGACATGTATCCTAGAACTTATGCTCCTGATTTGGATTACCTTGCGGACGTTGGTGGTGATGAGAGCAACCTTTTACAACCTTCTGAACATTTGCCTCAAGATGAGCATCTTTCCCATCAAGACTGCAGATACAAACCAGCCTGGCCACATGCCCACACATCGCCCAGACACCAGGACCGTGATTGATCATATGCAGTAAGCTGCAGCATAGCCTGGATCTTCTGCAGCCGATTCAAAATTTCAGGTAGTGCCTCAGGGTTCAGTGCAAGGACCATTTGAACTTAGGCCAGGCAGTATTTACTTTGTAGTAAATGTGAGGCAAGGAAGCCACGGTTCTTCTCCCAATTTGTGGCATACATCCTCTGGCTCCCTCATAGACCTGTCATTCGGTCCCATGGTAAGTGACTGTGACGAGGGAGTCTTGACTAATGAAGACACTGTAAAATAAAAGGCTGTTATGCTTAGTGTTTATGGTTTTGTGTTTGCACAAATGTGTTTGTAGTCTCTTTCTTTCTACTTGTAATATGTTTAATGAAGTAATGACTTATAGAGTGTACTGGACTACATGCCTCTAATTAGCTAGTCCAGATTCTGAATTACCTGCTGTTGTCCTTGTGTTTAGATGAAAGGTACATTCACCATGTGCCCTTTTTGTGTCTCTATTTTTCCTGAGAAGTAAAGCACACATCATTAATGAATGTTCTGTGGAAAGTCATCTTTGAAAGACTATCCGTTTGCTATTCTTTAGTACTTATTTAGAACTTTCTTACTGGCAAATTCTTATTGCCAATAAACAATATAAAAATGGTCATTTCTTTGACTCACAAGACAAATATTTTGATAATACCTGGGATGTGAAAACAATCAAAATATAAGACATATTTGTGCAATGTGGACTAAATGTATGTGGTGAAATACACATGTATACATTAATCATGCACATTCGCTATGACTGCTATGACGCACTTCAGTAAGATAATTTTCTGTCATTTTTTGTAGTTTTTTTTTTGTGTTACATGGGGCAGCAGTGGCCAAGTGGTTAAGGAGTTGCCCCTGGATCAGAAGATTGTGGGTTTGATTCCCTCACCACTAGGTTGCCCTGAGGTACCCTTGAGCAAGGTACTGTCCCTGGGCACTTTCAATAGCTGCCCACTGCTGCACGTGATTGCATGGGTTAAATGCAGAGGTCCAATTTCATTGTGGTGTGCTGTGCTGTGACCTCGCAATGACAAGGGTTGTCACTTTCACTTTTTTATTTTTACTGAATTTAACACTGCACAAACTAAAACATTTAAGCAAGCCACATTAAACATTATACATAACTTTGCACTGAAATAGTAGATATGTGTTTTCTGTTTAGAATATGTTTCTCGTCTTACTTCAAAAACCAACAAACAATTTAATTTGATCAAGACAAAACATGCATATGACTCTGTAGTTTAAGATTTGATATATTTATGGTAATAATGTCTCTTTTCTTGTATCAAAACTTTTAAAAAAAAGGGTACCAGACATGGTCTTACCAGATGTAGGCTTTCCTAAGCACTCTAGCTGAGTGAAGGATTCCAGAAGTCTCCTGAGAATAATTAACACACTCTTCAGACAGCAGGTGGAGACTCGTCCTCCTCTCATTTAGACCTTCCCTCTTCTTCTTTTCGCAAACTCAGTCAAGCAGTCTTATTAAGGCTGCTTGGATTTTTCTAAGGATGTGAAATTTTGTGCTCACTAAGCTTGATGAGCTACAGTTAATATCAGATAACCTCGATAGGGCCATTAGAGAGATAACCAGTGGAGGATAATTTCTGATAAGAAGATCCTTTCATTTCAAGGAAAAAAACATGAAAGCACTTTTCACTTTCGCAGCTTTGTCGTCAAGCTTTGTCCAGCAAGTTCATTCTGTCTTTAAAATGAGCAGATCATTTCTGCAGAGGAGCAGCTGGCAGATGTTGTACCTTTCTAAATAAAGCAGTCTGGGCAAGTGCTGACTGATTACGATGTTGATTAACAGGCCTCTTTAAAATCATTGCCAATGCGGAATGTGTGTACATGAATCTGATGTGTCCTTTTGTGCTTATTGGAGCATCATTGCTCCCATGATTTTGTTTTCATAAAACAGTGTTAATGGACAAACATTCCCACAAAATGCACAAATTGCTTTCATAATTTCATGTTTTATGATAATTTGAAGTGACAGGTTGTTTCACATTAGGCAAAGGTCTCAAGCTTTTGATTATAAAGCAAGCCTATTCATGTCAATAAGCAAACAAATTCGGTTATACTGGGTTCATATGAAGAATGTTGAGTGACATAATGACTGTAGAGGACTGCCAGAATAATAATTGGCATGGCATGTTATATGACAATAAGCTATTGTTGTCTGCAAACAAGCCATATTAGACACAAGAGGGCAGTGTACACTTATAGCAGCAAGTAATGTCTTATGTACTTACTGAACATCTTGCTGTCAGTGGTTAGGAGCCACTTTCATTCTAAATGGCAGAATTTACTTTACTTAAACACTGTGGATCCGCTGCCCCATTTGCATACCTTTGGTTACTAAAGATGTGTCATGTGTTTACATGTGGCAAAATGTAACTTTTAATATACTGAAATCTAATTAGCCATGTCAGCACCATGGGCTCTTTTATTTTTATGCAATGTAATGAGTGAGAGATATTTAAAATAATGCCATTGGTGACAGCTCTGGTTTTCAGGACAACACTTGGACAAGTCTTACAAACCGCTTGGCGAGGCAGTAACAGCACTTAAATGCTTTGACATGTTTTGACAGTGGCCCCGGGGAGGGGAGAGGATGCGTGTGTGTAACACAATGTGACAGGTCGTCCCTGTCTGACGCCGCCATGCCTTTATGGGGGGCGGGGGGGCTGGTCAGGCTCCTTTAGCACCAGACTTCTCCAAATGCACACCTCACTGTCACTGCTTTAGCAGCCCTCAGAGAGACAGCAAGGCCAACACACAGGGTCATATATTAAACAGGCAAGCAGAGTGGTCAATCATTCACTCGACAAATGAGTGCAGACATGAGTTTGGTGTGCTATTGCACAATAATAGATTATGAATGAAGATGTGAGCAATAATGGGTTTAAGACAAAATCATTTATATGATTTCCCTTATCTTAAATATAATGCTATATAATTATTAATTATATATAATTAGCTTTAAATATTCATTAAATATTAATGAATAAGACATGTTTGCCTCTTACTTCTTTATTTCTTTACTGGGGGGTCTGTATTACAACAAAAGCATCATGCAAAATATGCCCTCAGAAAGTGACTTGCTCATGTGATTCCCGGCACTGTTACACCTGTAAAAAATGGATGAGCATGTCTCTTAGCCATTAAAGAAATCCTTGATGCTTGCATTGTACATGCGGTTTTGTCCAGTTGTATACAGAAGCATACAAGGGACTGTATAAGAGGGTTTATCAGCTTATTTATTTATAATTTTAAAACATGACCAAAAAATTTAAATGTTTACAATCAAGGATCCACTTAGAAGCAAATTTATTTAATATTAAAACACCTTGACACATGTTCATTGTTTCAAGTATTTAAAGGTTTAGGCCTGCATGTTTACACAATGCTGGCAGGTAAGATATAGTATTGGAGCTTCTGTTCCCGGCTTGCTACAGGTTTAAAACACTAAATGTCTTTGCTTACTGAATTATGCTAATTCAATTTTTGGCACAATGGTGCATAGAGCTGGCTGTGATTATGACTGGATGCCCCTTTTGACATTTACACCATGATCAGAACTGGTTCATATTTAAATCATTCACATCTGGAGAACAGCTGTTTATTAGAATTAGTACAGTATGAATCTAGTTAACAATCAACTTTTATGAAGTAGGCTGTATTTCATACTTTCACTTGCATATGTTTAATCAACCATTTAAAAAATGTCACCATGAATGTCACATAAACTCGCATCTGTCAAAGCCGATCTGGTGCTACAACGCCAAAAGACACATCCCTCTCACCCCTCCAACACACAGAGTTCAATTAAAGATGTTAATGAAGAGACCAGGTGGTAATAGCGTTGTTTAGCACAACTAATTGTCCCGAGCAGTCTCCTCACACCTGTCCTCTACAGAGGGTGACAAAGTAATAAAATGCACAGTGTCCCTGCATGAACTCTGCATGAGTCATGACAACAGTTGCCAGTCATTTAAAGGGTTTTTGAAGCATTTTTTATCAGAAAAAAAACCTTTGCAGTCACATGTTTTAAAAAGAAGCATGGTGGATTGGTAGATCAATAAATAAATAAATAAGTCAATAAATGAATAAGGCACCTTCCAGCTGTGAATGGCTATTGTGCACTCGCCATTCAACCGTGCCCACTGTTATTGGCCACCCAGAAGAAATGCCGTAAAAAAAACATCCTTGTTTCGCATCAGCACTGCAATATAGGACAGATATTTGAAAAGGCCCAATGAATCGTTCTACCAACACATGTCCCTTTCTCACAATGTTATGTGAACATTGTCCACTATGTTTTATGATGCCTGTCCATAAAAACTATGATGGTTTTCCAAACAATAAAGTGGAAGTCCTGCTTGAGTCTTACTCATTGAAGGAAGAGACTAGAGCGTTGTGCTCGCCTTCAAGTGCTTCTTATGTTGCCAGTTTAAGGTCCAGAGACTGCACAAGCCACAATGCATAGATATTGGATTGCCTTTTTCTGCAACCATTCAGTGATGATTTATTAATTAATCATCACTACTTTTGAAGTGTCTAGCTGAATGTTATTAAAAGCTACAGCCAAAAAAATGATAAACTTAATCAACAGTGACATGAAAATATTCTGTGCCATTGAGATTTTAAAGGTACCAAGTCCATGATGTGTACCACTAGCCTGTACAGTTGACACCAGACAGGACAGCTCTATGAACTGATGTTGTTTGTGGCAAATCCTGATCTTTGCTTCAGTATGATGGAAAGGAACCTGAATTATTCCGGCTCAGCAACATAAGCACGCTTATGTAAAAAAAAATGTGACAAACAGCAGCAACAAAGAAGAACTATTTTTGTTTCCCTAAAGAACCTTTCAAAGAAGCTCTATAGAGAATCAGTTTTGTAAATGAGGTGTGTGTAAACCCTTTTCAGCCTCCACAAAATTCACCGCCTGGGCAAAAAAAGCCATACACCAATAAATTGTTTAGCTTTGATTAAATGGCATGCATTCAATGTGGTATCATTTCAGTGATCTTAAGCGATGTCATTATATTTATTTCTGTTGAGATGAGTTTTCATTTTTCATCACTGACTTGTGCTGATGATGGGAGATTTGGGCTGCTGTGTAAAGTTTTCTCCAGCACATTCCAAAGATTCTCAGTGGGGATAAGGTCTGGACTCTGTTGTGGCCAGTCCATGTGTGACACTGAGGTCTCATGCTCCCTGAACCAATCTTTCACAGTTTGAGCTTCATGAATCCTGGCAGTGTCCTCACTGTGCCATGAGGGTTAAAAAAACAACTGGTCATGTATTTAAGTAGTCAGCTGACCTCATTTTTTGAGCATATAACATTGCTGAACATTGACCTGATCAACTGAAACGACCCCAGAGTAAACCACTTTCCCTATTGGCTTGTAGGGGAGGCAGTGCCCCTCTTCTTACTCTTTTTTTCATGATTAACCTCCCTGATACATAGTTCTACAAGGCTACACTGCTGTTTAGTCCCAGTACCATGTGGCTTTGCATTGTGGGTGCCAAATATGCTTTTACTTTCACTATTAAACACTGAATTGAGTTCTACTGTTGTGGCCCTCTACTCAGATTTTTTGATTTGAGTTTAGTTAGTTCTCAACCCTCCTTCCAGGCTTTAAAAGTGCATCGGAGAGTTCAGCAGTTTTAGTAGTTTCAGAAAAGCTCTTTTGTAATCGTTTTCTTTGCTGGATGCAGGCCAGTAATGTGACTGTGGATTAGACTCTGGATAAGAGTGTCTGCTAAATGCTGTAAATGCTGTAAATGACTGTTCTGAAAAAGCATAACAGCTTTTCCATGACCACAGGATTTGTCTTCTAACATGGCTGTTTAAGAAATAAGAAGCTCCACACGGTATCAAGCTGATGTTAAATAACATGTTGCCAGCTGACACACATTATTCACTGCAAAAAAATCAAACGTTATCATCAAAAATGATCAAATGTAAGGAAACATTTAACCTACAGTGCTGTGCAAAAGTTTTAGGCAGGTGTGGAAAAAATGCTGTAAACAAAGAATGCTTTCAGGAATATAAATAATGATTGTTTATTTTTATCAGTTTACAGAATGCAAAGTGAGCGAACAAAAGAAAAATCTAAATCAAATCAATATTTGGTGTTACTACCTTTTGCCTTCAAACCAGCATCAGTTCTTCTGGCCCCCACAGAGCCCTGATCTCAACATCATCCAGTGTGTCTGGATTACATGAAGAGACAGAAGGATGTGAGGAAGCCTACATACACAGAAGATCTGTGGTTAGTACTCCAAGATGTTTGGAATAACCTACCAGCCGAGTTCCTTCAGAAACTGTGTGCAAGTGTACCTAGAAGAACTGATGCTGTTTTGAAGGCAAAGGGTGGTCACACCAAATATTGATTTAATTTAGATTCTCTTTTGTTCATTCACTGGATTTTGCTGATTGATGAAAATAAATGATCAACACTTCCATTTCTGAAAGCATTCTTTGTTTACAGCATTTTTTCCACACCTGCCTAAAACTTTTGCACAGCACTGTATTTTCTTAGTAAATATATAAAGGTTTAAGGAAAAATGCTGCATTTCTTAAACAACTATTATGTGAATGGACCGTTTGTATGAGATCAGAATCAGAAATTGGAAGGTGTATATAATAACTTGACAGCTCCCATTACATTCGCAGACAAACTGCACTTCTCTGCTGCTTTGACCCACAATAGGGTATTGCAGGCGTAAAAAAAAGGTGAGGGAAAAAAATTCAAAGTTGAAAGCAAAAGGTGTTTTCTCTTTTTACTGTACCTTCCCAACGGGGTTCATGCAGTACTCTAACTGGAAATTTGTTCATATTTGATCTTTCAAAGGACACCCATTTTTCAGCACATTAGTTCTGTTTCATTACATTTCCTTTCCAAATGATTGTCAGCAGCTTCTAATCTCTCCTTTAACTGTGACACGACAGTGATTAAAGATATCCACCTATGTCCTTGCTGCATTTAAACAGCTAGATGGAATAAATGGGTGGCTGCAGAGGTCAATTAGCACAGACTTTTCTAACCTGTACCCCTTCACTTTCTTCTCTTTGTATCCCTGCAAGACCATCCATCTTTCCAGATGACTCCCTCCTCTTTCATTAGCTGTCCTCACATTGCGTGACGACCCTCACTCTCCTTTCCTCCTCCAGTCCTGTGTCCTGGGACTGAAAACATCTGGCCCATTTCCTTGCTCTTTTCAGTCTCTCTCTCTCTCTCTCTCTCTCACTCTCTCTCTCTGTCTTCCACATGCTGCTGAACTTGCCCTGGCCTGGCCATGTCCTTAACTGCGGGAAACTCTCCACACTGATGCAGATCAGTTAGGATGGTAGTGTCATTGTGGCTTTAGCCACAACCGGAACAGCCCCTTTTGGTGGCTCCTGGGGCGTTATAGATTTGTTGCTCTATGCAGAACATGGCATTCCCATTTCCACGCTCATTTCCAGAATCGCTGGCAAGGAACTGAGGATTCACAGTATCACGATGACCCAGAGCAGCAAACACTCAGAAATAACTACCACACTCCTTCTGCTCCATGTCATAATGAATCAAGAGCATAATTAAGCTGAATTTGCTGTCTGTTCCTGTATAAATTTATTATTGCCCCCTCTTTCACCCCAAAATTGATTTCATGGCTGAAACTAGGTAGTTGATGTTCACGTTCATCAAAAGGCCAAGTTTAATTAGTTTTTTTTTTCTGCCTTTTTGCACACACAGCAGGCAGGGTACAAAGGCTTTGGTTTAAAATGATCTAGTTGCGCAATAATAACAATAATAATATAACGTTTCTAGTAAAAGAGCGATTTACTTTAGGTTCCATTATGAACCTTTCTTTATATCCAAATCAGTTGACTGAACCTGAAGATGCTAACATTCATAGTTCCTAACAGCCAGATCCAGGTGTGTCTGCACATTTTTGTGTTGTTCCTGTTACATCAAGGCAAAAGAGACTTGCTAATGAGCTAATCATTTGGATCAAGTGTATTGATGGATTGATGGATCAGAGTAACTGAAACATGCAGGACTGGAGGGACTTCAGCACCAAGACTGAGAACCAGCAATTCAGAGACTCAAAAGTGGTTCTTTCACTGCATCTTTTCCAAGTAGCCTTTTTGCAGGAAGGAGCTCAACTATACACGAGCTTAACTATGCATGAAATTTTGTGTCACAAACTAAACATCAATATGGTGAATGTTTTGTGATGACTTTCCCACCAATATACCTGTGTTATAGCATAACCAAGCTTCCAGAGCTGCTTCTAAATAACAAGGAACATGCCTGAGAATGAACTAACTGCACTATAGTTGGGACGCTCTAATGATTTATTGATGACCGTGGTCTACTACCCACTTTCTCACACTCTCTGCAAAAAAAAAGCGAGCATTTCTCTCAGCTCAGGGGCGACTAAGGATTACAAGCCTTTCCAGTTCACAGCATCTCTGTATCCCACACGAAAACAGCTCAACCTGTGATCTTCAATTCCTTTGAGGGGGAGTAAAGCGAGCGCAGAGAGGTAGCACTAGAACTCCATGCCATTTTGCCCAACGCTGCATTTCTCAGCAGTTGTTATTGTCTCAGCTTGGATCTTGTTTACATCAAATCAGGTTTTGACGAGGCCAAATGAGTGCATACGGACTGGTTTTGTCTTATCTATCCAACAAAGCATTGCTCAGGGAAAACATGCCTGCAGCTCAGTGAGAATGCCAGGCTGTCTAAAACTGACCTTACAAAATGATATGAAATGATAAACCACAGCCTGGCACGCACACAGAAAAATATGCAACGGATTGTTGATGATCTGCTCTATCAAATGACATGTGTAACTGATAAGCAGAGGTTGCGATGAAAAGAATGATGTGAATGGCCTTTCCTTCTGACCAGAGTGGATGAGGTAGGTGGAAATATGACAGGGTGTCTGTTTCTGTACATTTATGTAGTAAAATCCGAGAACATATTGCTATGCCAACAAAACAGTCATGGGTTTGCAAGGTACTCGGTTTCCTTTTCTTAACATGCATTTGGGTGAAATTTGATAGTGTGCTTAAGCATTGTCTAGAAACAGGTCTCAGTGGTTCTGTGAAGCCATGAAAGCTTATGAAAGCGACGTCTACTGTTTCTTAGTGAACCATGAAGTCGCTCATGTTTATACCACGTTGAAGAGATCAAGCGTGTCCTTGTTTCAGACTTACATAACCACTCCGAGTAGCGTTGTACAGTAGTTCACTCTCTGTGTGCTTATGGTGTACATGTTGTTTCCGTCACTTGGCACACTTAAGCGTATGTAATAACTCCCGCACTAATGAGACACTTTCCTCTGCGGCCCGTCCTTTGAAAACAGGGCTAGTGTATGCAAGGAGGAACGAAGCCTAATGTTCGTGCACTGATAGCAGGGTGAGGGACTGTGTCAATAACTGTTTAAGGCTGCATTCCTGATGAATTAGCTCATGCTAAAACGTATCGAATTCTTCTTCATTATATTGTCTCCCAGAACTCGAACTCATTAATCTGTCTCGATCAAGATAAGATAATATTTGCAACACAACTTCTTCAAGCGCCCTTAAGCATTTCCAGATCAAATAGAAAATCTTGGGCTATTCTGTATGTTAAGTTACATCCTTTTGACATAAGCACCTGTGAAAGGAGGAAAAATAAAAAGTAGTTTTCTCTAAGAATAAACAAACTCGAAAGCAAAATCAAAGACTAAAATAAAAAGAGTGTCTCACAGGGGGTCAACCGCTACCACTTTTTGGACTCTTTTGTCCTTTATTATTGGAAAACCGCTTGACTTCCCTGTCTAACCCCTAAAAAAGGCCATGAGTCAAAGAAGAAAGTCCGTGGGTTCAGTGTTCTTAAGTAATAACAGATACTCATGAGGTTTTATGCACACTTGAAGTCCAAAGAAGCATACATGTTCGTAAAGCGGACCATCACGAGGATGGAAAATTGGAATAAATTAATGAGGTCGTCTGAAACAAGTCAGTGCATTCAATACCCACTCAAGTCAGACATGCGACAAAAGACCCTTATGAATACCGAGCCTATAAATGTTTCAGCTCCATTGTCATAAAGACACTAGAATTTAAAGCTCTGATGTGTCTGAAGTGTGGTTTCAAAAGAAAATATGTGCTGCCTTTTATGCCATCTATTTATTATAAGAAAGTGTCAGGGGGAAACATCTTCAAATACTTAATTCAAAAAAGTTGCAGAGCTGAAGCCCTAAAATATTTGGACTATATTACAGTGTGACAAATACATTTGGCACCACGTCTAGGGGACAACAGCACAGTCTTGGGGATCATTTTAAGCTCCTGACCATTTTTGGCAGCAGAATGTAGAAGTCTATCCTTGTGAGGCTCTAAAATACAAAGCAGTCCATAAGTAATTGGACAGCGGCACAATTTTTCTTGGTTGGGCTTTGTACTGGAGTAAAATAAAATAATGAGTAGGAGATAAAAGCAGGATGCCAGCTTGACTGAAGTCTATATCGAGCAAACCACATAGATATCTACGCTCTTTTAAATAAAATAGCCCCCACAATTCAGTATTTATCACCTGTTTCTAGATCAGCTTTCATTTGTTGCGATACTTTATTAGATGTCAAAAGACTTTAGCCTTAATATGACACTTTCTTCTGGACTGTTGTTCTGACAACGTTCTTAAAGTAGGCCATCATGAGACAAATAAATATTCTAATATTCAGTCAAAATGTCCAAACAACTCTATATGTCAAATAAATGGGAACACTGGCATAGGAGCAATGCAGAGATGAGTTAGGCATTCTCATGAACAGATCAACAACATGATTCAGGCTGCAGGAATAGATGTGTTAAAGCCTTCCTGAATAAGCAGAATGCATTACCATGACCTCGGAGGATTCACCACATGATCGCCACAGAACAAAAGCAGAGGAGCAAAAATTTTTTATTTTTGTAAAAAAATGAATAAAGCACTTGTCTTATAGAGAGACCAGAAAAGGATGAACCAGTGAGCACATAAGATCACTATTGGTCACTTTGGTAATTAACTGTCCAGTGGGGAGCAAATCCTCTTTCAGATTAAAAGACAGGACCTTAATACACAGCACAGATGATGTGACATGTCAGCAGCAGAAAGAATCATTTTACCTGCTCAGATCTATTGAGAATGCCTCAAAAATCAATGTACCAAATGCACCTAAATGCCTCAAAAGTGAACAGTTCACCAGGCAGACACAAAACACATGCTTAAATAAACTTTTTTCTTGTGAGTGCAGTGCTTATGATGGTCTGCCAGTCTGTCACCCAATGTGAACTTTACTCAGCATGCATTTTACTTAGTGAGTCATATCTAAATCTAAAAAACCCCAAGCAGAGACTGAAAATGGCTGCATGGTAAGCCCGAAAGACCTAGGAACATCTGACATCTCCAAACTTGCAGGCTTCAGGGAGTCATTCATTATGATTTTGCTATTAATTGTAGTTTTGTGGAATTAAAAAAAGGTTGTGATGCATAAATTTGGTGTACCCTCAAATTCAAGCGTGCTTTAATGACAAGGCACTGGTTCTTTTCTAAAGTGATGTCTTGGAGTACAGAGCAAAAGTGCTGTTACTGTCATTTAAACTGCACTGTAATTCTGTGTAGCTGTCAAAGCAGCCATGTAAATCTCAGAAGTGACACCAAAAACCTTGTAGCTGCTGGTATTTTGTCTGTACAGAGAAGGTCTTTTGAAGGGTAAAATGAGCTGCCAGTGTAAATGTACATTTATGATCTAATAGGTCAATGATTTGCTTCTGCTAAACTACCCTGCACATTGCTTCTAAACCAATGTACCCAACAAACACCCACCCACCCACACACACACACACACACACACACACACACACACATTCAGCATGCAAATGCGATATCAAGCGTAGAAAGTTGGCAATGTTGAGTGGTGTTAAACAGGTGTTAAAGTTATGGAATGTTTCCGATCCATCACCATCATTACTACGGTCAAAGCCCTCACACTGACTGCACGAGCCTAAGATACTGAATAAAGGAGGCAGGGAATGACTGATGATTTTGGGTGTGCCATCATCATGTTTGGTTGCCAGGTCCAGAATTTCAACAGGTAATTTCACAAACGTCTGGGAAGCAAACTGCGGTTCTCTGACAGCAGTGCAAAGGTGCGACCCAGATTTAGAAATGTGAAATCCAGCAACACCTTTGCCAGCCATGTTCTGTTTCCATGATCCTGCTGTAAATTGTCATGAGATTGGCTTTTTTATTTACTTATCAACACTGGCATGCCTTATTTAATTTAAAAAAGGATGCAAAAGCAACACAATACCTGCAAAAGGGAGTAAATCTGCACATGATTGTGTTGAAACACCAGTTTTTTATGATAACTTGAACCAAGCTGTGCTCTTAATTAATGTCTTAAATGTTCCCCAGAATAATGAATGAGCGTGTGCAGATGTGACTGTAGATGTGAATGTGTGTTGGATGAATGAGGTGTAACTGAAACGCAAACCAAAAAACAAAGTCAGTGCAGTGCAACAAAGTCCGCTCAGCTCCGCTGGGGGGCGCTGTTTCCGCAGGATCAGGAGTGATGGCGTTCACAGGACAACTTCACTTGCCGGCTGAATATCACATACCGCCAAAACCTGCTGAAGGTACAAAGCTATAAAAGTGTGGTCGCACGTGTCGGCGGACTCCGACAATGGAGGCGGAAGAGTGCAGCGGGCGCCTGATGGAGTCCGAGCCCGTGAGAGACTTCGGGGAGGGAGAAAAGTGAGGATAAGATGCAAATGAATGGCAGCCGCTGGACGAACGCCTCCGAGCTCCCCCTCGCGCGTCCTCCGTGGGTCTCCACAACTCTGGGGAGCGTCCTGATCTTTACCATCATCGTCGACATTCTGGGCAACCTGCTGGTGATTTTCTCCGTGTACAGAAACAAGAAGCTGAGGAACGCAGGTGGGTCAGCTCTGGCTGAGGGAGGGAGGAAGGGAGGGAGGGAGCCGCGGACCCCCGGCTCCGGTTGCTTAGCGCCGCAGGTCGCGCGCGCGCGCACTCCGGCACGCGCGCACTGTGTGGCTGATAATCATTCTGTTCAGACCGCAGTCCTCTTCAAAACTCGGGTAAAAAAGCGTTAAAAAGCTTTTAAATCCGTCTTTAACTGTTTAAATCATTCCTTAAACAGTTTAAATACTTGCTGAAGCAGTTTAAACATTTTCTTTAAAGCAGTTTAAATCTTTGTTGACGCTGGAGCGAGAGAAACTTTTCTTTTTCACGAAACTCGATGATTTTTCCAAAGTTTTTTTTTAAAAGGAAACCCCAAAGCTCAAATATTTTACAGGCGAAACCTCGAAGGAGCTCCGAAACAGCTGCTGAATACTCGTTTTGGTGTTTTAGGTGACTGCTATGTAGTGAGGCAGCGTGCGGTTTGGGACGCAGCCCGAGATAGTGATCAGCGGGGAAGTTTCAGGTTGCCAGTTACAGGAAAATAACACCAAAGATTAGATCATCAGGGAGTTAGAGGAGCAGTGTGGTGGCATTAAAAAGTCATCAAATGCAGTGTGTTGATAATGTCACTGGGCTTGTTTGGGTTTTCTCTTTACTGTGTGTCCACAGAGCACTTTGTTGGAAATGTAAAGCTGAAAGTGTTGCCTGTTTGTGTCTGGCTCTAGTGCTGGTACCTGTGCCATTTCATTGCATGGTCCCAGAGATACAACCCACAGGATCAGAGCAAAAAAAAAAGGCACAACTATTTTTAGAGGCTTCAGGTAATTGGCTGTATATCAAACAGAAGCGAACTAGCCAGTTACTCTCCTACAAGTGGACGGAGTGCTTATCGCTGGTGACACACACCATCCCATATGCCACTTGCCCCTGCCAATAGAGAGGAGACCTTCTGTTAGTGCTGTGGTCTAAAACTAAGTGACACAGGATTAAAAGCCAGAGCGGGGACGGGAGCTCTACCAAATAAAGGGACCTTCATTGATCGTGATTTGTCATCTTTATAATATCATGACACAGGAGGAGTGTGTGTGTGTGTGTGTGTGTGTGTGTGTGTGTGTGTGTGTGTGAGAGAGAGAGAGAGAGAGAGAGAGAGAGAGAGAGAGAGAGAGAGATATGAGTGAAGTAATTGTTTTCTTTTGTGATTCACTCAAATGGAAATTGATTTAAAGATGAGCCTAATCGCTGCTTCATTATTTTGCATTTTCCACACTATTAAGTAGGGGTCAAATGAAATTATTATTTTTTTAGGTCCGGTACAAATACTGATCGTTAGCCGGGTGATCAAGGACGCTGATAACTGATATTTAGAGCTGATATTCATTTGCAGAAAAAATATAAAATGTAACATTTTGATGTCAAAATTGAGAAAACACAACATCCTACGTGTTCAAGTGTAATGTTTAATTAAAGAGAACTTCAGTAGGGTTGGTCTGAATAGCTTTTCTTAGTCTTAGTTTTACTTTGAATACTGGAATGCTGTGCACTTTGGTAGCCGGGTGACTAGACCAGTTATTTCAGTGTTTTCACTAAATATGCACGTTTTAATTGATACGGTTTTAGTGTAAGATTTAATGTTTTATGTTGTTTTAGTTGCTCTCAGTTGCTTGACTCTGTGGCACCTGCATACGTGACTGACCCTAACTTCTTCACGCAAACTCCTAGTGTTGAAAAAGGTGAAAACTAAATGCGGAGCCGTATGTAATGGTATGATGTTGATTGCAAGTTCAACGATTTCTGCTGCTTTATCTTTGAAACACAACTACAGTCTGCAAATCCTCTGTGCGTGTTCTGCTGGCACAGTAGCCTTTGGATTTCATAGACTATTACTCATGATGTGTTACCAATTAGATGCTGTGGGCTGTATGTTGCTGTAAACCACAGAGTGGTGACTCCAGACGGAGAAAAGGCAGCTGCCTCAGAGACAAAGTAGCACATTTTTAACCAATGGATTTCCACAATCATTGAAAAAATCATCCAAAAATGAAAAACAACACTGTTGATAATTGTCAACTGTTAGGTATTTTCCATTCGTGGCATCCCATTTAAAAACAGAACACTCCCATGCTGCTCTGTTATTATAACTACACAAAGACGTCCTGTGTGGAAAACAGTCTCTGGTGTGACCTCCCACTGAGTACCGTGCAATGTGTTCTCAGATTAGTGGGTCAGGTTAAGGCAGTAATTGTTCTGTTACCCTCCTACGATGTGTGTTTTATTATGTCTCTCTCCAGTGAGATGTCCCTTGGCCTACTGTAGCATCCACTGACCCACTGGGAATATTTAATGAGCTGTCCTTTTCGAATAATCACGGTGCACATTCAGCGCAGACTGTACAGTAGGCTCATCTGTGCACGCTCACTCTGGAACATCCTCACGATTTCCGACTCATGCATGCATACACAGATAATTCACTGTTTGTTCTTTGGCGGAGGAACGCAGTCGTTTCCCTTATCCTCTGATGCAGATAAACCTATTCAACCTCCAAGACTCGATCTGGCGTGACATCACTGTCTGTTTGGATTATTCAGAGCAAGCACTCCCCACTGGTTCTCAGGACTCATTTCAACACACCCAGCATTACCTACAGCACCCTTCTGCCAATAATGCTTCAATCCACATACCGCAATATCATTGCTGCCATAGGAGGCGTCGTGTAGGCAGATCATGCATTACCACGCGTGGAAAACCGAGCGATCTTTTCAAAGGGCTGACGGAGAGATGCCTTTTTAATTATTTCATTGAAGATCTCTTATAGAGTCCAGCCCTTTGTACCTCTCTCTCTATTCTCTCCACTCTCCTTTACTGACGCTGACATGCCTTAGGAGCCTGAGGCGCTCTTCCTGAGTGAAGCTCACTGTTCATTCAAGAGGAACTCTCTGCTACACATTATGCATAGAGGCTGTGATCGAAGGAAAGCTTCTTTTACTGGACCTTATTTAAGTGGGATGGGGGACAGAGTATTCCCCTGTGAATGCTCCATTTGAAAACGACTATCTATCTGTATCACGAGGGAGTCATTTAGGACAGACAGTTGCTGATCATTAAAGTGCAGTTTCAGATTAGAAAATCTTTTTTTTTTATGATCTTCAAATAAATTACCTTATATTTAGCAGATGTCTGGAGATGGAACCTCTATTTTGAGGTCCTAGCCTTTGCCAGATCTAGTAATGTCCAAGGCAAAATTTATGATTCATTTTTTAATCATTCAAGCCGTAAAGTTCAGATTTTTTCCCAGTTTAGGCTTAGTTGTAAGTAGAGACTACACAGTCTGACTTTTTCCATATTAATACAGATCGCAATATTGAATAAGCTGACAGTGATACTGATCTGACATGTCACATTAAAAATGACTATTTTAAAAGAAGCACTTCACTCTAGATAAGCATTTAAAACCCTGTTTACACCAGCTTCTTTTGGGTATCTTGAGTAGAATTATATCTGGATAATCCTTAGCCATATGCAGATGCAGGTGTGAACATAACCAAGACACTTTTTAAACAGTTTTTACATCAGATCACTCAAACCACTTTGGGTGGTGGCCCAAGGAGAATTTTAGCCAGATCTTGCAGCAAGTGCAAACCACCCCCTGCTGTTATGCTGATGGAGAAGAGACCACTTTTTCTTTCGCTGCCACTTCACAGAGGCACCACTGATCCCCAGTTCAACCCCAGTGTAGTTTTCTCCTGAGGGTATTTCAGCAGCTTCATCCTGCCTTTGGTTGAGCTAGTTAGCTTAATTAAAACACTTTGGCTTGTCTTTTTTTTTTTTTACTGTCTGCCTTTAATACATTGTGTTTGAAGTAACCTGTTTGATGATGAGGACGATAAGTAGTGAAATGCTAATTATTACAGCCATCTTCTTGTAAAAACTGACTGCTGCTTTCAAAAAATACCAGTGAAAATAGCAATTTTGTTACAACATGAAAATGAAGAGCACCGCCCTAAAATGATTGTTGATCTGCATGACAGAAGATGCATATGCTATAACTACCTAGTGTAAATACATGTTTTAAAAATGTTATCAGGATGTAATCTAGATATTAATATGAAACAACCCGTTGTTAATGTGAACGTTGCAGCCTGCAGGATGAAATACACAGATACCACCATGACATCCTACATGTAAGTGTCAGGCCAGTTAGAGGATTGGATCAGAGAAATCTTTTTATTCAGTTTCTGAGCATTTTTGATGATGGCACCTGTTTTGGATCTTTTTTCATACAGGCTTCAAGAAACTGAAATGCTGAAGTGCTTCTGCCAGAGACTAATTTACCTCTCTAACAACATGGCTTATGCTTTTCTGTGGGCAGTGCTTATTACCGCTCTTCGCTGTCGAAATGCCTCCGTGTTCCACTATGGAGGAACACAGCTGGAGACTGAGGAGCTCACTTCATTTGCTCACTGAGTATCCCTTTAATTGATAGCGAAATAAAGCTGCTTTTCCTAGCTCAACCCGGCACAGGTATTCCCTGGAGCTCTCCGGGAACATATTGGCAGTGGCTGGTTTTAGATTGCTTTACTCTGGGGAAAACAAGGGTTCAAATGATTCACCTATCAAATGAGAGGAAATGCTTCCTTCTGAAGTCATTGCATTCAGACCATCTCAGGGCCTGCCATGATCCTTTATTCGGGACCAGGTTGGATGGTGGCAGATGACTGAATATCAAATGTCACATCTGCTCCCTTGATAAGGTTTCACAAAGGTCTCTCTCTCTCACTCGCTGAGATATGACAAGGCTTGACGTTCATGAATAAACGTTAATGCTAATATAAAAGTGAATCATAACTACTTTTGGACTTTTAAACACGTAGTCAAAAGTACGCCTCAGGGAAAATAAAAGAAAAAGCTCTTTCAAACCTCCAAGATTGGGCTACGGTTAATCAAGAAACGATTGAGGTATTACTGAGAAAAGTAAAGAACACTATGGTACTGAATACGTCTAGTAAAATTATGGTAAATTAACCATCTATTATTTCAGCTGCTTATCCAGTCTAGGTATAGAAACACCCTGGACTTGTTGACAGTCCATCGCAGGCCAGACACGCTCACATCTAGGCCCAATTTAGCTTCTCTAATTCAGTTTAGCTTTGAACTATGGGAGAAAGCCCACTCAAACTATGGAGACTATGCAAACTCTGGACCCAAGCCACCTAAATTGATCTGACAACTTTGCCACGCTGGTATGACTCTGTAATGTGCACTAATCACTGCATCTCTCGTACTGCCCATATTCATCTACATTTATATGGATATTTCTTTACTTAAGCTTCACATGTTGAGCTCCATTCCTTTTGATTGGATATGGAATGGAATGATAATCTGCCCAGTATGTCTGAGAAGATATCAAGATCCTAATGATATTATGCTGAAAGTATTACTGAAAGTTTCCATTTTTGCACTCATCACTTTTTTGTGATGATCTGCCACATTGGCATAGTTCTTTTTTCTTTTATTTATACTAAGTTTATCTGATTGAACATAATTCCACAAGTTTATGACCCAAATGGAGAAGAGGAAAAGATTGGCATGCCTTGTGTTAAGCTCATCTGAAGCTTTTACATTTGAAACCCAAAATCACTACAGTATTTGTTCCGCTGTCTAGTTGTCTAGGTTCCACACAGACTCATCAGAGTGATTTTGAATAAAGTTTGCCCTAAAGAAACGGATCTTAGGAAAGGAAAGAAGAGATAATGAGGGGGGAAAAGTGTGCCCTGTGTTATGCAGAAGAACTCCTGCACCCTCTCAACTGGAAAGTGCCTTTTGAAGAGATGAATAAGAGCATTTCAGCAGTACGTCAATGTGTTTGTCTTGAGGGTGACACGATGGCAAATCAAGGACATGAAGGACATGGTGAAATTAATAGAGCCGAAAGAAGAGGTTTACTCTGCATCCTAGTCATGTGGGTCTGATTTATATGGAGAGAAGGTTCACATTGACAAGTATTATCTTTCAGCCCAAAGTGCAGCACTAGGCCGAGCTGCTGACTGTTAAATCCACAGAACATGTGACACACGCATAGCTGACATGATTGTAAATCCATAGAGCTTGCCCACAAGCGCATGCCCGTTTCTTCCATGGTGTTGAGTGGCCTCCACTCTTGGTGTCTCCACATAGTTCAAATGCCAAAGACGGGGTTGCATTTCACCCAGTGTTGATTTGTGAAAGATTGTATCAATAGAGCTCATGGGTAGTCTTAATTAAGACTGAGTGTGAACTTGTCCAGTTCACCTTGAGCATTGTAATAAAACCTTGACCTCTCGGAATTCCAAGGAGTTTTCACACTCTCTGTGAGTGACGGTTTGCTCCAGGACCAACAAGAGGTGTTTGTTGGTTCATTTTTTAGAATCCTCCGGAATCTGATTTCTTCACAGTGGTGGTGAAGCTTTGGGCCACAACGTTTGCAGCCAGAGACAGCAAACGTACATAACTCAGGTTGCAGACTTTTTCATTTAACCTCTTTAGACAAGGAAAAAGCACAGGAGGTCAAAGAGTGCTAACAAATAAACAGCCCTTTGTTTTTTCAAGTAGCAAAGAATATTAAAACCAAATTTTTAAATATTATTTTAAAATTAAAAAGCCAGTCTGCTAAAAGTAATTAATAACGATGCTTCACTGTCATGCATGTCACTCCAATCATGGAGTTTTATTTTATTGCGTCTATTAAGTCATTTATGTGTTTTTATGTCTGATGTGCATGATATTTTTCGATTGATAGACCAAGAAATCGTATGTTTCAGTTGATAGACAAATAGTTTCTTTTTTTTCTGTGTGTGTGTGTGGGTTTGTTTAACAATATAATTTAACAAAATGTCTTTTTTTTTTTTTTTTTTAAAGAAAAAATAATGAATAACTTACCTGGAATTCTGTAATAATGTTTACTAACATGTCTATTTTGCCTCATAAACACCTGAAAACTCTATTTAAGTACTTAAGTATTTTTTACTTCACATCTCTGTCTGAAGCACAAAAATCAGTCTTCATTTACTGAACAAAATGACCAGTGATCCTACAGATATCTTCTGGGTTTGGTTCAGTGCTCAAGCCATGGTTCAGTTTGTATCACGATTCAGCTTTAAACCTTTTTTTTTTTCTTTTACAACTGGAAAATCCTTCCAAATGCACTATATCAGCTACATCTTGCATTATGAGTTCGATTTAGCAACAACCTGTTGCAGCACATCAGCCAGTTGTTCATTCTAGAGATCTTTGCAATTGGGACATGCTTGGGGAATTATTTTCCCATATATGAGTCGAGTCGAGTGCTGTTACTGTAAAACAACTCTCCTTTGTTGAAGAAGTCCAGCTGTCTCCCCCCATTCTTCACAAAGCCTTGATTTGTTTCTTTTACATTACTTGTGGACTGGAAGTCTGTCTGCTTGGAATTTCATACCGTGACATTGAAATCCCGTGGCTCAAGCACATTTAACAGTCATTGAAATCTATGATTTGAAACAGGGGCATATCATTGAAAATAAGCATTTAGCCTGTGCGCTCTGTTATTGTACTCACGGAATCATGAAAGGAATCTATGGCTCACATCGCAGAAACCATAATGTGTTGTTATATATGTCGCTAATGGTTAATTGGTGGCAAATCTGACAAAAGACACTTGGTGAACTAGGTTACCTCATCTTCCACATACCTCTCCACCTTGAATGGGAAAAATACATTATAGGCTGAACTTTAGCAATGCAAGAATAAAATTCCTTCAAGCTTAATGCTCATGAATGCATCATGTGATGTCAGGAGCTTAAGGAAACATTAAACATTTTCAAAGCATAAACAAGAAAAAGGTCTTCTTACCACCACCGTGAGCAATTCTGTCTCTTCTAGGATGGCAGATTTCACATCAGACTACTCTAAATTAATCACTGAGTGACTTTGACTATGCCTAAAAAAGTGATTCCTAGTTGTTTTGCAAAAAATATAACATGTATCTCAAAAATGTTCTGTATCATCATGTATTTTATTGTTTTTTTTGGAGGTGTGTTACAAAGAAGGAATGAACAAAGAGTGTGGGCAAAACAGTCCTGCGCAAGGTGGTCTAATGTTTGGGAGTTGGCCCAAAGATTGTAAGGTCTCGGGTTTGAATCCTGGACCAGTAGGTTGCCCTGAGGTAACCTTGAGCAAGGTACTGTCCCCTTCACTGCTCCCCAGGCGCTTTAAATAGCTGCCCCCTGCTGCATGTGTGTGTACGGGATAAATGCAGAGGTTGAATTTTGTTGTGTCTGACAGTGTGCTGTGCTGTGTTTCACAATGCCAAAAAAATTGCCACTTCATATAGTAGCCAATATTAAAACAAGGCCTTTTTAAACAATTATTATAAATAAACCATTTAGGAAGGAATATGTGGAAAAATTAAAGCAAAATTTAAGCAATAAAACATGAGAATGACACAGTGATTCTCTTCCACTTAGTTTTCATTCAGTTTTCAGTTGCTGTGCTTTATTTCTTGCTATATTCAGTTTTAGTATTGTTAATAAAGTATTCCCTTCTTTTCTGATTCCCTGATTTATTTTTTAATAGCACAAAGTGATTTCTGATATCCAAAAAATGTTGTTAAATACAAAAGGCAATCTGAGTTAACAACTTTCTGAGGGATCTTATGATTTGTGACCTTGAGATTTAGTTTCCCCCACATATATCACCAAAATGAAAGAAATAATCGCCTCCTTTGTCACTCAACCAACCAGTGATCCAAATGTAATTGGTAAGAGGTTAAATTAAACAAGCCACAACTAATATTCATTGACGTTAATTAATTACAACATTTTCAGAAATGCAAATGTCCTTATAAGGTATCAAACAACACACTATGTCTTGATCAAAATACATTCCAGAAGGGCTGAGAAAGAAAGTAGAAATAAATAAAACACGGAACAGAAAGAATAAATATTATTTTGAAAATATTCTCAAAAGATCTCATTTAAGAAGTCACAGTCAAACATGATGGTGGCAGAGTGTTGGTGTGGGGATGCTTTGCTGCTTCAGACTCTCGACAACTTGTATCTGGGAGAAGGATGAATTCAACTCTACCAGAAAGAACTAAAGGAGAATCTTTGCCCATCAGTTTGTTGGGTTATGCAGCAGGACAATGAACTGAAGCATGAAAGCAAGTCCCATTTTTAAAAATTTTGTAGAGAAGAACATGCCAAAAAATTTGGTGCCAAAACACTGGATGACTGGAGTGTTTGACTACAGTTGTGATTTAGGTGTATTTTTGTTGCTCAATAAATCACAAGATCATTTGGAAACTTGGTTTTGTCTTTATTCTTTTTGTATTTTGTGTTTTACCACAATTTTTGGAGATCAGGAAAAAAAGCATTATGAATAAATAATAGAGGAAATCAAAGGTGGTAAAACTTTTTCACAGCACTGTAGTATATGTTGTGTGTTAATAGGATCTCTTAGAATGAATCTGCCTTTTTGTCCTACATTCTTAAAGTGGTCCTGGTATGTTTTTTTTTTTTTTTTTTTCCCTTAGACCTTATCGTGCCATACTTATTATGATTATGTATTGTCTTATTACAAAACCTACAGTGCATGTAGGCATTTCTGTCAGTTGCTGATGTGTAAACTGTGATCATGTGATTTGTCTAGTCTTTATGTTTACCTTCTAACAGGGTATTCTGTGTTCTTTGGAGCGAGCAGATAGTCTGGCTGTACGAGCGCATACATGCATAGTGTGCAGCCGCGGCATCATTGCAAACCATGAGTAATGATGTACGCTCGACACCGCACAGTATATTCATTATTTTTAGATTAATTGAAACATCATATTCCATTTCCAGCTTCCCTCTGAGTAAACATGGCCTGTCACCTGAATCAGAGCAGGCCACAGCAGCCGCAAGTAGAGTGCTGGGAATCAATGAATGAGCCCAACATTTTTAATTTCATTTGTTTGTCAGACTCAGCACTTTTCTCTCCATTGGTGTAGCAGTGGAGCTTGTCAACAGGAAAATTGGTAAACAATTAGATCTCTGTCCTTGCGCATGAAAAACTGCGATGTTCCACCACATCCAGTCTTCAAGCGGTGAATTTGCGGACTGTGCTGTGCTAAGAAAAAAACAGACCTTACAAGCTAGTCAAATGAAATCAGAGAACATGAAGACTCAAATTTCTTTTTCTTCAGCCTGGCATGATCTTTCAAGATCTTTCAATGTTTTGTTTTCACTTTTTCACCCCTTGTAGCCTTTATGATGTTATGTTGCCTTGAAATTAAAAACTCATTTTGTAAAAGTCTGCATTATGTAAATCGTTCTCAATGATTAACCGTGTTACTCTACAGTAGAACAGTGTTCTACCCACTAGGCCTGTAGTAGTGCTGCTGGAGCAAGAACAAGCTGCATGCATGGACATCTTTGAATTCCGGCCCGCTACACTAAAACGATAACCAAATGTTTGCTTATATTTAATGCAAACCGAACATGTGGCATAATAAAATTACAAACCTTGAAGAGCCAGTTTAGACCTCAGCGAAATCCTCCATGGTAACGAAGGCAAGATGGAGTGACAACATAGCAAGAATGTATCTTTACAGTCCTTTGGCTTTGAAAAGATCCCATGATTTAGGATTTTCATCCATTACCTTTTGGAAATGGTGTCCCCCACAGCATAAATGCCATCAGTGGCAGGGAAGTACTCACAAGGAAGATATGCTGTGGTTGTATAGGCTCTTTTATAATAGTTCCTTCGCATTCCTCTGTCCCGCTGTTAAGTTCAGGGAGGATTTCCTCAACAGTCCTTTTTTGGCAAGAATACTGCATAATATTTGAGGAATATTCACTGATCACATGCAGTTTGTGCTGTTAAACATTGTTTCTATTTGATACTACATTTAGAATCTTTTGTGTAAGACACATTCATTGGGTATGATAAGATAAAAGTGAAAAAAGTGAAAGTGACAACCCTTGTCATTGCGAGGTCACAGCACTGCACACCATGAACCACAACGAAATTGGACCTCTGCTTTTAACCCATGCACACAAACACCGTGCAGCAGTGGGCAGCTATTGAAAGCGCCCGGGGAGCAGTGATGGGGACGGTACCTTGCTCAGGGGTACCTCAGGGCAACCTACTTTTTGAGGGAATCAATCCCACAATCTTCCGATGCAGGGCCAACTCCCTAACCACTAGGCCACCGCTGCCCCCAGTATAGTATAAATGTATATGTATAAATGACAGTATAAATGCAAGATGGACCAGAATGTGGATTTGGGCACAGTTTAAAACAGATTTCGAGTTGCTTATAGATTTGTTTCAGATTAGCAATAAAAGGTGACAGAAGATTGAAGTGTACATGCAATTTGCTTGCAAAGTGGTAGTTTGTGATAGTAATGCATGATACAACATCAGTGATGGCAGAGAATCACCTACAAAACATTTCTTTGAAAGATATCTTGCAAAATATTTAGCCAGGATATGAGAACTGTATTTTATTCTGGGAGAGTGGATAGATGAGGTATTGTATGTGCATTTCATTCATTTTATTGTGCTTATAACCTGATGTAAATAATTATCTCTAGTTTCTTATGCAAAGAAAATACATTTGTTGTATCGTATTGACAGTATAAATGCAACAATGGAATTCATGTGTTTGAGTGCATTATATGGGTGAACTGAGATGTTTAATGCATTGTGTGGGCATCACCGTTTTCATTCATTTATTTATAAAGTAATTTATTTATACCTGATGAATAAACCATTGCAAAGGTTGTTCCATAGTAGAGAATGTATACCATTTCAATCACAGTCCAGTTACTGTGTATCCGTTCTCACACCCATACACACACACACACACAGTTACTTCACAGTCTAGTTACTTCCAGCATTTGTTGAAGTGCTGGAGCACTTAGATGCTTGTGTTTCCTATTACTTTTTGATGTTACATGAGCCACAGCATGAATTTGCCCTGAAGAGTGCTCTTATTTTTTTATTCATTATTTTTGATGAATCATTTTGTGACAACTAAAATTCATTATTGTTTTGTTATTACTTCTGTAATAGTATCCTCTGAAGTTCAACTCAAAGCAAAATTTGATATTCATATATAAAAAAACAGTTAATTGCAAGGTCAGCGTTCAGAGTCTTTTAGTGAAACACAAGCTGATACAGTGGAATAACTTCAGTGAGAGAGCTATGCTCTTGCACAAGGGGCAAACCTTGGTAGTGGGCTCTACAGGTTGAAGGGTGGAAGAAAAAAACAGACCTTAATCAGAAAAAAATGCCGTTTGGACATTTGTTTACTAGCCCATGAAATAATGCTCAATATGTAGATTATAACCTTTTTTTTTTATTGTAATATTTTTCTGGAGGTTTTAAAAAATTTCAAGTGGACTGCCATGTAAAGTATGTGATCGCTGTATTAGTTCTAACTCAGGGCGCCTCTCAGTCTGAACAAGACCGTTTATTCAGAAACAAAATCCACTAAAGCCCCCTGTGCTGAAAAACAACGAAAGAAATGTATCCCTTAAAAACAGCACTTAGTATATTTCCGCTGGCCAGATACCATTTATTACAGTTCGTATATTGTAATACTCATTACTGCATCCTATGCATACGTAGGTTTGCTCATCCTACCATATTTTTCTTAATTTTTTTCACATTATTTTTCATCTGCCATCCTCCCTGTGTCTTTCAATTAACATTTTTTTTTAATCAAAATATAAACTCAAGTTGTTGGTACAGTTGTTCCATACTGGACAAAACTTATCTGAAAGGCTTAAATCTCCTTTAGCTTGTCATCTCTTTCACTGTTGTTATGATGAACACCTAACATTTCTTCTTTTATTAATTACTTTTGCTGTACATCCATTTGACCATTTAAAGGTGAGAAGAGTCCGTTTTTTAGTGAAAGTGACTATTTTTCATTGTGAAGCACAGCAAACAGTGAACCACAACAAAATATGCACTCTACATTTAACCCATACACACACGTACATAATGACCCATATCCAGTGCCCGGGGAGCAGAGATGGGGACTGTATCTTGCTCAAGGACACTAAAAGATTGTGGATTTGAGTCCCAGACCAGTTAATTATGGGGCCTAGTTCTTAACCACTAGACCACTGCTGCATCTGAGGTAAACCTTTTTGGCACGTAATCCAGCCAGCCGGTTTAAACCATGTCAGTGATGCAACAAAGGAAGCTACAAGACAAAACATCTACAAGACCTCTGAAGGTCTGTATTGATGTCTGGAATGATATCTGGGACCAAAATCATAGCAGGAGGTTATTAAAGTCCTGTAAGGTTTGTGTCGGGGGCTCCATGGATCAGACTAGTTTGTCACGCACATCCTACAAATACTTAATTTGATTGAGATTTGAGGAATTTAGTGCGCAAGTCAACACCTTGACTTCTTTGAACCACATCTGAACATTATATTGACATTACAGGTGAGAAACTAGAGATTACCACTGCAATGAAGAGAAGCATTTGATCTGCAGCAATGCTTTGCTTGGTGGTACATGTCAAATTAACATTCTCATGAATGCCAGGAACCAAGGTCTTCCCTAGAGCATCATGCTGCCTCCAAAGACTACATCTTGATGCTATCTCTTCTCTGGAAAGGCAACAAACACACTCATGTGTCCACATAATGTCAAAAGAAATTTGGTTCATCAGACTCGTCCTCCTTCTTCCAATGATCTTTGGCCCAGTTCTGATGCACAGATGACCCCTGTAAGTGCTTTCAGTGGTTGGCAGATGTCAGCATGGTCACTGTGACTGGTCTGTGGCTATGCAGCACCATTTGCAGCAAGCTGCCATACAGCATGTGTTCTGACACCATCCTGTCTGACAGCTTTATTAACAGTTTGGTCTGCGATAACTCTTCAGCAGGATTGGACCAGACTAGTTACAATATGCAAATCGGAAAGTTTAAAGGGCCGATGCGCCTGCCTCTGGTTCTTCAATTGTTCTTCCATGGACCTCTTTTGGTAGGTACACATGTGGTGCACAACAAGACGTGCTGCTTAGGAGACGCTCTTAACCACTTGTTGAACCATGTCAAAGTGGCTCCCGTTCATTAACTACCCGGTATGTCCACCTGACTGACACTGACCTGTCAGTGGTTTTAATGTTATAGTTGCTCTGAGTATTTTTTAATGTGAGGAAACAAGCTCTTTCTGTCAGGTTGAAAGCATCTGCCTGCTTCACTGTCTTTCCTTTTAAGGCAAAGTTTATAAAAGGTCGGATGGTATGTTTTCACTCTTTTGGATCTCTTTGCCATTCCAGCCAACCTAAATCAAACCAGATACTTTACTGTTTTTCTATATAATTAAATTCCTGAAAGAACAAATAATTTCTGAAGTCTTGCTCTGCTTTCAGATGGAATTCTGTCACATATTGTTAAATTTTCACTATTTCATGATTCACTAGGATGATACAGAGTTCAGCAATGCCACTTCACAGGAAGAAGGACCTGGATTGGATTCTTGGCCATAGCAGCTGAGGAACCTTTCTATTTGGACTTGCATGGCCTATCCAGGATGTTTCCCTACCTTTCAGTTATGAGTGCTAGAAAAAGCTTCAGCAGCCCCCAATACCCTGGTTGTGATAAAGAGAGTTGATCAAATTGTAAAAAGATTCATCTTAGTTTAGTCTTTGGTGTAATCTAGCACTGACGTTGTTAAATTCAACCTTCTGGACTTTATATTTTTGTTTATTAGAGTTTATTTTATTGTCTGTCACAAAATATCCCAAAAAAGTCACATAAATCATGAAAATAAAATAAATAAATTGGTATTATATTTTTTACCAAATCAACCAGCCTTCACAATTACATGTAAGGCATTTAGCAAACACTCATTATGTTCTAAAGTATATGGTGAAATACAAAAGTAGTTACATCTCAAATGTAAAAAGGATTTCCTTCTAAGAGTTAAAACCCAGTATTATCCTAAAAGTCTGAACCTTTCCTTTCTCTGCAAGCAAGTAAAGACCTCTACAGTACATATTAATACAAAGGACAGAGCACTCTTTCAGTGGGGCAAGCTCAGCTCATTTATCAGTTGTGCACTCAGAAAGTCACTTCTTTACACATGACCTCTAAAGATGGAGATGATGTCCCCCTGAGAGGACCCAGGGTCACACTGGAGGGGTCCTGCTGGGCATTCCAAGCCGCTGCTCTAATACGTGCTGCTCCCTGCTCATCTCTCACATGTCTCTGGCTAAAGGAGAACACAGCAGCCTAAAAAAACTAGAAGATGTGCAGGGATGTCACTGTGAGAATAATTCCAAGCTACTGTCCTGGAAAGCTCTTCTGCTCTGTTGATTGCCAGTGGCATCAAGCTACAGCCCCTAAATCATGAATGCGTATACTTAGCAAACCCTGCAGCATTCCAGGAATCATGTTGCCCGGGCTGTTGTGGTGAGTGGAATGACAGCGCTATGACATGGGGGGGATAAAAAGGAAACTCGTGTCCAGGTCAGAGCAATGCTCTTTATACCACAACAAGCCATCATTCAGTCAGTAAACGCTTCAGCTTTTGAAACGTTCTAGAATCCTGAAAACAAAAAAAAACAAATTTTTCTTCTTTTCTCAAAAGAGCCACAGGGGAGAGGGATGCCTTGAACTAATGAGAGAGCATGCATGACATTTCCAAACACTTTCAAACTTCAAGCTCCCCCTCAGTGCCTCATGGCAACAGGCTGCAGCTTGCAGAGACCAGAGTCACACAAGCTTAGTAGTAATGAGAAAAGACAGATGGGAGAAAGAAAGTTCCAGGTCAGCATCGTTCAGGTCATGCTACATGCTTCTCACTCTTGCCAGTGTCGGATCTGGGCTGAATGACTGATCTGATCTGCTTTGGAACACTTAGTTGCTTGATTAGAAAAAAACTGGTCGGGAGACTTATTCTTAGAAGAATTTACAATTGCTTTGCTGTTCTGTTAAAATGTATTTATTAATTTATTTTTAAAAATTAATAGATTATCCAAATATAAAGATTTAAAAAAGGATTAAACATCTGATGTGTTTTTAAAGTTGTGCCTTAAATAACACGTATCAAATGAACATTGACTTGATGAGTTGGATCTGGTTAACATTTGTATGGCAGAGTAATCAATTATCTACAGTCCTAGAAAAGTTGGTCAGATGACACATTCTGATTTTCTGACTCAAAATAAGTGCACACTTTCTTTTGCATACTTTACAGCACAATTACTGCATGAATATTTCATGAATGTTTCATGTTTCAGGATACAGGATGTGTTAAACTCAGCAAAGAAACAGGCATTGTGCACCAAAAGTTGCAAAACTGCCCTATTTTAGTTGGTTCCCTTCTCTGGAAAAGATGTGTTAACCTATTTTCCCTTTATAATCAGCCAACCATTTTACCAGGGAGGTTCAGACATTTGCATATGACTTTATATCCAACTGCATAAATCAATATCCTTATCCTTATCATCCATCCTTATCAGTCCATTGCAGGGCACACACAGAAAAGCACACATATGCACACAGTAACACCTAGAAGCAATTTAGTGTCTGCAGTTCACCTGACATACATAATTATGTAGTGTAAGAAGAACAGGAGTCAACAATTAAAATCCAAGTGAACAAACAACAGAAACTTCCACAAACAGCATACAAACTCTGCCACCCCTGCCGGAAATGAAAGCCAGGACCTTTTTCCTTTGATACAACACCAAGCTTATTCCACCCACAAAAAATATTGTTTATTTATTAACACAGAATATTTCATTAACCTGTAACTTGCATTTCATTAAACTGGAAATACTAAAAACTACTAATATCTACTTTACGCACTTTTCAATCACTGTATATTACATAATACATCTATGAGATATTGATATGATTGTTTCATGGTGGTGAGTTTGTGGTTGAGTTATTGTTGATATTAATTTACCTTGTAATAAATTTCAGTGCCCTTCTTCAATACAATATTCAAACTTCAAACTCTACAGTTGAAATCATTTCATCATCCAACACCTAAGTATCTCATATATATATGTGTGTGTGTGTGTATGTGTGTGTGTATGTGTGTGTATATATATATGTATGTGTATATATATATATATATATATGGTTTTGCTGATGTTTTACTCCATGTTTACTCCATGTTTTAAAATAGCTGTACCTAGCTCAAGATTTGATTTGGTATTCAGGGGTTGGTGAGGGTTGAGCCCCTAGCTCAGCCCTAAAGTATGGTTGCACATGCCCCATAAAATGGGTCAAAATGAACAGCTCAGTGCTGCGCAATGGCATTTATGGCAACTAGTGACAAAGATGACACACATGTTACAACCTATCCACAAAAAGCATTATGAAATATCTCTTCCAGTTAAGAGAAGAAACATGCTGTTGGAAATAGAATCAGCCCTTTGAAAAGAATTTCAATGTGAATCAAATGAGCTATGAGCAAAAATGATTTATGCAATATTTGACCCACTAATGTTAACAAGAGTGGCTGGGTGGTGCAAAGGTCTATACCAGTGCTAATAGACTGAAAAGAAAAACATCATGGACAGGTCAACAGTCCATCACAGGGAAGACATACAGACGTACACACTAAAAAACACAGTCGCTAATAAGGAGCAGTTTAACAACTCCAGCCCTCCTGATGAGCATGTATTTGGACTGTGAGACGAAACAGGATCATCCAGAGATAACCCAGGCAGATGCTGCATGAACATACAAACTCCACATAGAAAGGTCACAATTTGCACCGCTTAGGAATCGAACCCAGAACTTTCTTCTTGTGAGTCCAAAGTGCTAGGGTTACAGCTTTCATTAGTTGCATGTTAAGAATGAAGTTCCTATTGAGCATAGCAAAGAATAAAATCTGCAAAACCACTTTGCTGTGCAACCAAAAGAAGTACATCACAGTGAAGGTCTTTTAAGAAACAAAGCTTGAAAGTTTTAGACAGCCTTCGCAGGAGGGCTAAACATCATGTGACAATAGCAGGTGCAACCCAAATCCTTTTAATAGAGAACACAGCTGACAGACTTAGGAAAGATATGACTTAATTAGATGTGATAAAGGTCACGCTATTACCGTACTGGCATCATGAAGAAGACAGGATCTATAACAAGTGTTTTGAAAGGTGTTTTTTGCCATTCTTTAATGTACGTTTGTTTTTGACTATTTTGTGTTTGATAGCTGATGGCTAAAAGTGAGAATATTTCCCAGTCATCTCTCATCGCCTGTTTGAAGCAAAAAAAGGCAGAATTTCAGCTGCAAATCTAAGCTGATAACAGGATTAACTAGGCACTATGCAATGTAAAAGAAATCCTCATCTGACATTTCAAATACACTCACTTTTGCTATATAACATTTAAAGAAAGATGCAGGCATATTAAGTAGATATATATAGTCTATTCTAATGTTTCTTCCTCTTTGAAATAAAAGAATTAGCATTTTAAAAAAAAAAAAAAAGCAACATTAATCCCAGAGTCCATGCTGCAAAAACAACCCCATTTGAAATAATTGTTTGCAGATTGCAAGTGCAGCCTAAAGTCCATCTGCATCATTTTTACTCTACTGTTTATTAGTCAGGGCCCCCACAGGACCATCAGTGAGCAGGCATTACTCGGATTGAGGATTTTTCTCAGCACAGTGATGACGCTGGCATGGTAGTTAAATGTTATTGTATGTGTGTTTGTGTGCTGCACAGACTGGTTCATACACAACAAATGATGATGATGGTTAATCTGATGCTGCACAGTTTGTGTTAGTTTGTGTTGTACTTTTCTTCATTGCTGGTCAGTCTCTCTTCATGCTGTTGGCTGAATGATTTTGGTAAATGCAAGAAAAATAAAGGATATGCCATTGTTCTGTTTACTGGTTTATGTATTCATTGTTCTACTTCACTTGCATTCTTTTCTGCATTTTTTTTGGCACAGTCAAAATGCTGCCTTGTTTACTTCACTGTTCTGTTTCTCATTCTTGTGTGAAAATAAATGTGAAGTGACAAAACAGGACTGAGACTGTACTGTGTTTGTTTTTGCAGGGAACATATTTGTGGTGAGCCTGGCCGTAGCTGACCTAGTGGTGGCTGTTTACCCCTACCCCCTGGTGCTGATGTCCATTTTCCACAATGGATGGAACTTGGGCTTTGTTCACTGCCAAATCAGTGGGTTCCTGATGGGACTGAGTGTCATCGGATCTATATTTAACATTACTGGCATCGCCATCAATCGCTATTGTTATATCTGTCACAGCCTCAAGTACGATAAGCTCTACAGTGATAAAAACTCTCTGTGCTACGTCCTTCTTATCTGGATACTGACGCTGGTGGCTATAGTGCCGAACTTCTTTGTGGGATCGCTGCAGTACGACCCCAGGGTGTACTCTTGCACGTTCGCACAGTCAGCCAGTTCCGCTTACACTATCGCCGTGGTCTTCTTCCACTTCATCCTGCCCATTTTGATTGTCACCTATTGCTACCTGAGAATCTGGATCCTGGTCATCCAGGTTCGGCGACGCGTCAAGCCCGAGTTCCGGCCCAAGCTGACGCCACATGACGTGAGGAACTTTGTCACCATGTTTGTGGTGTTCGTGCTTTTCGCCGTCTGCTGGGCACCCCTCAATTTCATCGGCCTGGCCGTTGCTGTGGACCCTGAGCGGGTGGCGCCACTCATTCCTGAGTGGTTTTTTGTATCAAGTTACTTCATGGCCTATTTCAACAGTTGCCTTAATGCAATCGTCTATGGACTGCTCAATCAGAACTTCAGGAGAGAGTACAAAAAAATCATTGTTTCCTTTTGCACTGCTAGGATGTTCTTCACAGACAGCTCCAATGAAGCTGTAGAAAGAATGAAAAGCAAGCCATCCCCTTTAATGACAAACAATAACCAAGTGAAAGTAGACTCTGTATAAACACTCAAAAGTACACTGTGAACCAGAAATATACCAAATACCAAATAATCTCAGTAATGTCCAGATAAGCGTAAACCATAGTAAATGCTGTACAGTAATGCAAGTATACAGTACATTCAAACGTACAGGATGTTTGACTTTCCTTTCACTTTTTATTTTTCAATGATGTATTTGCCAATGTTCTGTCTAAATGTTTACAACATTTCATAATAGAGGGAAAGATGGATTTATTTAATATGTGTGGCGTTTGGCTGTTTTGTTAAAGTGCTCAACTCATGTTAATATGGTCCCCAGTGTGGCCAATAAGGTGCAGAAACACCTGATTTAACCCTTGATATGCATTCAAAGTGATTTGAATGAAAGACTTTACACCGAATTCAAGTCTGTCGCCTTCCTGGCTCTGCTCACAGTCTTAAAAAGGTTCTTTGTAGCACACACCAAAACCATTTTTTAATAAGTTAAGATGTAATTCCTGAGAGAGACTTCTGCAACGGCAACACATCAGAGCTCGCCAACAAAACTTTAGTCAAAGAGCTGTTGTGCCAACACTGTTGCTTTGTTGAATGCAAATATCTTATGACACCAGTGGCAGACTGTTGGATCCATCACACAAAAATCTTTTTTGTTGTTTCTGTTTATGTTTTTGAAGTGTCATTAAATCTGTATAACTTTCTCATGAAAGTGCATTATTAAAATGAAAGAATGGCTCATGGAAAATATTGAATCTACGATGCAGGGAATATTCATCATAAAAGGCTGAAAATGTAAAGTCGGTGGAGGGCTGGGAGTTGCGAAATAAAGTAAATAGATAATGCTAGAAGTGTTCTGTCCATATTTCTTTATGGACTGAGTTCTGTGGGCAACACCTATGATAAAAGGTTTAAAAAAATGGTGTTGGGAAATTGCTAAAACGTTCTTGTTTACAACATACAAAATCAACGTATTTAAACATATTTCTTTGTCTTTCTTTGAGTTATCAAATATCAGCGAGTTGAATCGGGGGTGCCAGGATTATGCTAGAATGCAATTGTTAATGTCTTTCTCTAATTATAATTTGTTTATAATGTGTGTTCAATTATTATACCCAGTGTAATTTTACAACCAGCTTCATGAACCCTTTAGTTGCTGTTTTGCTCCTACTTTGCTCCTAAAACCAATTCCTCACCAAATGCCTTGGACTGCCTATGCAGAGACAGATTTCTGGGACAAATGGACATGTTCTACAGATGCTCTTACTGCACAGTGATGATGCCTCCTGTTGACTGCTTTGAAAGCATTCCAAATTTCAGGATATCCCTCAGAGGATGAATTAGATGTGTTTCGGCAGCGTGTTCCCCCTCAAAAGATAGATTGTGGACATTTGCATACATAATTCTTTCAAAGCGTGACTCATCTCGTGCATCCTGACTGTGCATGGTGTAGCATTGCAGCAAGTTATTTTTAAATGCTAGTCATAGGCTCTTTACATTGACCTGCTTCCATGCCCACGAATGGTTATTTTTGGGCATGGAGCTGAAAGTGTCCCTAGATCTGAGGAAGCTGAAGTAATTGCATTTGTCTCAGAACTGTTTTTTCAAGGGATAACGCTTTCTTTGAACACCCCCCATCTGCACCCACACACACACCTTTTTTCTCCTGGACAGTTCGAATCCATGCCCTCCCTGCCCCCACCACGATCTTCTTAATCAACTTGAAATGATTAAATAAGGATAAGTGAGGGTGTAGTCGCCCCCTCTGGACTTTTTTTCTGTTATTTTATCATGACTAGCAAAGACACTATAAGATGCAGACATATTCAACAACTTGTAAAGGCCATTAAGTTTTATTGGAGATTTTGGTAAAAACATACAACTACTGCAAACCAGGAAGACCCCAGAAGACCTGGTGCTTTAGAGATGCTCATCTAAACATCCCAATTTAGCCCCTGTCTCTTAGATCCTTGCACTTTGTTCCTGCTTTCAACACATCATCTTAAGAACTGGATGTTCTCTTGCGGCCTCATTTATCTCACCCTTTAACAGGTGTGACGGTAATGACATAATGATAATGGTATACTTGTTTGTAGCAACTGTACAGTGAATCCTTTAGCACAGGGTTTTGACACAGAGCTACTCTGTTTACTGTCTGACAAACCCACTGATTAAACTGCCACTCCAATTAACATTCAGGCCAAGAGTGAAAATGTTTCTTACATAATCCGTCTAACCAGTCTCAAATAAACACATGATTGGTAGATTCCTCTGTCAGTTCCTTATTTTTGTGGATAATCTGAAACATTCTACTGAAGGGCATTAGGAGAGCTTGCATGGTTTTCATGGTTTTTTCTAGATGCTTATTAGAAAAACAAATCCCCTTAGTCTATTTTACATTGGGAATTTTAAGAATTTAACTTCATTTATTCCAACCAAAGCCAAAGTTCTCCAGGATGTAAACACTGTCAGAATTTTGTTGAATAAAAATAAAATTAAACATAAGTCATACATTTCCTAGAATTGCCAGAAATCATTTGGCCTTCTATTAAAGCCCAGAAGGCCCTGATGATTCCTCTATGTTGCTGCTACTTTCTCTTTTTGCTTCAAAACTGCACTTTTTCCATCCACCATTTGAAAGTACCAGCTGCCCACTGCGTGAACATTTATTAAGAAAGCACTAAAATGGTCTAGAAATTACAGAGAAAACATTCTCCAGGTCCCAGTGATCTTTTCCACTGTTACATCATAGCAGTTTGGTGTGTGGATGGCAGAACTAACAATCTTGCGTGTTTGTCAACAATGTGGCCTTGTCGTACTGACTGGTCTCTGTGAAAGAGATGCAACTGAGGAAAACTCACCATAGCCAGTTCTCTATGAATGTCAGGTTCCCTCTGTAGACTTGTTGAGTCTATTGTTTGTGTTCGTTTGGGCAAAGGAAATGAGCGGGCATGTGTGTGAGCTTGCTTGTGTGTGTGTGTGTGTGTGAGACTGAAAGTCTGCAGAGGCAAGATTCTGCTATCAGCAACTTTCATTCTAACCTGAAGTCATGAGAAGGCACAGAGAACAATGGCTTAGTCTTCTGGGGAACTGTAAACATTATTGTTCCCTAATTGAGTTACCACCATCCACGTTTTGTGTTTGGATAAGGACAAGGGTTTCTTCCAGGGAAATGTGTTTGGCTTTTGCGGCTTTCTAACCTGCGCCCCAACTGAAATCTCCAATTGTAGAGAGAATCTTTCTCTGGATCTGCATACAACAAATGGCTGGTGGAATGACCTACTAACAGTTTAATGTCTACATCTATCATTCCTCTCCTAACACCCAGCATTTAACACATTCTTTTCAGTTTGCTCATTTACCCATTAGTGTAAACGTAAATACACTGCTATAGTGAGCAGTCAGTCATAGACTGAATAACTCAGCTGTTTTGTAGATGTTAATTGACATGAGGCACAAGCATCCAAGATTTCCCTTGGCTTGTTTCTATGAATGTAATTACATTTAGAATACAGTACTGATACTGTGCCAGAACAGCACAAAAAAAAGGAGTGAAAATGTGGCCGTTAACATGTTTCTGCTTGCTTTTAATTCTAAACCTTTTCTTCGTAGACAGCGTTCTATGCTTGTAATACAAAACTGTACAAAGGTCCAGGTGTCTGACTAAGTCTAGACAGTTTTTAAATCAGTATGAATAAATGTAAGTAATAAATGCCCTCCACAATTAGAATTTTATTTTTGTGATTAAGTTGCTCAGTTTATTTACATTTACACAGAGGAGAAACTACTTAAGTATCTGTACTCAATACTTTATTAGTAAGTATTATTTAAGTATTATTTGGGAACTCAGATATTCAGATTAATTAAACAAATAGCATTACAATTTATTTTTCAACCTATTTTTCATGATCATTATATTAAAAAAAGATAGATTTAGCATTTATGTATTTTTACCATTGTGTGTGTTGGCATCTGTGTTTATTTTGTCCAGTACTCTTATTACATTTCCAACTCAGCCACTTGGGATGCACAAACCAGTGTATTTCTTCGTGCCAGTCCCAAACCCGGATAAAGAGGGAGGGTTATGTCAAGAAGGCTATCTGGTGTAAAACATTTGCCAAATCAATATGAAGACAACGAAACAGACCTCCATACCGGATCAGTCGAGGCCCGGGTTTACAATGACCGCCACCAGTGCTGTTAGCCTACAGGGTGCTGGTGGAAATTGGACTACTGTTGGCCAAAGGAGAAGAAGAAGAAGAGGTGGAAGGCATGTCCAGAGGGAGGGAAAAAAGAAAGAACAGGAGGAGAGTGGAAGTAAGGATAGGAACTTCAAATATTGGCAGCATGACTGGTAAAGGTAGAGAATTAGCTGATATGATGGAGAGAAGAAAGGTTGACATTTTGTGTGTGCAAGAGACTAGCTGGAAGGGTAGTAAGGCCAGGTGTATTGGAGGAGGGTTTAAATTGTTTTACCATGCTGTGGATGGAAGGAGGAATGGGGGAGGTGTTATCCTGAAGGAAGAGTATGTGGAGAGTGTTTTGGAGGTGAAGAGGGTTCCGATAATTCCAGTGTGCTTCAGAAAAGCTCAGCAGGAAAAGTACAGCAAGTGTAAGGAAATTTAGCTTGTCCTGCAAAAAGTAAACATTACTGTTTCCATCTGACTTGCAAACATTACATTTCATCAATAATTCAGTCTTGATCTAATAGACAACATAGGTGAGGCAATTCAGTGTTTGTAATAAAAAGTCTGAATTATTCAGATTCTACGCGTGAATCCGCCCAATCCCTCACTTTACTGTGGACTGAAAGATATGCGAGGAAGATTAAATGAATTAAGCTGACTTTGTTTCCAGTGTTTGACATTGAGATTTATAATGCAGGCTAAATTTCAGAAGTCTGAGTCTGCATATTTGGCCAGCAGACTTGAGATTGAATGTAGATTAAGGGCATTCGCTCTGACCTCAAAATCTCTGACCTGATCAGAATCCAGTAGGATACCTCAAAGAACAATGCAATACATCACGGAAACTCAAATTCCAACAAAAGAAGCTTTAATTGTAGTCCAATTCAGAAGTATTTTGAATAATATAATATCAAAATAGAGTTGAATTCCTGGCTTGAGTGAACTGGAGATGCTAAATTACCACTATTTGTGATTCTGTTTGTATTCATGTTTCTGACCTGCAATGGACTAGTGACCTGTCCAGAGTGGTTCTCCACCTTTCACCTCATGAGTGTTGGTTGCACCCACCATGATGCTGCTGAGGATAAAGACTTTATTGGTGAATTAATGAAAAAATTGAAAAAAAAAAAAAAACTATACAAATGTGACTGGATGTAAGAAAAACTCAGAAATGCAATATTAAAGGCAAATAATAATAAATAAATACATTGTAAAATTATGCTAATTTAAAAATGTATAGATGAAAATGGAGAGCTGTGAGACTGATATTCTTATTTTCCACCAAAAGCCATATGGCAGTAATCCTGAGATAGGGTTACAATTTCATCTTTTTTCTTGTGGAACTGATGGTTCTTCAGATGCATTTTGACCGGAAAGTGGAGTCAAGGCAACTCATGGACCAAAGTGTTGGATCCAGGAACATAATGCACCTTAGGGCTGATGTCAACAACTACCTCTAGTACTTGCTTTTATCTTTTGGGAATCTGTGCATTCTGAATCTAATACATGTACAAACCCCTACATGCTTAATGTAATGGACCCAGTCTTTGTTCATTTCAAAATTGGCAACAAAGTAGTACTTAGGTAAAAGTACAAAGTGAAATATACAGTACTGTGCAAAGTTTTAGGCAGGTGTGGAAAAAATGCTGTAAACAAAGAATGCTTTCAAAATTGGAAGTGTTAATCATTTATTTTCATCAATCAACAAAATGCAGTGAATGAACAAAAGAGAAATCTAAATCAAATCAATATTTGGTGTGACCACCTTTTACATTTACATTTACGACATTTAGCAGACGCTCTTATCCAGAGCAGCTTCCATGTCCTAATTACCATACATTTATCACCTTTTTATTTACATGTAATACACCATAGAGTACCATCTGTGCAGTCATTCATCTTTTACTAAAGATTGACAAGTTCTACTTATTTCTTAAATGCTCAGTTAGGGACTATACCTCATAATTGGAACGTTGTGAGTTCCCCAACCAATAGGTTATCCTGAGGTAACCCTGAGCTAGGTACCACCCCCATCACTGCTCCCGGGTGCTGGATATAGCTGTCCCCTGCTGCACTGTGTGCATGATTTAAATGCAGAAAGTATTTTGTCATGGTGCACGGTGTTCTGTGTATTCATAACGACAAACAGTCACTTTAACTCCACTTTTATTTCATTACATAACTTTGAGACAGAAGAAAGTAAATTAATTTCTGCTGTGCATTCACATCACCAGTCACCAGGGGAACTAGGCATGCACAAACAGAATAATCCATGATGGTAAAATTACTTTTGCTGCACAAAGATCATGCTTGTTTCATGCACTTTTTGTTGCAATTTTATGATGTAAATTACATTAACTGGGGAGATGCTCTTGTTCTGCACTTAAGTGTAGCTGCTACACCTGTACCAAAAATACCAAACATGTCATTGCTTGACTCCTTGGGCTAAATGGCACAATTATTTTATTAAATTGCAAAGTTTTTATCTTTTTGGTGACCACTTTATTTGATTTCATTTGGATTTGATCTCATGTAAATAATAAAATAATGTTAAATAATGTAATTCATGTAAGGTTTGGCTAATAAAAAGTATGGATACTAGTGTATGTTCACTAGCCCACACAATGTAAGCTTTGGGTATTAATAAAATATTGGCTGGAAAAATCTGTTTGTAAAATGGAAAAAAGAAAATCCCTAATATCAGCAAATATCAAGATCACGGAAAAAGGACCTACAAAATCAGCTGTCATGTGCACATCAGTTATGATCACATTTCTTTTCATCAAATGGATTAGAGCCAGCAGATGCACTTATAAAACTTTACACATATTTAAAAATAATTTTTGTGCCCTTTTTTGACTAAACTCCATTTATTTTGTCTGCATTTGCACTATATATGTCCTGCATTCATCATACTGCATTTCCCAACAATCGCATAAATGACTACATACTCAGAAGAAGGCATAAAGTGCAAGAATGGATTCTCCTTCAACCAGACACTGCATTATTTAGGGAGAGCAGCTGTCATATTTCATTTATCAGAATGTATTTTTAGTCCAGCATAAAGTGCCGCGTGACAGGTTAATTGGGCCATACTGGAGGGAGCCCGAACTCAACCTGCAGGCTTAATCTATTTACACTTTACAATCTTTTTATATGATGTGGCATCACATTTACATCCCCCTCACACAACAATCCCCAGGCTTCAGATGGAAGGCCTTAGATAAATTTAATAGCATACAGATGTTGAGTCCCACATCAAGGTGTGAACCTACTCACTTCAAACCCTTTTAATTTCTGATTGTTTAAAGGCATGAATAAAAGCAAAATGTCAGCCAATGTGAATAAATAGCCTATTCTGATCCACAAGGCTTTTTTTTATCCATTAGCTCCTTTTTTCTTACACATATTTAAGAGTAGACTTATGAATTAGAGGCAGTTTCCATGAGCTTTAAATTAAATGGCAAAACTAATTAACCAGTCTACTCCCATACTGAATTCTCCCTAGAATATTACTGCTGCAATACAGGAAGTCTAAGCTGAAGTGGCTTAGGGCAATGACTTGGTAAGTGACTTTATCACATCTCAAATTCCGCTCTGTAAACCAGACAGAGGTCATTTTTTATTTATTCTTCACAAAAATGACAAAGAGCAGAATTTTAACTTACCATTTCACTCTGATTATATTACAACTGTGCATTGAATCTTGAGATGAGAACTAGTTTTAAGCACAGTGCCTGTATGGAACCAACAAGCTGCTAATATATATTTCATATGGCTCTTTCACTAGGCATTCACTGTGAAATTACCGGCTTTCTGATAAATCTGCCCCCAAAAAATAAAGCTCTACTGGTACACGGTCTTGAGGCACTATTTATTCATCGTGTTCATTTAATCTGATTTAAAGGAATGGGATATTTCTTCACACAGTTCTTCCCTCAGCCCACATGTAGTACAGCAGCAATAATTATTTTCCAGCGGAGCTATACTAAAGGAATTTTCTAACATAAATCATTATCATGAAAAATACATTTGCATTAACCATCACGCATGACTTGAGTTGCATTGGCTGCTGTTGGCCAAAGGAGAAGAAAAGGAAAGAGAGCAAGGCCCGGTGTACTGGAGGGGGGCTCAAATTGTTTTAACATGGTGACAATGGAAGGAGAAATAGTATTGAGTGGCAAAAATATTTTTCAGAGTAGTACAGGATTTGTATTTGTCTTTGTGACAGTGGTGAGGTCTGTAGTAGGATTGACAGGTGTCCAGTTAAAGGGGAGTGGGAAAGGGAAAGTTTCACAGAACTGTAGTTAGGCCACACGTCTTATCTTGTTTGGAGATGGTGGCAGTAACGAAAACACAGATGGTGGAGGTGGCAAGATTGGTTTTAGGGTTGATGAGGGTGGACAGGATTAGGAACATTAGAATATTAGAGAGACAGTTCAGGTTGGACGGTTTTGAGAATGAGAACAGAAATTGCTTTATTATTTTTTATATTATATATATTATTTTATCTTCTAAAAGTGACTTTCCTCAATTTTAACCCAGATGTAATGACGATGAACATTAAATGAACATTTAAATAAGTTTATAAATGTAAAATAAAAATATTTGTTTTTTTGTTTTTTTCTTCTACTTTTGTTTTTGTTTGTAACACTAAATTGTTCCTGGTCTCCAAAACGGTAGTATAATACCATCTGAGTAAACCCAACTCCCCATTTTTAAATGATGCATTTTTAATTATGTAATAATCATAATAATAATAATAATAATAATAAGATTAAAAGATTAAAAGGAAGAGTTTTTCAATGTAATTTTTATCAAGTTAGGCTTTAGTTTTGCAATAATTTAGCCTCAGAATGATATATAATGTACTGTGCAAAAGTTTTAGGCAGGTGTGAAAAAATGCTGTAAACAAAGAATGCTTTCAGAAATATAAATAATGATTGTTTATTTTGATCAATTTACAAAATGCAAAGTGAGCGAACAAGAGAAAAATCTAAATCAAATCAATATTTGGTGTCACTAACTTTTGCCTTCAAACCAGCATCAGTTCTTCTGGCCCCCACAGAGCCCTGATCTCAACATCATCCAGTGTGTCTGGATTACATGAAGAGACAGAAGGATGTGAGGAAGCCTACATCCACAGAAGATCTGTGGTTAGTTCTCCAAGATGTTTGGAACAACCTACCAGCCGAGTTCCTTCAAAAACTGTGTGCAAGTGTACCTAGAAGAACTGATGCTGTTTTGAAGGCAAAGGGTGGTCACACCAAATATTGATTTGATTTAGATTTCTCTTTTGTTCATTCACTGCATTTTGCTGATTGATGAAAATAAATGATTAACACTTCCATTTCTGAAAGCATTCTTTGTTTACAGTATTTTGTCCACACCTGCCTAAAACTTTTGCACAGTACTGTATATACCAATCCACCAATAAAAAGATAAAAAAGCAGGCAAAAAACGTCTTAAAACTATGTCTCAGGCATCTGGCAACATATTCACCACTGATAATAGTGGTGCTTTAAATTAGCTTCCATATGAATAAAATACATTTTTAACTGTTCTGGCTGAAAGTGAGAAACAAGAATAACAGATAAATATTTAAAATATATGTATTTGGAACCAGTGTACACATTTGAAGCAATTTCAAAGAAACTTTTTCCCCATCGTAACCATTTTGTGTAATATTTCTCTTCACTAACTTGCAGAGACCTTTCATATCACCACCACTGTAAACAGTTATGACTCAGTTATTAACCAGTTAAATTAACTGTTCTTTTTACATTGTCCAATTTAATTAATATAAAGGAAAATCAGTGGATAAGTAAGTGAAAACTCTCCCTATACTGGTCTATCAACCTAGTATTTACTTTTTTTTCAACAATTGAATATTTTTTGATAGTCTATAAGATTGTTATCTATAGTTAGCTCCAACTCACTGTGTAATCGCAAAAACTGCAAAGAGGAAAGCTGTCAATTTTCATCCATGTATTCCTTTCTGTTAAGTGCTGTAGACCGGACCCTGCAAGTACAACGGTGATGAAGGATGTCATGTTTTGAAGATACTTGTGCAATGGGAAAGACTTTTTCAATGGAGCAAGGAGAACTAAAGTGTATTTCTTGGATTCCAGTGTCTCAGGAGATAAACTTGTTGACAGTGATTTGGAAAAAGGAATGTCTGACTTGGAAAGAAAAAAAGAAAGAAAAAAGAAAAAACAGGAACAGAAGCGTGCAGGAGAAGTAGTCAGGAAATATTTAGCGTGTTCGCCCGCTTGTTGCTGTTCTGCCAGGCTTTAGCATGAAGTCCCACTGGCTGAGGGAGGCCTTTTTCACAAGTCAGAGTCTATGAGGTTAATCTCATTCAGAGGAAGTAAGTTCAGTCAAGCATCAGATACATGTGAATCATCAAGGGAGTTAGGAGGAGAGAAAACAGGAAAAAAGGAAAAGGTAAGAGAGAGAGAGAGAGAGAGAGAAAGAGAGAGCGAGAGAGAGAGAGAAAGAGAGAGAGAGAGAGAGAGAGAAAATAACAGCCAAAAAGATTAGGGAATGGGAGAAAAGAACATAGAAAAAAGGGAGAGAGGGAAAGAGAGAGGAAAGGTGGTATGGAGTGGGAGAAGGTTGGGGGGAGGGAGGGAGGGAGAGAGAGAGAGAGAGAGAGAGAGAGAGAGAGAGAGAGAGAGAGAGAGAATAACAGCCAAAAAGATTAGGGAGTGGGAGAAAAGAACATAGAAAGAGGGAGAGAGAGAGAGGAAAGGTGGTATGGAGTGGGAGAAGGTGGGGGAGAGAGAGAGAGAGAGTAGAGAGAGAGAGAGAGAGACCAGAGGCAAGCAGCTAAGAATAAAACGTGATGTTGGCTTGGCTGACATATTCCCTGCTGGAAGAAGAGACATTTATGTGAAGTCAGCAAGCATTAACCTCACTAAACACCAGGAACCCCATGCCAGAGTGTGGGCATCTGTAACACTGGCATCATATGTACACTCAAAGCTCTTCACTGGCCAAAGCTAAAGCCTGACATATCTCTAGCACTCTTGAAAATAAAGGTTTCAAAATGCAACGAAAAGGGTTCATTTACAGCAGTGCTATGGAAAATGTTTCAACTAACCTATCAGTGTTATTTAGAGGGTCAGTATCCTGAATTTTCCACCTACTTTTCTGTATTCCACTGTTCACTTATAGCATTTGTATGGACTTGTTTACGAATCAACAAACTATCAATATGGCTGCCATTTTTACATATAAATAGTGAAAGGACTCTGAAGTAAACAGTATGGGTTAATTAAATGATAATTAGAAAACTAGATGAGTGAAAATTCATTTGAGTGAAAATTAGATATTTTCACTCAAATGAAACATTATTAGACTATAAGCGAGCCAGTTGGTTTTCAGTTGGATGAAGACAAGGTGAAACATGATGTAATAGGCCTACTTTACGTTTCTCCATCTAGCACAACAGTGATGTTAAAAATGAGATATTTAAAAAATGGGCAAATGTTATTAATTATATGATGAGAGCCCTGAGCATGAAACAAAGAGTTCATTTGATTTTGGATAATTTACAGGGAACATCAAATCTGTGAAGCTGCAGTCTATAGTATAAATTAGCAGCATACATCTCAATTAGAAGGTTGTAGAACTCTACGCCCTTTTTTATAAAAGAGTGAAGCATGGCTCTGTATATTTTGACAAACATAAAATCAAGTAAACTTTAACAGCAACTTCGTTCTCATCAGCATACAGTATGAGTGCCTCCCAACCTTCAAGTCTTATTACTCTGTAAGAGCAATTTTATCTAATATATCAGTGCACATTAACTCAAGGCTACTCATCTTTCTGAAGATCCAGAAGAGAGGTTTATAGGAATCATCTGTTCTTGCTCTGTGCAGTCTGTCTTTATGTATGTGTTTTGACACAGCTGACCTTTGAGCATGAACCAGACTTAGTATTTAATTTCTCCCTGACTGATCTGTTTTTTTCTTCATGAGTCTCTATTATATGTGGTGCATGATATACAAAGCTTGAGAAGGTTGTACTCTCAGATGCATCTCAAACCATCTGGAATTAACCTACAACTATGTTGTCCTATACATATTAATCTTTTGCTATAATGATTTCGACTCTACTGACATTTAAAAAGATGCTGAAACTAATAATAAATGCACCCAAGCAAATGCTTAATGGAACAGCTTTGTAGCACCAAAATGATGTAAAGTAACATATTTTCTTGAAATAATTTCTTCATACTTTCGTCAGTTTAGACTTCTGTCAGCTTCTTGCAGTTTGGTCGTTCCACTGAACGAATGTACAAGTCTCCGTAAATAAAACCATTCCTCTTGATATGGAGAAGCAGAGGGGATATAAATATTCAGCAAGACATATTTAACATATTTCCAGTCCTCCAAATGGCAGAACACACAAGGCTATTTTTAGACACTGGCTGTGGGATGCTGCCACGCGGCACGTGAGGCTTAAATATTTCTGAACAAAGCTTGCTGGATAATCAGCAGGAGAGAATGAAATGTCAGCAGTGATGAACTGCTCCCAGAATTAATAGGAACTTTAAATATCCATCACTTAGTGCCATTCAAGAAATTATTTAACAAATCACTCCTTAATACAGAGGGTTGATAAAAAGGGAAATAATTAATCTAGCAGCCTGTGAGTGGATATTGATCAATGACAAAACAAGCTGTTTGAAGTTTTCGAAAGGTTTTTACTGAGGCATTTGTTCTTAGCAATTATTTTAGCATTTAAGGCAAAAAATGGGAATGTGGGAAAATGGGAAAAGCCTTTAAGTTTAATATATGTGTATCTTAAATGGGAAGGTATTTGAGATGAAAATATCGTTTAGATGGAATTTGAATTTAAACTAGGAGAAAGCTATCCTTTAAAGAGCAGAGCAAGAAAATGAAAATTGCAAATGACTTACCCACTGTTGTTAAAGTACAATTACAACAGAACATATGACAACACAGAAAATAAACAGATAAGAGAGGGGTCTGTTTACAAACCATTGGTTAGAACATAATGCCAGCTTACTTCCTTTGCACTGAAATAACGACCCATTATTTGCAAGCAGCTTGCTGCGAGCTGCTAATTAATAGACAGAAGTGCATTCTCCAGTTCAGCTCAGTCAAAATAATCATTTCCTTCAGTGTTTTGCATAATAAAACACGGCTTCTGAAATTATACCAAACCAATTAAAGTCAGTCTACTAAGCCTGGCCTTCAATTAGCCTTCTGCGTAAAAGCCGCTGATTTACCCAAGAATTTACACCTGTTAAATCTTATTAAAGAGAACAACAAAGCAAGACATAATAAAGCCTTCTTTTACTGGGGTGCTTATGGTTTATTTATGATAGATAGATCATGTAGAAAGCTAAAGATCAGTGGTTAGCATCCCACCATCCCACATCTTGAATCCTACAAAAGATTGATTTCACCCCTCATTGATGATGCACAGGTCAACTGTCCAGTGTTGTTCAAGAAACTTCATTTACATGGATGGGTTAAAGTTGTAGTTTGGGGTTTTGGGTATTTGGTGGGGCTGTGAGGATAAAGGAAAGAGAGATTGATAATCATCACTTTAAACAGACCTAAATATTATTGACAGTGTTTAGGCACAATTTTATGTTTGTTTTTTTCCCCCAGTATAATACATCCAGCAAATGAATGATTGTAGAGTTCATATTTAAGTTTTAGGTCTGTTAACAGTGAACGGGGTTCAAAGGGCCCAAACACCTAATACACATACAAATAACGGGTGACAAATTACTGTTTGCTAGCTCTCTTTGTATTAATAGAAAGATCTATAAATTTGCTCCAGTTTAAAAAAAAATTTCTAGAGCTTTTAGATTGTAGTGAGATACCTTGACGAAATGATTTTGTTGCAAGAAAGATTTTGAAAGTTTGAATGAGTATTTATGAGAAAATAATTTCACTTTGCACTTAATTGAAAAAAAATTGCACTTAAAGCAATTCAGCAATAACACTGAACATAAGTAAAGATTAGAAGTGTGTCTGTGTATGTGCCATCAATAACATAAAGCCAAGAGCCTTGTTTTAATGTATGAAAACTATCCACAGCTTAATTTAATGCCTGTGGCTAAGACTCCTTAGTTAAATTCAATTACAAACCCGTGCTCTCACATAATGATTGCTTTTATACTTTTTAACCCTTGTGTTTAAACCAAGCTCATACATTCTGCCTTAACATGTCTGACGTTTATGCTTTCATGCTGTGTGGACCCTATAAGTATGGTGGAATGTTACATCTAAAGGTGATGGATTGTTTTTATGCATGCTTGTAATATGAAAGCTGATAAAAATGGGCCACATTTGTCTGAATTCGTTCCATATATTTATGTCAGCATTGTTGGAATGTGTATAATTCCCTTATACATCAGAATGAGAGATGAGTATCAAGCATAAACTATGTCAGTATTTCTCAAGGTAGGGTGTTTTTGGGCCTAAAGAGGTTTCTGTATGGTTCAACATAAAAGATGGCTGAGGAGAAGACAAACAAGTGAGAGTTAGCAAAGAAAAGCAGAACGTTTCTGGAAAATGATTCCAAAATAATGTATTATGCACATTTCCATGCACATGCCTGAAGACCAGAGTATTTCTCTTTGGAATGAAGGCTAATAGCACAACTGTTCTGCAATTTCTTGCTTCATAGAGAATGATGAGCTTGTACTATAGTGAATACACCCCGCAATTCTATGTTAGAGCTCCATGTCTCAGCCTCGCAGTATTGTTGACATGATTGTAAATCTGATGTTTCTGCACAATCATTGTCACCAATGGAGAACAGAAAGTACAATGAGAAATGAGGGAAGTGTTCCATAAAGCAAATTGGATTACTACAACACTGAACCAAGATGAAAGAAATGTAAATCACATCCTACATGCCATGGCTAGACTTTTATTAAACATCCCAGTTAAACAAAACGGATTCAGCACTTACATTTGAAAATTGCCAGAAGCTATGAATAATAGCAATAAGAATGTAAATTATGCAGATCTTTCAAAACCACACTACTGAGAAATAAACTCATCAGACGCCTTGGCAGCTTACGCACTTTAATATTCCAGTGCAAAAAAAAACAAAAAACAAGGTAAAGCAAGGGGCCATGTGTGATTTTGCGAAAATGCTGATTACTTTATTGAACATTAGTAATGTTTGAGTGTTAGGATGAAGGAACAATCTTCTGCAGCCCCAAACCAAAACCTAAACAAACCTTTCAGGACAACTGACATAAACCTATTTGGCATTTACATTAGGCTTATTTCAAGTTTCATTTGTCATAATTTGTCATGAGTTGACACCTTTATCGCCTGTTCATGTACATCCATATCAATTGCCATGAAAGGCTTGCGTGGGTGAAATGTAGCCATAGTGTACAGTGGCCTAGTGGTTAGGGACTAGGAACTAGGCCCCGGGATTGGGGACAAGGCCCAAGGATCAGAAGGTTGTGGGTTTGAATCCCAGTAGTTTGCCCTGCGGTACCCTTGAGCAAGGTTCCGTCCCCATCACTGCATCACTGAGTGCTAAATATGGCTTCCCACTGCTTTACAGTGTGTATGGATTAAATGCAGAGAATGCATTCTGTTGTGGTTCACTGTGTGCCTTACTGTGAGTTCACAATGCCAAATAGTCACTTTCATTTCACTCTATGAATTTATGAAAGGTTTCATTTTGGCCATTTTTTTAATATCTTTGTGATTTGAAATGGAATTTTCTTATTGTATTAATTGTATATGAACTGTATTAGCAGCCTCCAGACTGAAGGCATTTCAGACACTTCAGTCTGTAGCTCCCAAATTATGGAACAGTCTACTGCCAGTACTGAGATCAGTGCACTCAGTGGAACATTTTTCCTTTTGGGAAAGTTTGGGGTAGCTTGTCTTAATATGTTTTTATATATGCTTAATATATTTTATTTTAAATTCTGTAAATTATAGCTATATATTTTTTTGATTGGAAGGGTTTATTTTTATGTATTTTTTTTATAAACTATCAACTCATTTTATTGTTTAGGCATCACTTACTTACTTATGTATTATATCATATTGATCAGGAGGGCAAGCTGCGCATCCAGACTAGTGTGGTCTCCTAAGGCCCTTTTTTGCAGATTTCTGCTGAAAAATCACAGCGAATATGTTCTTCCAGAAATGCACCACATGGCATTAACTCTTAGAAGAATTTTAATTATCCTTTAATAACGTGTCTGACTGATATTAAAGATGAAAAACCTGGAAGGCTAAATGGACACGCCTTCGCTTTCATCAATCACTAAACCAAGGGTGTCATGGGGTTGACCCTAAGACATCACTCTCTGCCTGACCATAATGAGGTGAACTGGAGCTGCACTGTGCTAAGTAGGCCAAACAAAGTCTATGAAGTCAAGCACAGTCTCCTAGACCTGCTATGTTCAAAGAAAAGTTTGAAAAATACCTGTATGCTGATGAAGCAGTGTTAGGATGTTTTAAATTGACCCTCAGCTCATACATTATAGATCTTAAATCTATATTAATAATTTTAAATAAAATATACAGTACTGTGCAAAAGTTTTAGGCAGGTGTGAAAAAATGCTGTAAACTAAGAATGCTTTCAGAAATAGAAATAATGATTGTTTATTTTTATCAATTTACAAAATGCAAAGTGAGCAAACAAAAGAAAAATCTGAATCAAATCAATATTTGCTGTTACTACCTTTTGCCTTCAAAGCAGCATAAGTTCTTCTAGGTACACTTGCACAAAGTCAGGGTGTGTGTAGGATTATAGTTGGTGTATGATCAACCAATTTTACCAAACAGGTGCTGATGATCATCAATGTCACACGGAGGCTGAAACACAGTCATGTTTGGAACGACCTACCAGCCGAGTTCCTTCAAAAACTGTGTACAAGTGTACCTAGAAGAATTGATGCTGTTTTCAAGGCAAAGGGTGGTCACACCAAATATTGATTTGATTTAGATTTCTCTTTTGTTCATTCACTGCATTTTGTTGATTGATGAAAATAAATGATGAACATTTCCATTTTTTAAAGCATTTTTGGTTTGCGGCATTTTTTCACACCTGCCTAAAACTTTCGCACAGTACTGTAAATTAATAACAATTAATAATGTTTTGTTTCCTCTGTTGTTTCAGTTGATAGGGACCGTTTTGGGTGACACTGTAATTTTTTTCTTAGCGTATCATTTTTTCCTACAGTTTTTAATGGAGTAAAATAAATATTCATTGAATACAAGCCGGGGCAGTGGTGGCCTAGTGGTTAAGGTGTTGGCCTCGTGATCGGAGAATTGGGGGTTCGAACCCCTTCCCAATGGGTTGTCCTGAGGTACCCTTGAGCAAGGTGCCATCCCCGTCCCGCTCCTCCCTGCAACCTGTCCAGGGTGCATCCTCCGTCCTCTGCCTGTGTGCGCTGGGTTGGACCCCCACGACCCCGTTTGGGACAAGCGGCACGCACTGGATGGATGAATACAAGCCTTCTACAAATAAGCAATTGGGGACCAACCTCTGCAGGAATAATGATTTCTGTTCACTTGTCAGTGTCAGGCTAATAATATTGAGTACATTCACAAAGTGGGTGTGGTTAATTAGTTTAGATATCTGCATGCTCAGGTTATCATGCCCATCATCTTAACCTTGTAAGCTTCTCTCTGATTTTCAGTGTTAGTGTGAAAATTAAAAAAAGATAGGCAGGTAGTAAAGGTATGTATTTCATCGTCATTAATGCAAAAATGTTAACAGGATGTGCATTTAAGGTGACAGAGATAGATCTATATTAACAGTCTGTTCTTTTGACTCTAATTGCCCATGTTTGTTCCTTACCAAAGGATCAAACTAAACTAGAGATGCAGTGGCAGGGTACTGTAGGGTAAAGTACAATTTGTGGCAAAGACAAGAATGAAAGAACTGACAATACCCTTGAAGTTGTAGTAAAGTCGGACTGTGCACGGCAATGCACATGTTGCAAGTTATGCAAATAGTTCATGCATTAAAATATTTCCACCTGTTTGAAAAACCCAGTGGGGCTCTGTTCTCTGTTCATACCATGCTGAGGCCTCCTGAGGAGTGGAGAGCACAGTACTGAATGTGCATGAGAGTGTAAGAGAGAAAAAGGAATGAAAAAGAGACATAGAGAGAGAGAGAGAGAGAGAGAGAGAGAGAGAGAGAGAGAGAGAGAGAGATGTAGGTTCAGGCTAAGTGCAGTGAATCATAGCTTAAAGCCTGCTCTGTTCACCCATGCACGCTGATTGAGCCAGCTTACAGGCCTCCCACTGCAGTTCAGCCTCTAGGGGCTACAACAAAATGCAAAGACGTGGTGCTTCCTTTTGGATCAGTAGCTTTGAAAGCCTGTAATTTCTTCATTTTTATGATGAGAAACATCCCTAGAAGATTGCCTGGTAATTTGAGGCTTCCATTTACGTCAAGAGAAACGAGATAATGAGGTTTTTTTTTTTTTTTTTTTTTTTACTTAGTGAGATTGCAGATATGCAGTACACATAAATCATGCATACAAATGCACTATACTGTATAGAAAAGTGAGCAAATGTATGGAATCCTGTAGAGATTTGTGCTGCACAGTTGCATAGCTATGTTCATTTTCCTTCTTCTATTTAAGGGATTGTTAAAACCGAGACAGTTCTTAAAAAATTGCCTGAATGACCCCAACAAAGCCCACAGAATATTAATCATATTGGCCAATTATTTTTTTCCCCATTCCTTTTACATTGCCACAATGTGACTGCTCATTGTTGCAGCAATATTCTCACTGAACTCTATTTGCCCCATTCTCAATGAGAAGCCTCTCTTCCCACTGAGACTTATTCAGAGCAGAGCGTCCACTGCCTGTCACATTTTCCCTGATCGCTTGGAAAAGCCCTGGAGTCTTGAGTCGGCTCTGTCTCCTTCCTCTCCTTCACGTGTGTCCCTAACCTGCCACAATTGATTGCATTTCATCTGAGGAAGCATGTATTACCATTCAGTCAGTCTTTGTGGGGAGGTTAGGGGTGCAGATTTGCTAAAGGCAAAAGACAAACCGATTCACATAAACGTATGAATATATGAACACTAAGGCTCTTAAAATAGACTTGTTTTCCACTGCAAAACCCATTCATCTGAGGCATGCTTCTTTCAATGGGGGATTGCTATTTATAGAGGAACTGTCCTCCTCACAGGGGAATACTTCATACGTGCTTCAACTTATTCAGTGCAAATTTGCAGTTGTCCACAAACATAGCCTAATTAGATTTAACTGTATAAAATTTAGGTTACGTATTTGCGTCTTAGGTTACGTATTGGCGTCTTCTAAAATAGTAAGGCTGAAATATAACATTTATTCCATATTTTCCATCAGTTAAACAAAAGAGGGCATAAACAGTTTGAAGAAACATGAAACCTGCAGGTTTGGAAGGATATAAATAGTATGAAAAAATATGCAACTTGCAGGTATGAAAAAATAGGCCATATTCAACATAAAAATTATTAGAACTTAGGAAAGGGTCGAAGGTTTTTAATGAGGGATTCTCGCAAACATAAGACTGCCAGCCCTTTTTGCAAAATCCAGTATGAATCGACCCATTAATTGCCATCAGACAGTGAGGAAACCTGCATCATTCAGAGCAAAGCCAACATTCCATTTTTATACAAGAAATACTTGCCAGCGGACCTAAATAAACATTTACCACCTTCCATTTTTCAAAAGTGTTCTGTATGTTTTGTAGCCATTCACAAAGCACTTTGTTCAAAAGAAGCTTAGGGCAGTGTGGCTAGTCCTCCTGCCAGATAAGAAGTGAGTTGAAGCCAGTTCGCCATTCAGAGACTACTCCACAATCTGGCCTGCAAAGGATTCAAGAAAGTGAGCACAATATTACTGTCACGGAGACAGATGAGGTCCATCTGGTGAAGAAGAAAGATCCAATTCTTTTCGATGCCATGAAGCTTGCTTTTACCCTCAATGGACCTACGGCTCGCCGGTGTGCTCTGCAGCCTTGGTGCTCTGTGGAACTAAAGAAAAAACACAGGTTTGCCAGAGACAATCAGGAGATCAAAAGAAGGAAAGGCCATATGTGATTTGAACAAAGCACAAAAATTCTATCAGTTTGTGTGTATTAGTTTTTGTGCAGATAAGAAATATATTTGAACTACCCATTTTTTTATTTAATAATTTTACTGGGGCAGTGGTAGGGACTAGGTCCCATAATAACAGGCAGTTGGGACTGAGTCCCCAACCAATCGATTACCTTGAGGTATCCTTGAGAAAGGTACTCTCCCCAACACTTTATTCACAATGACAAATAGTCACTTTCACTTTTACAGCTTTCTGTATTTAATTTGCTTCCTGAGGTTTGCTTACAACATTTCTGTGGGTTTATGTATCAAAACAGTCATTATGAATTTTTTCAAACTGCTCTAGGCTGTAAGCCACACAAGTTTACAGAATAGGACCACTGAGCACATAAGATTAGAGCATAAAACATCAGCTGGCAAAATCTATAAGTCAAAAACTTCCTCGGGACTGTTTTTCAGGAAGTTGATGGGTTAGGGTGCCATGGCTGAGCATCTGCACACAATTCTTTGATAACTATACATTTGCTAAGCATTATGTGGAGTGGCATAAAACACAATGCCACTGGAGTCTGGAGTAGAAGAAATGTGTCCTCATGGTTTTGTGTTAGTTCTAAAGTTTGATATAGAAGCAATAAGTGTCTTGGGCTGCTTTTTATGGGTTTGTTTGGGTCTTTTAGATCTAGTAAAGGAAAATCCTAGTCCTAGCAAAGGAAGTTCCTATTTCAGCAACACAGTGCTTCTACAACCAAAGGCCCTGAAAGGAATAGTTTAGCTTTGCAGGAGACAGCAAGGCACCAAGCTTGACTGACTTTCTGATCAAGTGAAAATGTCAACAAAAATATAATGTTTATTACATTTTTGACCGAACATTTGGTCATGTTTACAGCCTTGCAAACATCTTTGTGACTTACATGAAGCAGTGAATGTGTCATTGTCAGTGGTCGACCTCAGTAATGCTTTTGCGTGTGAATGGAAGTGAATCCCAGCAGCTCCAAAATCTAATAGAAAACCTTCTCAGATGATTAAAGATTGTTACTGCAACAAAAGGGGGACAAACTCCATATCAATAACCAAGATATTAGAATGACATGCTCCACAAGTGCAGATAGATGTGAAGTTCGATAGTCCTCATATTTTTTATACAGGAAATATGCTCTGAACCTTGATAAAAGTGTGATGTAAGACTGGAAATTAAATAAACTTTTGTTAATATTATAAAATGTAAGTGGAATACACTGCTTAACTGAACGGGCAGTCACATTTTTTGTCACATGTGATTAGAAATGTGTCAGATTCATTTCCATGTATGGATTATACTGACTAGGGTTTAACATCTTTGAATGGAAAATAAAAAAGTCGGAAGTAAAACAGTGAAACTCAATCATGTCATTACTTTTGGATTAATCGCCACATGTGGAGCAGAATGGTTAAAAGATGCCTGTTCTGTCAAAATAAATTAAGTTTGGTCAAAACTTGTCTCTAACTATTATTAATCATCAAAGGTAGAGAAATAGTTATATTGCAGTTGAAACCTAACTTATCTCAAAGATGGCACTTAAAAAACAAAAAACAAAAACCAAAACAAGCTAAGCTGTTTCAGAGGTTTTAAATGCCAACATTTTCCAGGTACCCTTTCTTGCAGAATTTGCCATCATGTTAAAAACCTGGCTTAAGAAGACTAAGAAGGCTGACATAATTTATTTTGTTAAATTAGACTGACCTGATTTCATGCAACCAAAGCAATATGTGGATGCGTTGCAATGCTGACATATATTTCAGGGAGAAATGGAGGGTGTTGTTTGAACACTAAGGTGGAAAGATAGATAGAATTTTAGAAGATAAAAGATAAGTGAGCAAAAAAGTACTGAATTGACTCAAAGATGAGTTAACACCCACCGCACCCGTGTATAATGTACTCTTAAAACCTCAATGGAATCAGTGCAGTTCAAAAAAGGAAAAGGCAAATTTATGTTCTCTAGTAAAGTTACTGGAGATGCCAGTGGGTGCGACCCCACTGACACTTTTGTGGGGTAATTGCAGATACAGATCTCCCAGACTACAATCAGAACAGACTACATTCATAATCAGACTTGCTATTAAAAACTATCTGCTATTAAAAATAAACAAACCCTACGTTTCTACAGTTTGCCAGACAATACTGGACCTTTTAGCTGGACCATGGCCAGGAAAAGCCTAAAATGAGCCCAGAGATCAGCTAAGATAAACACTAAGTTTGCCTGGCTGAAAAGGCATGTTTGGACCTCAGAATGATCTGGAGAAATTATGTATGGAGGAATTGTCATAGAGGCAACGGTGGCCTAGTGGTTAGGGAGTTGGCACTCCTGGTGTGTGTTTTATTTTTCCTATAAAGACATAATAATTTGTGCTTCACTGTATATTTCACAGAAATTAGTTTTTAATATTAATGATCGTTAAAAGATTTTATAAGTCATTCTGGGACAATTAGCTCCATTCATCTAAAAATTTGGCCCAGCATGATATTGTTTTCCTGAAACTGTTATATTATCACCTCCTAATTAGTGTTGTTTTTATGTAATAAAACAGGGCAAAAATGGGTGAAGTCTTTTATTTTGTCATTTAAAAGCAAAAATGCAGAGACACAAGCGCAGGGTTCTGTGAGCCCTGTGATTCAGATTCCAAACTACTTACTCTGTGGATATTATACTCACTCATAATTTTGGACAAAATAAAATGTTTCTTTTGTTGTCACTCAAATATCTTTTATAATAAAATCTTGCAGTCTATGTTGGCTTACATTATAAGTGCATCACCACTAAATGGTGCAACATCAAATGGAGCACAAAAAGAAAAATGCTATTGGATTATTCGTGGAGATCAAAGCAGGATTAAATGTTTTTACACCTGCAGAGATGATGTCTTTGCACATGATTCTAGTCATGCGCGCTCATAGTCTCTACTGATAAACGAGGTCAAGTCCTTTGTGGCGTAGCTCATTTATTTTACCATAACATGGCAGCCTCAAAGCACAATATATAGAAAATATAAATGTACCAGTAAAGTACAGCTACAGAATATATATGCTTACCTTTATAATTCATTCTTAAAAAAAAGAGCTCTTTGAAAAATGTTGTAGATAAAACATTTTTGTTCCCTAAAGAACCTTTAAATAGATGGTTATTAAAAGAATCAGTTTTAGTGAACATAAGGTATGAGGAACCTTTCACAGATGTAAAGAACCTCTACATAATGTTAAGGGTCTTTACCAATTTTAAATGTCTACCTCTTATTTTGAGGCTTTTTAAACTTTAAAATGGTCCTCTGTTTAAAATAAATTATTTGAACTTTCAATTAGATGGTTCTTTAAGAGATCAAAACAGAAAGAAATAAAGAAATGTAATTCTTGGCTTGCCTACAAATCAGGAAAATGTTACACAGCAATATGATTAGACGTAAGAATGAGGGATTAAATTTTGAAGTTTTCTAATCATTATTTTTATGTTCACATTTTACCATAGTTAATTTTTTTTTCATGCAGTCACTTCAAGCAGTGCCCTATAACAGCTGTTGAAATATTGAGTCATTTTGCTAACTCTAAAAAATGGATTGCGATGTGTTATTGTGATATCAATGTGTGCATTATATTGAACAGAATTCCCTCTGGGTGATGGGAGCAGCGTGCTTTTCTTCAGACAAACAAGATCATTAGTAAAACTGTCTACAGAATTAGCTAAAGTGACATTCAAAGTGCTTACAAAACTCCTTTATACAAGACTTTCCATACATTCTAATAAACAGTAGAAATTTACACCAGCATGCAACCAGCTTTTTTATGCAAAACATTACAGAAATGATAGTGTTTAAATGCCTTAAAACTGTGGTTCTGCAATAAAATGTAACTGCAATTGGCCTTGTGTGCAATAAAATGCATATAAGTGGCAGTTTTGGGGGGAGAAATGCTTCTCAGCTGCAGTAATTAGGGTACTTGTGATCATGCTGTGTGGGAAAGCATTGTCATCAGCAGTGGGATTAAAACATCATTATAGTGCCAGGACAAAAGCATAGGTCTGAAAGTGGGTTTATTTTGGATGTGCTGTGTAATTGATACTAAAGCTTTGGATGATTAAGTACTGTGGGTTATTTTATCCATAAAATTGATAGGAAAAGAATGCATTTTTAAACAATTGGGGTAATTTGCATTAAACAAGCCAACCACTGCCTCTCTATGAAGAAAAACCAGGTACATGCCCTACCAAAGAAACAGTCCCTTTACATTTACAGTATTCATCATAATTGTCCAGAGCAATGCACATTTCCTAATGATAGGGAAAGATTTTGCTTATCACAATGAAAAAATGAGAAAAACCAAACTTTATTTGAAAAAACATTTTTTCAGAAGAAACAAATCCCTCATCAAGAATTTTTTTTCAACAAAAACCAAATGTTAAAGTGGGTATTTAAACAAGACTGAAAATATTGATAAATCTCTCTGCTTCTTCTTTTTCATTTGCTTGCTCCCACAGCAGATCACCCACAGTTCCTGTTTCCATTTCTTCCTGTCCTCTGTATCTTCCTCCTTCAAAATAACCACCTGCATGTCCTCTCTCACCACGTTCATAAACCTTCTCTTCGATCTTCCTTTTTTTCCTTTTTCCTGGCAGCTCCATCTTCAACATCCTCCTCCCAATATAATCCTTGTCTCTCCTCTGGACATGTCCAAACCAAAGCAACCTTGCCTCTCTAACTTTGTCTCAAAAATGACCTGAGCTGTCCCTCTAATATACTCATTTCTAATCCTGTCCATCCTCCTCACACCCGACAAAAATCCCAGCATCTTTAACTCTGACACCTCCAGCTCCACCTCCTGTCTTTTCATCAGTGCCACTGTCTCCAAATTGTACAACAAAGCTGGTTTCACTACTGTCCTATAAACCTTCCATTTACTCTCACTTGTACCCGTCTGTCACAAAGCACTCCAGCCACTCTTCTCCACCCATTTCAACCTGCCTGCACTGTCTTCTTCACCTCTCTTCCACACTCGCTGTTACTCTGAACTGTTGATTCCAAATATTTATACTTCTCCACCTTCACCTCTACTCTGCATTCTAACCACACTGATGTATTATGTCTTTGTCCTACTCACTTTCATTCCTCTCCTCTCTAGAGCAGATCTCCCTCTCTCCAGGTTCTCCTCAAGCTGCTCCCTGCTCTCGCTACAGATCACAATATCATCAGCAAACGTCCATGGGGACTCCTGTCAACCTGTCCATTACTATTGCAATCAAAAATGGGCTCAGTGCTTGGATGTAATCCAACCTCTGCCTTAGGAGCATCTGTCACTCCTACTGCAGATTTCACCACCGTCACACCTGCACTACTCTTACATACTTCTCTGTATCACCTGACTTCCTCATACAAAACCACAACTCCTGACTAGGCACCCTGTCATATGCTTTCTCCAAGTCCACAAAGGCACAATGCAACTCCTTCTGACCTCCTTCTGTACTTCTCTATCAACACCCTCAGAGCAAACATTGCATTTGTAGTGCTTTTTCTCAGCATGAAACCATACTGCTTTTCACTATTCCTCACCTCTTTTCTCATCCTAGCTTCCACTACTCTTTCCCATAACTTCATGCTGTGGCTGATCAACTTTATCCCTCTATAGTTACTACAGCTCTGTGCATCATCCTTATTCCTGAAAATTGGTACAATACACTTCGTCTCCACTCCTCAGGCATCCTCTCGCTTTCTCTTCTTTAGTGGTTAGGGCGTCAGCCACATGATCGGAGGATCGGGGGTTCGAACCCCTTCCCAGTAGGTTGCCCTGAGGTACCCTTGAGCAAGGTGCTGTCCCCAACACTGCTCCCCGGGCGCTTTCAATAGCAGCCCACTGCTGCACATGTGTGTATGGGTGAAATGCAGAGAGTGAATTTCCCATTCGTGGGATTATAAATAAAGGATTATTATTATCATTATTAGCTAAAACAGGGTGCCCACTCGCACTTGACTCCCAGCCAACACAAAGGGTTTAGGGCAGTGGTGGCCTAGTAGTTAGGGACTAGGCCCCGGGATCTTATGATTAATGTTTTTAATGTTTGAAGATCCAAAAAGCAAAATTTTTTGTGGCATCTAATCAATATTTCAATAATTGTTCCTTGCATACTTTTCTGACAGATATTTGGTTCCTATGGGTGCAGTTTAAGTGCAGTTTGCGATTTGACCAATTTACTTTAGATAGAATCTCGTTCAGTTTTTAACTTCAGCTCGATTATATGTGAACCATGTGTGTGTGCACAATGTGCATGTCACTTTTATTGTTCCTTAGAGAAACATCGGAAGATGCCTGCAGCATCATGGCTTGCACAATCCACACTGAATATTCAAATTCAAAACTCTGACCTTCTCTTCCTAGTTATAAATCCCCCTTTTATCCTCTATCTTCTGAAATAAACATGACATGATTTCTCTGTGTTCTTTATTTTATCCTTGTCCTTGTCTTCTACTTTTCAGGAAAAAACTTGTTAGCAGTTCACGTTTTAAGTTGCCTTAGCCCTCATTCCCTTTAGATATGTGTAACCTATTCTTAAGATGCAACCTTTTATCCCTGTAATGCCTCTCAAATCTTAGCCCCCAGGCTGCATCCTCTGCTAGAGCCTTGTTCGTGCTAAGTTTGGCACATGCAGCACATTTCTGCAGCAAGGGGGGAAATGAAGCCAAAGAAAGTACTTTACCACTAATTTTGGCCAAGGCTTAAAGGATATTAGAGATGTATTAAACACCCTCTGACACCCACCATATTCTGTGATTTAAAGTAAGTATTGCTTATATTTAAAAGCAGGGTATTCCATCATACTGCTTCTCAAACAATCTTTTCACTACACAGTGAGAACGGCAGGAAACTGAAGAAAAGGGGCAGGCTGTAATTGTACGAATAATGACTTCATGTTAAATGAATGCTCACCGCTTATCCCTATGAAGGGAATGTCAAGGTCTGTCATTGTTATATCTCTGTATTCATGATAATTGGCCTTTCCCTTTTGGCAGATTAACTAGACTAGCCAAATGATAATGTCTTTAATCTATTTGGAGCCAGATGTAATGTCAGGGGCATTCCATGGATCTGTCACACATCGTAGTCTAGACTTACATTCAGTATCTGAGCTATTACAGAGCCTACCTTAGTCTTAGAAACAAAGACATTAGGAAATAAATTATTTGTTTATGTTCTTCAAAAGACCCATTTCTATAATACACTGTTCTTTTGGGTTCTTTGCTGTTAGACTACTCAAGTTTGATGTGAATTCTGCATTAGACTGATGCCAGTATGAGGAAAGTTTTGAGGAATTGCCTGCTAAGGTCTTGCTGTTGAGCTGAAAGTTGATTAAATTCTACAACCACAACAGTTGCATTTACCAGAGAAAGAGCTATCTTTAGCCTGGAACAAGTCAACTAAAGTCTGGTGGGAGATGGTCTCACTGAAGATAATTGCAACTCATATTCTGAGTTCAAATGCAGGTTTCCCTGTGCCGTATATATGCTGAATATGTTTTCTGTCTGACAAACACTCTGCAGACATTAGCATAATGGTAATGAGAGAGATGCACAATTCTAATAAGATACAACACCAATGGACCTAGGCCATTTTGAGCCAAACAAACTGAGTCTGAGTGTCTCACAGTTCTGAATTAATTATAGTTCAGACTGTATGAGAATTGTGCCAACTAATGTCCAATACACTTCTGCAGTAAAAGGTAACAGCATTACTGAGGATGAATATAACATTTTGTTGTGGGTTTTAATACTTTTAAATCAATATTGCAGCATGCCATTCATTCATGCCAATCTAATTTACCTTCCTATATGGAGTGCAGTTATTTCTGGGTAAAGTGACCTGGATTCTAGATTTTTAATATAATTTGATAGTGGATTACTAAAATTACTTTATAATCACCCAAGTAACTTGGCCCCTAATACTCTGGAGGTGTTGTGGAATAATTGTTCCCATTGGGTGTGGCCAAGTTCATGCAGAGACAGCCGAACGGACAAAGTGAACAGAACATTGTAATGTGTGCAAGAAATTGATTCATTGGCTGGGACTGAGTCATGAAGACTGGAAAAAATGAAGGGATTTCAGTTTTGTAGGAGTTTGTCAACCTCAGCTAAACTGATAAGTTCTATAACAGCCAGGTTGTTAAACCCTCTGAGGAGATTAGGAAGGTTGCTGGGTACCCAATGCTGTGAGATATCGTGCCTTGCATGGTGGAATGTTGAAGTTTCCTTTTACTATGGGATTTCCAGTCATAAGACCTCTGCTTTTAATCACTAAGTCTCGTAATCTACCCTTGCACTTTGAGGCTGCATACTGTAATGTTGTGGCCAGGGCTGAGGCTAGACTCCAAGGTTCCCATAGTAAAATGCTCAGTAAGTTCTCTGTAGAGTAAAGGAATGGTGCTGGCTGAGATAACACATGATGAGGGTGGAATGTCATGCCATGTCAGGCATGCTAATCTATGTGCATCCTTCAAGGATCATTAATAGTATAGCTAATATACTTCAGAAGTCCAGTCATCCAGGTATCAAGACAAGACTAAAGTTTCCCTCAAAGTCTCCAATTGGAGCATGAGTTCATGAATACACTTCAGGACAAGCAATTTTACAAGTGGCAACAGTCCAATGATGGATTCAGATACGACGCTCTTAATTAGCTTTATTTTTTATGGACAAAAATTGTAGGAAATCTGTGAAATATTCACATGAATTTATGTGGGGAAAAAATGAAAAAGAACAAAAGAGATTCAAGAAAGTGTACACAAATGAATGTGAACCAGAGGCTGAGAACATTTTATTTTTGGAAATTTTGAACATTTAAATGTGTAGTTTTACATGTACATCATATGTAGGTATACAAAATGTAGGTAGTCCAGGTAAATCATAAATGTAAGAGAAACAGTGCCTTTATAACGTTTAACTACTTTGTTGTAATTATGTTCATTTTATGACAACTAATGCATGTTGGTAAGCATAAAACAGAAAACATATGCAACATTCAGAATGACATATATATATATATATATATATATATATATATATACATAATATATAGTTTTTAGAACTTTATTTGGAATATGATTTGTGAAAAAAGTAATAATATTTCAAAAATGATACTAAATATTAAACAAAAATGATCTTTGTTTGCATATGATTGTAGTTTATTTGCAGATCACTTCCAATCAGGCACATGTGGCTATGCTACATTTTCAATCAATCACCAGTCCGTGTACAAGGAAGTCATTTCTTATTTTTTTTGTCATATAATCATGACTCAGTGTTCTACCTCATAAACAGGTTTTGGTCATATTTTATTTCGATGGCCCCCGATAGATGACCCTTAATATTGACAAAGGAGCCTTGTTCTTGTCGTTTAATAAATGCATTTAAAAAAGCTGATTTTTAGGTGGAAATATTGGTATTGCTTTGGGTCATTACCTTTATATATATATACTGATGCCTGGTCACATTTAAAGTGACTACCCTTGTCATTGTGAAACGCAGCACAGCACAACAAAATTCAACCTCTGCATTTCACTCATGCACACACGTGCAGCAGGGGACAGCTATTGAAAGCGCACGGGGAGCAGTGACAGGGACGGTACCTTGCTCAAGGGTACCTAAGGGCAGCCTGTGATGAGGGTATGCTGAGTGGTTAAAACTAATTTACTTAGAAACCTTGTATCTTTAGGTACTTTGCAGCCTAACTTTCATTTCATCTACTCAATATGCCAAGGATAAAACAGGCATCAATATGCCAAATGTATAACATCTTTTATAACAGTATATGTGCAGCAACTTGGTGATTCCAATGCAAAATACAAAAAAGGGGTGGACTTTGGCACAGTACTGTATTAAAAAACTTTACATAGGGATCCCCCTGTGGCTCAGGGCTCCTACGTTGCTGCACATACTGAAGCACTTTTTTTTTCTGAACTCTTCTCTAGTCTCTCTTGAATTGTTCAGGTTTGACAGGATTATGGTGGAAGTGCTGGTACACAAGTATATAGTGGAGCTGCATTAAGCAAAGGAAAAAAAAACAGATGTACACGTGTAACTCTTGCAATTAGCATGTGCATCGTGACCTCATACACATTTGCCTGCGGGACCAGCCTCAGAGTTTCACTGCATAACCCCCTCACCCCCCACCCCATCCAACAACCCCCATACTTTTTGCCTTTTTTACCTCAGCCTCCTTCTTCTCTGTTTATCCCTTTTTCTCTGCACCCACTCTGTCACTTTCTCTGTCTGCTCACTGACTCTCTCATTCTCTCTCTTGAGCTTTCAACCAAGCCCTACTTCGTTTTATCTCTAGACACATCGTTAGTGAGCGCAAATACTTCTGTGCGCTTGGGTGTCTTTGATACAGTCATATGTGTGTGTGTGTGTGTGTGTGTGTGTGTGTGTGTGTGTGTGTGTGTGTGTGAGTGTGTGTGTTTGTCTGTGTATTTGTATGTCCATGCGAGTATGAATGTGTTTATGCCGCTGATTAGTCAGGGGAGGGATGCCTCATTCACAGGCCCGAGATTAATTCAACCAGCAATTTATCAGTTCAGATCAGTTCTAAAATTTTATCTCTTGAAAGAGGAGGAGATAGCATTTGAATTATAACCTAATTAAATCCTGACGGTATTAGTCATCAGTGGAGTGTGGAGATGAAAAATGCCATTGATACAGAGACAGCAGTGGCTGATGGCATTTCAGTCACGCGTCCGAGCAGCGTCATAAATGACAGGTACTGGATGCCATCTAAATTCACAATGTGTAAAATTGCAAAATCTTTTATGTGCATTTATTGTGGTGGAGCAAACCAGGTGCTTGCAAATGAAACAACCTCAGCACTCATATGAGCTGCGTGTATCGTGCAGCGTAGTTTCCCATTTTAAATTCCAAATTCTAAAATATGATGCTAAGAAATTTTCTGGTGGTTGATAACATCAGGAACTGCTAACCTTGAAGATACAAATCTTTACAGCATGTTACAAACTCATTAAATATATTACAAGTAAGTGAAAGTGACAACTCTTGTCATTGCGAGGTCACAGCACAGCACACAGTGAACCAAAACGAAATTGGACCTCTGCATTTAACCCATGCAAACACCGTGCAGCAGTGGGCAGCTATTGAAAGCGCCCGGGGAGCAGTGATGGGGACGGTACCTTGCTCAATGGTACCTCAGGGCAACCTACTGGTGAGGGAATCGAACTCCCTAACCACTAGGCCACCGCTGCCCTGTCTCTGTAAATATAATTGCCAATTAATCTCTATAGAAACAGAAACTTTTCTGCCCCACACTTAAAAATCAACCAAGAGGAAGACTGGTTGATTGACTTACAAACTGAGGGTGTGTTGACAGTAATTGCACTTTTATAATTATAATATGATAATATGTTTTCTTATTTAAGTCCCGAGGGGAGTTTACATCAATTAATCAAATGAGAATAAATGGCATTTAAAAAGTGGAAAAGCAAGAAAGGGAATTTATAAAAATACTTAAGGCGAAAAACAGTGGAATACATCAAAATATACTCATGAAATGAGATATGCTGATTAAACCTTAGCTACAGTACGTTTGTAGCACATTATCTGTCATAATCATGACCATAACTAACTAGGAGGACACAGAGGTCTGGGCTTTGGTAGATCATGCTGCCAATTCTTGGATCATATCTCCAATTATAAAGGAGGAAACCAAACACGGGGCAGCGGCTGCATGATCGGAGGATCGGGGGTTCGAACCCCTTCCCAATAGGTTGCCCTGAGGTACCCTTGAGCAAGGTGCCATCCCCGTCATGCTCCTCTGTCCAGGGTGTGTCCCCCGTCCTTCGCCCTGTGTGAGCTGGGATGGACTCCAGCACTCCCCTGCGACCCCGCTTGGGACAAGCGGCAGAAAATGAATGAATGAATGAATGAATGAAACCAAGCGCAGTCATCTAGCACAGGTGAAATGCAAAGATTTTTTTTTCAGCGATTCCCAAACACAAAAATTAAAGAGAAAAAAATGAAGCCCATTTTCAGCACAACTCTCACCCTTTTCCAACCAAAGTCTTCCTCCACTGGCATGGTCACAGTTGGTTCCTCCCCTAAAAAGGGACAGCTGGATGGAATAAGGTCACCTAAAAAACTGAAAGTAAAATTAGAACATCAGTACAGTAATATCAGTTTATTGAGTCAAAAGAAAAAGTGTAGCAAACATTTTATTTAGTTCAAAAAAAGAAGTTAGCTAATCTTATTGGAAGACAGTGGTTACCTGGAGTTCTGTGCTAAATGAGTTATAGCATAATAACAAGGTAGCTTTCTTGCAGAAGTAAAATAATTATAATAGACTGCAGTGTTTTGTCAAAATTCTATTTAAATGCTTTTATTCACATGGCTTGTCCATTGGAATATTCAGACATTACTCTATTAACAATGACCCAAAATCACCTAGGTCTCAAGCCTTAGTCCAATAATCTTCCATTCTTCTGGCCCCATGTGTTAAAATTCTAGCAAGGTGTGCTCATTTTGGAAAGGAGAGACTTTGTCATGTTGAGTGACTTGGAGCAGACACTTTCCCTCCAGGCCTACAGACTGATTCCACCCTCTGCGTCACCTCCATATCAGCTTTAGGTTACTCTGACAGGAAGCCTACTTCATCATCCTAATCTCTTTCTTCCATCTGCACCAGGTTGTCTCTAAAACAACTTGCTGAAAGAAAAGCTGGGAAGTCCTTCTTGGAGCTGAATCTTTCCAAATGTACTCTTTCAGTTGATCAAATTCTGTGAAGAACTGAAAAACAGGAACAGTCTTTCCTCAGTCTAGTACCAGATGAGTTATTCATTGCTCATCTGAAAGAAGAAAATGATACGTTTGTGGTGTATGGTGTATCCTGTAGAGCTGAACTTTAAGGGAGTTATTACTTTGTATTGCAACATTATCCATCACTGTTTGTAGTCTATTCAGTCGCAAACACTTTTTTTGGGGAAAAGCTTACAAGGCACCATTTACCTTTTGCAAATCAAACCTGTCGCATTACACTATTCTACAACATCACATCCTTTATTAAAACTAGTGCTTGAAGCTGAGTTACCTTATCTTTAAGGCTTAATATTTCATCATCAAAATCAATAGAAAGAAAATTGTTTTGGACATTTTAGACAGAAAACCTTTCCTCTAGCATGACCGTCTCTCCAAAACAGGCAAGTGCCGGGGACTGTTCTCCTGTAACCTGTAAAGTGTAAACTGGAGAATGGGCACCAAAATAGACCAATAGTGAAACTACTACACTCTGAAATGAATAAAGAGACACTCTTTAAAAGCTTCTTCAGAGCAGTGGCATAGAAGATTTGTTTTCATTGTGCTAAATAAGACTTTAAGGTCCACAAATCTGATTTTTTATTAGATTTTTTTTTCCCCAATTTTTTTTCTCCAAAAAATGATATGATATCAAAAAGGATATCAAAAATGATATTTAAAATTATTTATAACCTTTTGTCAAGTAGCACCCTATTCAAAGAAAAGATGCAGAAACTGATCGGTCAACATGTGTTCTGTAACAAAATATTGCTGGAGGCAGAAGTTATCTGCTCAAATCACAAACATGCTTCGTTAAGGTGGAATTCACTTGTTGATGTGGTTTAGGTTTAAGTTTAAGATGTGCATTTTACCCATACACACAAACACGTGCAGCAGGGGGCAGCTATTGAAAGTGCCCAGGGAGCAGTGACAGGGATGCTACCTTGCTCAGTGGTACCTCAGGGCAAACTACTGGTCTGGCATTCAAACCCAGAACCTTCCGATCCTGGGGCCAACTCTCCAACCACTAAGCCATTGCTGCCCTGTGTGTGTGTGTGTGTGTGTGTGTTTGTTAGAGCTTTTGTTACTTAAAAAGGAATTAATTCAGAAAAAGCAGTGTTTTGACAGTTGTGGCTAAAAAACCTTCTTCTCTTGAAGGTGTTTGTGAAAAAACCCTCCTGTCTAAAGAGGTGGCCCACAGCCTTCACTTACATGTTGCCAATTTGTTCATTTTTATATCTCACAAAAAAAAGTGTATTTATTTATAGAAGGTATTTAGGTGATTTTCTCTTCTTGTATTGTTAGTAATATTAGCTTCCCATCTCCAGTTATGAACTGAAGAAGTAAAATATTCATCTTCTTTTAGTTGCTCCTGTTCAGGGTTGCAACAGTGGATCATTCGTCTCCATTTCAAATCCATCCAAGAAAGCGGATGGTCTGCAGACTCCTTTTGGCATCCCCTAATTATAACCATGAAATAATTCTACTGGGTTTTACAGACAATACAAATGAGTGTTAACAATCCAGTTAAAATGATCATATCGACATAATCTGCCTCTAGTCATAATAGTTTAAATGACATATTTGAGATATTTGAGATAAGGTTTTTAGTCCAGTTAAATGTTTTTTGTTTTTTTTTCTAGATTTATATTTGTAAGCAAATAAACATTTAGGAACCTTCAAGAATGTTTGAGAGTGTATGTCTCACTTTCCCTATAAAACATACATTACTTATCTGTCCCACTAGCTGCAGTGTGTTTTCCCATTGATCAAATGAAACACAGAGGGCAATAACCTTACTCTGGTACTCTGAGGTACTCTGTTTATGTAAACAATTTTCATTGCATTGTTTATTGGGAAATTAAATATGTTTATTGGAAGAGATTTAGAAACCCTTTCTTTATCTTATGAGGAAGTCACTGGAAGTCTTCATGAAAATAATTTACAAAAAATGTTACTACAACAGCATATTTGTGACAGTGTGAGATGAGAGCTGTTGTAACCTTTATCCTCTGCTAAAACCGATTCATATACATGATACCGTGCTTTTATGCAGCTTCTGAATGTCTCCATCAGTGTAAATGTGGGGCAAATAAGTGAAGAGCAACACTGCCACATACCTAAATGGAACTTTTATTTATTAATAAGTGAGGCCCTTTGCAACTTCCGTCATGCTGAGACTCTTTTCTCCTACTGCTGTATCTACTGAAATTATTGGTTTGTAATTTTAAAATGCACTTGTGTTAATGCATTAATGACCAGGGAAAAGAGTCTCACTCAAACAAACAAACAAGCAAACAAAAGTCCTGGCTGTTTTAATGAAACATCTGCATTCAGTCTCCCTGTGGATGTAGGGAGTATTGTTGCGAGATTCCATTTGCGCTCATGTGAGTTGTGTGTTTGAAAAGCAGCACTGCTGTTGTGCCTCAAACCCCATACTGAGTCCACAGGGAGCCCTCACTCCTCCCTCAACCACGGCTACAGCAGAGCCACAGTCTGTGACAACTTTCCTTTCATTCACTTCTTATCCCTCCATCTCTTGCTTTGCTTTCTCTCCCGTTCGCATGTTCTTTATCTTGCTTCAGCACCACTTTTTTCATTCACTTGAAGCACCATTGTATGTGTGCATGTGAATACACTTCACTTACATGTAGCATTGCTGGCTATGCATGACCTCACTGAGCGCTTGTGATTAACTATTACGTTTTTTGATAGTTTTACCTTTTTATACCTTTTTATAATGTACACTTCCAGTCCAAAGTTTAGCCATATACATTGTTGTGTCCTCAAACCATTCACTATGTCCCTTCAAAAAGACATTGAGACAAGCAACTATCCAAACACACCTCATGTGCGTCTCATGTGCACGACATTTCACTAAAGAAGTTACTTCTAATAAATTCAGAAAGAAGATAATAGAGATTTAGTTGAGATATATTATTAATAATTATATTGTTAAAGTTTTGTAGAGGTTCCTTTTGCATATAATGGCAATTTTGATTGGAAATGAAATTAAATGAATGAAAAGACTTTTGCACATGGTTGAATGCGAGCTCTTGTTAACATGCCTCTCACCAATCCTATACCTCCTCACCTAGCCTTTCGGCAGACCCCTTGACCCCTTTTCTCTTGCTCTCCATTATCTTGCTGCCTCTCATATCCAATTTAAACACCTCAGGCCCTGTCACTGTACTGCTGACTCAGATGGTAACAAGGGTTCTCCTATCACCAATCTCTTATCTTGCAATACCCCCACTCCTTAAATCCACTCTCTGCTGGGTAGCTGATTATCTCTTTGCCCCAGTCTTCCCTCCCTACCTCTAAGCCCACTCCTTCATCCTAACCTTGCTCCAAGGTAGGGAGAGTTTCTCATGTAATTTCTGATGGTACAAATTTTTAAAGCTATCTGATGCACAAAACAAAAAGATCTGTTATTTGAAGATTCCATAATTATTTTACCAGAGAGACGACGTAATTATTTTACAAAAGTAGGAGGTCAATGGTTCTCTTAGTGACTTACTCACTGGTTATCTATATTAGATGCCAATTTAGAGAAATGAATGCACTTAATTTAAAGGACAATAAAGGTCAGTCTATATGATGTAGAGTGTGAGGTGATTCACAAAAAGCTTTGGAGCTGTGGCTTTGTGCAGTACAGAATAATGTCTACTTTGTTCATTGGACAAACAAGACATCGGGGATCACACAGAGAAAAAAAAATACAGTTCTCGCTTATTTTAACTACGCAATCATAAAAAGAGCCATTTCCTTCCACCTGCACTTTTCAGGACATGAGATCATTTTCAGCCTCTTTTCACACATGTTTTAAAGGAAACTAGTGAATAGGCTACATTTGCAAAATGGGGAACTTTTTTCTAAAGACATTAGTTCTCCACTTCATTGTTCGGGTCTTCTTGGACCATACAGGTGTTCTGTTCATTCATTTACTACCAACCTCTAAAGATTTAATGTCATTTTGGACCCAGCATCATGCTTATATTAGCTACTTTTTCTGTGAAAAATGGTTAAGGGATTATCAGACAACAAAGTTACTTTACCCTGTTTGTAAAGAAAAACGTCTAAAAGCCAATACATTTTGCCATTTGGATATATTTACTCTTCATTTTTACTCACTGCACCACCGTGCCATACAGAAAAGCATGTTAAAGGTAAAGTCCATCTCGAAGCAGCTTCATATTCCTGTCATTTCAATTGCAAATGTTATTAAAAAACATAAGGTCCATGGGACCAACCTCCCAGGATGTGGCCACATGAGGAAATGCAACCCCATGTTGATCAGAAACATGATGGACAAAGAGCCATTGAAAACATCCGAAGAGATTTTAGCATAAATATACACGCAAAACGAAACAAGCATGACAGAAGTAGGGAAAACACCACTAAGAATCAGCAAAGAACATGAAAAACGCAGGGGTATATATATTTATTATATTCATATATTCACAACATGAAACGAAGAAAACATGAACTATGGAGGAGACATAAACAGAAATCAGGTATGAGAGCCAGGACTACAGCATGCAAAAAAAAAAAAAACACCAAAAAAAACATAAGTACATGGAAGATGTCTGGCAATAGGGGCTTGAAATCTGTGTAGGGCACTATGAAGTCTCACGACTATCTAGGCATCCTGGAGCAAAATATATTGCCTTGTGTCAGGTAGTTCAGCCTCAGACTGTTCTTAAAAGGCACTACATGAGTTCTTATCTTAATATTATACAGCATCTATGGAAAAGATCTAAAAAAAAATGCAGTGTTCATGCCTGAGACATCTAGAGCAGTATTTTTTGGGAAAGCTAGCCAAAAAAACCTGTTTGCAGAAGTTTGATTGAGAAGTACAGCATAACAGCTTGTTGGCAATGATTGTCGCTAAAGGTGCAAAAGAAGCTTAAAAAATCTAAGTTACGGGTACTATCATTTGTTTAACATAAAATTAATAATGCTCAATGCTATAAACATTTCAAGTTTTTTCAGATATAACATTGGGCATTGTTTTTCTTTTGTTTTTTTAAAGAAATAGTACCAACACATTTGTCCATGGGTTTAATAATACTAATTATTGTTATAATATATATGCGTAATGGTCATTTTTACTGATTTAAATGGCATATATATGATATATTTAAATATATATTTGGCGAAATATATATTTGGCTTGCTTTTAGCCTAGGCTTCCACACAGCAGGAGGGCCAAAATTAAAGGCCAAATGTGGGCCGGGCAATAATAGCACCAGGACTGGGATTAAAGTGGAAGTTAGTAAAATTCCAGTATGGTAATGGTGAGTATTGGAGGTCGTTGACCATGCTGACCTATTCGGCTAACTGGTCTCTGAATCACTGAGTCAACTATCCAACCTTACCTATACATAATCTACAGGATCTGACAGAACTAGCTTGGACTTTACAAGGCTTGAGGTTGATGGAAAACATTATAAGAAAACATCATAAACATGTAGCCCATTTTTATGTAGCAATTCCAAAAGACATCTTAATATTGTTAGATTTTTGTGAAACTGACAAGATTAAATTTGGAAACAAATAAAAACTAATGCTATAACTAATGGTATAAATATGAAATAGTTAAAGGTAAGAAAAACTTAGTAGATGGCATAAGCTGAAGCAAAGAAAAGGCAATGATCCAGTTTCCTTTTTAAATATTGTCTGTTTTTTTTTAAAAGCAATAAACAGAAATTATAATATGAAATTATTCCTGCTGAAATCATTAGAATGGCTAGATATTTTTGGGATTACTCTACTAATGAGCAAAGATAAGCTGGCCTAGCATGACACATGTGCAAGAAGCACACTGCCATGAAATCTGCCAATTCCAGGGGGTCCATTTACACCTCTGCCTTCATTGTCACCACTGCAATGTGGACATTCATTTAGCAGCCTCTGCCACAAACCTTAGCTAAGCATTTCCAAAAGTTTGCACAATTCATTAGAAAATCTTCTACACTCAACATTATTTAAATTTTGTGTTTTATGGCTTATTCCCAAAACTACTCCTCCAGCAAAACTTAATTTCAGTTAAGCATTGGATAGGCCAATCCGATGCTTGTGTGGGTTGATGCATTTTAACAACCATGTCTAAACCAAATCATTTTTGACAGTGCGTGGGGACATATCATTCCTTTAAAGGGGTTACTGATCATTGCTTTTCTTTAACTTCTTTTGCACAGACATGTGAGCATTCTTGTCCAGATTCATCAGCAATTCTAATGCTTTACTTATATAGTGATCATTTGTTATACACGGCGGTGCACCATGGGACCTCTAACCACTGGAATTCTTTCACAAATTCTAATGACTGTTGTTTTATGTGCAATGAGAGAACCCTAAACAAAGTTTCAAAGAATGAAGGTCCTGGAGGAAGAAACCCTGGGTGGATCCAGTGCTCAAAAGTAAAACTCCTCCTCTGAAGAAGAATGAGGTCTATTGAACGTGACATTTGCAGTCCAAGCTGTAACAGGACTGGCCTTTATTTTTCCTGAAACATTATTGGCTCTTACTTTTATACTGTATCCAGAGGTTTAGTCATTTTTGGAAGAAAGCTAGAAACCTTTCTTCCAATTTATCAGGAAGGTACAAAACTACCAGTGTTCTGGGTAGTTCCATCCCAGTTACACCAAATCTATCCACTCTGTGGAGTCAGGGTTGGCAGTGTATGTGCTAACTCTGTGCTGTCAGCTGACTGCAGAGTCACAGAACGATGTGCTCTGGACCTCTGCTGTGCCTCCCTGCTGATGTAAACACTTGCACTGTGTGAACACATTCAAACAGCTGGTACTTCCCCACCCCCTCAACATGGTGTCATTACTGCCAATTTGGAGGTGCCGTGCTTCCCTTTATCTTTGTTACATAACAGCATATGATAGCACTCATGACTTACCTATGTCCTTCAAAGTGCAGATATTTAAAGAAGCTAAGAGTATGTGGGATGAATATAGCTATTTGTTCCTGATGGTGTCAAAAGCACTATGATAACAGACAGTATATATAAAGAACAACTAATATATTTAATGACTTTAAAGAATCATAGGTCTTCACTTCTGGGCCTAGCTCTAAACAGATGATGATAGTACTTTATGTTTGTGCCAGACTAATTTACATATATTTTACCATGTATATAGCATTCACTGAATGACTCCTGCGCTAAAAAGAAACCCAATTGTTTGGTTGCTGGTGGTATTCACAGTCAGTGATGTATCAAGGCTTTCAGGCCTTGAGTTGTTTTGCTTTATGTTACAGCTCCAACCCACCAGAAATTTAAATGTGACTGGCTGAATCTTAAACATCTTAAAAGGTTTCACCCTGAAACATCAGGCTGTTCACATGGTTTAGTTTCAGAGGTGAGCACATGCAGGTGACTATATTCTACCTAAAGCTAAATATTTCACATCAAATATTTCCTTGCCACATTGGAGAGCCATGAGTAGAACCTCTGGCAGTGCCCGAGTAATAATGGTAATGTTTTTCTTTGTATACAGTACTGTGCAAAAGTTTTAGGCAGGTGTGGGAAAAATTCTGTAAACAAAGAATGCTTTCAGAAATATAAATAATGATTGTTTATTTTTATCAATTTACAAAATGCAAAGTGAGCGAACAAAAGAAAAATCTAAATCAAATCAAAATTTGGTGTTGCTACCTTTTGCCTTCAAACCAGCATCAGTTCTTCTGGCCCCCACAGAGCCCTGATCTCAACATCATCCAGTGTGTCTGGATTACATGAAGAGACAGAAGGATGTGAGGAAGCCTACATCCACAGAAGATCTGTGGTTAGTTCTCCAAGATGTTTGGAACAACCTACCAGCCGAGTTCCTTCAAAAACTGTGTGCAAGTGTACCTAGAAGAATTGATGCTGTTTCGATGGCAAAGGGTGGTCACACCAAATATTGATTTGATTTAGATTTCTCTTTTGTTCATTCACTGCATTTTGTTGATTGATGAAAATAAATGATTAACACTTCCATTTTTGAAAGCATTCTTTGTTTACAGCCTTGTTTCCACACCTGCCTAAAACTTTTGCACAGTACTGTATATCATTTTATTTTTATTATCAATCAATTAATTGAGTGGTCATATTCTGTGACACAAGAAAATCTACCTTTGCTCTTTGTTCTTGCTGTTGAAGCAAAGTGAAAAAAGCTAATTGTCAGTGTGAACACAGCACAGCACAGCTCACAGTATTATGTCCTTTTAAAGGCTGTATTTGAAGACTGAATATTTCACAAAGCAGTGTATGCGCTGTCCTCTTTCGAAGGGTCCTTCAAATGCAATTAAGAAATTCAGCTTACTTTTCCCAGACCACAACATTTGCAGCTTGCCATATCCCAATATTCATTGTGTCAACCACACTTGTTATCATTTGAAATGGTGAAAAAATATAAAACAAATAAAACATCAATGTGTCCCAATTTCTTTATTTTCTAGGAGCTAGTAATTATTGTTGATAGCAGTGGCAGTAGTTGCACCTGTTGGGGTTGCTAGGCGACAGGAGCAACACTTGTGCCTGACCATCTCATGGCCACATCTTTATCATTTGAAGGACCCTTTGAAGAATTCACCCTCTAAATTCACACAAACACAAATAAACACAACATTAGTGGAAACTCTTGTTGCTCTTTTTGCTATGTAAAGTAGCACCAAAACAGAAAAGCTTGCATCCAATTTCTTCTGATTTTGAAAGTGAAAGTGACAACCCTTGTCATTGCGAGGTCACAGCACAGCACACAGTGAACCAGAACGAAATTGGACCCATCCATCCATCCATCCATTTTCTTCCGCTTATCCGAGGTCGGGTCGCGGGGGCAGCAGCTCCAGCAGGGATGCCCAGACTTCCCTCTCTCCGGCCACTTCTTCCAGCTCCTCCATAACTAACATAAAAGTTATGAACAGGATCGGTGACAAAGGGCAGCCCTGGCGGAGTCCAACCCTCACCGGGAACAGGTCCGACTTACTGCCGGCAATGCGGACCAAGCTCTGACACCGGTTGTACAGGGACCGGACAGCCCTTAACAGGGAATCCGATACCCCATACTCCCGGAGTACCCCCCACAGGAGCCCCCGAGGGACACGGTCGAATGCCTTCTCCAAGTCCACAAAGCACATGTAAACTGGTTGGGCAAACTCCCATGCACCCTCCAGGACCCTGCTAAGGGTGTAGAGCTGGTCCACTGTTCCGCGACCTGGACGAAAACCACATTGCTCCTCCTGGATCTGAGGTTCGACTATCCAACGGACCCTCCTTTCCAGGACCCCTGAATAGACTTTCCCCGGGAGGCTGAGAAGTGTGATCCCTCGATAATTGGAACACACCCTCCGGTCCCCTTTCTTAAAGAGGGGGACCACCACCCCGGTTTGCCAATCCAGAGGCACCGTCCCCGATGTCCATGCGATGTTGCAGAGGCGTGTCAGCCATGACAGTCCTACAACATTCAGAGCTTTGAGGAACTCCGGGCGGATCTCATCCACCCCCGGAGCCCTGCCACCAAGGAGCTTTTTGACCACCTTGGCAACCTCGACCCCAGAGATGGAAGAGTCCACCTCGATGTCCCCAGGCTCTGCTTCCTCCTCGGAAGGCATGTTGGTGGAATTAAGGAGGTCTTCGAAGTACTCCCCCCACCGACCCACAACGTCCCGAGTTGAGGTCAGCAGCGTACCATCCCCACTATACACTGTGTTGACCGTGCACTGCTTTCCCCTCCTGAGACGCCGGATGGTGGACCAGAATTTCCTCGAAGCCGTCTGGAAGTACTTCTCCATGGCCTCTCCAAACTCCTCCCATGCCCGAGTTTTTGCCTCAGCAACCACCAGAGCCGCATTCCGTTTGGCCTGTCGGTACCTATCAGCTGCCTCCGGAGCCCCACTGGCCAAAAAGGCCCGGTAGGACTCCTTCTTCAGCTTGATGGCTTCCCTCACCGCTGGTGTCCACCAACGGGTTCTAGGGTTGCCACCGCGACAGGCACCGACCACCTCCCGGCCACAGCTCCGGTCAGCCGCCTTGACAATGGAGGCGCGGAACAAGGTCCATTCAGACTCAATGTCCCCCACCTCCCCCGGGACGTGGTTAAAGCTTTGACGGAGGTGGGAGTTGAAGCTTGTCCTGACAGGGGACTCTGCCAGACGTTCCCAGCAGACCCTCACGATGCGTTTGGGCCTACCAGGTCTGACCGGCATCCTCCCCCACCAACGAAGCCAACTCACCACCAGGTGATGGTCGGTTGACAGCTCCGCCCCTGTCTTTACCCGAGTGTCCAAGACATGGGGCCGCAAGTCCGATGACACGACCACAAAGTCGATCATTGAACTGCGGCCTAGGGTGTCCTGGTGCCAGGTGCACATGTGGACATCCTTATGCCTGAACATGGTGTTCGTTATGGACAATCCATGACGAGCACAAAAGTCCAATAACAAAACACCGCTCTGGTTCAGATCGGGGGGGCCATTCCTCCCAATTACGCCCTTCCAGGTGTCACTGTCATTACCCACGTGAGCATTGAAGTCCCCCAGCAGAACGATGGAGTCACCAGGAGGGACGCTCTCTAGCACCCCCTCCAGAGACCCCAGAAAGGGTGGGTAGTCCAGAATGCTGTTTGGCGCATAAGCGCAGACAACACTAAGGACCCGTCCCCCGACCCGAAGGCGGAGGGCCGCCACCCTCTCATCTACCGGGGTAAACCCCAATGTACTGGCGCCAAGCCGTGGGGCAATAAGTATGCCCACACCTGCTCGGCACCTCTCACCGGTGGCAACTCCAGAGTGGAAAAGAGTCCAGCCCCTCTCAAGGAGACTGGTTCCAGAGTCAAAGCTGTGCGTCGAGGTGAGTCCAACTATATCTAGCTGGAACTGCTCAACCTCCCCACCAGAGAGGTGACGTTCAATGTCCCTAGAGCCAGCTTCTGCAGCCGAGGATCGGACCGCCAAGGCCCCCGTTTTCGGCCACCGCCCAGCTCACAACGCACCTGACCTCTTTGGCCCCTCCCACAGGTGGTGAGCCCATGGGAAGGGGGACCCACGTTGCCTCTTCGGGCTAAGCCCGGCCGGGCCCCATGGGTGAAGGCCCGACCACCAGGCGCTCGCCAGCGGGCCCCACCTCCAGGCCTGGCTCCAGAGGGAGGCCCCAGTGACCCACGTCCGGGCTAGGGAGAACGTCTTCCAAAGTTTTTGTCCATCATCAGAGGTCCTCTGAACCGCTCTTTGTCTCTTCCCTCACCTAGGACCTGTTTGCCTTGGGTGCCCCTACCAGGGGCATAAAGCCCCGGACAACATAGCTCCCAGGATCATTGGGACACGCAAACCCCTCCACCACGATAAGGTGGCGGTTCAAGTAGGGGCGAAATTGGACCTCTGCATTTAAACCATGCAAACACCGTACAGCAGTGGGCAGCTACTGGTGAAGCAATCAAACTCACAATCTTCCGATGCAGGGGCAACTCCCTAACTCCCTAACCACTAAGCCCCCGCTAATTTTGACAGGTTTGTGAAGTTTTAAAGGCTGTATAACTGCATAAACATGTTGTATGTCCATGTTTAATAGAATGTTAATGGTACTTTGAAAGACTTTTTATATGTACCACAGGTAGTAAAGCAAATAAAGTATCCCTCATGCCTTATGTGACCTAAAAAGGACTGGACTGGATCAAGTATTCAAAGTCAAATTTTTGGCTCCAGGACATTTCTTTCTGTGTTAACTTTAAAATATTTTACAATATATATTATCTTCTTCTTCTTTGTTTTTTGGCTGCTCCTGTTTAGGGTTCGCCACAGCGGATAATCTGTCTCCATGTCTTCCTGTCCTCTGCAGCTTCCTCCTTCAAACCGACCACCTTCACCACCGTCCTCGCTCACCATGTCCATATACCTCTTCTTTGGTCTTCCTCTTTCCTGGGAGCTCCATTTTCAACATCCTTCTCCCAATAAAATCTTCGTCTCTCGTCTGGACATATACAAACCAATGCAATCTTGCCTCTCTAACTTTGTCTTCAAAATGTCTAACCTGAGCTGTCGCTCTTATATACTCATTTCTAATCCTGTCCATCCTCAGCACACTTATTGAAAATCTCAGCATCTTTAACTTTGACACCTCCAGCTCCACCCCCTGTCTTTTTGTCAGTGCCACCGTCTCCAAACCATACAACATAGCTGGTCTCACTACTGTCCTGTAAACCTTCCCTATTACTCTTACTGGTACCCATCTGTCACACATCACTCCATCCACTCTTCTCCACCCATTCCAACCTGCCTGGACTCATCTTCAGCACTCTTCCACACTCGCTGTTACTCTGAACTATTGATCCCTAGTATTTAAATTCCTCCACCTTTGTCAACTCTACTCCCTGCATCTTAACCACTCCAGTTTCCTTTTGTTCGCAGTCATGCATTCTGCCTTTGTCCTATTCACTTTCATTCCTCTCTTGAGCATATCTCTCCAGGTTCTCCCCAAGCTGCTCCCTATTCTCAGTACAGATCACAATATCATCAGCAAATGTCATTGTCCACAGGGACTCCTGTCTAATCTCATCCGTCAACCTGCCCATTACTATTGAAAACAAGAATGGACTCAGCGCTGATCCTTGATGTAATCCAACCTCTACCTTGAATGCATCTATCACTCCCAATGCAGATCTCATCATTGTCACACCTCCCTCATACATATCCTGAACTATCCATCCATCCATTTTCTGCCGCTTGTCCCAAACGTGGTTGCGGGGGAGTGCTGGAGTCCAACCCAGCGCACACAGGGCGAGGACAGGGGATGCACCCTAGACAGGTCGCCAGCCCATCGCAGTATCCTGAACTACTCTCACATATTTCGATGTATCACCTGACTTCCTCATACAAAACCACAACTCCTCTCTAGGCACCCTGTCATTTGCTTTCTCTAAGTCCACAAAGGCACAATGTAGCTCCTTCTAACCTTCTCTGTACTTCTCCATCAACACCCTCAGAGCAAACATTGCATCTGTAGGGCTCTTTCTCGGCATGAAACCATACTGCTGTTCACTAATCCTCACCTCTTTTCTTAACCTAGCTTCCACTACTCTTTCCCATGACTTCATGCTGTGGCTGATCAAATTTAAACCTTTATTGTTACTGCAGCTCTGTGCATCACCCTTATTCTTGAAAATCGGTACCAGTACACTTCTTCTCCACTCCTCAGGCATCTTGTCACTTTCTAAGTTTCTGTTAAACAATCTGGTCAGAAACTCCACTGCCATCTCATCTTAATACTGGTTTCCACTGGTTTGTCATTCGGACCAACAGCCTTCCCATTCTTCATCGCTGCCCTTACATCCATCTTGGTCACTTTCTGCACTTCCTGGTTTACTTTTCACACATCATCCTCTCTCTCATTCTCATCATTCATCAGCTGCTCAAAGTACTCCCATCTGCTCAAAATGCTCTATTCACCTGTAAGTATGTTTCCATTCCTATCCATCTCATCCTATCCTGCTGCACATCTTTCCCAGCTCTGTTTTCTGTCTAGCCAACCGGTATAGGTCCTTTTCTACCTCCTTACTGTACAACCTTTCTTACAATTCCCCTTACACGTTATCTTTAGCCTTTACCACTGCCTTCTTCATCTCTCTGACTATCCCACTTCTTCTTCACTTGCCTCTTCTATATACACTCCTGGAGTTTTGGGTTCCACCACCAGGTTTCCTTATCCACCTTCTTCCTTCCAGATGTCACACCAAGTACCTTTCTAGCTGTGTGCCTTACCACTTCCCAGTGCCCGTGTTAACTCCTGCATGAATTCCACTTTGCAGTCCTCCTTCTTCGGCTTCCACCACTTGATCCTCAACTCTTAACAATATATATTATATTTAATAATATTTGAAAATATTTTATTATAATTATTGTTGCATTATTATTATTATTATTATTATTATTATTATTATATATTTTTAGTGTACATATTTATACATGCAATAATTTTGGATTTGGGTATTACACCTAGACATGTTAAATGACAGAACATACTATTGTTTACATGTGAGTGTAACGGTGGCGGGGTGTAGGGAGGACGCCAACGCTGAGCCAGGAGTTCGAAACGTAACTTTATTAACTATACTTCCAAAACAAGAAACAAGGACTGCAGTCTTAACTAAAACAAGAGAACTGCAGCCTAAACCAAGAACACCAGATTCCCAAACACAAAACCACCACAGAGTGTAGGCTAAGCCTAACTAATGAGCCGCGCTCTGTTCTGACTCATCGGGGCTTAAATAGTCAGCCCCAATGAAACACACCTGTGCCTTCATTAGCTCAGGTGTGTTCAGTCAGAACAGAGCGCCCTCTATCGTGCACAAAACACCTGATCCGTGACAGAATCCCCCCCCAAAAGGCACGGCTCCCGAAGCGCAAAAACATAGGCGAACACCTGGGGGGAGGTCAAGAACAAAAAACACTCTACAAAAGTCTCTTTTAGGGGCATATGGTCAGGTCCACAAAACAAGTTCTATACAAAGGACCCCTGACCAGCCATGTCCAGGCACTGGAGGTGGCGAGGGGAATCCTAGAAGTTCAGTCCACTTCTTTAACTGTTGCCTGGACTTGACCCTAGAGTCACTGGAGGAATCGCCCGATTCAGTGGAACGCCTCGCCTCGGCGGAACTTGAAAGAGAGCTAAACACAGATTTTAAAGGGTTCAAAGAGGAAGTCTCTCTCACATAGTCCGAACTCTGTTTCCAACCCCTGCCATCCTTGTTCTTCACGTCTCTCATCACAGAATCTACAGTGCAGAAGCTGTCGTTCGCTTTCTTGAACTGAGACAGGTCATTGCTGATGTCTTTAGGCTCCTTCCTCTTCTTGATCATATTCCCCTGCTGCTTGGAGCCCAGTGAGGCAACGTCCCAGCTCCTGGTTCCACTATGAGAAGTTTCACATGGACTCCTCCACAAGCCACCTTGTTCTGAGCCTGCTGCATTGTGAGGGTGAACTAAATGTAGGGAGTCATCATGCAGCTGGTCAATCTCTGGAATCTTTCCCTGCTTCATCAGACTGTTCTTCAGCTGCTCCGCTCTGGCTTTAACCACCAGGGTCCCAGCATGCACTGGTGTCTGTGGAGTGAGTCGAGATTCGAAGATCGCCAATCTTGCTTCCATACCCCTGACCTGCTTCTCCAGCTCGCTGAGCTTACTAGCCTCACTTTGGGCTTCTCTCAGTTCAGCCTGCAGAGCAACGTTGCGGTCTTGCACCCATCTCAGCTCTGCTCTGGTCTGATTCAGTTGTTCCTCCATAGTGGCTATTTTAGCTTCCAGCTTCTTCTGAATGGTTGGAGTCTCAACTCTCCTCGTTGTCTGGCATACAGTTTGGCCCCTCTGTTCATCCGTTCTCTCCAGCTTTTCTCTTTGGACAGCAGTCACAGCTTGCAGCTTTATTCTAGAGACTTCTCTCTCTTCTCTGAATTTCGCACTCTTTTTGTGAAGCTCACCTTTGTCTTGAGCCAGAGCTTCTCCTTCAGTTTCCATAGTCTTGATCTCCCTTTGGCAACTGGACAAGAGTCCTTTGGTCCTCTCCAGCTGAGGAAGCAGATAGGTGATCCTTTCCTTGCGTTTCAACCCTTCATTCGTGACCGAGGCATTCACCTGTAGCATCGAGGCTTCTTTCGTCATCAGCTGCTGGTAGAGCTCTGTCAGCAACTCCTCCTGTTCAGTGATCTGAACATTCATGTAGCTGATTTGTTCATCTCTGAGGTGAGATTGGATTGTCTTTGCAGCTCTGATCCGTTTGGCCAGATCCCTTGCCTGCTTTCCTCTGAATGACTTTTGCAAGCAAATTGCAGCATGTCTGAACAGCTGATACCTCTGCTTTTGTTGATGCCCAAAACTTCCACCTTCTGAACCTCCTCTGAAGAACACTTGCGCCCAGCACTGCCTGTGGTAATCTTTGCTGGTGCATTCTTACTACAACCTGAATCATGGTGGCAGCTTTGTGCATTGCAAGCAGCATTCTGAACTCGAAAAACCCTATAAGCTGCCTGGATGCATATCACTGGCCTTCTCAATACCTGGGAATCTCTCTTGCTCAAATTTACCCTTGAGTGTAGGACCTAAATGTCTTCCAGACTATTGATGGCTAACACCATATGGCCTGGTGCTAACACTACACTCCTGGTGTCCTCTGAAGCAGCCTGAATCAGGGAAGCTGCCTGATGTTGCAGAGATCACCTCCCTTCTGGCCCCTCTGACCTCTGGGCAGGCTTGCAGGAACATGGCAGCAGGCGCAATTCAGGAATTCCTCCCTGTTTTCTGGCATCAAGTGTGGAGCGTCCTCTAAGCTGGATGCTTAATAGCAGCATACTTGATGCATAAATATCGTGTCCGAGCACAGTGAGCCCTGTAAGCACATTGTATCACAGTTGCAGCCTTTTGCTTCTGTTTCAGAGTCTGTCTGGTCTTCATCCCTCGGAATGCGGCTTGCAGAACAACAGCAGCCATCTTTTTCTCCTTCAAAGACTTCATTTCTTGCTTCATCATCTTATTAGCTCGGTAATGTCGCTGAACAGTCCTGGCTGCCAGTGCTTCAGGTGTGCTCTGCTCAAATGCTTCCTCCACCTGTGCCTGAATGGTTCACTGCAGCCTCATGTTCAATTTTCCTCTGCCCGAACTTTCATTCTAAAGCCCACTAACCTGGAACTGCTCCTTCTCTGCTTTCAAGTGCAGCAGAGGGTCAGTGATGCAGTTTGAAGTCGACTCCTTGATGCACTTTCCTTGCTGTGAAGGAGCTGTGAGTCCGACCTCCCGAGATTGTGATGCGAAATCGGTCTCTGCTGTCCCTGCTCTCTGTGTCCAGGAGCGGCCTTCTTTTACTGCCTTCTAACTTCTGTTGTGGGCGGCCTTCTTTTGCCTTCCTCTTGTGTTTGGGTTGCAGAAGGCGTTTATTTCCACCGTTGCTGTTATTAGCGCTGGCTGTGTTCACTGTATTCTCACGTTGAGCTGCACAGAGGCAGCCCACATTGCAAATCTTAACGCCTCAGTGGCTGCACCAGAAGATCCTTCACATGCGCCTCCATTAGTTCTTAAGAAACAATTCTACCGTAGCATGCTCCATTAGCTGCGCAGGAAAATTCTTTACCGCGCTCCCCTCCATTAGCTGCGCCAGTGAGGTGCTACCGTGGCTCCTCTATCCAGCACGCGGGCACTTTCTCCGCTGGCGGATCCGGTGATTAATCGGCGGTGCTTTACTTCGCTTCTGGATCTCGGCGTGAACAGTAGCAAATGCTCCACTATCAGCGTTCCGCTTTGAATGGCGTAGGGCTCGTTGACTATGCGCCCTTCGCGTTGCGTGGCGCCTGTAGTCGCGAAGCCCTGCCTTCCCATGTGCGTGGAAAAAGCACCTGGTTCCAGCGTATCAAGGTAGCGCGGCTGGGTGTTGCGGCTAGGCGACCAGCTTCTGCAGCAGGAAGTCCGAACCAGTCGGCGCCTGCCTCGGGACCCAGGTGGCTGGCCGGGATATCTGGCGTCAGACGTGTCAGACGTTTCTCGAGCTCCCTGGCGGTGGCCGCCGGCGTCCGTCGTACCCAATCCTCGCCCTCCAATTCCTCACGGAGGTCCACAGACTCAACGCACGCCGGCATCCTCGTCTCCCAGGTTCCAATAAACTCTAACGTCTTCTTGATCACGGCTGCACTTATGCGCAACACCCGCTCATGATCGCCTCCTGACTCGCGGCGTCCAGGTACTGGCGGCTCATTCTGTAACGGTGGCGGGGTTGGGGGCATGCGTGGGCAGGAGTTGGCGTAACTTTATTAACTATACTTCCAAAACAAGAAACAAGGACTGCAGTCTTAACTGAAACAAGAGAACTGCAGCCTAAACCAAGAACACCAGATTCCCAAACACAAAACCACCACAGAGTGTAGGCTAAGCCTAACTAATGAGCCGCGCTCTGTTCTGACTCATCAGGGCTTAAATAGTCAGCCCCAATGAAACACACCTGTGCCTTCATTAGCTCAGGTGTGTTCAGTCAGAACTAGAGCGCCCTCTATCGTACTGCAAACACCTGATCCGTGACAGTGGGCAGCATCTTTCCAGCTAGGGAAAATAATTAGAACAGAAAGGTTTGTTAAAAGTAAATTAAGTAAATTACATAATATTTCTCTGGATGGCCTTTGCTTCCAGTAAATACATCAAGTCTGCACCCCACTGACTTCACCCTATTTTTGCTTTCTTCATTGGTTTTTCAGGCTTTGACCAAAAAATCTGTCAGTTGTTGTTCGCTCTGTGGGATTTCTCTCTTCAATCTCCTCTTCAGAAGATGAAGTGCATGTTCAGTTGAGTAAAGATCTGATGACTGACTTGGACAGTCCAGAACTTTCCCCACTTGTTCTCTTTGAAATCAACTTTGTTAACTTGGCGGGGGGTTTTAGATCATTCTCTCATTGCATGATAAGTATCTTTCTGAAGAGTTTCTCTGTAAATTGGCAGACAAAATATTTCTGTAGAGTAGAATTCATTCTGTTAATACCATCGTGAGTTACACCATCACAAAATATTACTGAGCTGTCCCAGAAATGGCCATACAAGCCCAAGCTATGACACAACTTCTAATGTGTTACACTAAATGCTTTTAATGTTTTGGATCATGAACATATCTTTCACCCACACTGGTCTTCTATCACCTTTGTCTCATCAGGCCAAAAAACATTGTGCAACCTCCATTCCTTCTCTGTGGAGGTTTCATGCCACTGACTGTTTCGGGGGTTTTCTTTACAGCGCTCACAATTTTTCTGTCATCAGCTGACCGGTTTACTGTGTGTTACTCCAATCCACCAGTGGTTTTCTTCTTTTTCAGGACATTCTATGCACTGGCTATACCCAATGTTTGTGAAATGCTTCTGATGGATTTTCTCTTTCTCCAGATTCAAAGTGAATGTTTTCCCCATTGACAGCTCTTAGATCTTCATACTAGTTTTCATTTTAACCGTACAGTCTTCACAGGTACAACCCAGAAGCTTCAAATCAGGTATGTTTTAAAGAGCTATTTTATAATTTTTAACTTTAAAAAAATCATTATAACTCTTTTGTCTGTGTAACAGCAAACACCTCTGTATATGTTCCGATACTCACACGAGAAAATTAGTGCTGAGATACAAAAGGTGCTATTTTCTGTGTAATTTAGCATAGTTAGATGTACAGGCAAAGAAACACTCACTCATTTTCTCAGCCACTTGTCTTGATACCAAACTATTACATCTTATATTGTTCTTTAGATCTGAAGCATAAATGTTTTATTATAACAAACAAATGACTTAACACTGCTACTTTTAAAATGGACTGTATACGCACACATACATATGAACAACACACATGCAACATGGGGCCATGCAACTGAAGATCATGTGATCAGTGAGATTTGCATTCATGGTCATGTTTTTTGTTGGTTTACTTGCTCATTATTACGTAAAGGCTTTCTGATGCTAATCATCATCCATTGTTGGCGGCTTGACATCGTAGCCAACTTGATAAAATGTTTACAGTTCCTTTGAGGGTAGAGGTGTGACAGATATGGGTCACCTACAAGAACAAACCACTGCACGGAAATGACAGAGCACTGAATGTTTCTTGCAATCCAGCTTTGGTGCACTAACTCACTCACTATGCTGATCCTGAGTAGGGCTGTGGGTGGTGCTGGAGCCCATCCACAAATGGCTAAAGGCAGAGAAACACTGCAGACACATTGTCAGTTCATAGCAACGATGGTGATACATTTCCAGCATAATATATAGCATCATAAACAGTGCGAAATGGATGGCTATTATCCACCTGTTCCAGCTCACACTGCTTCTATAAGTGACAGATCTGGGCAATTTAAAACTTAGAGGTAGAAATGAACTTGGTTAATTAACAAACATATGTCTCCATGAGTTTGTTTCACAACTAACTGGAAAAAATGGCATCCCAGGATGCACATAAATGCACAATGGATGATACCGATAACGCAGATGTAATCACATAATTAAGGAACTGCTTCTTAGTTGTCGACCGGTGCAATGATGTATGCTGCAAAAATACCTGAATGAATTTATAAAGTGACTGCTTCATCTTGTACCTAGTATGAGTTTAAAGTGTTTACGGTTTGTAAAATAAGCAGGTGCAACAAAAAGTACTTCATTGGTGATCACACATTTCAGATGTGTAGTTAAACATGCTGTGCTCTGTATGTGGATTAAACTGAACCACTAGTCAGGGGATGCTTAGGGGCAGCGGTGGCCTAGTGGTTGGGCGATGCACTACATGATCCAGGCAGGGTTGGGCCCGCTTCCCGGTAGGTTGCCCTGAAATTGCCACTTGAGCAGGTGCCCCATCACTGCTCTGAGCTTTCCATGCCAGCCCACTGCTGCACATGTGTGTATGGGTTAAATGCAGAGAGCGAATTTCGCATTCATGGGATCATAAATAAAGGATTATTATTAGTATTATTATTATTATAAGGGCTGCGCTATAGGCATAGTTCACTCTGTAGTGAAACAGAGACAGACATAACAATTGAAGGATACATAGATATAATATAATATAATAATATAATAATGGTTTTCACAAAATAAAAAGTCCCACACACAACTGACTCTCACACATCTTCTGAACATCACTAACACAACTTAGCTATAAGAACACACTACATAACAAATCACAGCAGTCTCCAAATTATTAACTCATTACTTAGAGTGAAACTAAATTGAAAAAAACAAGGATAAGACATATACATATCTTAATAATAGTTAGTTAAACATGCATGCTTCATACATACAGTGTGGATGAACAGAATGTGCTGGAATACAAGACTTTTTTGTAGCCTATAAAATATGTAATACAAAACTGTTATATCCATCATCAAACTGGCAAGGCATATCAAATTATGATTTTAATTGAATGCGTGTGAATTTTTACATTACAGTTTGAAATCCACTGCCCTCTATCTTTGATAAAAGCACTTTTGTGAAAAAGGCTGACCTTTATGTGACTCACAAACATATGCATTATGTTGACTATGCTGGGAATGAGCTAAAAATAAGTAAAATCTGATATTGTAGCACATTTTAGAAATTTATTCATTTCAAAATGGTTAGTTTCTTGATTAAATTTACTAATTTAAATAATTAAGAGTTTTAATCCTGCACTAACTTTAACTTGGGTTATACACCTAGTCTACCTTAACCTTTTCCATATATATATATATATATATATATATATATATATATATATATATATTATATATATATATATATACAGTACTGTGCAAAGGTACTGTGCAATTTTCTTGTGTCACAGAATATGACCACTCAATTAATTAATAAAAATAAAATAATCTACAGTACTGTGCAAACGTTTTAGGCAGGTGTGGAAACAAGGCTGTAAACAAAGAATGCTTTCAAAAATGGAAGTGTTAATCATTTATTTTCATCAATCAACAAAATGCAGTGAATGAACAAAAGAGAAATCTAAATCAAATCAATATTTGGTGTGACCACCCTTTGCCTTCAACACAGCATCAATTCTTCTAGGTACACTTGCACACAGTTTTTGAAGGAACTCGGCTGGTAGGTCTTCAAACATCTTGGAGACGTAACCACAGATCTTCTGTGGATGTAGGCTTCCTCACATCCTTCTGTCTCTTCATGTAATCCCAGACACACTGGATGATGTTGAGATCAGGGCTCTGTGGGGGCCAGAAGAACTGATGCTGGTTTGAAGGCAAAAGGTAGCAACACCAAATATTGATTTGATTTAGATTTTTCTTTTGTTCGCTCACTTTGCATTTTGTAAACTGATAAAAATAAACAATCATTATTTATATTTCTGAAAGCATTCTTTGTTTACAGCATTTTTTCACACCTGCCTAAAAATTTTGCACAGTACTGTATATATTCCACCTTTCACCCTGTGAGTCGATGGCTTAGGGTTAGGGTTGGATGATAGACGGATGAATTAAACATGGTTTAATTAACAGCTGCAGCAAAAGATCCCAGTTTTGAGCTTGAATAAGAAAACTGACTTTTTTACCTAATCAGGCTTGTGAGCAATATCTCTGCAGCAAGACATCTAAAATAATAAATTGTAAGATTGATGACTGTGCTGGTAAATGTTCTCAGGTGCCTGAAATATCCTTTTGAAGATTTTAAAACCAAAACATGTTCCTTTGGAAGAGTAAGTAAATACAAACCAAGGATGGGTGAGGCCTTTGCCACTTACTATCACAAACAGCACTCTTAAAGGATCTGACCTTTAGCACTGTCAGAAAGGCTGGTTCTCTGCTTATACTTTGAGCTACATGACCTTCCAAATGTCATCTATAACCTTGTTCATGCTTTCAGTGGTGCAGGTCTGCCTTCCTGAACTCATGTTGTTTCCATGATAAAAAATGCTCTTTAGTATTCACACAGATTCACTGTGATCTCAGTTACAAACCACTCCATCAACTTCAGCAGAGCCGATGCCTTTAATGTGTGTAAATGGGGAAGCAAAACAGAAATCCATTTACAGTATCAGGCTCTATCTTTAAAAAAGTTACAAAGGAAAAAGACATAGTATGTATCTAGAATATTGGAGTAGAATTATAATTTCTCTAACCCTTTCTTGTCCATCACTCTTCCAAGATCAGTGTTTATGACTTTAGTGTGGTAATAACCACTGAGCCAAAGGTAAAATCAATGAGGACAGATCTATACTGTGGAAACTGTCTGAAGAACATTTTTCTTCAGTAACACACTCTAATAATCCTGCATATGATCCTACATTAATTGATGAATAACCCTCCTCCTATACATTTTATTGCTAATTTATCTCTGTTGATAGGTAAAAGGAGTTTTGTATGATGTCAAGCAGCCTTTATTAAATGCTTGGTCCACCTCGCAATTGCTGTCGTTTTAAATGAACGCCTTGAAAACTGGAATCAAAAAAGTGCACACAATAGATTTCCATTGATCTTCTTACATTTATTTGACATGTTAAAAATGATTACTGGACCATTATTGCAACATTTGTGGGAATGGAAACGCTAAAATACCTTATTCCATTTTTTCTTTCATATCTAACATAAACAGGTTGTGAGTATTTTTCATTTGAACCTTATGAATGCATGTATAGTTATAAATGTCAAATTAAAAGTCAGTTTCATTTTATTTTTCTAGCCAAGGTTTTCTGTGCTCTTCCATTTGCAGCTAATCCAGAACAAGCAGTGTTCAGTTTTGCTTGCTTTGTAATTTGCCCACAGCCATGGTTGAGGTTTCCAGTTAAGACAAAACCAGACATTTCTTCTCCAAAAAGCATTCGGTGGCCTCATTGTTACTTTGCCTTTAGACACATGCACGAGAAATTATTTACTTTTACTTCAGTCTATGAAAAACAAAGTACTAATAAAAAAGTACTAAAAATATTTGCGTATTTTTTGTACTTTGATTCTGGAATTTGGCTACATGTTCCAGATTGCATTTGGGTAGACACTGCATAAGCTATGGAGAAGCTCTTAAATAAGGAGATTTGGTGGAAATAAATGGGTCCTTTAAAATGTGCAATGATGCTATTTGATGCTATGTGCAATGATGCTGTTTTGATAAAAAAAAAAAAAAATCACATTTATATTTACTTCTATTTGAACCAGTATTATTACAGAAAGGCTATTTTCACTGCTTTGTTTCTGAACTTCACTCTTGATTCATAAAAATGTTTATACCAAATTTCTGCTGCTCAACAAAAGTAATGACCAGTTCACACTTCCAGTCCATATGTGCAAACACATGCCCTGATTTTAGCCCAACAAGATAATCTTTCAATGCCCTGAATCAAGAGGTCTCCACAGATGGTATAGGAGACTATGATCCTTCTAAGTGAAAATGAAAAGGACTTGAAAGTTCTCAAACTTCAAAGCTCATACTTTCCCAAAGCATGAAGTCTCAGACAGCCCCCTTTCAAACCTCTTTTCTGAGGGCTCCCCTCCAGCTTGTTTCTCACATCATGTGAACTAAGCAAGACAGAACCCATCAAGGAATGACTGGTTCATCATGCAATGCGCTTTGACCTATGTCTCCAATCACACAAAAAGAAAAGATAAGACCAACATGTCCATCATCACCACTCTTATAATAATCTTATAATAATGTAAGTCTGCTTCACATGCCACTGCTCTGAAAAGTGGACACATGTCCAGCCCCTAGAATCTCCATCAAAAGACATTAAGCAACAGCTATGAAATCTTAGACACAGGCAATGGGAAAGACATGACAGAAATTCTCTTGCACGGTGCATTTTAAAAAGAGACTGCCAAATTTTCAGTATAACATTTCATACCTTCAAATATTTATTTGCAATGAAAAGGCTGTGTATTTTACAGAATGAATCCAAAAAAACTTGAAGGAGGAAGATGCAGAGAACCGGAAGAAATGAAGAGGGTTGATCTGCTGTGGCGGTCCCTAATGGAAGCAGCCAAAAGAAGAAGAAAAGAAGACAAATCTCTAAAACTCAAAGTTTTTGCTCCATGAATTTTTGACTGCATTTGCTGCTGTCAAATCCAAAACTGTGAGAAAAGTTTCTCAGAGACCTGTAAATAATGTACATGTACAAATTCAATTAAATGCTTATTGCTGTCTTCTTACCGCATGCAACGAGCCAAAGGAACTCATAAGGTAGTGTAAGACTACACATAAAAATACAATTAATAAAGGACTATAGTATAATATACACAAACTATGACACTCTAAAACACTGGAAATAAAGGGTAAGAAGTTCAGTAGGTCAGGAGTAAAGTATCAAAGTGTGTCTGAATTGTGTAGTGGAATAATGCAATAAAATGCATGTTGAACTAACAACATATTCTTAAGATAGTTATCACAATGACTATAAGGTAAAAAGCAAGTTAAAACATTTCTTGGCTAGCAATGCTCATTTTTATGAAGGCGTTCATGCCGTTTCCTACTTTGAAGCTTGAACAACCACTTGACGTAATTCCAAGATCCTATGTCCCACTTGTGAGTTAAGTAGAACTTAGCATATGTCACCATGTCTTACAAAAAAATGAGAAAACTGAAACGCACCATCCATTTAGGTCATATCATAATACACAAATTCAGCATTTTTGAGAAATCAGATGGTCTTGGGACATGACTAATGATGATACAATGTCAGGAATTAAGCTGACAGTCTTAGACTACATTACTTTGGAAAATGTGAATAGTATCAACTTCCACTGTTTTCAGTCTTTAATACTTTAATCCCAATTCCTTTGGAACTAAATCATTAATACAGCTCACCACTTTCTTGTGAAAGTGATATCATTCATTTTCTTTCTAACAGAATATGTGGATGTAATCTAAGGGCTTGCATTTATTCCTATTCACAGGAAATACTAAACTATTAAAGTACACATTAGGCATGGACTAGCACATTAAGACTCACTTTTACACTGCTTTAGTGCCTTTTAGAGTTCCACAGGGATCCATAACATAATGAAACATTGTATCAGCACTTTTGCAGGATGCCATTAAGTTTGTCCACATCCTAATGCTGTAGGTGATACTTCATCTTCTAAAGTCTAACCTTCCTCTGCTTCAGAACTGCTCAAGCTGCTCAAATATTTTTTGGGAATTTCTTCTATGGACTTCCACCTGCAGCTTTAACCTGTTCTGAACTCTTTTAACCTTTCATTCATTGGGGCTGCAGGCAAATAATCTGTATTCATCTAACAATAACTTGTTAAAGACACTGCAACATCTGGTCTCAGTTTCTATTCAAAGGGATTTCTAAGTTCAGCGGCATAAATTATATTTTTGAATGTATTTTTTTTCTAACAGTTGAAACACTTATCTGTTTGCACAGCCATTTGACTTTTACAGTGCGCAGACTAGGCTAATCTCCACTGAATGTGTAATTTAGTCAGTCACCAGGCTCGATCCATGTCTAAGAGACAGATAAGGTAGTTTTAGGTGCTATGAATGAGCTCCAGCTTTCATTCTTGTATTTATTCTAGTTTAGAGGTTTAGAGCTCAAGCCCTGGTGGCCCACTGCCCTGCATAGTTTCCTGTTTTCTCAACTCTGATGTGCTGGATTCGGTTCACCAGCTATTTATCAAGTCCTTCACGCTCTGAATAAATTGCATTAGGACTGGATAAACAAGAAATTGTGCTCTGTGGTAAAGCTTTCGTTTGAGAAAATCTCACAGAACCACAGAAAAACATTAACACCTTCATTTACAATCCATCCAGGCACAGTCTTCAAAAGCTGACAGAGGATTTGAACTATTGAATTAGTCATTTTTCAATATTAGAATATTTGAAGTCTGGAATAGCAACTGTGTAAATATTGACTATCATTGGGAGATTGTGTGTAGTACCTCTATATGGGTAGGATAAGCACTAAGCACAACGGTAGCCGATTGGTGATAAGTGTTCTCCCTCAAAGGGATGAGCTGTCCAGTGAATCCAATATAAAAATGATAATGAATGTGTATGGCTTATTAATTAAGCTGGCAGTCCAGGGAGACAATAACAAGGCACATAAATAAATTCTTCACTTCCGAAAACAAGTCTCATATCTGAAAAATATAAATTGTGCAGATTTCCACAGGGTAATAGAAAGTAGAAAGTAACCTGGTATCCTTCAAATTTAGCTAAGGAAACTTTTAAATAAGCAATCAGAACAATAATCTGTGTTTTATTTTCTGTTCACCTGTTTGAACTTAGGAACATTTCTAAAACATGTTACATGTGCCATGTTACTTACGTATTCAAATTTCAGGTATTACAACATTTTATCTACACTGTCCATTTTATCAGTTTCACTCACGAAATAGGCTGAGTATTAGGGCAGAGGTCAATGTTAAAACCTAGGGTAACTTTAGGTTAAGGATCTTGCTCAGGAATCCATTGGTAGTGGTGCTGCTGGAGGAGTGATTTGAACCTGTGACCGATTGCATCATAGGTGAGAATCCCACCACTCGACCACCACCACGACCACCCATCAACAGTAGACTATCTGCATAAAGCATTAGCGAGTAATATTGTTCTACCTGTCATGCTGTTATTATTAGGTCATTTATGACTTTGCTCATCTAGTGTATATTGCTACTCTGAGAGTTCAGAAAAACATAGCTAGATATTACATTATTACATGCACTGACCACAGCATTTAGCAAGTTTTGCAATAGCATTTTGCAAGTAAATTTCCAGGATATATTGTGCACAAGTTGTGTTTCCAAAGTTGAAGCGGTCTGCTGCATATAAACAAGTTATTTTCTTTAAGTAAATCAAATGACCATACGCCCACAAAGACCTGACTAAGTGTTATTTACTGCTGTCAATCAGAATTTCCTTCTGATGCTTATGGTGAATGTTGCCATATGGAGAATATTCCATGATAAACTTGTGCCAAATTCAGATTTCCTGGCTAATTCAAAACAAACTTAATAACTCCTAAAACAAACGCTCATAGACACCCTTTCATGGTAATCCACAGCCCTTAGAGGCTTGTTTCAGAATAGCTTCCCTAACAGAAAAATAAAATCAGCTTCAGCGTGACATTCACAATTCACACATGTTACAATGAACATCTTAATCTTAAATCTTTAGTGCCAGCTTTTTGCAACAGGTCCTGGATGTTTACCAATGAGATCCCATCAAGTTAGCATATGCATTAATAAGGCACAAAACATCTCCAAAGGCCTTGAGCTCGAGAAGGGATTGGAGGGATTAAATATGCAGCTCATGGAAACTAGAGTCTAGAAAAAAAATTCTACTCCTATTTCTTTGCAGATTGCAGATTAGAAACATGGAAGCCCAAATTAAGCTTGATGTTGAGAGTGTTTGACCTAGAATAACATTCCAGTTAGTGGGGGTTTAAATGATTAAGCTATTTTAGCACATACAAGTGAATCTCAAGTGATACTGCCACAGTCTGAGAAAAATCCTATCCCATAAATTTGAATTTAAACATGAATAAATATGAAACAAATATGTGAACATGTGAAGGAACATGATGAAGATGAAACTCCCTGTGCTGCCACTCCCACACTGTGAACAGTGAGCAGTGAATTTGCCCTTTGTCTTTTTTGTTGAACACATTTAAACACACCAGAAATAAACACACAACAGGAGCAGCAGTAATGGGTTACACTGATTGTACCCGAGGAGCAGTGTTGGGGACAGTACCTTGCTCACAGGCAACCTACTGATCTGGGACTCAAACCCATGACCTCTGATCTTGGGACATAGACACTAACCATTAGACCAGCACCATTCCCATATGTATTCAGTCTCCACCTGTACAGGAAAGGTTGGTTTGCTTTTTTTATAACTAAGCTCTAAAGTAAACCGTCATAACACTCCCATACCTGCAGAGTAGCATGAGACATGTTGCCGCAAACAGGAGAGAGCAATTATAAAGCAAACAAACCAAAGGGTTTAGTGTGAAGAAGTCCTTGCAATGGGTTCCTTATTACAAGGATATGAAACAAAATCTATTCTTTGTGCTTTAGGTCAATAATGATACTGTAACTGTGATACTCAGCAGTGCAATTAAATGTTCTCACACATTGAATATGAGAAACTCTGGAAAACCCAACAGGCATAAAAACACGATGAATGCATAAATTGAGATAAAAAAAGTGAAGTTTTAAAACCTGACTTTCTCATCAAAAAACCCAACCTTTAACATTCACAGTCTTCTTTTTTCTCTTAACAATTCAGAAACTTCAAAATGACAGGCTTTGATACCCAATAGCAAACCCACTGCCTTCTGTCAATGTGTTGAACAATTGTAAAGAAAAACACTTCACAAAAAAAATTCCTCTGCAGTCATGTATTCTTCTTATTCACCTCTGAGAAAAGTTGAATGAAATTAAGCCCAACATAATTCTAGTGAACTTTCTAAAAAAGAAAAGGTTGTCTGTTCCCATCATCTCAGTCAGGTAAACTGAAATTGTCTTTAGTCTCTCCTAATTTTAGATACCTGAGAACTCATTTCTTTCATACAGAAACAAAACATAACTTTATCAACTTCTGTGTTAAATTAAAAAAGGTCTGTAAAGACACTCACTCACTTTCTTAGCTGCTTATCCTGAATTACTCTTTTTTTTTTGGACAGTAGGAGGAAACCGGAGCTCCTGGAGGAAACCCATGGAAACACAAGGAGAACATGCAAACTCCACACAGTAAGGACCTGGACCACTTCGCCTTGGAATCAAACCCAGGACCGTTCTACCCACTGTGCCACATCTTTTCTTTAAAAATTAATTGTCATAATCATTTTATTGAAATTCTCTGTGGATGACTATGGCATGAGCATGGATTGTTTTCATTTTCTCCTGATGCTAAGCCACCTAAGCAATTGCCTTGTCATTACATTTAATGTGTCTGGTTATGTTTGTATTTGTGTAGTTGTTAAAATGACAAATGACTGTATAACACAGTGTGCACCTCATAATGTTAACTGAATCCAGCTCTTCTCCATCTTCCCTACCATGACCTGGAAGTTTTTAGCATCTGGCATTTTTGGGCTGTATCAGTTAAATGTACTCAGATGAATGGTTGGGAGAAATGTGAGACACTTCATGAGTAAACAAAATGTTTGCATCTGTTAGTCAATTATTGCTCGATTAAGAAGCTAGATCTGACTTATGAGACTACACTCCAGTGTCTTTTACACAGCCTGCAGTGAAAAAGTGTACTTTTGGGTTTTGTGAGTAGAAGAATAGCTCTTTTCTTTAGCTCCTGTTCTTTTCTACCAATATATTTCAGAAATTGACCTGAACAAACTGATTGCTGCCCATAATGGCCAGTCGTAATGAATATGTGCCTTAAACTACACACTCATGATCATGAGTGCTGTGCATTTTAGATAAATTCAGAATTGTGTTACATTTATTTGCACTGAAAGTGAGTGAGAACTTTAGACAAACCCATGGTTTCAACTCTATGTCATGTTATTTTCCTTTTTCCTACTTCACCTCCTCTTACTACCTACATTTCCTAATTATTGTTTTTTTCCTCCCATCTTTGTTCGTAGTGTTTAATAGTTTATTGTTGTTGGCGCTTCACAGATTGTCTGCCTGTTCTTTGACCCCTACCATTGATTGCAATTATGATTAGAAGAAATACCTCCAAATACAAAAGACTTGCACTTAAATACCCACCACCTTAATCACTAATTTGTTATATTAGCCATAGAGTAGTGTTACATAATAACATAATAGTCATAGCAAGCACATAAACCAAAGGTAGTTGGTTAGGCATGCTCTATTATTGGCTGACTGACAGGTAATCAAACAATGCTTTCCTAAACAGACAGATCCGGGTAAGAAGACAATAGACAGCCTGAAGTGAAATAATGTACTTTGAGTTTTGTGTTCATCACAGGAGCTTTTTTTCTTTCCTTTGCTGATTTTTTATGCTTATTTTTGTCAACTTGTTGACCCATAAGTGTATTAATATACTATTGGAAGCAACTCTTAAGTGCTTGTGCACTTTGAACGTAATCACAAATATATCCTATTAGTCATCACAAAGTGGGATTCTTTAAGAAACTTTGGGATAGACTGATGTTTTCAATTCTAAGCCATGTTATTTTCCTGTTTCATAATCCTGCTTAGTCCCCAGTTATTGTTTCTATCCTCCCATCTTCGTTCTTTGCATTTCTCAAGATTTCCTAGTTTATTGATGTTGGCTGGGATGACACTATCTGCCTGTTCTCTGACCCCTGCCATGGATTGCGATTATGATTAGGGGATATGCCACCCCCCCCCAAAAAAAAAAAAAAAAGCTTATACTTACAGTCGTGTGAAAAAATTTGGACACCCCATTAAATATTCAGTTCTTTGTTAAGATATGTTCACACATCAATGTCTAATCTTGTTTTTATTTATCTCTGGAAAAGAAAGTGATTTAATTGCAGGTAAACAACAAAAATTAACCTTGATTTATTAATTAAACAAAAGATATCAACAAAAATGTGTATTCTAACTGAGGAAATAATTAGGACAGCCTACCACCTAATAGTTAGTGTTACCCCCCAATGGCTGAAATAACCACAGTGAGACGCTTCTCGTAGCATCTACCAGTCTCTGATATCGGTCTGAGGAAAGTGTGCCCCACTCCTCAATGTAGTAAGGATGTAACAGCAGCAAGAGCCTGATGTAGGTCCATCTAAAACACATTTGAGTGTTTTTGGAGACTTTTTTTAGCATCTTGTGGTCTGCTCTTGGGGTAAACTTGCTTGGACGGCCAGACCTGGGTATGCTGGCAGTTGTTCTGGAAGTTCTCCACATGTAGACTATTTTCCAGGCAGTGGAATGGCTGATTGGAAGTTCTTTTGTGATCTTTTTAAATCCCTTGCCAGACTTATAAGCTGCTACTCTTCTTTCCGAAGGCCTCAGACAGCTCTTTTGATCTCACCATGGTGTTCACGCTCACCTCAACAGTCAGGAGCACACCAGACTAAATATCTGAGGTTTAAAAGGGCAAACCTCTTTCAAAATGCTGAGTAACGATGTTCTAATCATGTGCACCTGATGTGCTACACACGTGTGTGATTTGAGTCATTTTAATTGGGAATAAAGGTGGGGGTGTCCTAATTTATTCCTCACCAGAAATCGCATATTTGTAGAATTTAATTTTACAGAAGATTTTGAAAAGTCTTTTCATCAGTTTAGTTATATTACTTGAATCTCCCAGTACCGTTCAAATTGAGATTGAATATCCATACGTCCAAGAATGTTACAAAACACACAGGCTTTAATAGGATGTGCTCATTTTTTCACATGACTGCATACCTACCAATTTTAAGTTTCCAGTTTTATTTTCAAACGTACAATAACAGCAGCAGAGCAGTGTTGTATCAATGAAATATGTTGATTCCAGGCATCCTCACCTATGGAAAAACATAGAAATAAATATGTACAAATAAGAATGGACAATAAATATGACCTTTACCTAAAGGAAAGTATACATTTGCGTAAAAACTAATACTGAAATAAATACTCTGAAATGAATCCATAATATATGTTATCTATTAAGTAAAATTAGGAGAAAATGAAATTATGTGTTAAAGAATAAAAGTGACTTGTGCAGTTCAATGAAGTGACATCATCGATTAATCAGTTTTATAATAAGAGGGGAAAAACTGTATGAAGGTCATGAAGAGCAGGCAGATCAGTCCTGATGATGCTCTGTCTTGATCACCCTCTATAGAACTGTGGTCTGAAATACTGTCACTGCCACGGAGCAGCCAGTCAGTAATCAATGGAGCATGTGTGGAAGTCAACAAGTATTATGTGGCCAATGCTGATCCTTCTTAGACAGTGCAGGAACAAGAGGAGCTGTGTTGCTGCTTTGATAATGATGAAGGTATGCTTGACCAGGATAGGTCCCTAGTGATTTTTACTCCTAAGAATCTGCATTTGCTCAGTTTCTCTCACTCTCTGACTGGGGTGCAAGCTACTTGGACAGGTATGTGGCCAGTATGGGGCCTAAGGATTACATCTATGCCTTTTGCAGATGATGATTCTTTTGGATTCATCAGGATGTTTATGGCAGATTGTGAAAAGGTTAGGAATAAGGATCCTCACCTCCAAATCTGTGGCCATTATGCGGTATGCCTTTCTGAGTTGAAAAAAGTTATGAGTTATAAGTGGAGGAGTTTAAGGGTTTCATGGTCTTGATTATGAGTGAGGGAATGGGAGATCCATAGACAGATTGGAGTGATAGTTATGTCAGTTGTGGCAAAAAGGGAATTGAGCCCTGTGATCCAGGAGGAGCTAGTGGAAATGGCTGGAGAAAGAAACATCTGAGCTAACCTCCTCAGCCAGAAACCATCATGACTTGGTCCCTTATAAGTGGTTCTGAAAATGGATGGATGGATGGAAGGATGTGCTGATGGAATTTCAGCATGACTTTCATCTGAATGGCTGCTCAGTGACTCCATAAAGTTTGCCAAGTTTGCCAAGAATATAAACAGCAGTTGAAATGGTGGATGTAAATTCCCTGAGTAAGCAGAAGAGACAGAACCTGGCTGTAAGGTAAGAGAAGCATCCAGAAGACCTATTTTCTACATCAGAACACCACAAGTTGTTTACCAAAATGTTGCAGAAACCTTGCACTCTCATCTATTCTGACTTTATTGTTCTGTCCTGCTGTAGAATTGTCAGGCCCTGGGATATAATGACAAAGCCCAGAATGGAGGGATTCAGCCAAGACTTCTGGAGAAAGGCCAATCTGCTTCTCATTGCTTTTAATCTGGCAATGTATTAGGTAGGCTAAACAAAGGGTGGAAAGCCATGTTGTGTTGTGTTGAGTTTTATTTGAGTGTAAATATGTGTGCTTATTGCAGTTTCATCTTTCATCTAAGTCTGTCTGATAATGCTGTGTGAAAAGTCAAGTCAAGTAAAATCAATAGCTACATAGTTTAAATGTCCTGTTTTAGCTGCTCTCATTAGGGGTCATCACAGCAGATCAACGGTCTCCATTTATTCTTGCCTTCTGCATTTCCCTCCTTCTAACCTACTGTCTGCATGCCCTCTCTCATCACATCCATAAACCTCCTCTATGGTATTCCTCTTTTGCTCTTTCCTGGCAGCTCTATCCTCAGCATCCTTCACCCAATATAATCCTCATCTCTCCTCTGTACATGTCCAAACCAACGCAACCTTGCTTTTCTAACAATGTCTCCAAAATGTCCAACCTGAACTATCCCGAAAATATACTCATTTCTAATCCTGTCCAGCAGACCCAACAAAAATCTTAGCATCTTTAACTTAACATCTTTATCTTAAACCGACCCATATAGCATAGCTGGTCTCACTACCATCCTGTAAAACTTTGCTTTCGCACTTACTGTTACCCGTCTGAACACAGATCACTCCTGCCATTGTCCTACATTGTTTAAAAGTAGTGCAAATAAAATAGCGAAGAAAAAGAAAGTGCATGGAAGTTGCCAGCCATGCTTGTATGTGCCATGTTGTTTTTTAATAACATATATAGTAATAAGTAATAGTCACTTATTAGCCATAACAGGGTGTAAGGAAGTGGCACAAAAATGCTACAAAAATGTAGTTACCTATTTATAACCCCTTGCTGGTGGTAAAGATACCAGTAATAATGAATGAAAAGAAAGAAGCATTTTCTCCAGATACTCTGGCTTTATCAGAAAGCTGCAAAGTAGTTTGAAGCCTTTTTTATCCTCCTCTTCACAACACACTGATTTCACTAAGTTATTTCCGGAAGAAGGGGATTTGACATCCTCCTTTATGTATTGGATAGCATTGATCTCCGCCTTCTGCAGTAGCAGACGTAGGTAGAGCAGTTTGATGGAGCGCGCTCTTTGAAGAATGGAACACTTAAGACCCACTGTTATCTCCGCTAATCTCCAGCTTCTGTAATGACTGCCAGCCAACCAAGCCAAACAGCAGCAAACAGTGACCTTCCCACCACACACCACACACCACACACCACACACAACTGCCACATCATCTGTGTACCATATCAAGGGTGTAACTGTGAGTGTTTGGGTGTGAGTGTGTGTGTGTGTGTGTGTGTGTGTGTGTGTGTGTGTGTGTGTGTGTGTTTGTGTGTGTGTGTGTGAGTGAGTGTCAATCTCTTGTTGCCATTCCTGGATTCCTGGATGATCACAGTGACTGAAAGTATTGCATGGTAATGTCGTGACAGTCACAAAAACCAAAACAACCAATAACCCAGAAAAGATCACTCTGTTCAGAAGAGTAATGGTGGATTTGTTTGTTTGCTTGTTTTCACTTGTTCACAAAGAACTCTATCAGTCTGAGCTTCTCTACTCATTTAAAATAGATTAAAAAACACTCATCCTAATGTTTATGCATCTGAGCTTTAATTAACATCATTATTGAGTGTATGATTATACAAAAAAAATTAAGTAACATTACAATAAAGGATGTAACATTAAGAAATATAATGGTTTCTGTGTTTGATTTCTTCAATTTATTGTTGAGGCTTTTCATCCAACAACAAACAAGACAGATAATAAAAAAGATGTGTTTTTAAGTCTGTAGTGTTCTGTCTGCAGGAGCAGAGTAAACTTTCTAAACTGCCTAAACTGCAGAACACGCTTTGCATCTGAGTACAAACCACACTAACGGCTGGGCCTTAACCAGCAGCTTCTTATCCAGCATACTCCATCTGGTGTTTTGGCAGCCTACAGATAATAGAGTAGCAGATAACTCAAACGAGACCTTGCTGAGCTGACTCCTATCAAGACTCAGTGCTCTGACCTCATGTTACTTCAAATCATTTAACTGAAATTCCAGCATGAGCACTGGCATCACATTAAATGCAATATGTCAGCCTCTGTTCACTGCTTTGTTTCACTGGAAACAAACCTTAACCCCTACCATAACCACTAAGTCTCTGGTCTTTTCCGTAAACTTGATTAATTTTTGATGAAGTCTCAGTAGTGGTCCTGGGCAGCAGTCTACTGACCTGGTTTGCCCTCTCTGAACCAGTCTGGCACTGGCCAGACAGGAGGATGAGGAGGAGCAACACTGCCTCTTTGTGGAGGACTTGGTTCTCCCAGAATGCTCAACCATCTGTGCCAAAAGGTGAAGAAAAGAACGAGCTATTGTACCGTTTGATTTGTTTGTGCTCACTACAAACATAAACTTTTTTGTGTGATATATTTTAAAATCCTACATTTTTTTATGATGTTATTGTTAGTTTACATTATAGCTTTCTTAGAATCTGTTTTTGCTCAATGCCCAAGGGTTCTGCTCATGGAGAATATATAGAAACTGTAGCCAGTCATCCCACTGTATGTAATAGGGATACTCCTGGTGCTTCCTGATTGCGTTCTAGTTTAGAGCAAAGTGGGAACACGTGAGACTGCACCAGTGCCTGGGTGACGCAAATCTCTGGCGTGCGGTGCAAATAAAGAATTTGTTGGAGCTGCCCAGCAAACATTTTTGAACATGTTCATAGAAGCATAGACCTTTACAAGCTACTTTCCCTGAAAACATGCTGCCACCACACCGTGGTATCAGTTAAGTCTCACTTCATCAGCATATGCTTGTATAAAACATGCTGTAGAATTACATCTAAGGCAACACAGTGGAAACAAAGAGCATATATATATATATATATAGTCAGTCAGTCATTGTCTACCGCTTTCATATATATATAAGTGGAAGTGTTAATCATTTATTTTCCTCAATCAACAAAATGGAGTGAATGAACAAAAGAGAAATCAAATCAATTTTTGGTGTGACCACCCTTTGCCTTCAAAACAGCATCAATTCTTTTAGGCACACTTGCACACAGTTTTTGAAGGAACTTGGCTGGTAGGTTGTTCCAAACATCTTGGAGAAAGAACCACAGATCTTCTGTGGATGTAGGCTTCCTCACATCCTTCTGTCTCTTCATGTAATCCCAGACTTGATTGCCCAGACTGCCTTGATACTAGTTTTCACTCCTGTGTCTAGTGTGTTGCATCTCTTCTGACCCATCCCAAAGTTCACATATTCACATTTGCTGGGAAGTTTCTTCAAAGTGTAAAAGCAGATCAATATCTCAGTATCACACTTAACCACGCAGAACTCATCCTTTCCCCAGCACTGCCCTTATAGCTTATGGTTATTGATTTGCTGAGCAATTTTGATTGGTCAGCATCAAGAGTCACCTACTTAAAATGTCCATTTTTATTTGTTTATTGTTGGTTTATGTGCTCTTGTCTTTTGGTGTAGTAATGATAGAAATGAAAAGGAATAAAGAAACTGGGGATTGTTGTATATTTAAAAATGGGGATCTTTTGAGCAATGTCATAGAAGAATCCCTTTTAGTTCCCATAAGAACCTTTTAATGGATGGTTCTCTCAGTGGAAGCTTTACGTAAATGAATGAGTGTAAATAATCTTTGTTTTAATTATAAGATCCACAGAATTTGAAAGTTCTATATAAAAAGAAATTATTTTTCTTAATAAGATGCAAGCGTAAAGCTTTATCAGCTTAAAGAACTTCCACATAATGTAAGGTTTTTAATACATAGGAAACATCCTTGTAAATAAATTGTAAAGATAAAAGACCTTTAAATTATTTTTCCGAACCACCAAAAATGTAAATGCTACATACCAATTAAAGGGATATAAAGGTAAATATATAAATGTACAAAATCAGAGTTAGACTCCATGTCAATGTTAAATCATCCTACAAAAAGATGTGATCCCATGCTGTTGTGATGATAAACTGCTTTTGATTCCATTTTAATTAACTGAGAGGCGTCCAAACAAGCTTAAACTGTGACTGATGTTGACATTGCAGCAGTAAAGGAATAATGAAAGCACAGATGTCATGAAATGCTATGTCGTTAATTGCATGTTTACCCCAGACGCTGTTGTTATTGCTGCATTAATTACACTACAATTAGAGGATGATTAGGAGATGTCTTCTATATTGCAATGCAATTTCCTTGTGCTCACCTGCTTCAACGCTGGAAACAGAGCTGAGGGTTGTTTAAGTCATGCCTGCAAGTCTATAACATTGTTTGTACAGTCATCAGTGCTCCCATTAAATAAAGATAATAGAGAGGCCCAGCCTATAAAGTCATGACTTTGCCATACTTTTCCATTACCAGGTGTGACATGACATCCAGCAAACATGCCTCAAGTCTTTGTTTTACTTTGATGATCCTGCTAATTTAAATCCATTGAAACTCATAATTCATACACAACCTAAATAATTCAAAACATCTTTTCTGACACTTTTCCTAGAATGACTTTTTCTGTAAAGGAAAATAACGCTCCTCAGATGATATTCAAAAATACACTACAAATTTAATTAAAATGACCCTCACATAGATGAAACCGTTACTGAAAATATGTACTGTCGGAAAACAAGTCAGTATGACACCTTGTACACACAGTCTGTTTAGTCAGATGGTTCTCCTGCCAATAGTTTGTTTTCACCTGCGGAAAACCAATCCTGGGGCCGGCCCAATAATGAACAGATCCTAGTACGGCTGTGCCAGTGAGCTGGAGATTTGTGAGCTGGGGAATTTGAGAAGATAATAGTCAGATCAATATTGAAACTAAGTTGGAGCTCATTCAAAATACATAGTGGATCGTTTCAAGACCAAATTATGTTTAGAAAAAAGACTCTGAATTAAATTTGATCCTTCTTGGTGCGGTCTGTTTTAATCAGCTTGTCCAGTGTGAACACTGTACTGAAACTCTTTAATAATATAATAAGAATAAGAATATGTAACCTTTTAATCAGAATGATCTTTTCTTCTCAATTTGATGAAAACATGTTTGAGGTGCATAAGTACTAAAGAGATCTAAGCTGTATTTATGGTTCAGTACTGCATAAAGAAGACAACAGTTATATTTTGATGCTTTGTACATAAGATAATAGGACGAATGTAGACAAGCAATAGATTCTAAATGAAAGCAATGTGTCTGGGTCAGTGAGTGCAAGTGCACTGAATGTGCTTGGCTCTCATTTAGGTTCCTAGAGAATTGCTGTGCCTCATATTTGCCTTTCAGGAGTCTGGGCAGGATATAATTTCCCAAAAAATGACCAATGGCAAAGATGTTTCAACTAGATGAAGAGCCTCATGGAAGACTTAGTGGCTGGGCTTTATTTGGCCATCTTGTGCAGTCTGATCCAAATGCCCTTCTCTGGACGCAGGATGAGCTCCCCCAGGGGCCTCAGCTCCTCGCGACTCTGACACGCCTGCACGTCAAAGTGACGCAACACAGCAGCAAGAACCACCTTCTCCTCCATCATAGCGAAACGCTGGCCTGGAGCCACACACACAGACACACACAAACATTTCTAAACAATGTTTCTAAACAATGTCATACGGAAACTCTCTTCAATGTGTCCTGAACATTTCATGACAAATGGAGCAAAAGAAATTATATTTTCATTCAAAAACTGAAAGTCAAGAAAATGTTTTCCTTCTATAAAGTTAACATTAACAAGATAATTGGTTTGTCCGGGTTCCTTTCTGTGTGCCGGATGTATGGCTGGCCCCTTCCGAACTGTGTGTATGGGTCAACCCAGAGAAAGAGCTTCTTTGTTGTGCACTGTGTGCTGTGTTGTGTGGGTTCATGATGAAGAATAGTTATTTTTGGTAATTTGGCTCCAGAAACATCCAAGTCAGGATAAGCATCTGAGTTAATGGGAATGAATGGTTTTCGTAAATTGAATGATGGTGAATGTGGTTAACAACTGTTGACTGACTAAATACTGTCAGCTATATGATAAACTTTACAAACGCTGCCACTGTACAGGTCGAAATAGTTAATATATACACAAAAACATCCCTTAAAGCTAGTGGGTTAGTGTCCAAATCTTTTTTTTTAAATTAATAAAGATAGTAAACTGCTTCTGTTACTATGCCTCACTGCTGTTTAGGCCGAACTCATAACTCATTATAACTAGTGTAAATGGGTCAGGTCTAAACTGCTGTGGGCTGAATAGATGAATAAATATTTTTGTTTATGGCAACATGAAAACATCATGAAGTCCTAAATCCTTGGTGCCAAAAATGTATACGAAAACAAGTACACAAGCACGCACAGGACTTAATTTATACCTCACAATACTCTCCTCTGGAGCTTTTTCATTCTGAGTTTCAGTTGAGTGCTGGGAGGCAGTGGACACGACTACAGGGAACCAAAATGATTTATCTCCAAAGGCAAGTTGCCTCTCTCTCTCTTTCTCTCTCTTCTCTCCCTCGTTAAATGCTGCTCCTCGTGTGTGGCCAGTGGGCTGGAGCTGCCAGCACCACTTGGTGAGAGACAATCTGTCTCATTCAGCGGTGGGAGACAGGCCCGCGCTCTCTGGAGATGAATGTGGGAGAGAAGTTAGCAGCGCTCCTCTCTTTCCATGGGGCCACACTAAACGGATGATTGATTCCGGGGGCAGGGAAGACGCTCGTAGAAGAATTGGAGTGCGATGGCAGTGAGATGCCATATCATAACAAGTGGCGCTAGTAATGTGATGTGACCTGTCTGATAAAACACAGTAACCTTGGTCTGGAAATTTAGCACCAACTTTGTCACTGCTCTCGGAGGCTTGAGGCGACACTTGACAAAGTTACTGGTCACAGCATTCTAGAATTCTTATGCCAAATTCGTAAAGAGTATGAAAGCATGCCACTACCCAGACTTTTGACTGGTCATTATAAAGGGTTATATGATCAATGTAAACAATGAACAATGCTATTAGATTATGTAACTCTTGTAGCAGCGGTGGCCTAATGGTTAGGGATTTGGCCCCGGATTGGAAGATTGTGGGTTCAAACCCCTTCCCTATGGGTTGCCCTGAGGGACCCTTGAGCAAGGTGCCGTCCCCGTCAGTTCGCTCCTCCCTGTGATAGGCTGGCGACCTGTCCAGGGTGTGTCCCCATCCTTTGCACCCCCCCTCCCCCCCCTGCAACCCTACTTAGGACAAGCGGCCCAGAAAATGACTGACTGACTGACTTAACAAAGATTGTTGCACAGTGTAAGTAATTAAGCCATGCTGCAATAGAAAGAATGAATTTAGTGAATACAAATGCTTCCAGACAGGTTTGTTGACTGACGCAACTGAGCATTTAACATTCTGTTATGCTGTGTGAAAAAATGGAAAAAGATCAGTGACTTTGAAAGAGGGTTTATTATTTAAGCACGGGTGGCAGGAGCTTCAGTCAAGAAGACTGTCTAGTTAGTTTTTCAAAAGGGCTTGTTTAGAGTGACCTCTGCATTTAGGAAAGACATCAACAAACAAGGCTGGAATCTTGGGCCAAAGGTTCTGATGCTCATGTATTTCAGTGATATAAATAGAAACAGAAGAGCATTTGAACGTCAGGTAACTTTAAATGTCATTGCTGGATGTGTAACGGGTTTCCAGGTCAAACACTGCTCAATTGCAACATCTCTCTGTTGGTTGTATTCAGTTGCGGCACTGATTCAGAGGGGCCATTTCATGAGGGCTTGAGTTCCGTGCACTTTGTTATTTGCACACTAAAGGAAGGCCACCGCAGTGTTTGCACATATTTTCATCTGCAATGTTTGTTATCTCTAATATATCCTTAGTCAAATCCATCAAATCCTTTATTGATAAATGACCACATTATTGAACTTATATGGGCATAAGAATTTTGAGATTCTGGTTAATTATTTTCTTTCTCTTTCTTATTCTGTATTTTTTTTCCCACATAAAACAATGCAGATGGACAGCCCTATAGTTTCAATTTAGGCACTGGATTACAGAGATGTAAAATGCAGTGGAAAATAGTGACATGAACAGGTGTGTCACCATATTCTCCACATGTGGGCGAGTACAGGCCTGAGTGCTTGACCCCTATATTGAGGGGATCTCAGGGGATATCTTTTGGAAGAATGGTGTTCCATTTCTCTGGTACAGTTCTAGTACAGACTTGCAGATTCTGTCTTAAAAGTACATTGAAGTGGTGGTTCATGGTAGCTCAAAGACTTCAGGCTTTTCTATAATTTGTCACCCCTCTGTATTATGTGTCACTATATAAAAGAAAATATAACTACTACATTCTATTATTCTTGAAAGGAACAGAAAGGATAGTATTTGTAACTTACACCTATTTGTAAGTAAAAGTGACAACCCTTGTCATTGCGAGGTCACAGCACAGCAAGCGTGAACCACAACGAAATTGGACCTCTGCTTTTAACCCATGCACACAAACACCGTGCAGCAGTAGGCAGCTATTGAAAGTGCCCGGGGAGCAGTGACGGGGACGGTACCTTGCTCAGGGGTATCTCAGGGCAACCTACTTGTGAGGGAATCGAACCCACAATCGTCCAATGCAGGGCAACTCCCTAACCACTAGACCACCGCTGCCACCACTATTTAAGTCTTTCATTGCAATTGACCTAAACCGGCATAAAAATGTATAAAGGCTTTTTCCACCATGAATCCGTTGTCACAAGGGCTACTTTTAGTCATTTTATATCTCAGCATGTGTTATTACTCATTGGAATAAACTTGTTGGAATTTTAAATGAGTTTTTAGGTCTGGGCAAGTTATTATGAAAAGCTTATGTAGGTGTCATGTAGCTTAATGAACACTGCCTGTCAATAACATTTTACTAAAAGAAACGCCACTCAGTATAACTAGAAGCCTGCTCCATGCACAGACACGAGGAATCGTGTGACATGCGAACCTGTCAAAAGCCAGGCAGCGATTAGGAAAATTCATAATCAGGGAAAGTTTGTTTTGCAAGAACTCAAACTCAGATCACCCTGATATTTTGGCTGGAAAGTAGTTTTGCTTTGAAATGTTGTCAGTGCTGGGAAAAGGCTATGCTAGTAAATCAAAGTCTTAATAAAGAGATCTATGTTTCATCTATGGAAATCTATGTTTGCTGCAGTTTACCAATAACTTCCCACGAGCCATTGCAATCTATTTTTTACTCATTTTTGGGGTCTGCCTTTTTTTGAAATGATATCTAAAAACAGTATGCATAACATAGCTGCATGGGAGCACGAACTGGAAAACAGTTCTTCATTCTCATATATGTATTATACAAAAAATGCTTTTAAAAGACTTTAAAAACTATCCTATAATACTCATTTTAGGTATATTTTTATTATAAATTGCTGTACGAAATGGTTTGCTTGAATTATAAATTCTAATTCCTATAGTAGTTTCTATTTAGCGCTCCTACCTGGTGTTCTGTTTTCAATTTATCTGGGCAGGTGGTGGTTTAGAGGTAGGATACTTAGGCCTAAGAGGTCCCAGGTTTGAATGCAACCTCCAGCTCTTCCACCACTGGGTTCCTGAACAAAACCTGTAACCCTGAGTTTCTCCAGGGGGACTGTCCCTGTAATCAGGAATTGAAAGTCACTCTGGATAAGAGTGTCTGCTAAATGCTGTAAATATTTAGCATGCAAATTTCTCCAGTGCAGGAAATAATCAGGGACTATTCTGAACACAGTAAACGTTTCCTCCTCCTATCTGTTTTTTTCTGTCTCTTACCAATGCAATTCCTTGGGCCTGCAGAGAAGGGGATGTATGCATACGGATGTCTTCCTATGCTGTTCTCAGGCAGGAAACGCTCAGGTCTGAATTCCTCAGGCTCCGGAAAGAAGCGGGGGTCACGGTGAAGAGCGTAAGGGATAATAACAGCATTCACACCTTCTGGGACTTTAAACCCATCTGCAGGAAAGTAGTACAAAGCAGGAAAAAAGCAATGCATTGTCAGGGATTGCTCAGATTTTCAAGCAATTAAAAAAGCTCACAATTAACTAATGCTTGAAATGCAGGTCTTTGCAAAATATGAGAGTACTGCTAATGCCTAACAGTTATGCCTTCTCATTCCTATTTTATTTTTACCTTAATTCTTTTCCTGTACCAGGTAAAAAAGATTTAGGGACACTAAGAATCTGATGACACCAGGGGACAAAAATAGAAGCCCTGACATCTGCTGTTTCACTAAGATGCAAATAATGGCAGCAACTTCAAATAACACAGCTTTTTATGATCTTGAGGCTTTCGATGTGCTGTTCAGCACACTGACAGTCTGCTGTTGCTTACTTATGTGACAGTCTTCGCAGATGCTGCGTGCGAAAAGCGGCACTGAGGGGAAGATGCGCAGGCTTTCCTTGATGACACATTCCAGGTAACGCAGCTTCTTCAGGTCCTCCACATCTACATGACGGTCTGATGAACCTGCCCATCAGGACAGATGAAGAATGAGAGAAAGAGCTTTAGAGACCAAGGCTGGGGCATCTGCGAGAACATTCCAGAGGTCATTAATCCAAAATGTGTCAGAAGTAGGTTTGCTTTCTTGTACTCAGGCAGGATTACTATTGATAATCGCTTGCCCTTAAAGTGAGGGACTAACAAACTCCAAAAAGGTATTTGAACTTTCTGATGTAATGTTTGAAATTGTGTTAGATTTTTTTAAAATAATATGTTTAAAGCACTGTGGTGCAGAAGTTGTATTACCAAACACTTCTTCCAGCTCTGCATGGACTTTCTTCTGTACGTTTGGATGAGAGCCTATTAGATGCAAAGTCCAATTCATGGCAGCAGCTGTGGTGTCATGGCCCTTTCAGAGGAAATGAAAGTATTCTGAATGCAGGGCCTTGTTTTTATTTTCCAGGTAACAGTACTGTGTCATGGTCTTGTGTTTTCTCCTACCTCAAACATGAAGGTATCCACTTCCTCCTGAATGTCCTCATGACTCAGCGCACTGCCAGCATCATCAGTGGTTTTTAGCAGCATGTCCAAGAAGGCCCTTCGCTTTCTCTGGCCTTGGTCTGACTCACTGTCTGATCCTTCACTCAGATGCACTGCTCTCTCCTTGATCACCTTCACACACATAAGCATAAACTTTGACATTCCAGATCAAATTCCGTTTGGTAATTTTTCAGTCAGAAGGTTTATTATTTTTCCCTAAAGTCATGATTAAATTTAAGCACCAATGATTTGTTGGTGCATGAGTGAAAATAAGCTAAGCAACCATTTATGAAGGGCAGGTTTTAGACATTTAATACAATGTTGAAACTCTTTCAGCCCAAAAATGGTTTAAGCAGCTGAGCAATTTGAGTGCTGATAAGGGCTGACATCACAGCAAGGAGAAGAACACAAACTGTATGGCATTATTCACAAGGTTGTACTTTTCTAAGATGTTTAAGATCTCTAAGATCTCCTTTCTCTCAGTTTTTATCTAATATGTTCCCTCTGCTGATTTCTTTTGACTACTAATGCATCTTATCAAATCAAATGAACAAGAGACTAATACATGATATTACTTTATATTAATCATGTATTTAAAACATATAAAATAACTCCTACACATGTATCATCATGTGACCTGCAAGTTAAAAAAGCTGATCTTTGGATAGTAAGGCTGAGAAGGGCACTCACACTGGCTGTGAATGAGTGGAGGATCTTGAGTCTTTTTGCATGCTCTTTACCCTCTCCGAACATATTATACATCCAGTCAGACCACCACCAAGGTGCCCGCTGTCGTCGAGTAATGATGTCACTCATCCTGCAGAGTTAAAATTAGATTCTTGGATAGATCATTGGATAACTGGGCAATATATGAATATGTATATATATATACAGTACTGTGCAAAAGTTTTAGGCAGGTGTGGACAAAATGCTGTAAACAAAGAATGCTTTCAGAAATGGAAGTGTTAATCTTTTATTTTCATCAATCAACAAAATGCAGTGAATGAACAAAAGAGAAATCTAAATCAGATCAATATTTGGTGTGACCACCCTTTGCCTTCAAAACAGCATTAACTCTTCTAGGTACACTTGCACACAGTTTTTGAAGGAACTCGGCTGGTAGGTTGTTCCAAACATCTTGGAGAACTGACCACAGATCTTCTGTGGATGTAGGCTTCCTCACATCCTTCTGTCTCTTCATGTAATCCCAGACACACTTGATGATGTTGAGATCAGGGCTCTGTGGGGGCCAGAAGAACTGATGCTGGTTTGAAGGCAAAAGGTAGTAGCACCAAATATTGATTTGATTTAGATTTTTCTTTTCTTCGCTCACTTTGCATTTTGCAAATTGTTAAAAATAAACAATCATTATTTATATTTCTGAAAGCATTCTTTGTTTACAGCATTTTTTCCACACCTGCCTAAAACTTTTGCACAGTACTGTATGTATATATATATATATGCGTGTGTGTGTGTGTACAGATATATGTATGTAGGTTTTTTGAATATGCCTTTGCCTTAATGTGCTCCTGAAACAATGTACAATGGTCTAACAGATTTATATCAGATGAGAGACAAAACAGCTGTTTTATTTGGGATAGAGATGGAGCTTTAATCCTTTGTAGCAGAACACTTTTCTTTCCCCACAATCTTTTCAGTTACCCTTTTCATATCCATTAGAAGCTGCAGCTATAGCAATTATAATAAAAGGATTAAAAAATATTCCTAATTTGTTTCAAGTTTCAGGCATGTTGTTTGTGTTAAAAGATGAGATATTTAATTCTAATTTGAATAAAAACAGTAATTGTTGGGCATCCTTATTTTGTGGAAGCCACTATTGTGTCATTAGAACAAATGGGAAAAAAAAAACAACAGAAATGTAGTGTTGAACATGTTAATAGAGAATATAAACATAATTAATTACAAAAACTACTCATGTAATTTCATTTGAAAAGAAAGCAAATAATGATAATTACTGTATGTTTCTCAACGTTAAGTGCAATTCCCATTTATGGCACTTTTTGAGAGTCTAAGCCATATGATATGAGAACTTCATATTTCAAGGTTTTGGTTGGATCTAAAGTGTGGTACTAGAGCATGGTTTTATGACCCACCAGAGTTTATGTGCAGCTTGTCAGAATTATATCACATACTTATACACACTTTGCACATATTCAGAGTCAGCATTGCTCTGAGCATAGATCTTCTTGTCCATTGCTGTTTCTGTTGTGGGGCAAAAAAGAAGCAAGTGGTTAGCTATAGGTAGTTGGCAAGTTGTTTAAAAAAAAAAATGCAATAGGATTCAATGGCTGTTGATGAGTCAGAAGGCAAAAGAGGTAACAGAGGGAAAATTCTAACCACATATGATGTCTAGAGCACAAAGTGTGATGTAGCTAAAGCAGTTGAATGGCTCTCCGCCTACATGCTTCTGCATCTTCTGGATCAAAATATCACTCTGTTCGTTCATCACGTCCAGGAAGTCAGTGAGGATGGAGAAATGGAACGTCGGGGTCAGCATTTTGCGTCGGCTGCGCCACTTATCTCCCGTGCTTTAGCATGTGGGAGGCAAATCACAAGATGCACATGACTATTCTCACAGCTTAGGTTTGCGATATACATTAGAGGGCAACTGCTTTTTGATTGAGGCAGGGAGTGTGGATGCTGGGTCAAAATGGCCACAGATAACAGATGAATAGTGACGTGTTGTTAAAACTGTAACGCTCCTTCATTTTGGGTGTCTGTGCATTCAACCTTGCAGGTGCCCTCCTGCTGGGTAAGTCGTGAGTGGCCACTAAGCTGCCTTATGAAGGAAGAGCAAACTTTTACTTCAAAGTGCTTTTTTTATGACATTTGTTGGACTGAAGGGGAGATGCTGGGCTGAGGGCAAACCTGCATGTTCTTGAAGCCACTTAGACCATGAAGCTATAATTAACAACACTGTTTCAGATGGTGAACTTTACCTGGTCAGTAGGCCTGTGCCAAGCCATGGGTGCAGGAATCTGTAGGAATAGGATTTGTCAAGGTGCCTGGAACTGCTTAGGACAGCCTGAAAGAATGACAATGTTGGAAATGAGATGTACAAAACAATATATATCTATAGCTATATTTATACATGGTCCACTCCAATAGTATTGGAAGAGCAAGGTGAATTCTTTTTTTTGCTATGGACCAAAGACATTTGAGTTTGAAACTTTCTGCTTTTTCCCCGCTGTTTTTGTGATCATTGTCTAAGCCTGTTAAAGAAGAAACCCTGCAAGCACAAATCATGACACTACTTCCACTATGCTTCACAGATTAGCTTGAACGTTTTGGATCATGAGCATATCCTTTCTTCTGCCACACATTGGCCTTTCCCTTCCTTTGGCCACAGAGATTCAGCTGTGTTCCAAAAACATGGCTCGTCTCCTTTTTGGCAAATTACAGTCCGTATATTTCTGCTCTCTGCTCTCAAGCCTAAAGAGTGAGCTGTCAGATTGTTCATGGCGTTGTGGAGATTTTGAGATTTCAAGAAGTAAATACTAGAAATGAGCAGCTGAAAATCTGATCTCTCATTTTACGTTCATACATACATCTTTTATTCAATACATTTGGAGAGGACTGCATGCTGACATAGGAAACCAAATAAACAAAATTTCAAGGGCTGTGGGCAAGTGTAGACATACTGGTTAATAAGCTTCCCAATCATAAGTCTGATTGAGAAGCCTAAGATTTCAAGACATATAAACTATTGTAAATCAGTTAGAAACGCTGAAAGCCTTTTCAGTATCCCAGCAAATGGTCATTTGAAAATGATTCATTGCTTTATGTTGCCAAGAGCTGCAGGGCAGTTATGGCTCCTAATGCTTCAGCAATACACACCTCAATGGTCTCTGCATGATATAAGACCAGGAATGGGACAGGTCCCACCCAAACTTTTGCCAAGGGTCTGTGCCTGTACTCATCGGTACCCTCAATGATCTGCATGAAAAAATCTGTAAAAGATAAACTCAATCTGCCACTTCTTCATGATGCTCTTATTCAAACATAGTCAGCAAGGTAAACAGATGGCCACAATACTTTACCTGCTGCATTGGCTTTGAACTGCAGAGCATTGCCAATGATTGGAAAGGCACCCTCCATTCCTGGTATTGGCCTCATCTCACTCCATTTGTGTATATATCTTTTAAGTGGATGATACGTGATGCATGCCAGCAGAATAAGTACGATGATTGAAGTTATGGTCCCCAGGGAGTATAATCCAAACAGAATGGCCATTTTGCTGTAATAGAGTTGGCTTCAGCAAGCGAGTCTGAAAAAGCAAATGAGTGGCTCTAAAGTGAACTTCAGACTTAACTGTTTCAGTGCTTAACAAACAGAGAAAAGAAATTATTGGGTCATGGTGGTGTATTTATGGCCTGCAGCTAAATCATTGACAGCCAAGAGATGGGCAACAGAGATCAGGTAGAGTATTTCCATGTAATCTCTCCTTTGATTTAGATAATCACTTATATGTGTGTGTGTGTGTGTGTGTGTGTGTGTGTGTGTGTGTGTGTGTGTGTGTGTGTGTGTATGTGTGTGTGTGTGTGTGTCTGTGTGTGTGTGTTTGCATCTATGTGTTCGTTTTTTTCATGACCAGTGGCCTTTTCCCCATTTCATTCCTGTGCCTAGTCCTTTTTACCAGTTGCCATGGTGCTTTTTAGAGAAGCTGAGCAGAATGACAATACAGGAATGTGGAGAACTCAGTTCACCAAACAGGCTTTAATACCAAGCATAAATTCCAGCAAAAAAGCTAACAGGAAATCTAACAGGATTAGATTTAGATTTAAGAAAAATGTATTATTTAAAAAAAAATTGATCTCAAGCAAGAATGAATCATGTAAATGTCAGTTATCTTCTGCCACTTGTCCCAAACAGGGTCGCGGGGGAGTGCTGGAGTCCATCCCAGCTCACAGAGGGCGAAGGACAGGGGACACCTCCCTGGACAGGTCACCAGCCCATCGCAGGGAGGAGTGTGACGGGGACGGCACCTTGCTCAAGGGTACCTCAGGGCAACCCATTGGGAAGGGGCTCGAACCCCGATTCTCCAATCATTCAGCCAACGCCCTAACCACTAGCCCACTGCTGCCCCTGCATGTAAATGTTTTAAAATCACAGAAAGACAACAAGCATATTTTTTCCCCAATATTTGGATAGAGAGTCAGAGCACTCTGTAAAGTCTTTTCCAGCACACTCCAAAGATTCTCAGTGAGGTTAGTGTCTTCGCTTTCTCATGGCCAATCCATGTATGAAAATGTCTCATGCTCCCTGAACGGCTCTTTCAAACTTTGAGCTCGATTAATCCTGGCATAGTTGTCTTGCTTGTTCCATCGGGGACCAAAAATCTGTTGATGTAAAACCTAGTGATTCAGTATATTCAGGAAATCAGCTGACCTCGTTTGGGCACTTAAATTTGCTGAGCATTCAAAATATGTTTGGGAATGAGCTGTGTTGCTCACACTACTAATCACGCTACATTAAATCAGTAGTAGATTAAGTTACCTTATAGTACCTGAAAAAAATGCTATGATACACCAACAAACATGCTGAAGTACAGATGCAGGTAAAAAAAAAAAAAAAAAAAAAAAGGTTAACTAAACGATAACCCATGATACTTACTCTCACTACTCCAAAATGTTGGGAAAATAAACATGTTATCCACGTCATTAGAAAAGTTATTGAGATTGTGTGAATATTTGTCAGTGTGCGGGTATGGTTAACTTGGATTTGTGAACATTTGCAGGATATACTGCAAGTTTTCTCAAAACATAATAATTCAAACTTCAGACCTGCTCCAACAGTTACAAGAAGGCAAAAGTGTTTTTTAAGTAAGCTGTGTGTCTGTCTGTCTGTCTGTGTCTGTGTGTGCCTGTATTCCCATGCTTTCCTGCCACAGACATCAGCCCCTAGAATTGGTCTATGATTCTAAAGCCATACTGCTTCTCTGGTTTGATACTTAAAAAGGAATTAATTCAGAAAAAACAATTTAACCACCACGCTAATCAGAATGGCAGTTAATCTAGTATTGATGCTATTTGTGGCCAGGCTTCTGCCCAACACTGGGAACTGAATCATAAATTCTTGGGCATGAGCACCTTACCATGCCAAGTCAATGACTTAATGATTAGACCTTTTTTCCATTAGGACCCTGTTCCCATGTCTTATTACGTTATTACAGCTGTCATTGTGAAAATGTCCCGGCAGACGAAAAAATCTCAGATGTCATCGCTGAGAGTGACTGCAGTTTGATTTGTTTGCTGAATAGAATTCCGGTGTTGGTTTATCATAAGGAAGTCACCAACAACCATATTCTATCTACCTTTGGGCTACTCAGGAACACAAAATGCAAAATACAAACTTTTACAAGTAAAAATTTCTTTTTATTGGGATATAGAAACACCTTTTTTACATCCAATATTTGGCATTTAACATGTGCATGTTCTAAAAAGAATTATACAAATACCCAGTGCTTTAATCCCACTTTTGAAACTGCTTATAGCACATTTACATTCTTTTAGGAAGACTTTTGTACTGTTCATTAAAAATACAAACTGTGAGACTTCTGAAAGCTTGCCATGAAGTGTCCCACTTTATTAGTGCATACAGAACTGATGTCACATATGAATAATTGATACAAAGAAAGATACAAAAGCACCAAAATAACTCCTCCCTTACACAGTATGGGATTGTCTTTACACTGTCCTACAACATCGTAAACACACCTTAGCTGTGCTATGGCAGTACCGCCTGAAACTTCTTCCTCACAGGTACTGGAAACCGACTCGGTGTCTTCCGAGGACCTGAGAAACATACAGACAGCTTTTAAATGATTCTATACTGGGAAATCACAGAATGCCACTGAACGCTTCATTTTTATGTTTTTGTCCTTGTGTGACATTCCCTAATGAGAAACATTAATTAATCCCAAAACCGCCTTATAAATAATTCTAAACTGCTTCTCATAATTTAAACCCTCTCTTGCATTTCTGACTGCTCCTAATTCACTCTGAAATAATATAATTTGTGCATTATGTTTATGGAGATAATAATGCAGTCCTAGGAACCTCTCCCTTGTGCTAATGTGATTAACACGTACATCTCAATACATGCATCTCATGAAGGTCATTACATTAGATACACAGCCGTGGCCAAAAGTTTTGAGGATGACACAAAAATAAATTCTCACAAAGTCCAGAATGTTATGAAAAGTGATCAGATGAATTGCAATTAAGTCTCTCTTTGCCATGAAAATAAACGAAATCCGAAAAAAAACATTTCCACTGCATTTCAGCCCTGCCACAAAAGGCCCTGCTGATATAATTTCAGTGATCCTCTCAATAAGACAGGTGAGAGTGTTGAGGAGGAAGGCTGGAGGTCACTCTATGATGCTGATTGAGTTAGAATAGCAGACTGGATGGAGGCAAGGATATTGCTGCTAGTAAGACTGCACTTCAATCAATCATTTTTTGGATTATCAGGAACTTCAAGGAGAAAGTTTCAATTGTTGTGAAGAAGGCTGCAGGGCGCGCAAGCAAGCACCAGGAACAGACTGATATTTTGTACAGGGGTACAGGGATTAGACTGCAAAGGACTGAGGTAAAGTCATTTTCTCAGATGAATCCCCTTTTTGATTGTTTGGGGCACCCAGCCTAAAGACTGTCCAGAGAAGAAAAGGTGAGCGCTACCATGTCATGCCAGCGTGTCATGCCAACACCAAGTTCAGTGAAGAACAATGCCTTTTCCAGCATGATGGAGCACCATTTCATAAGGCAAAAGTGATAACTAAGTGGCTCTGGGAATAACACATAAATGTTGGGTCGATGGGCAGGAAACTCCCCAGACCATAATCCCATTGAGAGCTTGTGGTCAATCCTCAAGAGGACAAACAAAAACCCATGAGTTCTGACAGACTCCAAGCATTAATTATGCAAGAATGGGCTGCCATCAGTCAGGGTTTGGCCAAGAAGTTTATTGACAGCATGCCAGGGTGTATTACAGAGGTCAAGAAGGGCCAACACTGCATATCGACTCTTTGCATAAACTTAATGTAATTGTCAATAAAAGCCTTTGAAACTTATGAAATGCTTGTAATTTTACTTCAGTACTTTAAATATGTTTGGAGCCCAGATGGGATATTCAGAGTCAGTTTTTTGAGCATTAAGTTTTGATAACATAAGCAGTGAGGGTAACCAGCTTGGGCAGGATTCCCTGGATTAGTATCTTATTTTAAGTAAAGATTTAACCAAAGGATAGAGATTTAAACCCCTCATATTTACCTAAAGATCCCAGCAGAGGTGTATTCCCTACTTCCCCATCCGTGGAGGGGAGAAAGTGTGGTCGTCTCTTTGAGGGTGTGGCAAACTCTGAAAAGCCACTAGATGTAGAACAGGTGATGCTGAAGCCTGTCACACCCATAGGTGTTCCACGACCTGGGATACAGTATCACTTAAATCTTACACACAGCTCATGGTCCATTGGTTCATGGTTCATCAAGCATTTCAGTAAAACACTGATGATTAGACAATTAAATGTTTTATAACAAAATAAAATTATATATTTAACAATCGCACATAATCCCCACACAATCACATACACACACACATCCCACAACTTGCAATCAGCCACCTGTTCTGGAAAAGTCTCCTGCCAGAAGGCCTCTCCCCATCCTCATATTACTGGCAAAGTCCACAGGTGTAAAAGAACTTTTCATGGGCGTATCTGACTGCAGAGCAAAACATGACAGGCATTGCAATAAGCTCTGGTGTTTCCACCTGCCATATCAAACATCGTAACTACAGCAGCAGCCGCATTAATATCACATCTCAACGGGATCTGATGTTTACAGCCCAGTGAACATGTGCTCAGAAAAAACAGCAACACACCTACAGCATTAGACCCTGTAGGATTTAAACTTGATGACATCTGCCATAATCACAGCGATAAGATTCTTAACTTTATGTGTCTATGGGAAGATCATTGGCCAATCACAAATCTGCCAAGACTGTTGTGGTTGGAGGCATATATTACTGCAGTTGGATGCTGATGTAATGGGCCTCGCCCAGTACATATCAGCAAAAACCCTGAGCATATGCTGTTATTCTAGTCTCCCATTACAATCATTTTATTAAACACTAAAACCCCACAGTTTTAACAATTTCCAACTATGTTGCATAATTACATCTTGGCAATATTTGCATGTCTCTTCATGTTGGCGTAACAACAGATCTGATTAGATGGTGTGAACGCCAACGCAAACAAAACTGTCAGCAAACGATACTGACACTGCATGACAAAAAGTATTCAGAAGCCCTTTTTGAATTAGTCAGTTCAGAAAATTTAAGGTACATCCATGGTGACATAGGTATTAAAATGTATTTAATCCCCATGAAAAGGCATTTCTAATAGAGCATTTTGGAACAGCCACACAAAACCCTGAGAGCGCAATATATATAAACTAAGGACCGGTGAAAGAAGTTTATCAAAGATCATTCGAAAAGTGTAGATATATTGATATTATAAGTAAAAAATTCTGTTTAATTTTTTCCACATGCAATCTATCATCTACTATCTCAGGATACTATCACACTGTAAGAGAGAAGGCTAACATGTGCATGAGCCTAACACATACTTTAATAGGAGGGTTTAATGCAGAAATATTCACTTAATAACTAACCTGCACACCAAAACTATAAAAATGTACATTTTTGCTTTTATGAAAATCTCAATGTTACAAAGAAAAATCGTACACTTTTGGGATAAATTAGAATGTAATTTCTAGACGTTGTCATCTAACATCAGTACGTGACCTTATTCTCAAGAGAGCTGATGCTTAGGCAGGCGCTTGAACACATTAAGTGAAGAAATGATAAAAGTCTTACTCTGAATGTGTGTGTGGTATTTGGTCGAGACAGGGACTCTAGCAGTAAAGTGGGCTCTCTTAGGGGTGGCAGGCTGGATACTGTGGCACCAGAGATTCCACTTCTCATAGTCCTCCCTCTGAACTGCCAAACATCAGCTATAAGTGAGTTTACTAGATCCAGGAAATTGCATTACAAAAAACATTCACCTGTACATTTAGCTCACAGAAGTGGGCAAAACAAAAAGGATGGTGTAAAGGTAAATAATACAATGTAGTATTACTTTACAACAGTTTAGTATCTAGGTACAACCAATGTTGTGTTTTCAGTCTATTTTTATTGAATGCAAACACGTCTATTTGGCATGGTTTTATGTTGGGAACAAAATAAAGGGAAATAGGTTGTAGACTCAAACCTGCCAGCACAGACAGTATATTGAATGTAAATTGAACTAATCATGATTATGTAAGTTCCGTATAAACATTACATTTGCATTAAAATGAAATGTTGTAGCAAAATGATAGTAATAACAGCAAACATCTTATGGTTAGGTTGTCGTATCCAACCAGACTGCTCTGATGCATTACCTGTGCATGTCTGGGAGCAGGAGTGCTAAAGTCTTGTTCTGTAGATTCAGCATGGATGAGAGGAAACCTGTGGTTCTGTTCCTCACTCACAGGTGAGCAGAGCAGGTCCTCAGCCACAGTGGATCTGTAGCAGACAACCAAAGCCGCACATGCACACAAACATTTACCAATTAGCAGTAGCATGTTTACTCATGCCTAAAATGCGTGCAGATGCTCCGAGCTAGCTCTGTGATCGTTCTGAGTGATGACAAGGTCAAAAGTGTTACGATTAATAGGGTGCAATGCTGCTTTAGGGACCAATTTAACAAGCTGCTTTTAAAGGAGTCTCCACTTCAAAAGATGGCCTCTGTCTGTGATAAGCAAGACCTTCAACACTGCAAAACTTACCGCTGTCACATTATTCTGAAAGGGTTGCATCATACATAAAGTTTGCAGCAAAACAAGAATGTGAAACAGAAACAGCTATTGCACTTAGTTCATATTGACAGAGAAAATGTGTAAATACCAAAAGTGACCCACAAATGTTTAAGAAAAATATTGTAATTGGTCTATCAGAGCGTATGTGTCAATGTGTTGAAATTTTCAGCAATGACTCTTGTACTATGAGCACCTCTACACAAAGTAGCAGGAGATGCACTGAGCAGGAGCCAACAAGAGTGTGAGAAAACACTTACTGAGCGTGGGATGAACCAATGACCAGCCAGTATCCGGGGGGTTACTGGATAGAAAATCCACAAATATGACCAAGGCTTTGTTGCTTTTTCTGCTCAGTGCTACTATAAGTAGATCTGAAACCTCTGCACTGAACTGCAGTTTTTTTTCTCAGGTCCAGCAAAGGACTTAGGCATTAACGGATGGGCAATAAAGCTGTGGCAAGAGCACACCACGCACTGCTACAGTAAAGAAGTTCAAATAACGAGAGACCCAAGTCATCATGCAGCAGGACTTCTCTCTTTTTTGCTCTCTGGCAAATGACTCTGGACCAGATCACGCACAAAAGGTTTTGGGACTGTGTCTACCCCAATTGACTGAGACTGTTAAACAAACTATAAAAGCTTATTATTCTTATTGACATTCTGTAATGTCATCTCTCTCATTTCCCAGCATTTTCTCATTTGTATTTGTCACTTTATTGTTACAGATATACTGTAGTTACTTCCTGCCAAAATACTTATATTACCACTGTTCTGCATGGTCACTTTATATGCACCTTTAGTTGCATTGTGGCTCTTTACTGACAACATGAAACCAATAATACAGCTTGTATTTATAATAGTTTGTATTTACTGTTACAATATATGTAGATTGTCTTTTTAAATAATGAAAATATAATGCTTACTTTTTTGTACATATTAGTGCCAAACTAACATGTTAACTACACTCAACTACACTCAGTCAACACTCTACTGTAGTCCTTGTGTAGTGTAGTATGCACAGTTTCATACTGATGTAGTGATTCAAGATTTTGAAAGTCATGTAATGTCCAGTATGCGGTTCCTAATGCTTCCTCTGCAATACACATTTAGGCTCTGTCCTCTTTAGCCCAATTTTCTGAGGTGCAAGCAGGTCCATGTTGGTTACAGTAAAATGTATCAGCACTTGGAGCTGGCGGTTTGCTAATGTGCTTTCTATGACTAAATTAAAAACACACATTACTGCCTTTATTGTTGGATGAACTGAAGTTTCTGAATGGTAGATTCAGAAGATACCATGTTCTACCATTCCTTTTGATTAATCAAAATAACAGACAAAACAAAAAGCAAAAAGTACATATTCCTATACATAATTTTACTTGCTTTGGTTGGTTGCGGTCATACATATAATACACACATTTTTAGCTTTGTTAAATTGACTTCTTTCTATATTAAAATGAGACAACTGGAGACTTACATTGACCTTTCCACAAGATTTAATGTATTATAGCTAAACCATCACAAACCTTTCTCCTGATATCATGTTTTGCAGGGCTCTGCCCTGACTGGGCACACCTGGCACCTCATTATTGATGCTTCATTAGTGGGATGGTGGTGGTCTAGTGGTAGGATGCTTGCCTATGGACCAAGAGCTCACAGGTTTGAATCCCACCTCCAGCAAAACCCTTAACCCCAAGTTGCTCCAAGGGGGACTGTCCCTATAGTTAGGAATTGCAAGTCACTCTGGATAAGAATATCTTCTAAATGTCATAAGCATAAAGTGTGTCACATTAGTCTTAAGGTATACAGACCTCAGTAAGGCAGGGCAGAGACTTTGGTCACTATTTAAAGTGTTTGACTGTTTGAACACGTCTGATGTGTCATTGTGGAGTATGTTTCATGGTTTTTGTGAGTGCTGTGCTTGGTTAATGCTTATGTGTTTCATTTTTATGTTTAATAAACCCCCATTCTGTAATTCCAACTCCGTGATCACGTCCAGTCAATACCACCACAGTGTGACACCTGATTTTGTAAAACACAAGACTGCACCTGGGATCATGACTTACAGTCTGGTGCCTCGTAGGACTTGAGTACTTTGGATTGGGAGATTATGGCGAAGCCTGGCTCTGCCAATGAGCCTTGGGAGCGTCCCTTGAACTGTAGATTTGTGTGAGAGTGCAACTGTTCCTCTTTGTCCTTGGACCTTTGCACACATCAACATTTTGGCCCCATCGTCTGAGTCACACCTTCAACAGAGTAGACATAAAGCAGAATCTTTTTTAATAAAACTGAACTTTTGTTAAAGGTAGACAAAATAGCTCTAAGATATTCCTTGCCTAACCTCTGCAGATGATATCACAGTGCTTTTAGCTAAACAAAAGATAGCAAAGTATTATATTCACTGCCAATCATGCACATCACAGCACTCAGTGTTGGCAGTTTTGTAGTGGTCTAAGAGACCTGCAGCAGTGGCAACTGAAGAGGTTGTTATGTAGCAGTATCTGGCAGTGTAGCAAGAAAGGCTGAAATGATTTGTTTGGTTTTTACAGGGATCAGACAAAGCTTTCCAGAATCCGGCAGACTTACAGAGACCTTTCACCAAATCCCTGCTGTCTCTGCTGCAGAGGCTTTGCTTGGATTGTCATAACACCATTTAAATTAATCTTCAAGACACTTGAGTCCTTTAATCAAAGACAAAATCAGAAAGAGTTTTTTTAGCAGAAGAACTTAGCATTCTGTTATTATGTACATGATGCTTTTCTTGGTTGCTACCTGAACATTACTGCTGTTGGTCCACATACTCCTTCCATTAGGTTCTCGGTTAGAGGAGACATGATGGCCCCTGGATGGGAGGTGACATGAAGGTTCACACAAAATTTGGCTGGAGCTTGCCAGTGTCTTTCCCTGCACCAGTCCATCTGAAGCCAAAGTTTCAAGGTCAAGAGAAAGCTCCCTCAGTATTATGGCATATTAGAGAGTACATTTTATCGAAAAAATTAATAACAGAGGAGTTCAAACAGAGTGCATCCAGCAATAATAATAAAATATACTTAATAGTGGAATGATTACTAAGAGGTCAGCAAAAGGACTTAATAATGTTAAAATAATCTTAAAATAGCATGTTCAGTTATATTGTTGAACTGTTGGTTGGGCATACATATGGATATGACAATACACAACACTTTACATGTAGTCAAAAAGCATTTATAATTTTCATTATTGTTCGGAATAGCTGGTGGTTAAGTGTAAAAAGTTCTGTCAGTCTGAGCAAACACACCAGAGCGCAGTTTCTGCCAGTGTTTGTGTAAAAGTTCTTCCAGTAGACCCACAACTCTCCGCCATGCGTCATCGAACAGCTCGCCAGCCACTGCGTCTCGCAAGCAAGCTTTAGGGGACACTGGAGGTACCCCGTCCCGGGAGTCTGAAGCTGAGGCCTTCCTCTGATCCACCCCCTCGTTCTCCCTGTGGTGGAGAGAATGACGCAAGAGAGCCATATTGTCAAAATACACCCACACACACTTCAAATGCTCTGTGTAATGAACAGACATTCACAATTAACAGCCCTGATGGTGTAATCACATCTAAAATGGCAAAGTATTATGTCCTTGTACTTAACGCCAGATGTTTTTCATTAAAGGAACATTTCAGAAAATTGAAAGCTAAAATTTTCCCCTTATTTTAAAAGTAGCAAATAACCAAAGACAAATTTAACATTAAAGGTTTGCTGCTTACTTTATTTAAAATGTAATAGAAATTATATATAGTGTGAACTGCATGTTTTAATAATCACACACTTGCCTGAAAACCATCACAAGTAGATTAACAATCTCACAGTGCACTTTCTGTATCACAACCATCTGCATTGGTTTCTTGCTTGGCTAAAAATAAATTGTGAAAAGTAGCACTATTGCTAAAGCCTGAATTTGTCTTGAATGAATTATTAATTCTGTAGATAACAATATGTCAAAGAATCTCAGAAACCTCTTTGACACCAGTCTTGTTTTAATTGACAGACTGCACTTGGAGAAATTTGTGTCTTTTTTTGCTGAACAAAAAACAAAAAAAAAACAGTTCTATAGATTGTTTTAATGTCTACAAAATACGATTATGAAAAATACTGAGTGCTTTATTTTGCTGTGAAGTCATCAGTAATGCAGTAATGATAATAGTAGGTGCTGGTGGTCTAGTGGTGGTACGTGTCTATGGACCTGTGGCTCAAGAGGTCCCAGGTTCGAATCCCACCTCTAGCACTACCACCACTGGGTCCCTGAGCAAGACCCTTAACCCTGAGTGTCTCCAGGGGGACTGTCCCTGTAATTAGGACATGAAAGTCGCTCTGGATAAGAGCGTCTGCTAAATGCCGCAAATGTAAATGTAAATGTAAATATTTAACAGTACACAGAAAAATCTATGATGAGTGATGTAGTTTGAATGAAATATAAGTAATTGCACACCAATTTGCAACAAACTATGGCCTACGTTTCTTTCCCGTCGTAAGCAAGGAACTCCTCTATCCTGCCCTCTGCCTCGTAGACCTCCTCCTCTTGCTGGATATGAGACAAAGAGAGTTCGGAAATTGGCAGCTTGCAGCACTTGGGCTGATCAGACCAGGGGCCTGGAGCTAGTCTGTGGCCCTCGACACACAGCCTACAGGAAAAGAAAGAAAAGGGCAGGGTGGCATAGAGAGAAAGATGAGAGAGAAAATTCTCATCATAGCTTGGCCAGACTGATAAATGCGGCACTTATGGGCATTTTTAGTGCCGTGTCGTGCCATTACTCCATATAGCAGTGCATATTTTAAATCGGATGCAGAAGCCTTGTGCTAGAAGGCTGGTAGGTGGGTAAACAGACATAATAAATATATGATTTAGGGCACACATTTCATGGATGAATGCAGTCTTGCGAAGAAGAAGAAAAAGAAAGCCCTGAAACCAATCAAAAGCATGAATCCATTCATAAAGAGCCAAGGCACTGCAAAAAGTACCCTGAAAAAAAAGGGCTACCCATAAAAATTAAGTATCTGTCTAAAGTTTACCAAGCTTACCAACTTACAAGTTAACATTGTGCAAACTGCAGTGCACGCAATTCTCCTACTACTCTCTTGTTTGGTCTCTTGCTTAGGTGATAAACATATTGCAGTTAAAACAGTAGCAGCCTTGCCATTTTGGGAGAACTAGGTAAATCTGGCTCCAGTGCTAACTCAAATCATTTAAACAAGGCACATACTTAAAAAAGTAACTTATCACTGCAGGGAAACCACCATGGCTCTAGAAGCCTGTGAAAGACTCCCAGAGTACCAAACTGGTGAGGCTCGCTAGAAATGGGCACCTCATGTTTTTTAATCTGGCCATTCGCACTCTGCAGCACGTGCCTCCTTCAGCCATCTGTCTTATCAGTCTGCCACTGGCCCCATGCCTGCTATCACAGAACTCCCTTGCCAGACTCTACCACCCAGGCAGCTTTCACCCTCTCATTCACACTCTGCTACGTCATTGTCCCACTGGGTTCTACACTAGAATATCATACTAAATCAGTTAATGCTTATTTCAAGTAGCTTAATCTATATCATTGTAACGGTGGCAGGGTGCAGGGAGGACGCCAATGCTGAGCCAGGAGTTCGGATCGTAACTTTATTAACTGTATTTACACAACAAAACCAAGGATTGCAGTTCTAACTAAAACCAGGGAACTGCAGCCTAAACCAAGATACCAAATTACCAAATGCACAAAACCACCATTCCACGTAGGCTGAGCCTAACGAATGAGCCATGCTCTGATCTGACTCATCGGGGCTTAAATAGCCAGCCCCAATGAAGCCCACCTGTGCCTTCATGAGCTCAGGTGTGCTCAGTCAGAACAGAGCGCCCTCTACCGTGCCCAAAACACACCTCACCCGTGACAATCATTTACATATTTCAGCAGTTGCATTGTCTTTGAAAGGTTTTTCTCAGAGCAGATCCACCATGTACCAATTAGGCAGTTTTAAAGGATTATTATTGTTACTTACCGGTTCAAATGTTAAATCACATTTTAACTTTATATTTTTCCCACAATATTTTGAGCTCTGTTCGCAAAAAAAAGCCATGTGTTAATGTTAAATTCCATTAGAGGATGTGTTCATTTATTTTTAAAAAGAACAAAACACATAATTTGACCAAAGTGTGTTCAAAGTGCGTGCTGTAGTTGCATGTTGTAGGTTTATAACTGATGAGGTCTATCAGCACTAACCCATCTGTTGCTGCACAATTTGTGCAGCATCCTCTACTCCATTATCAGAGGAAAGGGACCACTCATAGGATGTTATCTGTCAGTTGGATTATTCTCAGCATGGCAGCGACACAGTGACAGCTTGGCAGTGACTTGGCATTATTAGTTCTGCTGATTTGTGTGTCATGAACAACAGCCTGGCTAATGTTTTTAAACACCTTGATGCAACAGCTTTAGAATAGCTTGTGAGCCAAGAGCATAAATATTAGTGCAGTCAGAACTGTACAACTACAAAGTGTTTCAGCAAGTTTTATATTCATACCAGGGTAACACACACCAAAGTGAAACTTCCACATTGGAAACACTGCTGTGCTGAGAAGCATCCACAATGAAAATAATATCTGGTTGGAGGTTGTCCTTTATCAGAGGCTCTCCGCTAATGCACAAGACGGACTGCAGTGAGTGGCTGTATGTTAGGTGCAAATGATAAAATCATCAATTTGTGTAGGTAGAAGTGATGCATCCATTATAAACTGTCAAAAAGAGAAAGAGTGAAGTAATATTTAGGTCACATTGTCCTCACTTTTGGTTTAAATAATCCAGCTAAATGTAATCCTACTGAGTTGTTTCAAAGCAGTTCTCACCGACTATAATCTTCTCTCTTGTCCAAGCAGGGAGGGGATGGAGCTGCCCTTGCACTAGAAGCTCTTCTGTGAATGTATTGCACCCCCTCTTGTTTTGGAGGCTCCAGTTGATTCCCTAAAATCCTGAGACAGGAACAAACAAGTTTGTGAGAACAACAACATCATCATTACCTGCAATGTTTTCTTTATACCCTTTCCAGACAGTATATAGTAAATATTGGATTAAAGATTCTAGGGTCGGTTGAAAAGATGCTTTCCAGGGTCAGAGATATTGAGAATGTTTTTAGACATGGTGGGTATTTACCTGAGATGGGGAGAGTGTGTATTCCATTCTTCACACTCCTTTTGCAGAGCCTCAGATTTACTGTTCAATTTTCCTTCATACAGTAGTTCATCCAAAGCACTGAAGAGCTGTATTACACGCTGAGTGTTCGCTCGGTCAAACTCCTGCATATGGCACACAGTGTATCACAAACAATCATCCCGTGCTTAATGGTGGCAGAGGCAGGGTCTTTTAAACCCTCAGACTAGCACATAGATTAGCACATATAAAAACTCATTAAACTAAAGTCTGTTTTACTCTAAATCTGAATATACACTGATTTAACAAGTATATCAATCATATGGACAAGAACAAACCATCCTTATAGGGTGCAGAGGCAGACTTTGATTAAGTTTTAAAAAAATTTAAAAAAGGGATCAGGTACAGTGCTGTGCAAAAGTTTCAGGCAGGTGTGGAAAAAATGCTGTAAGCAAAGAATGCTTTCAAAAAGTGTTAATCATTTATTTTCATCAATCAACAAAATGCAGTGAATGAACAAAAGAGAATCTAAATCAAATCAATATTTGGTGTGACCACCCTTTGCCTTCAAAACACCATCAATTCTTCTAGGTACACTTGCACACGGTTTTTGAAGGAACTCGGCTGGAAGGTTGTTCCAAACATCTTGGAGAAGTAACCACAGATCTTCTGTGGATGTAGGCTTCCTCACATCCTTCTGTCTCTTCATGTAATCCAGACACACTGGATGATGTTGAGATCAGGGCTCTGTGGGGGCCAGAAGAACTGATGCTGGTTTGAAGGCAAAAGGTAGTAACACCAAATATTGATTTGATTTAGATTTTTCTTTTGTTCGCTCACTTTGCATTTTGTAAATTGATAAAAATAAACAATCATTATTTATATTTCCAAAAGCATTCTGCATTTACAGCATTTTTTCCAAACCTGCCTAAAACCTTTGCACAGTACTGTAAATGTTTCAGAAAACAATCAAACGTATGTAATTTAAACAAAAATGTGTCAATTGCTTGTAAATACTTCTTCAAAGCTTCTTTCAACCTGCATAAGCTGCATCTAGCTCTGCATTAATGTAAAGCAGACTTGATAAAAGACGCAGTGCAGCTCTAAAAGTGAAAGTGAAAGTGAAAACCCTTGTCATTGCGAGGTCACAGCACAGCAAGCGTGAACCACAATGAAATTGGACCTCTGCTTTTAACCCATGCACACAAACACCGTGCAGCAGTGGGCAACTATTGAAAGCGCCCGGGGAGCAGTGACAGGGATGGTACCTTGCTCAGGGGTACCTCAGGGCAACCTACTTGTGAGGGAATCGAACCCACAATCTTCCGATGCGGGGCAACTCCCTAACCACTAGGCCACCGCTGCCCTAAAAACTGAACATGTGTCAATTTCTAGCCAAACACTGTGGGCAGCATTTTTAGACAACAGGGTCTGTATTCATAAACCAGCTCAGGAGTAAGAGTGCTGATCCACAGTCAGTATTTCTGCCAATGACTGATGTATGCAAGGAAATTTCTTCCAAGATCAGTTTTTTTCTAAACTGGTTGTCTGAAGCAGTGAAGTGTTCTTAAAAATTCTTGTCATTGTGAGTACACAGCACAGCACACCGTGAACCACAAGAAAATTACACCCCTGCGTTTAACCCACACACAAACACGTGCAACACAACTACATACAAACATGTTCACTGTATAGTAATACTTTATAATTCATAGTGCTTCCTGGGTTATAAGACAGGAGAACAATCATTGAGTTAGCTTAATTTTTCAATTAGTTATCCCCTGAATTTATGGACTCAAATTTCAGTTCTTCACTATCAACAATACATAAATTACATAATATTTTCATAGCTGTAACAGAATTGTTCATTCTTCAGGTACATTTATTTTAATAATCTCTCACCCTAGGTATCATCGTTAAGTGATTAAGCGTTTCATTGTGACAACACATTTGATGGCCTCCATTTTCCCCTGTATTCTGTTTATAGAGTTAAGTGAATTGTAGAAAATTTTTAGGAATTTACTGAAATGAACAGGATAGCTTTCACATTCATGTCTATATTCTGTTTGAGAGGTTTTCTTTTAATCACAGACCTACTGGGGGGTTGCATTTCGATTTATCAGTGGGAGCTTTAAATACACTTTTTATTTTGAAAAGATGGATACAGAAAGTGAAGATACCTGAATATGCAAGATCTGAATAAAATGCATCTACCAAACTGCCTGGTCTAAATAGTTTACTGATAATAACAAAACAGAGTAGTAGAGTATCACTGAACTAGAGGGACGCAGGTATTGGCGGCGGTGGCCTATTGGTTAGCGAGTTGGTCCCAGGATCAGGAGGTCATTGGTTCTGATCCCAGACCAGTAGGTTGCCCTGAGGAAACCTTGAGCAAGGTACAGTCCCCATCACTGCTCCCTGGGTGCTTTCAATAGCTGCCCCCTGCTGCACGTGCGTGGGTGTGCATGGGTAAAATGCATAGGTGTAATTTCATTGCGGTTCACTGTGTGCTGTGCTGCGTACTCACAATAACAAGAATAGTCGTGTTCACTTTTTCACTTTCATGCATTTAAGGAGTAAATCAGGGCTCAACCCCACCCTGGTTCATATCAAACAGTGTTGACTTGCATGCCTGGAGAAAGTATGCCAAGGAGTTAAACACAAAACCCTGGAAACAGACAGTTTTGTAAAAGGAAGGACTGTTAAGCAAGCATCACATAACACTCTGAAATGGATAAACACTTTTCAGTGTTCCCACCATGATGTTCTACCATTCATTACAAACTGTGCTCACCCACCAGTATGACCTAGTCAATAAAGTAAATTAGATTCCCTTACAACCAGAAGGTTGAGGTCTTTTGGGTACTTTCATCTACAAAGCATCACTGAATTTCTACCTGTGAATTTGCCTGCTCCTCTTTCAAAAGATCACCTAAGGTTTATCATCTCTGCACCCAATCCTTCAGTGTTCCGATTGTGAAATAAGTAGAGTAAAATCAATCTTCTTCTTTCTAACTAGATGGCAGGACATGTTCTGTCAGGGTGACTTCCCTATTTTTTGGTAGTCATGGCTGATACATTTTACCGTTCCTCATTCAGCTCAAAAGGACAGGCCTTCTGATCCTACTGCCATTTTATATTTGCAAAAAAAAAAACAAACATAGAATATTTATTTGGCTAAAAATTGATCAAATAAATTTTTTACAAATAAATAATAAAGAAACATGAATGTTGAAATCGACTAATACACTAATCAAAAAGTCACTATTATAAATGATTTGGAAATTACTAGAAAATTTATTTATTATGCATTCATGAAAGTGCCTCTACAATAGAACTTTAAGAACTTTCATTGCCTTTTTTCTGGATAAATCATGCTGTTTCAGTGTGTGGTTTACTGAATTACATATAATGAAAAGTTATGAGATATAGTGAGGCAACAGATGGTGCAATAATTCTTACATCGTGTCTCCAGGAGTAGATGGAACTGTGTTCGGTGGAGAAGCCTGTGGCACAGCCAGCGCTGCCTGAACAGGAGGTGAGGCGGCTTATTGGAGTAGTGCCTCCAGAAGAGGACCGAGAATCGAGGGTCGAGACGCTGCCAACATAACAGAGCCAGAGGCATCCCAATTACAGCACTGCTTGATAGGGGATATTTATTTGGGGATGAAGCTCATGCGTGACAGCACAAGTCTGATACAGTGCAGTCTGAGGATGAAACATGATATCGTTGCTCCTCTGCTGTAAGGTGAGTGAACTGCACCTCTAAGCAGACATGAACAAATTACCTTGATAGTCCTCTGTCAACATTTCTGGCGAGCTGGAGGGGAACTGAAAAAAGACATCTGTCGGATTCTTTCAGAAGCTTTTTTCTGGTGCACAAAACAGGGAGACAAGCAGACAAAACTCACTTTAATAAGTTTTTTTTTTTTTTAAGTGTGGAGAAAGACAGGAAATGCTTTTGAAGCAAAACATGAGGTCATCTGTGAAGCATGGTGGAGGCTGGTAGCAGCAGAATGAATTCGGGGGAAAGTGAAGTGAAACATTTTGAAACATTGGCAAAGTCAGTCATTAGATCTTAAATCAATAATGGCACTGTATCTCCTGATGAGGAGACTGGAGACAGAGCCCCCAGAACAAATAACAGCTGAAAAACCTAGAAAACAAAGTTGGTAGGTTGCAGGGTTGTGTTATTGAGTTATTAAAACTTTCTGTTCCAATACTTTTGCTAATTTGACAAAAAAATTTTGGTACAAAAACAAAAAATATTGGTAGTCAGACACAAAGTGAAAACCCTTGTCATTGCAAGGTCACAGCACACCACAACGAAATTGGACCTCTGTATTTAACCCATGCACTCAAACACCGTGCAGCAGTGGGCAGCTATTGAAAGTGCCCAGGGAGCAGTGACAGGGACAGTACCTTGCTCAAGGGTACCTCAGGGCAACCTACTGGTGGGGAATTGAACCCACAATCTTCTGATGCTGGGGCAACTCCCTAACCACTAGGCCACCGCAGCCCGTTAGGTTTTGTTTTATCAGTTTATTTGAACATATTTATAGCCATGGCCAAATGTGTTGGGAATGACACAAATATGAATAAGAAAAAATAAACAAAGTTTGCTGCTTCAATTTTTATGATAAACTCCAGAATGTTATGAAGTGTGATCAGATGAATTGCAGTAATTTGCAAAGCCCTTCTTTGCCATGAAAATGAACTTAATCCCCCTCCCAAAAAAAAATACATTTTCACTGCATTTCGGTCAATAAAGGACCTGCTGACATCACCAATTCACCAATCAATCCCCTTTCCAATAGTTAGGGGCATCTGATAAAAGAAATGTCGGAGCGCTACCATCCCTCCTGTGTCATGCCAGCAATAAAGCATCCTGAGACCATTCACGTGTGGAGTTTCTTCTCAGCCAAGGGAGTTTTGCCAAACACCCATGAATAAAGAATAATTCCAAAACATCCTATGAGAGAAACTTCTCTCAGCCCTCCAGGAGCAGTTTGGTGAAAAGCAATGCCTTTTCCAGAATGATGGAGCACCGAAGCAAAAGGCAAAAATGATAACTAAGTGTCTTGGGGAACAAAACATCTAAACTTTGGGCCCAAACTCCAAACGTACTGATTATGCAAGAAGTTGATTGACAGCATGCCAGGGTGAACTGCAGAGGTCTTGAAAAAGAAGGGCCAATAGTGCAGATATTGACTCTGTGCATAAACTAAATGTAATTGTCAATAAAAACTTTTGTAACTTCTGAAATGCTTGTAATTATACAAAACAGAAACTGTTTTGACAAAAAGATGTAAAAACACTGAAGCAGCCAACTTTATAAAAAACAATACTTGCGTCATTCGCAATACTTTTGGCCATGACTGTAAATGTAAATACCTGGAATAACAGGTGAGAATTTGATCTCCTGCTGTTACTTTTAGAGAAGACTGTATTTATACTGTCTTTAAACAACTTGCAAATCAGTGAGAGGGTCATGAGGGCCCAGTGCTCACAGACATGCTTGGTTAGAAAAGGATAGTCTGGGACCAACTGTGGCACAAATATCTAATATAAAATATAAATATAAATATAATTAATAATATAATTAATTATATTAATATAAAAAAAAACAGAATAGTGGCAATGACAGAAAGATGTCAGAACATAATTGACTTTTATTTATTTTTCCTTTTCAATATACAGTACTGTGCAAAAGTTTTAGGCAGGTATGGAAAAAATGCTTTGACCAAAGAATGCTTTCAGAAATATAAATAATGATTGTTTATTTTTATCAATTTACAAAATGCAAAGTGAGCGAACAAAAGAAAAATCGAAATCAAATCAATATTTGGTGTTACTCCCTTTTGCCTTCAAACCAGCATCGATTCTTCTGGCCCCCACAGAGCCCTGATCTCAACATCATCCAGTGTGTCTGGATTACATGAAGAGACAGAAGGATGTGAGGAAGCCTACATCCACAGAAGATCTGTGGTTAGTTCTCCAAGATGTTTGGAACTGATCCTTCAAAAACTGTACAAGTGTACCTAGAAGAATTGATGCTGTTTCAAAGGCAAAGGGTGGTCACACCAAATATTGATTTGATTTAGATTTCTCTTTTGTTCATTCACTGCATTTTGTTGATTGACGAAAATAAATGATCAACACTTCTATTTCTGAAAGCGTTCTCTGTTTACAACTTGTCCACACCTGCCTAAAACTTTTGCACAGTACTGTATATATATATATTGAAAAGGAAAAATAAATAAAAGTACATTCTTACATAGAGAGCACAATGTACTCTTACAGAAAAATGTACAATGTTCTATGCTTTCGCTCTTTGACTGAAACTGCTCCTAAACCAGCTGGTAATTATTGCATGAATAATTTAGGCAGTACATGATCAAAGTACATTATACAGCCATGCCATGTGTCACATTTATCATGTAGCTTTCATCAAATGAAGAGGTATGCTTTTGAAGGATATGAATGCTTATTTCATTAATGCTTATCCCATTTGAAATCAGGATATCATTATCATATGTACATCTCAAACAATATATGTCTTACAAGAATTGCATTTAGTTACTAAACCATGTGTATAAAAACTTTTTAAAAATGTATGTCCCCCTTTCATTTGTAGCAGTAACAGAGATATTTCAATACCACACAGCACATATAATTGTAATTGTGTTCTTGGGAACACCTGATGCTTTTTACATAGTTTGAATATTGTACTTAAATGCAAAGTTACAAAATCACTTACAAGAGTTACAACACCTTTTCTGTTATACTTCACTTTGATCCAATAGGTGAGATTTCTGGGCGATTAAAAAATTAAACTGCATTATCCATCCATCCATTTTCTACTGCCTGTCCCAAACGGGGTCGCAGGGGAGTGCTGGAGTCCAACCCAGCGCACACCGGGCGAAGGATGGGGGACACACCCTGGATAGGTCGCCAGCCCATCGCAGATGAAACTGCATTAACACTTGCTAACAATTACCTCTTTAATTCAACTGCAAATAATGCATAGTTATTTCACTTACAAATTAAAAAAAAAACAGCATTGTAAATTGAATAGGAGTGCCACATTTTGAAATATATGCAGGGTATGCATGATTTCATGGAAATTATCTCTCCAGATCATTCCTCTGGTTTTAGGAAGTCATAGGGTAAGCAAAATGCCATAGATCTGTAAACAACTTACCCGATGACAATAAGTCCTACACCCCTGCCCATGCAGTCTGCCCCTGTCCTGCAGCAGTGTGGGTAAACACTAGTGAACAGGGTGGCCAGGCTGGCTAAAGAAGGGGCACACTCAAAGCTTTCCAAAGCACCATGCATGGTTTCCTATTGTGCCCTCGGTAAAGAACTCAGTTAAGAGAGTGCCGCCTACTGACTTGTCCAAGATAACCTCCAGAGTCTCGAGAAGAATCTCTGTTCACCTATGTGCTCTTTCAGCTCCAACAGGTCAGAGAAAGCACCAGGGTTAACACTCCCAGATCAGACAGAGAAACTCATTTGGTCCATCACTACTTCCTTCCCGCCCCTGAATTTCCTCTAACCTAACCAAACTTTCAGGTCGAATGCACCTTTTGTTTTGCTTCATCAGTGCAATATGCTCGTCCTCAACCGTGCCGTCTTCTGAGAACCATAGGTGTCTGAAGGGACCTCCTAGTCCCTAAAGACTCACGCACCTCTACACATCACACTCATGGTTTTCTGCTCGTCTTGGGAGTTTCCCCCTCCCCTCCCATTCTCCCTCCCTCTATCATTTTGCATTTGCATCCTTGTCTGCCTCCAAGCAACAGAGGTGTGCTGGCAACCACAAAGGCTGCACAAGAAATAGTACACTGGCCTCCATTCACAATCAGTAAGGTCTAGTAATCTTGACATGTGGCCTACTGCATCACAGAAGAATCATGAAAATTAAATTAGGAACCGAAGTTCCACAGCTAGGGACTGATAGAACTTAATGAATTTACAAACCACTGGGTTCCAAAGTAAAGGAGCTATGTTGAATGATGGCCTGTGCACTGGTGAGACATCATTCTTGAGCTTCAGTGCAGTGTGGTGACTTCCTAATAAACCAAGATACAGATATACACAAGGGCTAAGTACTCCACCCTCTGGTCAAATAAAAGAATGTTCCTCCAGCTCCAAAAATGACACACATTGCATTTCTGAACGCAACTAACAGTTTTTTTTCTTTTTTCTTTTTTTATTAATCAGATGCCCCGTGACCTGTCCAGGGTGTTTCTCAGTCTTTTGCTCTTTGTGATCTAGAACAGGCTCCAGCAATGCCTGTAACCTAACTCAGGATAAGTGGTTAAGATGATAACTGAGAGTGAGTGAGTGACTAATCAGAAAAAAAAAACATTCAAAATTGGAATTTGGTTAACTATGCTACATTTAATGCTAAATAAAGCACCATTAGAAACAGTGGTACGGCCTTCAAAGCCGACCATGTTGTCACAAGTACATGGTATCACATAAACATTTGGGACTGCTGGGATAGTACTAATAAACAGTATTGTTTTTTGAAAAAACTGGGAATAAATTATATAAAAGCGTTTCCTTTTTTTGTTTCCTCTGCTCTTATGAACCCATTTCCACCACAGAGTGGACATATTAATCAGTTGTTTGGTAAGACATATAAAGGCATAAGATGTATACATTTTTTTGTTAATTTGATAAATTACAGCACAACATTCTTTTCTGAGAAGTTGTGATCTGCATTTAGTTATAAAAACGACACTGTAAAAATTAGGTCATAAAGAATTATTTATTATTCACTCACTATCCCAACTTTGGACAAGTTGCCAGTCCATCACAGGGAACAAAGACAACAGTCACACACACAGGCATTCTTACACCCAAGGGGCAATTTAGGAGGCAAGTCTCCAATTTTTTCTTTGGACACTGGGAGTAAACCAGATCTCCTGAGGAAACCCACGGGGAGAACATGCAAACTCCACACAGAAAGGACCCAGATCATCCTGGGAATCGAACCCAGAACCTTCTTGCAGCAAGGCAACAACCTTTTTTGCCAAATTTTGCCAAATGAGTGCATACAGCATTAAATGAACACAAGAAGCAAACATCTTAATGTCTGTATATAAACCAAGCTGAGCAGCACATGATGTGATTACCAGTGTTGCCCCACCTCCTTAATGGTAGGGGAAAGACTGTGAAGCATGTTGGCTCCAGTTGTTGCTGATAAAAGTGGCACAAGCATTTATTTTGTTTAGAGGTCAATTAGGGGTCAAAGAATCAGGTTGGTGCCTTCTATAGGAGTAACACAAACAATTAAAGCCATAACCTAACAGTCGTATGAGTGAAAAGATCGATATGTTCACACACTACACCCACAACCCATCACAAAAGCGAAGGAGCGAGACAGAGAAAGGAAAACTAATTAGCAGGAGAGTGAACGCTTTAATGGCTGGCAGAGGTCAAAGAAGAACTCTGGCACCTGCTGAAGCTCAGGTTCCCCTTACAGAGCAAGCAGCAAATAATTTCAGCCCTAATAAAACATGCATGACCTGCATGGCAGCCAAAAGACTCGGCTGAGTAACATGGATTCATTTTTTGTTTGCCTTTTACCACCAAACACAAAGGGACAGTGATTTCACAGCGTGCATCCCTTGTTACTTTAGCTCTGTTTCACACTAATGGAACAGAATTAAATGGGACCATCTTTGAGATCAGCAGGAAAGCACATGCTTTCTGACTAAAAAGGTTAACACATTCCAAAGGTCATCCCAACTTGGCCCAGAGTGTTTTTTTTTTGTGTGTTTTGAAGTGTGGAACATGAGCATGCGTTACACAGAAAATTGGAGGGCTAACATTGCATGTCGATGAATAAACTCCTGCTGAACTGGGTGCATTTTGCCAAAATAAAAGAATAAATGAGTAACAATCAGTCACTCTTGTCCAATCCTCTTCTAAAGAAACTGATAATGAGGTGGATGATGGGTGTTGTCAGCAAGCTTAATAAATAAAATTCATTATGATATGATAAAACACCTTTATAGGCCAATGTCTACCGATTTGCTTTGATAAATAAAGGTAGCGATAAATAAATTGATGTATTGACTGTTGTAAAAGGATCACTGAGCAACTAAGTGCTCAGTAACACGTGTAACACGTGCTTCAGATCACATATAGCACCGTAACCTTATCCGTTTCTTCTCGAACAGCAGTATAAGAACAAGTAGCACCCCTAAATTTTGTCTGAGTGCTATGTACAGCAGGCTACAAGCCAATAGCTCAGCAATTATGCCATGTCTGTGTATGCAAAACTATCTTAAGTACACAAGTTACAAAGTGCTTGAAGTCACAATGTGCTTAAGGTTTTTCACTACACTTTATCGTCTTTTCACTATTTTGCTCCACACCTCTTTCTTCACACAGTTATACACATTTTGCTATTTAGGAAGGCTGCAAAGGTCCTGGGTGCAAAGGTGACCCTCAAAGGTCCTGGGATTGATTCCCCGACGGGGTGGTCGGGTCCTTTCTGTGTGGATTTTGTATGTTCTCCCCGTGTCTTTGTGGGTTTCCCCCCACAGTCCAAAGACATGCACGTCAGGTGGATTGGAGATGCTAAATTGCCAGTAGGTGTGATGTGTTTGTCTGTGTCTCTGTTTCTGTAATGGACTGCCCTGTAAGAGATGGGATAGGCTTCAACCCCACCCATGGACCTAATTAGGACAAGCAGCTATGAAAATGCGTGTAAGAGAGTGAGTGACTGTTTTGAGAAAAGTTTGCAGGTAAAATAACTTTAAAAAATCTATATTTTGTTTTAAGATTACTGTTTTTTTCAATGGTCAGGACTTGCTGAAAGATCCAAGATTTATTACATACTTCTATCACTAAATAATAACCCAGTTTTTACCTCCCATTTTCAAGTAATTCCTGAATAATATGCCATAGGGGTAACCAGGGAAGTGACTGGGTTCATTTTTTTCCAGCCTCATGTTCAGTATAACAAGTCGAATTTTTGACTGAACTTTATGTAATACTTTCTGTCTTTTCCTCCTATATACAGACAGGAAGTTGGTTAGAGAATAAAACATTTCTCCAAGAAAAAAGTTGGAGACTTTGGATCATTAAATCATGACATTCATAATGAAGATTATTAGAAAATGTACAAAAAAGTGCTTTCACCCAACAACGAACACCTGCAGGTCGCTGGATACTTTTGCCTGGAAAGAGGTAAACGGTCAAACGAAAAACTGATGGAAACAAACATTCAACAGAGATCTTGCTATAAAAGAAGGATGTTTACACAGAAAATACTCTCCTCCTTTCAGGGCTGTTTTACCTTTAAAGCCCAAAATCCAGAATGAAAGGCATCAGTGAGTACCGCTTTGGACATGGACAATTTGTACAATCCCACTAACCAACATAAACACATTCATACACCTGTGACATGAGCTGAAGAGGAGAATCCAAACAGGATCTGAGACCCTGCAGGATCTGGAGAGATTCTTTATTGAGGCGCAGTCTCAGATTCCTTGCACTGTTTTCTCTTCAAGCATTACAGGAGACACGTTCCTTTATGTTGCCAAATGGAGATTTTTGAGCAAATTTCAAAACAGAACGTTGGCAATAATTGTGAGATGAGGTTTTATTATTTGTTTACTTAAAAATGGGGGTTTGCTTTATTTGACCAAATTAACTTTAACAGGTTTTGTACCTTTCATTACAAAAAGGGAAAAAAATTAGGAAGCTGTAATAGAAAATAAGAGCGGAGCCTTCTCTCATTTCCAAAGGAAGGATAAGGTGGGACCCAAGGCGTAACTAAATGCTAGTGTAGATGCGGCAATTAGATATCCCTGTACCATAGGAAAGACAATCCCCTGATTCACTCACATGAACCCTGAATTAATTAGTTATCCCAATGTGTGGCACTGGTGAGGAAAATGACGTTCAGTCTTCTAACCTGCTTGACAAACTCTCCATAATACAGTGTAGACTGTCAGCTGGTTGAGTGGCTTGATTGCTGTTCTTTTTGCTTAATTCCTTCACTCTCTACAGGTTAAAGATCAAGACCAAGTCAAAATGAAGATCTTATTCTGAGAGGCAGCTTTCCTTAACATAGTTGGGTGACTCCATAAGTTCTTTTTATACTGCAAGCGCTCTTCATTTACAGAAACATGAGAAAGGAAGCTCAACATGGAGATTACAGATGATGGAATCACGCTTGAGAGAATGTTTAAAACTTCCTTCAATGTCCCATCTGCCTCACTCATCACTTATAGTTCTGCAGGAAAATCCAGGACAGGACAGTAAATAAATAAGATCTATGAATCTATAATCTATAATCTGTTACCATAAAGTGTGATCCACTATGTTGCTGGTGAAATCAAGTGGTTTTTTTTTTTGGTTTTTTTTTACCAATATAAAGGCAAACACTACAGGTAAACATTTTTGCAAAAAAAAGTTTTCTCTTAAACTGGATAGCGTCCCATCTAAAGCATGGTGGCCTAAAGTAATAATTCAATATGTCTGTCTGGATTATGTGACATTTTAACTGTAAAGCCAATTGTTAAAAGAACTTACAAATAAAAGCACATATATGAAGTCTGATGAACAGATATCTCTCTACCCTACAAGAGGCTTCTTTAGTAAAGGTCTGCACTTTTATCATGTCATTTTGGTCCTCCGATGTTAATGATGTTCTGTTTTTTGTGCTTGTTGCAGCTGATGTATACTGAGTGGACTTGGATAATTCGAATGAAGAAAGACACTCATGATCTGAAAAAGGTGCTAGATCTTCTTCTCTGAGATACTCTGATGTTTAGTGGGTCTCTGTGTGGAGTCTTACTTCAGGCCGTCTCTCTCTGGGCTGGAGCTCATGCTGGATGTGGAGGGCTGGGTGATCTTCAGCCTCCTGCTCGGGGAAGCGCGCTGGGACAGCGGGGCGCTGGGACGCTTCGCTCCGCAGACGGAGTTGAGGAGCGCATGGCGCTGAGAGCAGACACACACGGGCTCCACGCTCGCGGGCATCTGAGCGGCTCCTCGCGAAGAGTGAGCCCGAAATCCGGCTGATCCGCCACAGCAGCTCAGCTCTCCCACAGAAGCGAGCAGGAACCGTCCCGCGCAGCCGACGCTTCACGTGTCATCGGAGGAGCGGCCCGCCCGCTTCACCCTGAGAGATGCGCAGTCTCTTCAGCAGAATCACAACCTTGCGTGGTGCTGCCCAGAAAACTGTTCTAATTTCTTCATTCGTTTCGTTTTTTACTAGTTTATAATATTTTAAAATACATCTATCAATCCGATTTGATGTTTTATTATATCCAGAATGCGTCCCATTCAGACTGGGAAAACATTCTGGCACATCAACAATACGTAGGTAATTTCTGATTTAAAAAAATAATAATAATAATCTAAGATTTTTGACACGAATCTTAATTGAGTTCGTTTTTTTTCGTTTCTTTTTAATGACCAATTATTTTCGAAACAAGTCTAACTTTTAAATGAGTCTCGGTTTAACTGATTCATTTCTATTTATATTAAGTTAATTGTTTATTTATTTGCTACTCATTTTTCAAATCAATTTAATCATCATTTAATATTTCTAATTGAGTTTATCAGCTAATCTTTAATTAATTATTTGTTACATTAAAAAAAATATATATCACAACTTTAAAAATATAAATATTGCATTTCAAATCAATCTAATGGGTTTAATAATACATGTATTAATATTTCAAAAGTATTTAATTGGTATTAAGGAGAATTTGACTGATATTTTACTGTCCCCAGACTGCGAATTAAGGTGACTTTTACTTTAGAAATTCTGACAGGTTTGTAGGATTTTTCACTCACCAGCAGGTGGCGGTGTAGTATCAGTAATGGTGCAATAAGAAAATGGGCCCAAGGAATAAATAAGGGGGAACAAATAAAAAGAAAAAACAGAAAAAAGAATGATTCACTGAATCTTCTTGATTACATTTCCGACTAATGTGAAAAATACACCAAAATACTCAGAAATACTTTAGATGAACCCCTGATTAAGAGCACAGCCCAAAACAACACCGGCACCAAAACAGGTCCTCTGGCAGCCTGAAGAAATATTTAGTCTTCGCTCCTTCCTGCTAATTAGCTCAATAATCCAGCACCATGTCAGTAAATTCTGTTCCCTGGCCCACTGCCAGCACTGAGAAGGTGCGAAACAAACATATCCTGCAACACTGTGAACATGAGGTCGGACAGAAAAGTGCAGTGCTGAAGACACATGCTCCAGTAATTTGTCTGCCTGTCAAATTTATTAGGCCTCTGACCTGGTGGGTCAGCTGGGGTGTGATAGGAGCCTGTGGGGGATATAACTCTCTGCAGAGTCCGTTAAATGCATGTCTTGCTAAACGCTAATGAATATGTGTTTGCAGTATGACTGCAGGCAGTTAATAGAAAATTCATTTTTTGTTTAAAAAAAAACAGTTCCAAATAATTCGATTCCATTCAGACTTTAAGGTTAACAGATCATTTGATCGATGCATGGTTTTCTGACAACTGATCGCTGCATAAATTCACGTCAGGACACTGATTGTGTGTTATGACCGCATTAGCACCGCAGACGCAGACAGGCTTATCAGATTTTGTCTTTGACAAAACCTTAATAAGAAAACCCAAACGAAAAGGAACGCTGTACTTGTTCCACCCATGTTGGACGATGACAGACAGATACGTTTTTATACCAAGTTACGCCCTTTTTATACCAAGTTACGCCCTGGGGCAGCAGTGGCCTAGTGGTTAGGGTGTTGGCCACATGGTGAAGGTCATGGGTTTGAATCCCAGACCTGTCAGTAGCCCTGAGATACCCTTCAGCAAGGTACCTTCGCTGCTCCCTGGGCATTTCTATGGGGCAGCGGTGGCCTAGTGGTTAGGGCGTTGGCTGCATGATCGGAAGGTTGTGGGTTTGAACCCCTTCCCAATAGGTTGCCCTGAGGTACCCTTGAGCAAGGTGCCGTCCCTGTCACTGCTCCCCGGGCGCTTTCAATAGCTGCCCACTGCTGCGCAGTTAAATGCAATGGGTTAAATGCAGAGGTCCAATTTCGTTGTGGTTCACTGTCTGCTGTGCTGTGATGACAAGGGTTGTCACTTTCACTTTAAGAGGCAAAGACTCGCAAATTGAAAATAATGTACTTAGATTAGGCAAATTTTCTACCCCATGTTCAGACTCCGAGCTTCATCTTCAGTGATGGAAACATGTTGGCCTGCCTTGAACCTCACAGAAAAAAGTCCTTCCCATTAGGATGGCAGTCAGGAAAGAATCAGGCCCATAAGCTGAATCAATTACTCTACTGGCAACAATTACTCTTATCAGTTCTCTCTGCATTCACACAGCATGCAGAAACGGATCCAGAGTTTTCAAGCATAATTCACAAGGCAAGTTAACGTGTGTGTGTTGCACTGTCTGAGCAAAAGCCTATAATTCATAACGACATCTTGTGATGGGTCTGTAATTGATGTTGACTTCATTGAGTGTTGCTTATATGTTAATGAAGACTCGACCACCTTTGATCATAAAAAGAAGCGCTTCATGAGGTAGTCCTGACTGAGGAAGAGGCTCTTCATTAGCACTTCTTTTAAAAGGCTTTTTTCTTTGAACAGACACAGCTTCAGCTAATTACTAAAGCTCATTAAGATCATATTTTAGGCCCCAGTCTGGGTGCTATTGCTCAGGAAAGTAACAACCGAATGATAAGTGCTTGCTCACACTTAAAAAATGGAACTTTGCTCTGTTCCTGGATTTTGATAATTTAAACTGGATTTTGATGATTAATGTTCATATTAATATTAATATTGATGTTATTATTTTGTAGTTATTATTATTATTGTTATTATTATTACGTTTTCAGTCAAATAAAACCTGTTTTTTGTAAACAAATGCATAAAACAATTATAATATGTTAGTCATCTGAGTATTTACAGTTTTTAAGTGATTACTAGGACACTAGTAAATTAAAAATTGAGAAATTTTAAAAGTGTTCAGAATGATGAAGGAAATTGTAAATGAGACTAAAATGAAAGAGAGACTGTACCTTAAATATCTAGAATTGATGTTACAAATGTGGGATAAAATGTTAATGCAGATCGTTTGGAAAAAAGGGTGTAAATAAATAATTACAATGCATTGTTCATAGTTTCTGCGATGGGCTGGCGACCTGTCCAGGGTGCGTCCCCCGTCCTCACCCTGTGTGCGCTGGGTTGGACTCCAGCACTCCCCCACGACCCCGTTTGGGACAAGCGGCAGAAAATGGATGGATGGATGTTTATAGTTTCATTTGCAAGTTAATAGTATTAATTCCTCGTTGTATGATCTATTATTTTAATCAAGTCCAAACTTTTACATTTTTGTGTACATCTAGTAGAAAAAAAGCATTTGACATAATAAAGCCATATATATAAAATATATATAAATTTTTTTTTTGACAATTGGCGGAATCTATGATGTAAGAACATACATGTTCATCTGTTTACTGTTAATCAACACTGAAGTGGTTAGTGTTTAGTAAAAAGTGTTTAGTAGTGTTTAGTGTTTTTATTTTGTTATTTATTTTTTTGTCATTAGATTAACAAGAAATGATAGGAGTGGCCCTATTTTTATGTTATATTGTGGTCACCCAAACTACTAAAAGATGTGTTAACCTTATAAACTAGACTCATGTCCTGTTAGGGGCGGCACTGAGAGCTTTTGTGCTGAAGGTGCATTGGTGGCAGGCTTATTTATGAAAGTGGGTATAAATAGAGCAAGGGGATACTGTGTGGTCGGGGTCGTGGGGTCAGGGGCTGTGAATCCTGGGAGGTGGAGAGATGAGATAGCTGGCGTCGCCTTGGGAGGGCCTGTGATGAGAGGTATTGAAAGGTCATGTTGAAAGTGATAGGGCCATAACTCAAGCCCCTCAGCCAGGCACCCTCCCACCCCTCGGCAGGTGCCGCCCACTTTGCTTTTATGTCTTTGTCAAGGCTGGCAAGTGGGTAATAGAGGTGTGTTAAGAGGCCATCTGAAGTAGGTAGCCTCATGGTTTCCATGTGCTCTGATCTGTGATGTATTTTGCCTATATGAACATTTTTGCTTGTGTTGTTACATCTGTGATTATCAGAATTTCATTTTGATTCTCATTGGTCAGGTCAAAGCCAGCATGATTGGGTCACCCAGCTTGACCATATCATCCAGTTTGGTGAGAGGTCCAAACTCTAGGAACGTTTCTTCACAAATCTTGTATTATTTCTCAGGAGTCTGAACAATTTAGAAATGTACCCATAGAAATGGTGCTAAATTCCCTGCAATTATATCGTGTTATATTAACTTAAATTAGAGTGAAGGATATTACTTCCCTTCTAAAGTCACCACTATTTATTTTACCCTCCAATTTTGTCCTTATTTTTTACCACTATATATTTTGTCTCCAGTTTGTCTCCAGTCGTATGTTGTGTGTTGTGTATGTGGTGAAAGCAAATTATACAGATATGCTTCTCCTTCTGATTAACTTCTAACAACAAACATTATATATGTGCTGTATCTGAGGCTTAAACAAGCTCCAGATGTAACGGTCCTTATGAGGGGTATTTATGTGAGAGTGTTAGACGTAGGCTTGGTAAAATGGATTACTCCCTCTTGCAGCCCTTGAGGCTTCACCACCACCACTAATGACCTCCTTGATATATTCAGCCATTCCCATCTGCTTTGATTTAATGCAGATTATCCAGCCTCCACAGTCTCTCAGCTCTGATTGGTCCGCTGCCCTGCTAATCCGAGGAGGCTTATGGTATTTGTAAAATGTGAGACACAAAGAGCACTTTTATTTTACTGGTGGGAGGTGTGTGTCGGTGTGTATGTGTCTAGGTGCTGAATGGTTTCTGGCTGAGGATGCTCCTCAGAGTCATCTCCTGCCAATACTACAGTCTAGCTCAGCCAGTAACATCATCAGGCAGCTACTGCGCAGCCACCAGCAATTAGGTCTGTGGCATCTCGGGGGAGCTATGTCCTCAGCTGAAGGTTAAACACAAAGGAGACACATTCCAACAGCAGGTTGAAAAGAAGAGGACAAGCAGGCAGCCTGGACTGGATAGCAGACACTCAGAGGAAAGGATCCAGACCTAAAGGAGAGCACTGAGGTGACTGATATATGTGTTTAGGGTAGCAGCTGGGGGCTGATATGATCCCACATGCAGAGAAGACAACGAGGGGACTACAGATTTATCGGTGACTGGAGGTTGTGTTCGTCCCTGTGCCAGAACTAACAACCACGACTGACATTACTCCCCGACACAGGCAGAATGCCTTCATATGAAGGTAAGTGGGATTTACTGTCCAGCCTTTTCCGCTTATCTGTGCATGTAAGTGTCACAGGCTATATTATGTCCTTTTTTTATCATGTGCCTGTTTGAACTGCAGTCCTTCACAATTCATCAGTTTTCACCATGATGGATTACATGAATGATTTCTGTCTTCTTAGTGGTTTGAAAATTACATTTCATCAATGTGTGGTAAAGTTTAATATAAACAACAGACACAATTAATGATTTCAAAATGTGTTTCAAAATATATGTTTATCTTATTATTTTTATTATTATTATATTTTATATT
>CM029376.1:16737341-16772775 GCA_017165825.1 Hepsetus odoe
CTCTCTCTCTCTCTCTCTCTCTCTCTCTCTCTCTCTCTCTCTCTCTCTCTGTCTTATTTTTCTCTCTCTTCCATCTAGCAGCAGCTCCCAGGGTGGCATGTTTGGGTTTCAGAAGTTGCAAGTGCTCCTCTCTGTTACTTAAAAGAGAACAGACTTTTCACAGGAGTTGGATTGTTGCCATAGTTGTGCCACTCCATGGCAACAGTTGTGCACTCTGTTGCTTTTTCTCCCTCCTCTTTTCTCAGCCTTGTTTCCTCTGGGGGTGACCCTTTTTGTTTAAGTGGCTTTATGGACTATGACCTCACACACACATAGTCTCCATTGTTTAATTATTCCGCTGGCGGGCGGGCAGGACCCTGCCGGATTCTGCAACGAGTTCGGCCTCAGTGAGCAAACTCAGCCCGTGCAGGTGCCTGTTAGACCACTGTTCATCTGACCATGCTTTAAGCAGAGAGGAAGGTTAGGACAAACCATCAGTATTAAATGACACAAGAACAAGAAGAGAGTTATTAGAAGTTTTATTAGGAATTACACTTATATACCATTTACATTTAGGTTATTTGTATGAAAAAGGTATAAATCTGCTTAATTAAATTCAGTACCCTTGTTTTGTGATAAAATGTAATATAAAATTATAAGTTTGATTGATAGATATTTTCAGTTTTTTATTCAAAAAGTAATGTAAAACTACTATACTATACTTTATACTTTACTATAAAATACCCATCTTTAAGACTTTAATTCATGAGTTAATTTAACATATATGTGCATACTTCCTTTCCTAGAGGATAAGAATCGGGCTATTTCCTTCTTCCTTCATGGTTGTTGGTGTTTAAATAAGTGTTTGTGCCTTACTGCTATTAGAGGGGAATAGAAAGTGGAAATCTTCCTCTTTCAACACTCTCTCCACTTTGTTAATGAGTACACTTCTTCATGTTGTCCTGCTGTGAGCACTGGATCAGTGGTCTGGAACAGAGCCAGTAATGATATCTGATGTACTACGCAGAGTACACACAAAATCAATGGTGAGTGTCATAGACCATAAGCCATTTATTCAAACACTGTGAAGCTTTCACAAAGGAATAATGCCACACCCAGCATACAGGCAGGAGAAAAGCTAATATGAGCACACATTTTTGTGATATTTTACTGATGCCATTTTTTTTTTTTTTTTTTTTTTGTTTAGGCACTGAAACTCCTTCAGCAGATTCAGGTAAGCTGGGCCTTAAAGAATCTATTGTGATTATATTACTTAAGCCTAAAAAGTTTGAGGAATCAGTCAGATTATCAAATAAATCAAAATACTTGTTTAACTGATGTATGATATATCATCTCTATAGACGACACAGTGTGCATTTTTTATGTATTTGCATATATATAGGGGGGCAGTGGTGGCCTAGTGGTTAGGGCGTTGGCCACATGATCGGAGGATCGGGGCTTTGAACCCCTTCCCAATAGGTTGCCCTGAGGTACCCTTGAGCAAGGTGCCGTCCCCGTCACACTCCTCCCTGCGATGGGCTGGCGACCTGTCCAGGGTGTGTCCCCCGTCCTTCGCCCTGTGTGAGCTGGGATGGACTCCAGCACTCCCCCGCAACCCCGCTTGGGACAAGCAACAGAAAATTAATGAATATGTATATATGTATAAAAAATAATTTTTTAACCCAATAAGCTAAATTGATCTTTTAAATCTGCTTAAGGGTTGGATTGTTAGAACAAAATTTCACTTTGTTTACATATTCTTTATGTTTGTGGGGGATGATCTAGATGTGTGGCGGCCCTTTGGCACTGGGGATGCCTTAAGAAATGGTGAAACAGCCACTTCCTCTTTGGCAGCCAAAGGATTCAGGAGTGTGAGACCCAACTTGCAAGATAAGAAATCTCCCACAACGGTAAGTGCAGCTCTGTTTTCCTCCACTCACTCTCTTTGTCTCACTATTTCTACCTCAGGACGTTTTTCCTTCCACAGGAAGTGCTCATGGAAATGTAGTTGACAAGCATAACTGAATTTAGCTGCCATGTTGGTCTGCAGCAACAAACAGAAACTAATCTGAATTTCACACAGAGGATAAATTTACAGTGCTGTTAATGACTGTTTTGCCCTGCGTCTCCCTCAGCCAACGGGGACAAGTTGACACAGTTGCCCTATGAGTGGTATATTGGAATCTTTTAATCAAAAAGATATATCATATAAATACTATGTTAGATATGTAAAAGTGAGATAAATATGCCAAAGAAGTCAGATAAAAAAGCTCACATGATGGTTCAAAGGATGGTTCATTATTGTGAAAGAAATGTATGAGTAATATTTTTAAAGTTAGCTCTCCCTTCAATGTCATAAGGAGATATGGAAACATATGGACTTCAGACAAGGAGAGCATGAACTCCATATGTTTAGCTCCTAATCCATGTTTCTGTGCTATCTTTTTTGTTACTTGTTTGCACATGTTGTCATGGCTGCACAGGGCCCAGCTCTGCAGAGCGATAACTCTCCACCCCATCTTGCCAACTTTAATTCAGGAGCAAATAGCCTCCCTAATTCTCATACACAGTGCCATCACGCTCCAGCGCTCAACACACGGAGCACATTTTCCAGAGAAAGCATCTCATGGCAGCCCAGCCCCAGAGCCAAGACATCCTCTTATTCCAAGACCACTGACTATATAAAGCCTCTCAGCCATAGCAGTTACCCCAGTGTATACACCAATGAAGTGCTCTCATCAGAAGAAGCTAGCATTCGATCATGGCTCTCATCGCCTAAATCACTCTGCCCAATAAGCCAGCCGAAGACACATATAGCTTCCTTGTCGATACACATTAATTGTCAACCTCAGACAGTAGCCAGATTTGTCCAAGCAGCATCTCTCAGACCCCCAGCTCCACCTAAAAGGATGGACCTCCTGGAATCCAGCACATTTTCTCGCCCTCCACTGCCCCCTGCAGCACAGCAAGTGGTACATGAATTTATATTTATAGTCTCCTTTCCATTATCATAATAACATCTTCACCATAATAGTGCTCCATGCCAGACTACTAATGTTTCTAAATTGTTTATATACAGTGCAGTCGTTTCTCAAGGTCAAAGTGAACTAGATTCATTGTAGTTAGTGTGTATTTCTCACTGAACTGAAAATGGCCTCACATTCACCTTTCCACATAACCAAAATGTACCATTTTAGTAAATAATGGTGTCAAAATTAAAGATACCACATTGAAATACTCTAATTTGGCAGAATTTGCATGTTGTTTTTCATTGTCTGTTCCTGTATAACCAACATCATTATCTTAAATGAAGATCATCATATTTATTAGGGGTGTAACAACACATGCACGTATATTAATCCATCATGCATAGACCAAAACAGCTATAAAGAACACCTATCACACACATAAAATGGTGTAGACAAAAGTACCATGCACAATTTATATGCACACTGTAATGAATACATCAATGTTTTGTTACATCCCTAGCTTTTAGTCCTTCACCTTCTTCACAGTGCCTGTAATTACAACCATCATTTCCATCATGTTATCAGTTTTTTCCATCGTTTCAACCCCTGAAGCTCACGTGCCACTCTCTTCTCTGTCATTCAGCGTGAGACTCCACTACTCTATCCTGGACCACCACCACCACCACCACCACCACCGTTACACTCCAATACTTACAGGCCCTGGATCTCCCATGACTACTTCTGCTCTAGGGCCTCTGACATCTATCCCCAGGCTCTTTCTCCTGAGCCTCTCTCCCCAGGCTTGGAAACACCATTGGGGCCAAGCCGCTGTTCCTCCCGTGCTCAAAGTGAGGCTTCCACAGTCGTGCTGGAAGAGCTGAAGGCATGTGGACTAGACCCAGAGGGAGGTTCTGTCACCCCCTCACCTACCCTCAGCCAGCTAAGCACTGTCACTGAGGACATGGCTCTAAACGCCCCAGCAGTTAGCACCACTAATGTAACTATCCACCAGACGCTGGATACTATCAAGTCTTTCTTACTACCGTCTTTGTGAGATTCTCCATACTAGACCTCTCAACTTTCACCCACACTAGATGCCTCTTTTACACTTTTACTCTTCTTTTGTGTAACACTACTGTTTTTGTTTGTTGTTGGCCAGGCCATTCCTACCTGGCCGGCAACTGTTCTAAATGTTCTAAACGTTCAAAATTCCTTTTGTCTTCTGTGTCTTATACATCCTCATCCTTCTGCTGTTTAGTGTAGTCTCCTTTCATTTTTTCCCACACATCCCTTTGCCCTTTTTCCTTCGTTTCTCATTCTGTTTGATTGCTTGGTGCCCTCCCTCCATGCACTACTCTTTCTTTCTCCCTATTCATCCTCTCATTCCGTCTTTTATATAGCATTCAAGGGCTTAATCCGCAGAAACCAACCACCCTGTGATTCACATTGACTGGTTTTATCGCCTCTGCCCTCTGGAATGTTTGTGTTTGGAACAATACTAATGACGCCTCTGCTCCAGACCTGCCTTTGCTTTCTGTTGGACACGCACAGGGTCTCCACTAACTCACTTATGCTTTTGCCTTCGAGTTTCCCTTGATCTCATAGTTTACTTCAGTGCTGGGATTCTCTAGGCAACATGTTTTCTTTGCAAAGAGATATTGAGTTCGGGTACAGAAGAAGACCATGATGTTGATGAGCCTCTCTGCTAACAATATACCACAAGCATGTCAGCTCTCACTTTATTATTCCTGCAGTTATGTCTTAGCACCTACTGCCTGTTCTTTTGGCTCAGTTGTTTTGCCAATTAGTTGTACTAAACTATGTTCTTTTTTTTCTTATTTAAATCCAGTATTTCTTAAATCCTAAGCAACATGTTTCCTCCCCTTTACTACTACTAATGTCAACAGTCACTCTAATGGGTTCAATGTTTTCTCTCTCCTCTTCTGACTCAATATCTGTTTTAATATTGCTGTACATAAAGTTTGTACTTTCAATGAAAATGCCTGTTTTTTTCTTTAATTTCTGTGTTGCTACTTAGGGGCAGATGACTGTTAATGGAAACATAGGTGTGGCTTCAAGTCTAAAGACTCACCATCAAAGACCCTTCTCCCCTTCCACATATCCCCCCCTTCCTGCACTCAGCCCAAGCCTCACAGCCATGCAGCAGAGCCGAAGCACTGGTGAGTACAGGCTGTGAGTCTTACACTTGTCCAAAGTAGCCCGAAAATCTCCATCTCAATATGAATCTTTTTTGGCTAAGAAGAGCTGCATTCTTTTTAGAACACCAGTCAGAACACCAGAGTATGAATCCTAATCTGTAGTTTTGTATCACATTTGGTCCTGCTACTGTCTAAGATGGCTTAACTCCACTCTTCCGTCTAAATTACTTATCAGCTGTTGGTGTCTTCCTGGACAAATCTGGGCAGGCAGCTTTATGCTTTGGCTGTGTTGTGGTCTTGAATGTTGCACTAAAGAGATACGGTAGCCAGCCTCATGTGTCTCAGATGAATTATGTTGGGTCTACAGTTGGAAAAAGCAACAAGTGGGGGGAAAAGAGATCATTTGACAGAAACTGGCAGAATTTTTCCTATTGCTCTTCAACTACATTAAAGCCACATTGATAGCCACATAAAAATGTTGATTAATTCAGGATAATTAAGTAGTAAGTAATTACTTCTTTTTAGAGTAGAGTAGAGTAGAGTAGAGTGATCTTTTATTATCCCACGAATGGGAAATTTGGGCGTTACAGGGCTCTTATAAAAGTGACAGGTGTACAGAAGAAGAAAAGAAAAGATATATAAAAAAATATAAAGATATAGAGAAAGAGGAACAAGTACAGGAGAAAAAGTAGAGGAGCTATAAATAAATAAACAATAAATTATAAATTATCTATCTATCTATCTATCTATCTATCTATCTATCTATCTATCTATCTATCTATCTATATATCTATCTTTCCATATATACATATATATATCCATATATATATACATATACATATCTACAAGAGTAATAATACACGGTAATAAATAAGTTTTGAATAAATTATAAATATAAGTAAACAAGTAGCAAAAAATATAAATATAATTATATATAGCAAAAAAAAAAAGCAAAAAATTAGTTTAATTTAAATTGGCCAAATAGATTAAAAGAAAAAGCCCAACAGATTCAGGCACACAGCAGTTGTGAATATTTTACCCCTCACGTGCCTTGATAAGTCACTGATTATGTGACATGCCAAGCTCTAATGCAGCTCTGAGTGTGAACATTTTGCCCCGGTTCATATAATGCAATACTTTCCAGACGTGATGCTGCCTCATTCAGGTCTGGCTGCTCTGCTCTGCCTCAGCGTTCATGATCTCTTTAATCCTAAACAGCAAGTGACGAAGATTAAATGTGTGCCTGAGCATTTGGGGGCAGGGTAGGGACTTGGGCGCTGGTATTAATGCATCTTTTGTCTCTGAAAAGTTTTTTTTGGGTTGTTTGCTTGCTTGTGGTGAGGGAGTTTCTTTTGTGTACCTGTTATTCAGCTAGAGCAGCAAATCTGCTACTGCTAATCTGTTCACTTCATCTGCTCTGTTGCAGGATCCCATAACATGTTCTGTTTTTTCAATGATACGAGTGCTTAGAAAGTTATGAATAGAATTCTTGCGTACTCCAACTTCCCAACTTCATCCAGTTGCTTTCCCTCCAGCTGCTGAGTCCAGCAATCCAATATATGTCAATGTGGGTTCAGTGACTTCTGCTCATGCTCCAGAAGATGAAAGAAGAGGTACAGTGGGCAGAGCTCCCCACTACTCTGGCATTGGTCCTGTGGATGAGTCAGGCATCCCCATTGCCATCCGAACTGTAAGTGCACATTGTTTGTATGTTTATGTGCTTTGTTTTATGCATTGCATTTTGAACAAAAAATATACGTGTAAAGACAAATAATGGAAAGGAACACGCTTTGATATTTAGACCAACCTTGTTAAATTTTATATTTAATGTAGTCTGAAAGGATGTGATAATAGTGCTACCGTTTTTTACAGGAGTCATGTTAACTTAGTTATGTTTACTACAAAAACATTAACCTCAATCTTGTTTTAATGCTTTGATAATAGCTTGTTCCAGATGTTCTTTTGTGGGAATTGGTTGTATTGGTCGTATGGCTTTAAAGTGTCTGTGCTTGTGGTAATTCTATAATTAATAGGCAATCAATCTCCTACCCTGTGGGACTAGCTGTTTGGCTGCAGCAGTAAATTGCATTTTCTCACACTGAGTTTTATTTAGCCTTGGGAGAGGAGGAGGCCTGCTGAGGTCAGCATCATTGACAGCAGCCAGACAACAGTGCTGTATCTCTCTGCTCAAAGGAGCAATAGAGATGTCAGCATTTTCATCATAAACTTCTTTTATTAGCAGGCACTAAAACACAAAGCTGAAGTGCAATCTGCAATTAATGTATTGTTTACCATTGCTGGTCTCAGAAGCAGATGTTTTGTTTGTTATTAGACTGTGGACAGGCCAAAAGACTGGTACAAGACTATGTTCAAGCAGATTCATGTGGTGCCTAAACCAGGTAAGACAAAACATTTTATCTCTTGCATGATTATTTGTGTTATTTGCATGCAGCCCAATGAAACTAGTCAAATAGATCCATATTCATCATATAGCGTATGTTCATTCTGGTATATTTGATGTGATGTGTGTGTTGTATTATCATACAATAGCCATTTTAAACTCATTTCAATGTCCATCTCTTTTTTGTTAATTAAGCATCATAGCCGGCACAACTGCTCATTATATCTTCAGAGTAATCCTGTACATGAAAGCCATCTGCTCTTGCAAAGTGATTTTGCTCACTACGGGCACATTTGCTATCTGCAGAGAGAAGAGTTGACAAGCTTCTAAAAAGGAGCGACAATAAAAGAGCTTTATTCAGCAGACCGTGGATTAGTGCTGCATCACTGCTGAAACCTGCCCATATAGCCCCAGTAGTATCAGTCAGATTGTTGCTCTGGGGACAACAGGGGTGGAGCAAAAAGAACACTGGGCAGAAATGGCACCAGAACTCCCCCTCTGACTGATTAGGCTTTTTCAATTGTTTTGTCATTTTCTGATGGCAGATTAGACCATTTGGATCATTGACTGACACCTCAGTTTGGTTGCCTGCAGTAGGATTTGTGTAACCTTGCCTGCAATCTATTTCCACAGAGGTTGAACGATCTGTTTCCCGTAATGCCACTTATACTGCTACAAATATTGGTATGTATCTTGATCAAGTAGGATTCAATATGTGGTTATAGGCTTAATCAAACACCAGGCTGTCCACAGAGCCTTGACAATTCTCGTCCCTGGTTTGTTTTCTATTTTTCAGACACACATGCCCCAGCTAATACCCTCCAAGCACATCCTGCACCCAAGAGCAGTACATACAGACCCATTACCAAGAGCATCTCTGACAACGGCACATGTGGCTTCAGAGCTCCCACCTCCTCTCCCCTGCCATCCTCATCATCAGCTCAGCCCAGATCACATGACCGGGACAATCGCCAAGGAAGCAGCAGCACACCCAACATGTGAGCTCCACGATATTTACTGCTGAAAAACATGAGGTGGATTTGTCTGAAATAATATAACGGCATTTTCGGGATCACTGGATTTACTGCACTGCAGACAGATTATTATATAATTGTCATTTAACCAAGTTTGTACTAAGGATATTCACCTTCAGACTGCTCAGGGGGACAAGGTGTAGAGGCTTTCTCACCAGCCAAGGACCTATGCCCAGGACATCCTACAAAATTGCAGCTATAATTTAATATTATGTAATGATTTTATTGCTTATCTCATGTGTTTAGGAATGAATGGGATCCTCCAGATAGAAAAGTGGACACTCGCAAGTACAGAGCAGAACCCAGGAGTATTTTTGACTATGAGCCGGGGAAATCTTCCATTCTAGAGCAGGAGAGAGTGGTAAGTCCATTCTGCATTATTTTATTAGAGGTGCTTTTGCAAGAGCTGATATTTTAGTGATTTCCTAGCGTGACCACTTAGTTAAATCTTACATTTCTCCACAGATCCCTAGCACTGCAGCTCCACTGTGTGATATGTAGATCCCATTTTAACCTGTTGTGTTCATGCATCCTGAGTATTTTGAATATACCAGGGAAGGATTAAACCACTTAGAATTAAATGCACACAAGCCACTTAAACCACTTTGAGAGGTGATCTTTATTAAAGCATTGAAGCCCCACTCTGCACATCCACTTTTCTGCACATGGGGTAGAGAACTGACCTTCTCGTAGCTTTTTTATGAGATGATTTACATTTTACGTGCCAAATTACAATCAGACACGAATCTGTTTAGCTGAAGACACATTAGACTAACAAGCATAATGTTATGGATAAATATAATCAGAATTTAATCTGAAAGCATGTGTTAAATGCTTATTAGATAAAATCAGAATGTGTCACCAGGGGGGATCACTTAAAAATAAAAGTTAATGGCTAAGCTATCATTTGTTTCTGTATAAACAGCAGTCACACCTGCATATGCCCACATTATTTTTGAAAACCAAACTTATTTACATTTATGATTTAGCACAATGTTTTATTTTATCATAGGCTGAAATTTTGTTTCACAGAGTTCAGTTTAGGGTCATGCAAATTTGCATATCCTATCTGATCAATAGGGCCACTGCTTGGACCGCTCAAATCCTGCCATATAGCAGCCCTGAATATTCAAAATAAGGGACTAAGCAATTTTAAGATTTGTTTCTCACTGACTTTAAATAAACATAATCAGTTGTGGGGCTTTTAGTATTTTATTGTTGTGGTGTTACTGTTTATAATGAACAAGTTTTTTAAGTCAACCACACATAAGTAATTGTACGGCCTAATAAAGTGACTTGTCTATACAATTTATATCAATGTGCAGGACTATACTTTCTGCTCTACATACTTACATTATATAATTATGTTCTTCAGATGGGTTGGTGAGCTGTTTAAGGTGTTTCTCTGTCTCTCCTTATGCTCCAGCCCCCCCTGGGACCCTAGTTAGAATAAGGAGCTAGAATAATAGAAGGATGGATAATTTCAGTCATGTGAAAAAATTAGGACAACCTATGAAAGCCTGTGTGTTTGTGTGTTGTTTTTTTTTGTTTGTTTTGTTTTTTTTACAATTTTAACAATCCTGGGAGATTCACGTAATATAACTGAAATGTGATTTCTGGTGAGGAATGAATTAGAACACCCCCACCTTTTTTCCAATTAAAATGGCTGAAATCGCACACAGGTGTAGCCCATCAGGTGCACATGATTAGAACATCATTACTCAACATATTGAAGGATGTTTGCCCTAATGTGGTGGTGGTCTAGTGGTAGCGTACTTGCCTATGGATCTATGGCCCAGGCAGTCCCAGGTTCAAATCCCACCTCAAGCTACATTTACATTTACAGCATTTAGCAGATGCTCTTATCCAGAGTGACTTCCATGTCCTGATTACAGGGACAGTCCCCCTGGAGCAATTCAGGGTTAAGGGTCTTGCTCAGGGACCCAGTGGTGGTAGTGCTAGAGGTGGGATTCAAACCTGAGACCTCTTGAGCCATAGGTCCATAGGCAAGTATCCTACCACTAGACTGTAATTAGGAAATGGAAGTCGCTCTGGGTAAGAGTCTGCTAATAAAGAACTGAATATTTAATGGGTTGTCCTAATTTTTTCACATGGTGTATATCCACTTTTGTTTGCCAATATTCCAAACCAGCTCATGCCTGTTTCACCAGGTGTACACACTGCAAAGGCCTAATGTGTCTACAGCTTTAAACATACGTTTGCATCATATGATAAACTAAATCTCAATACTTTTTTTTTACTTGATATGTTAAATGATACTCCAAAAAACAATGTTTCACTTGGGTAATGGTAGAATTATAATGTAAGATGTTAATTGTGATGTTGAAGTTGGTTATTCTCACAAGTAGGAGTACACACTGTTATCAGTAATTATAGTGGCCTGCTGGTAGGAGAATATAACAGTGTGCCACTGCACTCTACTGGATTAGAAAAGACATTGCCGTTCACTTGCCCAAGATCCTATTTTTGTTGTTTTATTTAGGAACTTGTAGAAGTAATGTGGTAGACGCAGAATCTTCACAAATTCTTTCCGATCAAAGCCATTTCTCATTTAGACACCTGCAATGCTGTGACCATAACTACTCCCTTTCATTCCTGCCTTCCATCACATACCTCTCTCCTGATCCCTGCAAACCAGAAGAGTAACTTAGATCCAGATGAGCTAGATTTAGAGAATGAGCCCTGGTATAAGTTCTTTGCTGAGCTGGAGTTTGGACGGCCGGTAAGTGAGGCGCAGTTTGAGTGTTTCGTGCTGCTAGCATGTTACTTGTGGTTGGTGTGGTGTTTGTTAGTTTAGAAGGCCACAATAGCTGCTTTGGTAGGAATGAGCAGAATTACCTTGAGCAGGTTGGTAAAATATGTAAAGAGAAGATCTTGTTTCAGAAATCAATCTGCTCCCTCCTTCCAGCATTTGGCTTTGTGCGTTGTGTAATTGGGTGTCTTGTGTTCTTCACATACTTAACTCTGCAGCTTAAGAGGCAGGTTTGATTTGAATTGCACTTGCATGATAACCAACTTTGGCATAAGGTATTGTAATTAGGGATGCTCTTATACTGAATTGGTGGGCTGATAACAATACCTGACAATTACCATGTTGTTGTATCATAGCTGTCGGAACAATTTCCAAAAAAGTAAGTTCACTGTGAAATCCAAAAACATGTTAATACGTGAATGAATAAAACTAGATTTATTAGGCAATCAGACACCCATTCAAAACAGCAAAAGACTGGAGATACAAAGATTGGTTCTGACAGCAATGAAATAATTCTATAGCTGCTAAAATTCTTACAAGGATTTAGTGTATTGCAAATTAAAACTCATGGCACATTCATTTGGACGTAGTCTGTTGTACTAGCGGCAGTTTGAAAAGTAACTGGCTTCAAACTACTTTATGGAAACTAGCTTTCACTCTCATAAATTGGTTGCGTTGTATGATATTGAGGGATAAAATGTCATACTAATTTGATTAAATTATAAGCTTCAACTCTTCAGTGGATAGTGCGGCACTGACGGATGTTATCATAAATGATATATTCCTCTTGCTTATTATATTATTTGTAATCATTATACTACACTGGAAAGAAAATCATTAGTTAATGTTACGTCTCTATAGTCACCATAAACTGTGAAGTATTCTTAAAACTACTGGGTTTTAATCTTGATTCTCCCCCGATACCTTAACTAGGGGCACGACTTGGTTATTAAAAAAGCTAGATAGGCCTATTATGATGAATTTGAGAGTGAAGTATCTATAAAACCCCAGTTCGAGTGATATCTCATTAGCATTAAAATAGAGATCTATTATACAGAGAGCAGCTGTGCAGAGAGTTTGAGCAGACTGACAGATGTAAGCAGACTGACTGATTTAGACGAGAACAAACTGGCCTGAAGCATTCAAGGAGGCACAGCTGAGCTTTTAAAAAAAATGAATGGACATTTAATTACAAATTCAAAAACAATGCAGAAGTGCTATTTTGAAAGTCACAACAATCATGTCTCTGTTGTCAGTAGTAGACAATGAAGTGTGCAGCCTTAATTGTAAGTCTATAAAAGTTGCCAGGACCAACGGTAGGCAATGTGCAGCATGGTACTAGATGTATGCTGGTATAAAGTGGCATGTCCTCTGATTCTGCTTCTGCAGTCAACTTCATCCTTTTTCTCCCATCATCTCTGACTCTGCCATCTCCTCTCCCCTCCTGCTATCTCTTCCTTCACTGGGTCAAGCCACCTAAAAAGCACCTGGATTACAATCCAGAGAGCGCTCTCCGAATCCACCATGAGGTAATCAGTGAGTGTGGGGGGGTGAATGGGTGTGTAAGTGACTGAAAAGAATGAGGTCATTGTTTGAACAAGCATAGCCAAGTGGATGAAGGCAAGACAGTGAGAAAAAGTGACGCTGTAGTAAGATGTTTCCAAAAGATTTCTTTCCCATCTCTTCTTCACCACTCCCCACATCTTTCACAATTAACTAATTGTTTATATATATAAAAATGGCTATTGTATTCAGTATGTTAACCCCACTACTTCTTCTGTTTGGTGCTTCTGAGCTGCCGGTCCTTCCAGTCAATGTAGTTGTGGCAAGCCAGGGAATCTAAAATATCAAATGACATATTCAGTTTCACTTTGTTTTTTGTTTTTTTTTTTCTGTGTGAGTAAAATTAGCCTGCTGACATCCTTGACAGATAGCTATAGTGAGTGGACATTGGTCCAGTCCGCAACATTTATTAGGAAGGTTGTTTCAGAGTCTATTTAATAAACATTGCTCTACAGCACAATGCTGGTCAGAAATGATGTTCTCAGTTTAGACCTTTCTCCATACTGAATGTTAAAAAACAACGTTGAGCTTATTGTTACAAGTCATTGGCTAGCGGGGCATGCAGCTCTATTGTTGGAAGAGATGGTGGGCGGTCACAATTGAGTTATGTTTGGACAACCCCTATAAAACCATACAGAGTGCTGCTCAAAATTGTCACTGGACTTTTGCAGCCCAATTAAGAGCTTGCTTGCGAGGTAGCTGTCACTTAGACCTGTATTTATGTTTACTAACCACAAATGTGTCACAGCGAGCCGACATTTCTGGCAGCACATAGAGGCTACTTTTAAAAGCTGTTAAAAAAAATGAGGTGGGCGTCTCCTATGGCCCAGAGGACTATTCCAGATGAGCCTCTGGAGGGCTTCAGTAGAAGGAAAAATGATTATCTACTTTAGCCAAGCGTACAAGGAGTTCCCTGCCTTGTTTGACATTGAAATGCTCGTAAGTGACCCTTTGCATCCAGCTGCTCTGGGAGAGGCTAAGCTTTTTTTTTTTTTTTTTTCCTAAAGGAGAGCTTCCTATGTCAATTCTGCTAGACAAAGAATTTTAGACATCTTTTTTTGGATTCACTTCTTCTTGGCCTGGGAATGAGTACACTTCCCAATTAAAGGAATCACCCTCATTTTTATTTTATATTTTCAGACCTCATTTTATCAGCCGTCTGCAGACAAAAGCCTCGAACGGCCCTTGAGGTAAGCCACTTTACTCTGTATAAGAGATTTTTGTATAAGAGAAACTATTAGCTTTATAATCTCAGCCAAGATAATTAGATTTTTCTTAATTAGTGAGAAATAGTTTTTCGTGCCTGCGTTACTGTCAGTCCAGATATAAGCACAGCCTCATCCTTGTCTGCCCACCTTGTAGCATAATGCCTTCACCAGGGTGAGGAATGTAAGACCCTGTAAGCCATGTTGGCCAGCCCAGCTTGTTCTAAGCTCTAAAAAAATAGCTGTAAGATGTGATTGCTATGTGGTTACTATTTGATATTCTTGGGGATGTTTGGGGATGTTGTGCATATGCAAAAAGGCATGTTTTATTATTATTTTTTTTTAACCTGAGCTCCTCTTATGAGTTACAGTAATTTTAAGAATATCTTTTCTGATTGTCTGCACTGAAAACCTCTTTATAACATGAGTTCAGTATGACTGAACTGCTATACTGCAGAGGCACACTGAGGTTGGATTGTATCCTCCTTGTTAGGAAAGTAACCAAAAAGCATCCCCTTTGTTAACATGCCTTTCTCATATCCAGATACAGAAAGCATGCACATTATAATCTGCCTGACTGACTGGAAAACCTCCCCTGAAAAAAAAAAAAAACACCAAAAAACAGAAAAAAAAACAAATGGCCTACTTTGCTAAAATGTTATTTGGCTACAGATTAAAACAAGAAGAGTTCCTTCCATTTCAGTAGTTTTTACAAAGAAACTTTGTACATTTGCCTAACCAAGTGATAGAAAATGTATTAGTTAAATGCTCTATTTTTTGAAAAGTTGAAAAGATTGCTCTTCTCAAACTTAGCAGAGGTGTGCTCTGTTGTTGACTTTAAGTATATGGTTCATAGAATATATTTAATTATGTATTAAATTCAGTTGTGCTTCTTACTGTCAATACTCTTAGTTCTGCTAGTGATAACAGGAAGAGACGGAAGTCAGAACCTGCAGCTACCCAGTCCAGACCCCAGAGCAGCCTCAGTTCTGGTCAGAGTATTGTAAGACCAACAGAGACTCCTGTCACTCGTCTGTCAGAGCCACCCAAGAGCACCCATAAGAAACCGCTACCACTCTCCAGCACCACATCCACGTCCTCCTCCCCGGTCAAGTCGAAAGGTAGGCATCACAGATATCAAGACTATTTACCTTACCTTGTTTTGTCAGAGCTCAGCAGAGGAGCAGAATCTCATATATTATTTTTGCAGCTAAATTAATTATTGTTTACAGTTTTGGCTTGCATAGTGTGAAAGCTCCATTTGATGTACTCTGGAGAGGGTTTGTTGCTGAGGATGTCTTACCTCTTTGCAGGTTTTCTCCTGGGATGTGATAAAGAGCATTCTCAGTTTTCTTGCCTCAGGGCAAACTAGATGTATTAATGTATTTTCATGTCTCTCTCTTGTCATGCTGCTCACGGTGGATATCTAAGGTGGGGATATTAGCACAATGCACTCAACATATTTGAATGGTCAAAGCCTGCACCCTAATACCTCACTTAATTCAGTAGACAGGTATGAAAATGGTGACCAAAATGGGAATGCAGTCATCATGCCTTCTTCAGAGGGCCTAAAGAATGGCTGGCATACAGGGCCAGACAGTATGGAGTTGTGTGTCAGCACAGAGGAGCCCTCTCCTAAGCTCAAATCATGGAGCTGTGATGACCTCTTGTCTGAGGGCCAAGAAAAAGGAATTGGAGAAAAAAATCGCTCAGATAGCATTGACTCTCTGATGCAAATTGGAGAACCAGGAGGATCTCCACACAGAAAAGGTCATGGTTCAGAGGATCCTAGAGAAAGCAGAAGATATCGCTCTGCCCATGATGCACCAGGCTTCCTCAAACTGTACAAGAAGATGCACCACATTAACCGACAAGAGCTGATAAATTCAGAGATTATCTGCTCTGTCAAAGCTAGGATTCATAAGTATGAGAGTGAACAACACAAGGACCATTGTGTGGGCACCAGTGGTTGCAACAATGAAGTTCCACAAGACATGGTGCACAACAGGATCTCAGAATTTGAGAGCTTGATCCAGAAATCGAAATCCATGCCAAACCTGGGAAGCGAGTGTCTGTCCAGGGGACCCTCTCGTAGGAGTAGCAGCCCAAACCGCAGCTTCTCTATTGAATCATTGTTAGATGAAGAACCGAAAGCCAGGAATCCTCCCGAGGGCCGACCTCAGTACACCAAGATCCATGCTCAAGTGCCAATCCATATTCAAGTGACCAACGACCACCTCCGTCACTCTGCTGTTCAGCACGATTTCTCAGACAGCGACCATGATGCTGTTGTCTCTGACCTCAGTGACTTCATCCAAATTGAGGGCTCATCTTTTTGCAGTGAGAGTGACTTTGATCACTGTTCCTTCGCCTCTTCTGAGAGCTTCTGTGGATCAGGGCACCATCACCACTACCACAGACAACTGGTGGGCTCCTGCAAAGGCAGGTGCCCAGCCTCCTACACACGCTTCACCACCATGATCAAACATGAGAGAGCCAAACAAGAGCGGAGACAACAACTACGCGTGGAGGATTCTGAGAATGGCCTCAGCAAGCTTGCCTTCCTGGTCAGCCCAGTGCCATTTCGTAGAAAGAAGAATTCTACTCTGAGGCGTGACTGTGACCCAAAATCCAAGAGCTGCATGTATGAGGCTCTGGACTCAGCTTTAAAGGACATCTACGAACACATTAATGATGAAAAACGCAGAGGCAGCCTCCCTGACAACAGCATCCTCCACAGACTGTTGGCAGAGTTGCTTCCTGATATCCCAGAGAGGAAAGCCTCTCTGCAAGCTCTGGAACAGGCCAGCCCTTTGCCCCACCTTCGTTCCTACCACCCCCAGCCTGATGGTATGTGCAGTCAGGAGTGTTACCAGCCAGAGTACTGCCACATTGCCTACCACCACATGGACAACAATAACCAGAGGAACCATGTCTCTCATCACTGCTGTAAAGGTGGATTCTTCTCATCCATCTCTTGTGCCCCCATCTTCCCTGCTGTTCCCTTTTTGTGTTTGAGCTTTCGTCTTCTCCAACCGCCCTCCATGCCCACTACTGCTATGTTCCACCTGTGTTTGTGAATGTGCTTGAGTAGAGTGAAGGTCTCAGGTTTTCATTGAAATGAACACCACTGAAGCATGTCACATTGCCATATCATTGTTATGATTTTATTCTGTTATTTATAATGCCTGCTATCACAAATGTATTTTTTGGTGGTATTTGTATTATTTTTCATTGTTTTTTATACAGCAATGCTTACCATACCTTTTTATTGCTAACACTATGTGTGTGGGCCTTACATGAAAGAGATGGAACTTTGTGACTTTAAAAATCTTGTCTACAGAAATAGCTGTGAACAGATGACTTGAGCAGCTGAAGCAATCTAAAAACAGGTTTGACGTTTTGGCCCTTGAGAAGATTACATTCTTCTCTTACGAATTGTGACTCTATGTTCTCCTACCATTGGATAGGAGACCTGTGTTTGGTCACGATGCCTCATGACATGTGGGTGTGTACATTTTATTTACACTGGCATGGCATACAGTTTTCCATTTCAAAGATCTTTAAATAAACCTTATGGCCATTTGCTGATGATTGAAGCCCCATTTGCTTTTGGACTGAGCCAAAGGCCTTTTAATTGCGCCTCTCCTGAGCAAAGAGCCTTATAGGCATTTGGAGGCACTAGGAAATACTCACCATGGGGGTCTAGTATAAATACATTTGTTCTGTGCAAGGGATCTGTTTCCAGTGCTAGTGTATAAATCTTCCCCCTCTTATAACCAGTAAGAATCTTTTAAGAGGGATTATAGAAATGTTGACCTGTAGGAAGACGTTTCTTCTCCATCAGTTTTTTTTTTTTTGGTTTTTGTTATCATTACCTTATTTTTCTCTTCCTGAATAGACACACCATTACCTCACCATTTCACACCTGCTGTTTATGATAGCATTATCTCTTCTGTCTGAATGAATCAAGCTTTCCTAAATCTTTGCCTTATTCTTTCTTTTAGATCAAGACACATCCAGAGGTTATTCGTGTCCTGATGCAGGGAGAACACAGAACAGGAGGCCTACACCTGAAGTCCGAGAGGTTAGGGGTTAGGTTGTTCAATGCTCTTCAGTATCACATCTGTAAAATTGCAGAGGAGATCTATGTAAAGAAAGAACCTGGAACTTGGTTTCTAAAGAACCTGGTTTCTAAAGTTCTGTTATGACTGTGGATACATTGATTGTGCTGTTTCACTTTTATCTTACAGAAACTACCAGCCAGAGCCATATATGACTTCAAGGCACTGACAGCAAAGTATGAAAGATTAGTAATAAAACATTTGTTTTTTATTCATTTACATTTATCTTTAAGCTGTTAATAGATTTTGGTCACTAAATGATAAAACAGGGTCACAGTGCTTAGAATGTTGTATGTTTATGAGCAGTTATCCATTACTACATATCAGTTGCAAAAGTATGTGAACCCTTGCTTTCCGCTTTTGATGACCTTCTTGAGCAGCAAAAATTGCAACTGTTGGTCAATCCTCCACATTACATCAGCTCTGGGATGTTGATGGTTTTCTCCAAGGAACTGAGCTTAACTTTTTATGTACACAATCTGCCTGGATTTGTGGAGTTGTATGGGCATCAAAATGTTCTGGTCCTAAAATGTGTCCTTTGTTTGTGTAGTGATACGCTTGTGAACAGACTGAGAAGACTCAATATTTAAATCAGTCATGGTGCCCAGTCACACCTGACTGTGACACTGTGAATTGAAAACATCTGAATTTAAGCCTAGAGGTTCACACACTTTTTCACTCATAGATAATGTAATATTAGTTCATTTTCTTGTGTAGTATTTTTAATGTATATTATTGTTTTATTTATGTTATTGGCTTCTCTGTATCTACTTTTAGAACTTAATGAATGAAAATTGGATCTATACAGAAATTAGAATAATTCTAAAGAGATTACAAACTTTCAAGCACTGTTATAAATGTCATGCTATAGTTCCGCTTAGCAATAAACATTTTTCCTTAAATTAATTCTGCAGAGAACTGTCGTTCAAGAAAGGCGAGACTGTGTACATCACACGACAAATAGATAATAACTGGTATGAAGGAGAGCAGCATGGGAAAGTGGGCATCTTCCCGATTTCCTATGTGGAGGTTTGTAGTGTATGTTTCATGTATACTTATCTTGTCACAATGATATCATGATAGCCTGACTGCAAATCTGTTTCATCTGATAGTGAGTATTGAAGCTGAGTGCTGTTATTGTCCAAAACTGGGCGTGTTTTGGTGTATTTGGCGGAGGGCAAATACAGCATGAAGTGTATGCAAAGATTTGGGCGTCCTGGCCCAGTGAAAAGAAGTAACTACATTCCAGCATTCCCTATCCTCTATGGAGAAAACACTTCATTTCAGTGCAAAATTACTGCTGATTTGCTGAATATTTTTGCTTTATTTTTTCCAGTATGATAATCCCTGAAAACAAATAGAAATTGTGCAATAAAACCAACAGTAAAGTTTCACTTAGAACTTGCCATTTAAGCCAAGCTTTTGATTTGTTGATCCACTTTATACTTGTACTTCAGTAGTTGCATATAGTCATTTTCTGCCGCTTGTCCCAAGCGGGGTTGCAGGGGGGTGCTGGAGTCCATCCCAGCTCACACAGAGTGAAGGACGGGGGACACACCCCGGACAGGTCGCCAGCCCATCGCAGTAGTTGCATATAATGAATAAAAACAATTAAACTGTTAACAGCAGATAATTAACTGTCATTCAACTGTCATCTAAATTTTTACTATTATTTGTTATTCTACTGCGTTCTTCATGCAGGTTAATTCATTCTTCTTGCTTTTCATTCTCTGTTGTTGTGGTCCTGTTATCAGAAAATCCCTTTGGCAGAAAGAAATCAGCCTGTGAGGCCTCCTCCTCCAGCTCAGAGCAGAGAGATAGGGGAAGCTGTGGCACGCTATAACTTCAGCGCTGACACTAACATTGAGCTTTCATTAAGAAAGGCAAGGCTTCTTTCCTTTTGGGAATAAAAACACACTGTGTAGCACAGCTGCATTGTAACCATTGTATGATTGTCTGATAATATAATTAGATAAAAAAGATAATATAAACACTGTGTATTTCCAAAGTTTTTTTTTTTTTTTAATTTGTGATTTAAATTTGTCAAAGCTCCGTGCCTATGTAATTAAATGTGTAATTAACATATGTATTAAAAATACTTTGTTTGGTGTAGCTTTCCAAAAGGAGCCTGACAAAATCATGTAGGAATCAGTGAGAGGTCAGTTTTACACCTCTAAACTGATGTTTTCCAGGATGAGCGTGTTATACTGCTGCGACAGGTGGACCAGAACTGGTTTGAGGGCAGGATCCCTGAGACAAATAAACAGGGCATCTTTCCAGTGTCTTACGTGGATGTCATCAAGAAATCCCCTGTAAAAAGTCCTGGCCAACCTCCAGGTGGCTCTCTAGCCCGAAGCTTCTCCAGCGACCGAGTGCACAGCCGGGTAAGCCTTTCCCAGCAATCTCATTCCCCAACATGTCACTCACGAGCTTTTCACACCAGGGGTTCCTGTACAGACAGAGAGAAAGATTAAAGTAAATTGCCAAAGTAACAGTGGACCATCTGGCAACAGATAACACAGGTGTTAACCCTTTGAAGTCACTTATGAAAAAAAACACTCAAAACCCACTTTATATAATTTCAAACCAACAACTATAACTTGTCATCGTATGAATTATTTGTATTTGTATTTCTTTTAACAAGCTTAATAATGCTGTTGAAAGTAGTTTTTTTTAAAGCACAAGAGGAGCTATTTTATTATCCATAATGTGAAGATATTGCTGTGCTTGCTCTTGCAGAAAGAAAAAATATATATTTTTGAAAGTATATATATATACATACACAAGTATATATATATATATATATATATATATATATATACACTTTCATCTCACACTTTGCACCTTGTTTGGCTGTAAGCCAGACACCTCAACAGAGCACCCCTGTCATCTCTAGATTAGCTTGGCCTTAACTCTTTGTTAGTTCAGATTAAGTGCCCAAGAATTGTAATTCTATCCAAAGCACTGAGCACTAGAAGCTTGATCCTCTGCTCGCATGACTTGAGTTCAAGCAGATCTAGCTTAGATCAGATTAATTACCCTGCCATGACATTCACTGTCTAAGACTGGAAACGTCATACGAGGCTTGCTGCTGGGTGCACGTGCTGGTTAGATTTCACTGCACTATTTTTGGTGCTTTCTACCAAAGCTGATGTCAGGGACACAATGGAGCAAATAATAAACAGCAACCAAGCAACATTATTAACAGCCTTGTAGCTATTTTTTATTTATTTTTTGGTAAATGGCTACCCAGCATTTGTGGGGAAAAGTTCATCATTTAAAATGTATTTTAAACATGAGTTTGCTCTGTGTATTGTATAACCATTTCATTCTCTAACCAGGTATATGAAATGAAGGTAAAAAAGAATTGTGGTCCTTATTATCCATCATTATTCAGCCACAGTAATGCGTTTTGGTTTGATGCCTCAGATAAATTCATTGAGGACAACCAAACACAGTGCACCATCTTGTGGCTGTTTGTGGCTCAGTTCCACAATGTTGTGCACAGTTGGTGTGAGTTTCAGTCTATAGACTTCATATTTAGTCAAATGTTTAGGCCATTCTACTCCCCTCTGCATATTCACCTATCATAGTCACATAAAGTGGGCCTACACTGAAGATTTTTAGTCTGTTTTAGACCCCAGTTTGCCCTTTCTGACCATTTTTTACACACTGATTTTTCTGGTTAGGAGCTCCGTCAAAAGCAATAGATGGCTTCAGTTATTGGGCTGTGTGAGAGGGGACACAAATCAAGGTTCAGCCTTCTGATCTATCTGTGGAGTGATCTTGGGCCTCAGGAAACTTTCAAACCTGTTTTATTTTGTGACTGAAATTGTTCAGAAGCCCTATATATGTTCAGCAATGGAACTCAATAATACAGCAGCCAATGAGAGATCTGTGTCAAAGGCAATACAATGTGTATACACAGTGGGATGTAGAGACAGAAGAGTTGCTGAATAACAGCTTTTATAAAGTTTGTAACACATGGACTCTCTTGTCACTCGCTTGTATTTTTCCATCTGCAATAATGTTCCTCCTGAGCACACACAGGTTCGGTCCAAACAACATGTATTTAGATGACCTTTTTTTGCTGCATGGTCCTGTACTTATTTTCACAAGTCTGTTCCTTCCTTTCCTCTCTCCTCTTTTCTCTCTCTCCTTCTCCGTCCTTCGCTTTCTCTCCTAAGCCTTCATCTACACGTCCCACTCCCAGCTCCCCCTTTACCACTCCCCACCAGCAAAACTCCCTCTGCCCCAGCACACAGAGAGCAGCTCACATGCAGGCGGTGACAGATGAGTGGCTGTCACTCACTCTGGGCTTGTCTCCCTCTGCCACACCTGCCCCCACGCCCCCACCCTTACCTTCCAGCTTTCAGCATATTGATGAGAGGCAGCATCTATCTGTCTCAGGCCATTCATCAACTCTCACACCCAGCACCACCACCCCAGGGCTGAAAGAGGGTCACTTCATTCCCATCAGCTCTCCTAAGTCCTACATATCCCCGGACCCTAGCCCATCCCCACAGCCTTATCTCACTTCTGCTTCCTTCACCCCTTCTCCCATCTCCTCCACCTTCAGTTCTAGCCCCAGGCCTGGAAGTGTCATAGAGGTTCCTTTAGTTAGACAACATGTGAGCTCATATGAAAAAGAGGCACCTTTCTCAGATATGAAAGAGAGCCAAGCCTCAGACAAATCAGACTCACCCATATCCTGTAGCCCAGTTGACCTGGTTGTTTATGAGCCCCATGAACACCCCTTGTCCACTGAGTACACTCTGTCCTCCAGAGATACAGAGGACGATGTCTGTGAAGAGCTTGTCTCCATCATCCAAGCAAGCCAATCAAAGAGCTCCGGTATGGAAAAGGTGGATTTTTATAGGCCAGTGCTGACTACTGTGAATGAGGAGCTACCCAAACTATTCATAGAAGAGGAGGCGAGTGAAGCAAGCAGGGCTTGCTTAGAACACCAGCTACCAAACACATTTACCCCAGTCTTTCCAGCGCATAATGAGATGTCAGAACTTGAGGTAGTGCTTGGTTTGGTTTGGTTGTGTGATTTGGCATATGTAACTACAATAACAATAGGAGGAAAAGGTCTTGATTAACCCCATTGAAGTTGATCTGTGTGCTGATTATATAATTGTTTTTGCAGTTTAATTTCTATAGGGAGTGAAAAGTTTTGGCCTGTGCCTCAGTTCAACAATTCAATTATTTTTACACCATACACTTTGTTTTTCTCTGGTATCTATCACATCTAGGCTAGTAGCTGTTTTACAGTGTTAAACTGGAACATTTTAGTTGCTAAGTTTAAAATTGATTCACATAAAAAAGACAAATGTGGGATGCACATATTCAAACTGAGGGATGTTTACAGTGTATATATTATAATCAAAAGTAAACAGTATTACAATAAAGCAGATTTAAAAATCCTGATCCTTAACCTTATAATTCAGCTACACCAAACAGGCAAACATTTACCAGACTGATTCTCCTAAAGGGAAATCTAGGACTAGTATGACAGAACTAAAACTATTTTAACCCAACATGCATAAGTCTCACTCTAATACACTGCTTGTCCAAAAAAAATCGCCACCTGGATTTAATAAAGCAAATAGGTAAGAGCCTCCCATTGGATAATTACTGCACGGATGATTATGTTTCAGCTGCAACAAGTTATTTAACCCTAACAGATGCAGTGAGTAGCTTCTCATTACTTAAACAACCATGTCAGAAGACACATCCTATGATCGTGGAAAAGATGTTCATCTGTTTCAGGAGGATCAAATTGGCATCAAGCAAAGAAAACGTCTAAGGAGAAGCTGAAACTACTAAAATTGGGTTAAGAACTGTCTGACGTATTATTAAAAACTTGAAGGATGGTGGGGAACCATCATCTTTGTGGAAGAAACGTGGTCAGAAAAAAATCTTGAATGGTCGTGATCAGCGATCACTTAAACTTTTGGTGAACTCAAATCGTAAAAAAAAACAACAGCAGAACTTGTGGCTGTGTTCAATAGTGAAAGTAAGAGCATTTCCACACACAATGCGAAGGAACTCAAGGTATTGGGACTAAACAGCTGTGTAGCCTTAAGAAAACCACTGATCACTGAGGCTAATCGCAAAAAAAAAAAGGCATCAACTGCTAGAGAGCATAAAGATTGGACTCTGGACAAGGTCATGTGGTCTGATGAGTCCAGGTTCACCCTGTTCCAGAGTTCCAGCGCATCAGAGTAAGAAGAGAGGCCCATGAAGTGATGCACCCATCATGCATAGTGCCTACCGTACAAGCCTGTGGGGGAAGTGCTGTGATCTGGGGTCGCTGCAGTTGGTCAGGTCCAGGTTGAGCATCATTATGTGTCCAAAGAATGAGGTCAGCTGACTACCTGAATATACTGAATGAGCAGGTTATTCTATCAGTGAATTTCTTCCTCCCTGATGGCAGGGGCAGATGGCAATGCCAGGATTCATCGGCTTAAATTGTGAATGAGTGGTTCAGGGTACATGAGACATCATCTTCACACATGGATTGGCCACCTGGAGGTCTGGAGTCCAGACCTTAACCCCATTAAGAATCTTTGGGATGTGCTGGAGAAGACTTGGCGCAGCGTTCCGACTCTCCCATCATCTCTACAATATCTTGGTGAAAAATAAATGTAACTCTGGATGGAAACAAATGTTGTGACACTGCAGAAGCTTATCGAAACGACGCCATAGCGAATGCATACCGTAACCAAAGATAAAGGCGGTCCAACAAAATATTAGTGTGTTACTATTTTTCTTTGGATGGGCAGTCTATTTTGAAATCCTTTTCTAAATATTGCAGTGCAGTGCAAACAATTTTACATTTAAAAGTAATTATTATGGATAAAAGCATCTAGTTCTCATTTGTTTATTAAATTTGAAGTTTTTAAACAGCATTTGAATGAGCCTCCTCTTTTGCTACTTTTGGCTGCCTGTATTCATTAATTGCAAAGAACCATAACAATACATTAAAATTAGTTAAATTCTCAGTTTGAACACACTACTTGCATTACATTGTGTTAACATATACGTTGAAATCTGTCTGGCTCCACATTGTCCTGCCTGCAGGCAGACTTCAAGTGAAGTTATTGGAATGCCTTGCATGTGGACCTAAACGTCATTGTTTGAACTATATCAAGCTTTTGTTTCTTGCTATAGTAAGGGTTCCACCTTTCTCCCTAGCAGGCTGAAGTTGCCCAGAGTGTCTGTCCCCCTCTCTCCCAGATGCCTGTGACCTCCACATCACCCTCCATCTCTCCTAAATTCTCACCCCCCTCACCTCGCTCCACTCCCCCACTGCCCATGGTGTCCCAGTCCCCTCCTCCTTTCTCCAAACAGCAACGTTCCCCCAAAGCCAAGGTAAAGAAAAGACGCCTGAGAATAATCAAGTGGTGTCTGCCATTCTCAAATCTCTAATCCTCTGACACTGAGTAAACAATTCAGACACTAACAAACCCTTTAAAAACTTTTTTAACGGGATCTGTTTGGGTATCCTGACCCATAGGGTTGATACTGACCCAAAGATACAATTGACATTTGTTAGGACATATTTATCTCAGCAGTAGGCAAGCCTTCCTCTGTTCCTTCATTAGTTTTATAAACATGTTCCTTTTAGTCTTGTTCACTGGCTTGGAAACAGATAGGAAGTAGTCTATAAATGGGAGAGAACAGACAGCGGGGCACTTTTGTAAACAGATCAGAAGTATTTGCTTATTCTCTGCAGGTAAATCTGTAAGGGATCTTCTGTATTTTTTATTGTTTAATCCCCTACATATTGTTTTTGACCCTACAATATCTGTGAGCGTTTTTATGTCTATTCTTGTGTGTGTGTGTGTGTGCGCGTGTGTGTTTCTGAGTGTGAGTTGAATTATGATTTCCTGGTTCTGATCTTGCAGTCTGTGTTAAGGCGTGATGTTGTGGTTGTTGGTAAGCCGCCTCGTAGCCCTGTGATGTCTAGGAGGTCCTGTGGATCACCTGTTAGAGGTCCAAATATTTCAGCGCCTCATAGGGTATGAAAGCTTGTGCGTCGTGTGTGTCAATAGCATATGGAACTCACAAAAATTGGAGAGGTCTTTTTTTGGCTTGACTTCTGCCAAAGTAAATGCACAAATCTCTGTTTTAACAAATCTTTTTATTTGTAATATGACGTTAGCTGTAAAAACTAATGCATTAAACATGTTGTCTGTGTTCAAAAATTAAAATCAATAAGCCATCAGTACTGGGTTTTGCCTTCAAGCATGGTAGACTTGTGTTCAAGCAAGCGCAGACCTGTCCTTTTCTTCCAGAATACTTCAGGGCAAGTCCATAGTGTTGCTGTATGTCACTGTGACATACATGGAATAACTCATCTTTCTGTGTGCATTCATGCATTATGAGGTTGCAAAGAATTTCATTGGAAGCTTTTAAGATGGCAACACTGGGATCCTTAGGTCCATGTTCTTTGTGCATGTTGGCCATGTGTGTGTGTTTGTGGACTGCTTTGCATGGGAATCAATTAGGATGGCTTTTGGAATCTTGAACCATTCACTGTGTCTGTGCATTACATTTTAGACAAACAGATGAAATGTGCATAAGGGCCTTTGGCAAGGTAGTGAGATTAACTAAAGTCCTTACATTCAGAGTATTTGCGCTGTCTAGATTTGCTTCTGGGGATGATCCAGTGATCTTTCTAATGTTGTTAGGTATTATTCTACTGCTTACAAGTGCTTCAATCAAACTAGAAAAGAGATTACCTGAGAAAATAAATAAATACAATAAAATATGATTGTCTGGCTTAGAAACAGTTTTGGCCTTCTGTAGACCTTGATATCATGTTTACCTGGTTCAAAGCTGACCTGTTTTGCTCCATATGAAATACAATTTTGATAATTCAGCTAATTCAGGTACACAGTTGATCCTGGCCTGACCTGTGGTTCTGCTCTGGTATTACTCTTTGAGTGCAGTGCTTTGTTGGATACTCAAAGTATTAGCTTGATTTACAGTTGAGAGGAGTAAGTGGCATAAATGTTTATCTGGCTTTATTTTTCAGTCTCAGCGGCCAGCATATGTGCAAGATCCTCTGCAAAGTGGCGAACCGTGAGTAATTTACCTTTTTTTCTGCAGCATAGTTGTGTTTGTACCGCATTGTAACCATTGCATTGGACACTGGAAAATGAATGTTCACAGTTTTAAAAACAGCTGGAAAAAATGTGTTTTGATATTAAAATAAGTAGCCCAAATTCACATCCTATTTTTTCAGGTTCTGGAATTAACTGCACTTTGAATACTGTAATATGCGAACGTTTGGGTGTCCTTGGTCAGACAGTGTTTTCTTAATTTTACTTAAATCTGCTACCTGACAGAACATTACCTTAGTTTTCTGTAGAAAATTGACCAAACATACCATTTTACACGAGGCAGTCATACATATAATGCATTATATTATGTATAGGTGTAGAGCAGAATACTTATTTTTTGAGTCTGAGACATGGTTATTAAAACTGCTACATTTTCAAATGGTGTGATTTTTGTTTTGTTCCATCCTTGCACTGTTGGCACATATGAAGGATCATATGTATAATCACAGCATTTCAACTGTGTGATATCACAGGTTTCAGGCAGTGTACAACTACATGCCCAGGAATGAAGATGAGCTGGAACTGAAGGAAGGAGATGTTGTTGATGTGATGGAAAAATGTGACGATGGGTGGTTTGTGGGTGAGTCTGTACTCCTGTTTTCACCACTAGATGGCACGGTTTGATTATAATGTTCTACTGCAGTGGTTTCAGCCCAGGTGTGTAGAACAGGAACTTGTAGCACATGGGTGCACCAGGACCTGGGGAATCTTTTAGAAAACTTTCATAGGTACAGATTAGTTCATAAATTGTTTATATGTAAAAACAGATGTTTCACAGATTTTACAAATGTATAAATGTAATATTGTTCAAGAACTTATAAATAACAAATTTATAAACTGTATGATAAACTTAAGTAACTTCAACCGTTTTCAGCTCTCTGAACTGTGTCACTTTGATCCATTCCATGTGTCTTCAGGAACGTCCAGGCGGAGCAAGTTTTTCGGAACCTTCCCCGGAAATTATGTGAAACGGATATAAGATGAGGCAGCGCTGTATTTACTCTGCACAACTTTGACGACCCTAAACCACAGAGAATATATGGAAGATCCATCCATGACACAACACAAAGCTACAAGGCACATGGAAACTAAACTAGACTCACTGGCTTTGGAGTGGATTACTTCAGGCACATTGGATCATTGAAGAACTTGGCTCACTCAGTTCTAAAGCAGTGAGATTGTTTTTTTTTTTTTTTTTGGTTGCCTACATTTTTAACATTATTTTTCATTGAATGGAACCTGTCTGCCTTTTAGTATAAAGCTTATGAATTTCAAAATGAAGAAGTAATCAAGTGCCCTATTTATCTTTTATTTATTGAGAGGCATATATATTTTTTCTTTTTGGGGTACATTGAAGGGGTGTGGTACTGTACATTAGGAATGTTCTGTTGTTTTAGGAAAAAGGAAATGCCCCTTTACCTGATGTCTGATCTAATCTAGATCTAGACTTAACAGTATTGCAGTGTCATGCTGAGCAGGATGGTTGGAGACCACTCCCACTTGCAGTATACAGTTCCTCATACCATTGGATTCAGAATAAACGTCTCAATTTTCTATGGTTCTATTTACTGTCCCTGCAGACATTCCTATAAGTATCTGAAAGATTTTAAAGAGGAAATTGTTTATGGTATTTTTTAAGGTCAAAAGAGTTTAACATTTTATACAATGCAATAGTCCTTACCATCCTTTTTGGGCAGTAGTATATGGTGATAAATTTATTTAGACACAATATTGTCTACTGCCTAAGGCTAATAGTTTATGCCAAATGGTCTTGCACACTATAATCTCTTATTTTTGGAGTCAACAAAGGCAGTGTAAGTCAGCATCACCATGTGTTTGATACGGTCCTTGCAAAAGTATGAATTGTATTCCCATGAATTTTTAAAAACAGTCTATTTTGTTTGATTGGTCAGAAGTTTTATTTTTTTCAAGATTATATACATAATATATTCTGTTCGTTTTTATCTTCAACATGTATTTTGTGTCCAAATATTCATGGGTATTAAACCTTGCCCAAAATACTCACTATTAAAAACGTGCAGGATTTACTAAGAAAAAAAATCACAAGTAGTTTAATTCCATATCCATGAAGCACGATCATCTGCAATAATGTGATGAGTGTTACTAGTATTTGATGCATTATAATGCTTCATGGTCCTTTGCAAGCTCTTCCATAGTGTCACACTGTTCACTCTACCAAACTGTGTCAATAACTTCCGAAACATTTGCATATTACTTCAGAAATAATAATACTTCTAATAATCAATGCAAAATGCAAAACCCTCATTCATCCATGTACAAATTTGAGCATCAGTCACCACTGCCATATTAAGCTGGCAATGCTCTACTGTGAAGATGAAGAAAGCACTGAGCAATACAACTGAAAATCATTGACCTTGTTTGGTTTTGCAGTCATCCAGTTCCAGGGGTTTGTGTTTGCAATCAATTTTATGAGCTGTCTTTGCTTAATTCAACTAGGCCCCTAGTCTTCCATCCTGAAGCACCAAGGCATGCGAGAGGGGAAATTAGCTGTACGCTACAGCTGTAAGCTGTACACTTGGTGCAGAATCCTAACCAAATATCCTTTATGCAATTCAGTGTACAATGTTATCTAATGCTCAACTCAAGCTGTTTAAGAAAACCAAGCATGGAATGTCTTTAATAGATTTGTCAAAGAGTGAAACGACTGGGAGATTATATCAGAGTAATAGCAAGGCTGCATTTAGTAAGTGAAACGAAACATTCTCATCTGTTAACTGAATGGCAAAAATACAAACATAAAAATCAAATCTTACAGAGAACCAAAACAAATGGGACTTTCATGGCCTGACGCCTACATCCTAACCTTTGTTACTGGGCTATTCTCTAAACTAAGAACTGATACAAGATGTTGTTTTGCATATGATTGCTGTAGTATGATTGGCTAAAGGTAGTTTGACATCAGTGGTGGTGAAGGGATAGCACTGTTCTACGCTAATGAAGTATGTTTTTTGACAATGTAGCTACTGAGGTTATACACCAATCAGCCATAACATTAAAACCACCAACAAGTGAATAGCATTGGTTGGTCTTGTTATACTGGCACCTATTAAGAAATGGGGTATGGACATTGGCATGAGTGAATAATAAGGTGAATGGTCAGGAAAAAAAGGGTCAAGGGCCAAATTGTGACAACTGTCCAACTAGGCCAAAAGTTGTTTTAAAAAAAGGATAACCAGTGAGGATGGGTGCCCATATGGTCCAATGGCCCAGAAAACAATTTAAAAAAAATGAAAATTGTTTGGGAATGGTTGCAAATGTCCCAGAAATCAATCCAATCAGCATCTGTGGGATCTCTGAACTGATGAAATCCACTTACACTTAAAAGGGTCTACTGCTCTCAGTGCCAAAAACCACAGCACACATTCAGAGTTCTTGTGGAGTCAGAGATGTTTTGAGTTGGAGTTGTTTTGGTAGTAGAAGGAGGACCGACACAATTTTAGTCGGGTGCTGTTAATGTTATTGTCTGATCTGTGTATCTCCTCCCTAAATGACTCTTTTCAGTGTCTTTCTCACTGTTGTCACCACATGGACTTCTACAGGAAAAACACCTTGAACAGTAAAAGCAATCTATTTAACATCCTGACTAATGTTTATTTTTGTATTTTTTTTCTCTGTGGAAGTGTACATCAATAAATAGAGTCTGACCTAAATTTTTGCTATGAGACATCCTTGGTTATTGCTTATGTTAACAATTTCAACGCACACTTTACTATCCAAAATATAAATTAATAAATAAAATACAGCAGTATTGATAAAATCTAAATCATCTCAGCTAGATTTTTATATGCTCTTAAACTTTCCTGAATCAGGTAGAACACAAATGTAATAGTTTAAAGAACCAGTTTGGTGAATTTATAAATTAATGAAAAACAATAAAAGATAATCTAATGCATATTTTGGGTTGTGTGACTACAAGGTCAATGCAATACAGTAACAAGAAATGGAAGCTTATAGTCAACCAGTAGCGTTGTTGATTCTTTTTTTTTTTTTTTACTCGTTTGTAGCGTCAACAGTAAACTAAAGAACCCGTTCTCAGACAATCTCAGACAAGACACCCAACATGCCATAGCTTGCAGAAGACATTTACAGGGCCAGAAGATTGTGGCCTAGTGGTTAGGGAGTTGGTCCTGGATTGGAAGATTGTGGGTTTGATTCCCTCACCAGTAGTTGCCCTGAGATACCCTTGAGCAAGGTACCATCCCTGTCACTGCTCCATGGGCAGCTTTCAGTAGCTGAGTGTGTGTATGGGTGAAATGTAGAGGTTCGCATCCAGAGCGACTTACATGTCCTAATTGCAGGGACAGTCCCCCTGGAGCAATTCAGGGTTAAGGGTCTTACTCAGGGACCCAGTGTTGGTAGTGCGTGAGGTGGGATTCGAACCTGGGACCTCTTGAGCCATTGTTAAGTACCCTACCACTAGACCACCACCAATCATACACCAAGTGTATAATTGTGACTATTTGTCATTGTGTGAACACACTGTGAACCACAACAGAATTGGATCTCTGCATTTAACGCATGCCGGGGCAGCTATGAAAGCACCCAGGGAGCAGTGACAGGGACGGTAACTTGCTCAAGGGTACCTCAGGGCAACCTACTGGTAAGGGGTTTGAACCCACAATCTTCTGATCCTGTGGCTACCTTCCTAACCACTAGGCCACCGCTGCCCATGTTGTAAATGTGATTGTTCTACAACCATCGCTTTAGGATATATGTATTTTTAAAAGAGTTTTAATAATAGTTACTATGTTGTAGGGAGTTAATATAGTAATCACTTGTTATTTCTGAGTTTGCTTAGAGTTATCACTGGCTGGTTGTTCTCCTGTATTTCTATTAGCTTGTAATGGTGGGTGCAGAAGTTGCTCCTGGTCCCCTCTTTCAACCCTGTCTAAAAAAAGCCATACAACCTCCTACTTGCGGCTATGGCAACACAATAAACAGAGCTTCAGTGGAGAGCAGGCTGGGTTTTCTCTTGCACTGAAAGAATCAGAGGCATTCATTGTCCTGATGGGAGACCAAGCTTCGGTCTTTGTGCAGCTTTTTGCTGTGGGCTTTTTAAAATGAAGCAAATCCTCAGAGCATGCTCTTAATCACTTACTAAATGCATATGATTAATGCCCCACTGCAGCCACAGAACATAGTACAGCGTGTTCAGGGAATGGTGGAATAGCCTATGCCAAAGATGACACAACCTTTATCTGGCCTTTAACAAGAGCTTCTGCAGAACCTTGTGAGAGGTGCCTTAAATGCACCATTGTTATTGGAAATACACAGTTAGTAATGGTATCTAGAAATACAAAGCCTATTAACTATTCCAAAGGCAGGAAGAACACGAAAAAATGGATAAAATATATTAAACGGAACTTCAGAAATAAAACTGATCTGATGTCTTTTAAAAATTGCCAGAGACAAAGGCAGAGGCTTCAGTGCAGCTCCACAGTAGCCCAAGTACTCAACCAAACAAGGACTTCTTGAAGAGGAGTTCCCTATGCCTAAACAGAAGGGCTGGCCTTTAATGTCGGCAGATAGTACCCAGGGCACTCCGTTCCCACTGCCATGTGTATTTGTTGATTTTAGTTTTCAGTTAGAAGGCATAAATCAGCTGTGGGGATTTTTCCACATCTAATGAAATGCAAACAGATCAGACTCAGAAGGACAGTTTGGAATATGTGTTACGTCCGATTTGCAGTTGCTCTCAGAGGGTAACCATATATAAGATCAAACTGCAGGACCAGTATGCCACACTTGGTTTCAGGTGCCATGCAATGGCTCTGTACCAGTGGTAGGGTTATAAACAAGATGAGTTCACACTGCTTTTTTATTAGAATCGATTAGAATACAAAATTATTATGTGCTAATTTCGGGGTCAGAGGATGCTCCAACTTCAAATGTAAATGCAGCTTTGCTGTGTTTGGTCTGTAAAACTATCAGTTGTTCTCAGATAAGTCCTTGGGGACCCTCAGGCAGCCTACATTCTCAAGAACTAGTACCACTAGTATAAATAGTGTCTTCACTGTTTGTGCTTTCAATGTATTTCAAATATTTCTGGATCAAATCGTGGGAAAATGTAAAAGTGCAAAGAATGTTTTTTTTTTTCCTTTTTCCAAAGAACCATAATATAACCAAATATTCTGAAATGACAGGGTTAGGACCCTTATACTGGGCAATGCAGTCAGTAAAAAAGAGCCTCTCACCAGTTCTGTAGTGTTTATAGCAGCTGCACTGGCAGTAAAAACATGTTTAGTTTTTTGTTTCTATAAACCTTCAATCACTTCATTTTTACATGTCCCCCAGTTTACACATTTTGAATTTCAACTTAGAAGATTGCCTAAAAAACTGAAGGTTTGACTGAAGCAATAGTACCAGCTGCTAAGCAGTGACTGGATTAACAAGAAAAACAAGAAGAATGTCTGGACTGTGATCAGCCATAAGGCATTTACTCTGACAAAAAGTGAATTTATTTTTATTATTTATGATTGACTTGACTTGCATAAAAGTTCAAATAAGGCTATTAAAAAACTAAAGACTTCAACTAGATTTACAGGGAGAGAATGACATTCAGTGCTCTGTTTAGGACAGTTATCCCATCCTTCATCTTCTCTGAGCTTGTTTTGACTAACTTTGAGATCGTGAGCTGTTAAGAGTGTTAGGCCAACAACAATGAACAAAACAGAATATCAAAGAGAGAGAGAGTAAAATTGAGAAACTTTTTAAAAATGGAAACAGGAATACATGGACAGAGAGAAAAGTACAGAGTAAGAATACATAGAAGAAATATAAGACTGACAGAGAGAGAGTGAGAGAGAGAGAGTGAGTGAGTGAGTGAGAGACAGAAAGAGAGAGAGAGAAAGAGAGAGAGAGAGTTGTAGTGAACTACCTCAGATGTTCAGTTTGTTGCATGATCTCACTCAAGAGGTGGGGTATCCTGGCATCCTCCTCACACAGACTGATACACACACACACACACACACACGTATACACCCCCCCACACACACACTTAAAAAGCACAGGCCCTGGCTGCCAATCAACACTGGGTGAGTGTTAGTGTGAGTGTGCGTGTGTGTGTGTGCGTGCGTGCATTTGTGTGTAAAAGAGGAGGGACAGCTGACTCTCCCTGTGCAGCTGCTGCTCCCCTGCGCTTAGATAAAAGAGTGAAGTGAGAGAAAGAGACAAGATACAGCTGAGGAGTGAGCGAGGAAGAAAAATGCCACAGAATGTGATGCTGGAGGGACCGGCCCCTTGGGGATTTCGGCTCTCTGGAGGCAAAGACTTCAACCAGCCTCTGACCATCACCAGGGTGAGTGAGAAATACGCTCTGGGCTACTTCACACATTCCAGCAGGCGAAGCTCACAGATAAGCACACTTCTGATGTTCTGGGCATGCAGAGCTTGTATGGGTCAACTTTTAGAACAATAACCTTTAACGAAACTCTCACAGCACACATGATTTTAGATTAAGAATAAAACTCATACACTCATACAGGGCAGTAGGGAAAGTTTTAAAGGGTCAACTAGAGTCTACATGCATGTGTCAGTATATATAAATATACTGTATATATATAAATATATATAGTTTTTAATAATAATAGATAAATAGATCATTTGTGTTAACTCCTGGTGTTGTCAAAGAAATGTAGGTTTAGGAAGTATTGACATAACTGTGACTGTATTCACTTCATTAAGTAAAATACAAATGCTTCGGCAAAGTCTATTTCATTTATTTTCAGCTTCCACTTTCAGCTCAAGTTTACTCTTAGTCTAAGCAAACAATTCACTTTTTGCATCCACCCGACCTTTCTGTAAGCTACCCTGCTCTCTGGATTCACTCACTAATTTGCAAATATATGGATAATCCACCCTTCATCACACTGCTAAATATACTGTAGATCAAAATCACAACGGCTTCCAAATAGGGGCTATTGCATTAGATGATGCCTGGTATTCACACAAACACACACACACATACACACACACACACACACACACACACACACACACACACACACACATACATTCTCTCTCTCTCTCTCTCTCTCTCTCTCTCTCTC
>CM029376.1:16773101-16868101 GCA_017165825.1 Hepsetus odoe
CTCCCTCCCTATCTCTCTCTCTCTCTCTCCCTGCCTCCCTATCTCTCTCTCTCTCTCTCTCTCTCTCTCCCCCTCTCTCTCTCTCTCGCTCTCTCTCTCTCTCTCTCTCTCTCTCTCTCTCTCTCTCTCTCTCTCTCTCTCTCTCTCGCGCTCTCTTGCTCTCTTCTACAGTGTGGTTCCAGAAGGGTTCTCCACACCTGTTGTTGAGTGAATCGTTAGCCCCTTATTCCCACAGCTCTTTAACCATCTGCTGAAGAAAGAAATTTGTGGCAATGTGAAAGGTGGAAGGTTAACGCGAGTGTCAGACAGCCAGTCGTCCAGGCAGACAGACATAGACAGGCATAAACAGGCATAGACAGACATAGCAGTAGAGGCCTAGATCTGCTGGCACTGGCCATGCAAGAGTACAATCTTAAGTTAAGGCTGTTCTAAATCAGATGACCACGGAAATATACAAATTATTTCAAGTGTAATGATAGCAGAAGGAACCATTACTAAAGAACTGCTGTGGATATTTGATATAATTCCCACAGTCAGGCTCCTAAAACAGACACTCTTTTGAGCTAAAATGCTCATTTATTGTTCATAGCTTCTCCCAGCAGTTGGTCGACATCAGACTGAAAGCCTTTTAGTTTGATCTAGTTCTAAGAAGCCTGGTTCTTTTCTCTAAATTCAGAGAAATCCCCCTGATCTGGAACATGCCACTGGGATTCATGGTTAACCAGTTTCAGTTGGAGGTAAAAATGTAGCACTGTAATGTATTGCTTTACTTGCAGTTTCCAACTAACTTCGCCAACAGAGTGAATAAGTGGTAGATTTGATTTCAGGGTAAATACAGTTATTCAGAGGGGTTAGGATGTAAATGAATTGTGGTGGAAAACCTCTGCTCTTGAGCCATCTACAGCTGGCTCAACATGATCCAAGATGAAAGCTATCTACTGAATTAAAGGCGCTGGGGTGTTGCTCCTTCAGGCAGTAAAGTACTACAAAAATAATCTGACATGTGAGTGGTTTCCTTCTACATCCCACAAGCTAACCCTCAGTCTTTAATCACTCAAAGACTCATGCCTGCGTGATGGCATCACGGCAGCAGTTACAAGAGGGCTACCATCACACAGCCCGTTCCTGCAAGCTTCTTCTGGAATACCTCCAAAAGGCTAAAGCAGTAAAAAGGCGATAATGACAATCAAAGTGATGTTTGAAGTCCCCTCTCTTCTTGTTTTTGCTAGAACACAGGCAACACACAGCAACTGTATAGTCTGACTGCTGAGAGACTGCATGACTCGACCTGTTTCTCTTGCGCTAGACCATTGTGGTCTTTCTCCTTGGGTGTGTGTTGATTTCTTCCCCCAGCACTCAAGCTTGAACTCTTCCCAGAATCAACATAGACTGCAGGTGTTGTCTACAATGCTGCAGATCTAATCAAAAAATAGCTTTTTTTCCAGCCTTGTTTGCAGCTGCAGCCTTTTCTTTTTTTTTGCATTTTAGTGCCCTCCTTGTTTGCAACTCAGAAACAGAGTGGCTTTGTTCCTCTGTAAAGACAGAGCATGTTGCTTTTGCTCGAGTGGTGTCGGGGGAACAATCTGATTTTCATTGTTTCAGTTACTAACCCCACTGGTGCAGATTTTTCAGCAATCATCCTCAATTTCTGGTTGTGCAATGGTACCAGGTGTCTGCAATAAAGAAGAATGCATATCTGCACAGCCTTCAGACAGCAATTTGCATCAAAAACAGAACCAAAGGCTCTTCTTTTCTAAGCCTTTCTCTTAGAAGTTTGGGTTTGGTGGGTGTCTAATTTTACAGAATGGCTTCGTTGAAATTCATTATGAAGCCTAATCAGATTATAATTATAATCAGGTTATAACCAGAACCCTTTTCGGCACATTTATTTTTTATTTATTTTAAGACACTTTTTGTTTCTTTTTTGGATCCTTTTGTCTAACAAGGACATCAAGCTCAGGAACTCAAAGGCAATGGCTAAAGTGGAACTAGGTTTCTTTTCCTGATGCTTGAATATAAGGGTTGGAAATACAACGGTTCTGGGAATAAATAAGAAAAATGGAAAAAAATTCAAAAGAACAAGTTAGTATCGATAGAATGGATAGATTGAGGTTGTTTGCATCATTTTACATTTATAAGCTAATGAAACAAAATTAATTAAAACAAAATTAATCACTGCTGTCTTGATCAGCCTGTAAATTAGTTGGTTAGACATAAAACATTACAAATCTTTAAGACACTAGCAACAAACCACAGTCAAGGATCTGTTTCCTCAGTCTTAAATAGTTAACCTGACTGGATGTAAATCTTCCCTGTGGGGAGGCAGACGGTGCTGAAAGATGAGTGGGAGTGGGGTTCAAACAGGCCAGCTTAGTCACAGATTCAGGTGGAGAAAACTTCAGCCCACACGTCAGACCGATGAGATACATGCCTGCAGGGAGAGAGGAAAATACCTCAGAAAACAAGCTGCTCAGGGATGAGAAGAGTGAAGAGAGATGATGTCAGTCTCTGTTAATGAAGGAGGGAGCAAAAGAACTACTGGACAGCAGCACAAATGCCACAGTGGTTGGATCAGCGAGCCGCTAATAGACCCAGCTATAGCCCCCCTGTGGGCAATACTGCACCCTGATTGACACTTCCACTTCACTATTTATAGCCCCCTTTCAGCATGGAGGAGGTCAACAGATAACTATTCAATCACTATATTTATGGGCTGTATCTGCTTCATGGGAATGCAGTGTGATATTAGTTGAATGCTGGGTTTTTTCCAAGATCACACAAATAAAATTTTAGTAAGCAACCTAAAGGCTGTGATTAGGAGCAATTTAACTATCCTAAAGCGGTTGTAATTCTGTAAATATTAAAAGAGATAAAGGGAAAATAAGAAAGGGGTAGAAAAATTCAAAAATAATTTAAATAATAGATCTTGGTTGGGTGATATCCAAAAAAATGGCAGTGATTTCTGTATATGGTAGTATATGTAGTGGAATTATGTTCGTGTTAATCATGCTAATAGATCTTCCTGATAATTTGGGCTGAAAGTAGTTTGCATCAGTTCATCTAACTGTTGATTATTTCATTATTTTTTTAGCTACTAAAACTAAACCTCCAACCTTTTTCATTTGTGCAAATTCTTAGTCTAATGACAAAATGCTTCTTTTAGGTCACTCCTGGTAGTAAGGCCTCTCTGGTCAACCTGTGTCCAGGAGACATCATCTTGGCTATTGAAGGAGTCCCAACTGAGGGTATGACTCACGGCGAGGCCCAGAACAAGATCAAAGACTCTACCAACCAACTGTGTCTCAAAATAGAAAGGTGAGCGTCATAAAGTCTTTACATCAGCAAAGTGAGGGAACTGAAAAAAAAGATCCCGGCTCTTTGAGTCACACCATGTTCTAAATTACAGGCCCGGTCATGTCAAGATAAATACAGCATCTTTCCAGCAATTATCCCCACACAATATCCAATATGTGCCATGATCCTAATGTTATTGCATCATGGATTTAAAAGTTAAGCTTTTAAGAAAAAAAATGATAGCTTTGACACATCTGTGAGCACAGAAAGTATAAATCTGTTAGATCTATTATAACCCAAGTCATTTTACCAGCTAACTGCATGCCATGTGCTAAAAAACAGAACCTTATATGCCAAAATCTATCTACCTATCTATCTATCTATCTATCTATCTATCTATCTATCTATCTATCTATCTATCTATCTGTCTGTCTATCTGTCTGTCTGTCTTTCTGTCCGTCTGTCTGTCTGTCCGTCTTACCGTCCATCCATCCATCCATCCACATGGTCTTTTTTATTAAATAGGTCTCTAAACTGGACTTTAATCAATGCATTTCAGGCCTGAAACCAAGCTCTGGTCACCACAAGTCATGGAAGAGGGCAAAGCGCATCCATTCAAAATCAATCTGGAGGCAGAACAACAAGTAAGATGAAGGGGAAGAGCAAACTTTAGCCACAAGCACAGCCACAATGATCTGCTTTGCATATGCTGCTGTAATAGGACAGATTTATTGAGGCTTTGCATGGGAGGCTGGAAATATATGCTCACTATTATTGTTTCTTTCGGAAATCTTTATTGCACGAGACGTGGGGGAAAAAATCAGTCGTGGCTGTTGATAGAGGAGTGGCAGTTAATTTATATCTCAGAACTTTGACCTTGGCCAGCAGGATGCCTAATAAAATCTGAGCTGTCTAAATAACTCCAACTATGGCCAGCACTCTGCTGACCACTTCTTAGCACACAGTCAGATCCAGATTTGTATTTCTGCAAAAATGACTTGATATATTCATTATGTATGAATCCCACTGAGCAAAATAATAATATAATAAATAATAACAAGAAAAAAAAAAAGAAGGTAGCATACTTGCCTTAGTCTCTCATTCTTCTTTTAAAATGAATTTGTGTTTACTTCATCCACAAACAAATACATGTAGGCCTTAAAAAAAGACATTGGATTTCACTGTTTTCTGCTTAATAACAACAGTAATGAAATTATTAACTGAATTTATGATACGAGACAGTTAGGTCACAGTTAGGTCGGTACATTTTCAGATGACCATTACAACTTCCATAAAAGAGTTTGATAGTAATGTGACTAAACTGTAAGACTGTAAGTTTATTCATGTTACAAGAAAATTAGGATTAAATCAAAAGGATAAAAAAAATGAATGGTGACTGTCTAGCCTTTGACTGGACAGGATAAAAGCATACTGGCAGAATGACTAATGTAAAATCTCCATCCTCATATCTATCTGTTATTGAGCTGCTTCTCATAACCAGGGTCAGAGGTGGTGCTGGAACTTATTATTTTGTGATTTAGCCTTTAAAAGTATTATCTGAGTGACCCTTTGACTTCAGCATGCAGTGTGTGTGTGTCTGTCCGCCGTGTACAGGAGTTTAAGCCAATAGGCACAGCCCATAACAGAAGAGCACAGCCGTTTGTGGCTGCTGCAAACCTGGATGACAAAAGGCAGGTGGTGAGCTCTTTCTACAACACCCCCATAGGCCTCTACTCTGAGGGCAACATCCAGGACGCCCTGCATGGGCAAATCCATGGTCTGGTGCATGATAGGCCTGAGGGGTGAGTGACAGACTGACTTCTTCACACACCTCTACGCATTCGGCTGTGACCCGCCTGCCTGGCCCCTAACGCCTGGAATTAACACACATTCCACTGTGGCAGAGATTTTCTTAGGTCCAGGTTTTATTATGGGGTGGATTCGATGAGAGTTTTATTTTAGAGACATAATGTGTACAGTGAATTTTTTGGTACAGCAAAAAGGTGAAAATAAACAGTCATCTTAGGTTTAAGATGCTGTTCAACAGATGCTGTTTGACTTTCATTTGATTTTGCTTAAGCTGAGCAATGCTGGACCTAAGAGGACCTCTGCTTTCTCACTCTACTTGCCGCTCTAAACTCTTTTTTCCTCCCCTTCTTATGTTTTCCAGGACCTTGGCTACTTCGAACACAAGTTTAATGTCAGACCAAAGCCCTTCATACCTGGGGGTCAAAGCAGGTCACTAGACTACATCCGATTAGTACAATTCCTTATAATGTATTAAGATTATTGTGCTCATATCAAAAGGAACACCTGTACTTTTAAACATTTAACTTTATGAACAAGCAAACATTTTTAGCAGCTTTTCAGACAATGAAAACTTTTATAAAATATATGTAGGTTAGTGTGAATTGTCAGAAAAAAAGCTTTTTAGACTTTACATAGCCCTCAATAAGGTGTTACAAAGAACTGCATAAAACTGGTCATATGGTAAAATTAACATATGCTTGGTGTTATTTCAAGGCATTTTTTCAAAACACAGAGTTTTGACTGAAATTTTTTTTATGAGTACAAACAGGCAACATATAGCAAAGCCTTAGAGTCTAATGTTAAACAAATCAGCAGAAATAACATGAAGGAGAGCTTAAGCTCTCTTTCATTTTAACTGGCTTTAATCTGTTTTTGAATGATGCACTAGATCTCCAGACGTCTGGACAAAGTATTCAGACAACTTTTCTAACGAGTTCATCCAACTTCTTGCATCTGTTACATGCAACATAATGCATCTGTTAGTGACGCAGGTGTTTGACTGTGCACACACAGTTCATGTTATCTCCACGGCAGTGAATAAGCAGTAGAACTGTAGGCTCTGTAGATAATGGATCTGAGTCCATGGTCATCATGTCCAGTGCCAAATGCTGGCGAAAAAAAGGCAAAGCATCTCTGAAAAAAACAAAGCATCTCTGGTGTGATGGGTTGAGTTGGAGTGGTGTTGGTAAAGAACTTATCATCCAACATTAGAATCTGAACTCACTAATGCACTAACGGTGTTAATGCAGTGTAGAATTCACAACTCAGAGCCCATAGTGTAGGCATCTCAGAAGAGTAAAGGCTCTTACTCCAGGAAATGACCCACTCAATATTAAAATTTATTGATTTGTTGATTTGTATTAATACTGTCTACAAAAGGTTTCACATTTGTGGACATACATTGTACAAGCAGTTGTTCTGTTGCTCTTGCTTACAGTCTCTGATGTTTTTTTTTATTCTCTCCTGTCCTTTCATCCTTCCCTTTCGTCTGCATCTGCCTATTCCTTTGACCCACATCCTGTTTCATCTGGTATATAATCAAATCTCTTCACCTTCAGAGATAATGCATCTCAGAGGGTGATGGGAAATGCAGTTCAGGTGCCTTGCTCTGTACCACTTACTAATCGCAGTCAGAACGAGGCCCTGGCTCTTTCTGCACAATATAACTCCCCCATTAACTTGTACTCCGATGCCAGTCTGTCAGAGGCAGTACAGCAGGCTCAGATGTCTGCTGGAACTGAACAAGCATCACCCAGGTAACAAAAGCTTTGTTTTGGACCTCCTTTCAATGACCTCTATCTTACCTGTATTTCAGTTTGTGAACATAAGATATAAATACACTAAAATATGACATATATTGATAGTACGCACAGATAACAGCTGCACTTGACTGATGTATATTTGAGGCTACTCGACACCGCCATAAACATTTATAAAGGCTTTTTTCCAACAAGCTTTAGTCCTAAATGTTGTGTCAATCCTGATATAATTTAACTGCAAACAATGACAATACTTGTTAAAATAAGCCTTTATAAATAATTGTGTAGGTATGTGTCAGATGTCATTAGAGGTTTAGGTCTTAAAGTCTTATAAATCCTGGCCTTCTTTAAGGTCTTACCAAAGCTTGAATTATTTTTGCTTAACAAAAACACTGATCGGATATTATTTGAGTGGAGGACCAATCTCAGTAAAAGACTATTACAGACATGACATGACAGTGGAGACAAACTTACAAATACAGTAACTGGATACTTTGTTAGATATACCTTGTTGGAACACATTGATCAGTTTTGGACCACACATATCCTGACTAGATATTTTGGTTATTCACAGTCCAACGCTATTGGTGTAAAAAATTTGGGAAACACTGAGGTCCCTGCTGCAACAGATGAAGTGCAGACATGTGTCTATCACTGCTGTGTTGAGCATGGTCAGCTTTCTCAGTAACATCTGGTCAGGGGTGGTGCTGTGTTCCATTCCCACTAATGGAGTGGGTAGTAGGCTGTGCAGCAAAGGCTGCACTCTGATCAGCAGTTGTAAACCAAGTATTGTTGATTTGCCAGATAAAAAATAAATGAGTATAGGTACAAAATATGTAATGAACTAGTGACTATAGCTCCTTTCTATAGCTGTATATTTTGTATACTTCATTAAACATGTGTCAGTTCTACATAGATCACCAATATCACTGCTTTTGTCCTGTTTTCTTTTTTTTCCTTAGTGGGAAAGTCCTGAGCAATATAGAGGACTCTCATGTGTACAGAATGCTGCAGGATGACCAGGAAAAGCCACACCAGCCTCGACAGTCTGGCTCTTTTAAGGCCCTACAAGACTTTGTGGAGAGTGATGGTGAGCAACTAGAACATCTCTTTTCTCTTGCTGCCAATTAAACTCCTCTACACTGTGTCTGACATGGTATATGGGTGTACAGAAGATCTAACCGACTGTATATCTTGGTTCTTTATTTCTTTGCTGACAGGTACAAAGCCTCTTGTAACAAGAAGTGTCAAAGCTCCAGTGACAAAACCCCAAGCAGCCTCTGCCTCACTACAAAAACTCCCTCTATGTGACAAATGTGGCAACGGCATTGTGTAAGTAAAGCCTGACATATTCCAACACGAAGCTGCATACAGTCTTACAGTATAAGGAACAAACTCTGATGTGGTACATGCAGCCTTCTTCATCAAATATAAATCCAGACAAACTGCTCTGTATATCCTTTATAAAACGTTTAATCAATAAAAAACATGACTTTTTAAATTGTATAATTAGCATTATACCATTACCAGCTGGGTGCTGCATATGAGAGTAAAGTGAAAAGGGAGAGGAGGAATTAAAGAATTTACCCAAGCTCAAACCATAAGGCTTAAAATATATACAGTACTGTGCAAAAGTTTTAGGCAGGTGTGAAAAAATGCTGTAAACAAAGAATGCTTTCAGAAATACAATGATTGTTTATTTTTATCCATTTACAAAATGCAAAGTGAGCGAACAAAAGAAAAATCTAAATCAAATCAATATTTGGTGTTACTAACTTTCACCTTCAAACCAGCATCAGTTCTTCTAGGTACACTTGCACAAAGTCAGGGATTGTGTAGGATTATAGTCGGTGAATGATCAACCAGTTTTACCAAACAGGTGCAGATGATCATCAATGTCACACGGAGGTTGAACACAGGCATGTTTGGAACAACCGACCAGCCGAGTTCCTTCAAAAACTCTTTGCAAGTGTACCTAGAAGAACTGATGCTGTTTTGAAGGCAAAGGGTGGTCACACCGAATATTGATTTGATTTAGATTTCTCTTTTGTTCCTTCACTGCATTTTGTTGATTGATGAAAATAAATGATTAACACTTCCATTTCTGAAAGCATTCTTTGTTTACAGCATTTTTCCACACCTGCCTAAAACTTTTGCACGGTACTGTAAGTCATATATAATATGATATATAGAAGGCTGTGATTTTGGCTTTTCGTTTTATTAGAGCGCTGAAATTTGTATTTTTCTGGGACTTCAGGAGGTCATTTTAAGTTTTACTACAAAATACCCAGAACCAGATTAAATCTTGACCTCAGATTCAAAATCATGTACATGTTTACACTCCTAGTAGGCATGTATGTAGACTGTGCAAATGGTCTAAGCATTAACACAGATGCACAGTTCAAGTACTGAAAGCTGGTATTAAATGAAGTGAATCATGTGTGCTGGAGGACGACATTCACCAAACAGTTCTTTCCAGAACTTCTGTGCACTCCGGCATTATTATGTATTGGTCCACTTCCAAATCACCAGTTAAAATGTTTACTGCTGATCATAACTGCAATCCTGTGTTGTCCTAGTACATGACTTATTAAAAGGATAAGCAGTAGATTATTCATCTCCACTTCTACTCCTTCTACACCTATTTGAAGTATCAAAAGCATCAAAGCAATTTAAAGTGTCAGATGTCGTTTCCACTGGGTCAGCATATCATAATCAATAGACCAATAAAAATCTGCCAAAATGACTTGCTACATTAAAAAGTTATGACGATTTTACGCTCCACCTGTAAAGTTGTTTTTTGAATACGTTTATTTGTAGAATTATAAAAATTACAAAACTTTAAAAAGATGGCATGATAATTAACGTGTCTTATATCACTGAAACTGCTAACTGTCCCACCTTGATCTGAGAGCCTATTTTTCAATCAATAAACTGGAATGTCTGACTGACAGGGGTACTGTGGTCAAGGCACGGGAAAAGTTCCGCCACCCTGCCTGCTTTGTGTGCTCGGACTGCAGCATGAACCTGAAGCAGAAGGGCTACTTCTTTGTGGAAGGACAGCTGTACTGTGAGACTCACGCTCGGATCCGAATGAGACCTCCTGAAGGCCATGACCTGGTCACTGTGTATCCCAGCGCTTAAAAGACATCATCACAGGTTTTCATAGCTAACAGACGCTGCAACTGAAACGTAGGAACGCTTGTTGAACTTGCTGTAAGCTTGGAATGTTTGCTGTAAGGGGTATTTTGATGCTTGAGAATTCGCACGTCCACTTATCAAAGCCTAAAGCAGACTCTAACTGATGAGCAGCAAGAGATCCTTAATTTCAGAACAAAATAAACCATGAAGTTTGGTCTAAAAACGTGCACCTATCACGGTGCATTTTGGGTTGAAATAAAGTGAAAGACTGAAAGATATATTTTTGAAATCATATTTTTCTCTTAACAAAAGCAGTAGCAACTTGCTATATATGCTGCTATTCTTTGTTTAGATGCTATTTGTGTGGGAAACTGTGTGAAATCTTTAAAAGTGCTGTTAAAATCAAATTCCTGACAAATTCACAGCATCCCAGGAACTATTTCTTGAAGGCATATTAAATTGTTCCAGAGTGAACATGTTTCTAATTTCAAACGAATCAGTAACAGTGAACCAGCGTGGGAAGCAAGGCAATTAAATTAAATGACTGAAAAGACAGAATGGATGGATTTTGATAAATGGGATGTTTACATAGTCTTTTAATCTTAACACCAACAAAGTAATAATATTCTGTAAACAGGCCACATGATAGACATCACATGATCTTAACACGTCATTACAGACTGGACTTGATTATAGTTTTTGGAGTTCACAAACCTGCAAATAAAAAAGGGGAAATCTGGAGTTATATTTTATTCTGTAAGGTAGAAAGAGGGTATTACTAGCCCTGTTGTTAATATATCAAAGGCTGTGTGATAACTCCCTATTACAAGTATAGCATAAAGATTAAAAAGCTTATTTATAGATTTTGCAGGTCTCTTACTTGTTCACATTGAGAGAGATGATGCTCTTAACTGGTGTGCTCTTTGGTCCAGGTGATGGGTGGAAGATTTTGCCCTCCTTATTCATGGTTGCTGATTTTGGCTTTTGACTAATGTAGGGGTCGGCAGAGTGGGAAGGATAGGAATCGAATGTTCCTGCTTTCATCCCGCCAACCTACAAGAAATTATTTTGATTTAATAAAGTCTATTAAAGTTTTAGGGTTCCACTTATGAACGTTCACAACTTCTCAAACAGCCACTAAACACATGTATACAGTATGTTAACACACAGTGCATACCCTTTTGCTGGGAGAGCTTGGTTTGAAAGGCACAGCAAAGCGTATCTTTTTCTCCTCAGTCTTTTTTGAAGGTGGGAGAGGTTTATCAAGCTTGTATGGGTTGCTGTCAAAGCATTCCATCGGATGGAGGTTCAAATGAAATGGTCCTCCTTTCAGCTTAGATTTGTGAGCAGTTACCTCATGCTGGAAAACAAATTATTCCTCTTGATAACAGTGCAGAGTTAATAGAGAATCTTCATTTATACATTTTTTGGGAGACTTATTCTCAACAAAATACAAAAAACAGGTTTAGTCATGTGGAAGAAGAAAGGAAATACAAGAAATTTGTAAAAGGAAAATCAAGCCATGTTACTTTATAAACTTTAGAAACTACATTATATTAATACCTTTAGCATCTCTTTTGCTCGGCCATAGGGGTCAGAAGAATATAAGTCAAGTTTGGACAGGGTGACTCCTGGATAACTGTTGAAGTGGCAGGAGAATATTTCTTAATTCTAGGCAAAGGAAGTCAACTATATATGTGAAGAAATCACTGAATGTGGTTCAGGAACAGTCTGTCAGTAGGAAATTGCAGAAAAACAACTTCCGATCATTTATTCTGGGACACACGCAAGCAGTTAGGTGGTTGATCAGAGCCAAATAACAGATTTTTGTCTGAAATATTGTACAGGTTACACAGTGAACCGTAATTTGGTACATAACTGCTATGAATCAATGCAATCTTAGTCTTGCTCTCTGTTCACATGCAATACAATGTTATGCAAATGGAAGATTCACGAACCCATATCCACTTCCTTTTTTGGGTGGGCTGGTGTAAATGTTCTTGCCTGGTGATTTGTATGGTATTTTGGGAATCTGCAGGGGACTCATAGCCTGGACAGAACCCCCCACCGTTCCATAGTAGCTGCCAATTCCTGAGCTGCAAACAGAAACAAAATAGATCTTAAGTGTTGATGAAATGCATTTGCTTTATTCCTTTTTTTTTTTACATTTGTTTTATTCTTTGTGAAAAATAACACACCTAACATTCATTTTGACATACGTTTTCAACTGTAAAATTGAATGCTTTTGTTTTTTGTTCCACCAAGCTGTATTTTCCACAATCTTAATTACACACACAAAAAAAAAAGTCACAGACATCATGGTTTGAGAACATGCTCAGTGAGTTTTCCTACCCTTGGACTCATTAAGATTATAATGATATTCTGGCTAGAGTCATCTCTCTAGGGATGGCCGCACAGAGCTGAGAGAAACGTGATGGAATGGAAACTCTGAGCACTAGTGGTTCTTTTCATGTGTTTTAAATGAAAAGATCCTCGGCTTTCATGGTCTCACATTTATAACAATGTTTTTCAATGTGCAATGCACGAGTGAAGGCTAGGTTTAAATGAACACATCACTGAAAAAGGCTATTGTATAATAGATCATAGTCACAATGCAAAAAAATTATCTCTAAAATAATTAGACTGGATTCTATATAATCATGTCATGCACTTATGCAGGCAGCCATCAGCTAACTAGACATACAGACTAACAGTAGTTTCTCAATTACGTTTACCATTTTTTGTTTGCTGGAATTATGTGATGGCTGGTGAACTACTTCAGTTCAAAGGCCACTGTCTTATTTTCCATTATGCAATACTGTTTATCCCTAGGGAAAAAAAGGAAGGTAAAGATGTTTAACTAACGGTTTCTTCTCCCCACTGCTGGGCAGAAAGGCCTTGCCCAGGTTCTTCTTTGCCTGTTGAATCTGGTACTGTCTTTGGATTCTGATAAGGTCTGTCAGTGCCTCTTTCTCAAAGATTCTCTTGAACTCAGTGTCAAAGTAGCCAGCCTGAAGAGCAGATTTTTTTTTTGCTCCACCACATAAGATCTGCTTATTCTTCTGAGCAGATTCATTAAATGGACCTGGAAAAAAAAAAATCAAGAGGTCACTTACTTTGGGATCACATGGCTTACGCTAGAAAAATAGAAGTAAGATTTTAATTTGATCGGTGCTGTCCTTTTTCAGATCTGAAGGGTATTTTTATTCGATATACTTACGATAGATAAAGGGTGTGTATTTGTCCCCTATGGAGATGTAGCCCATCTCCTTGAAGAGGCCCACCCGCTCCATATCAGATTTTCCATCTGAGGGCATTTTAGAAACCTTCTAGAACAAGTAGCTAGACATAAGTGAAAGATCTGGCTGTTTTATTTGAAACACTTAAAGACCAATCTAAATAGTTCAGTAAATGGTACACTTTACTGATTTGCCTGCTCCAGTAAACCTGATCCAGCTGATTACTCTTTTTTACTCATTTCAGAGTTGATTTGGGTGTGCTGAAGCAGAGAAAGCACACTTTTACAGGGCGCCCAAGGACCCATGGAAACCGAATAATAAAGACATATCACACTTTGCCATGCACACACATTTTTGTAGTCTTTATATATGGACACTTTCTGACTACAGGTCTGCTCTTGGCTGGATGGTTTTGACAAGCAGTCCACTTTCATCCTAACAGTGTGACCAAAGTAAAACCCAAGCAGCGCTACTGTGCCTGAAACATAACAATACCATGACATCTTTGCAAAACACACTTTCAGGACTTTCACCATAATAATATCTGGTCGACAGTGGTCGTGTAGTAAAGGGCCCAGTGAGTGGACAGTGGCTGATGACAGCTGGGCTTCAGGATGTAACTAAACTCCTCTCTACCAGACTGTACAGGTGAACACAACATTCCAGCTTCTGCTGCTTCTTAAACACAATTAAACACAATGAATAAGAGGAGAAGATGCTCCTACCTCTATGGTTTAACCGAGTTTTCGCCCCTTCTCACAGTCTGAACGTAGTCATAACACACCGTCTCTCTCTGACACGGCGTCAACGGCGTGACACTCTTGTGTACCTTTTCTGTCTCCTTGGTGCCCAACGTAACCAACAGCCATGTAGGTCGGTGGACCTACTGCCCAAACATACACAGCGAGTAATAAAAGTAGCCTAAAGGCGTCAATAAGATGTAATATGGATGAGCATTTACCAAGCAGTTTCTATATTGAATCGAGCGCCGTTAAGTTTGTCCCTTAAACCGTTGAAGCGTTTCTATGGTTACATGTCTTCCTGGAGAATTCTGGGAATTGTAGTAAAATGAAAGAAGTGCGTCCCTGCACTAAGCTAGCCCAAACCTACATTTTTGACGGGTCGTACGAATATATTTATTTATACAACAAGTAATTACAACTCAATAACCATAAACAAATATATGCATGTATTTGCTCATTACATAAAACAACAACTTCTGAATATTCAAGATGCGTTTACTGAATAGAAGGTTTAAACGGACATGGTCGAGGGCAAAAAAGATCGAACGGATCAAAAAACGTAACATTTGGCGTTTGAATGGTTCACATTGTAAAGTGCAGCTTGTCGCTCACTTCAGCCCGGTCGTTCAGTCTGTTCAGGTCGTCCATGCTGACAGTGAACACCTGCAAACAAAGACCAGGAGAGTAAAGCGCCACTTCTAGACACCGACTTTTCTTGCGCTCCACGGAGACGGACAGGCCTACGTTTTGGTGAGATGGGTCCTGATAAGCACAGATGTCCTCCGGAAACGCCGTCCGGATCATCTGTCTGAGCTCGGCCGGGTAAAGGTAGGTGGGTGTGTCGAGTCCACTGCAGCCCACTCTGTGGTGCACCTGAACGCGGGAAACATGTCTTAAAGCTACAGGCTGAAGTGGTGATTTCGCGGTACTGTGACTGAGCAGGGTTCGCAGTTGAGTCGGGGCTTACTAAGCGGCGCTGGATGAGGCGGTAGGTCTTTCTGCGCCGGGCCTTGTCCGTCTTCAGCCTGGACGCAGCGCGGAGTAACGGCGCCACCCAGAGGGGGACACTGCGGCACAGCGCGGGAGAGCACTCAGGACGGGATTAAAGGCTTTATTCAGTTTCCCAAATCACATTTCTACTGAAACAATTCATTCTGCTCCATTACATTTCGGACTAATATTCAGACCCGTACGTGCAAGTGAACCGCTGCCAAATTTTATAAACGATATACATTTTTTTTTTTTTTTTTGGTCAGTCATTTAAAACTTCAAACATTTCATTTCTTGACTCGAGGAACAGAAAGACAACAGTATATTACCTGAAAGAACAACAGAGGTCAGTGTACACGTCCATCTTTTGGGACAAATGAGAACTTCTCAGCAAGCTGCCCACCCTGAGGGTCTTTTGCGCGCATGCGCCAAACGAAAAAAAAAAAAAAAAACCATAAACAAAACGAGCAAAGCTGTGCATCTTTCCAGCAGGCAGCCTGCTTTCAACTCGTACAAAAGATTTAAACCATATTCTAACACGGGGGTGCAAACCGTTCAGGTCACCTGTCAATGACCAAACTTCCCCTGCTCATAAATACTCCAGTATACTCTCAATATCCTCTTAATATAGAGATTAAAACCCATTCATTTACAACATTTCAGAATCGTAGCATTGACACTGGTACAGAGTTTGTGCTGGAACCTTGCAGCACCAGTCCCTGAGGTATTCTAATTCAACAGACAGTTCAAACAACTTAACACATACAGGCAATACAGTCCTGAAAGGCACCTTTTCTTACTAAAAACGATTCTAACTAAAAGACATGGACTGTAGAAGGTGCTTCTGTGCAGCCGAATCATTTGCGCTCCTTCTGTGACCATTCTGCATAAGCTCCGGCATAGTTACGGGCACTGAGGGGGAGAGAAAGAGAGACCGAACCTTAGCCAAATACAATAAAATACACATGAAAGTGAAAGTGACAACCCTTGTCATTGCGAGGTCACAGCACTGCACACCATGAACCACAACGAAATTGGACCTCTGCTTTTAACCCACGCACACAAACACCGTGCAGCAGTGGGCAGCTATTGAAAGTGCCTGGGGAGCAGTGACGGGGACAGTACCTTATTATTTAATAACATGCACTTTATACACTATATGTCCAAAGGTTTAAACAGCTTTTCTAATTTATCCATTCGGTTTAAAGTTGGTGCCCAGGAGTTTATATTCACACACATCTTGTTTAAATTACGGTGATCTGAATTAGTGCGTACACACACACACTGTGAGTACATTGTAACCCGGGTTCCTTAAAGCATTGAGTTATTGTTCATACAAATATATTTTCACTCCGATTTCAGATTTTATGGGAAGCAGTCAAAATGTTTTTGACTGATTTATTGCAGTGCACTGATGAAGGCTGGCTGAGCAGGTGTCTAACGTGTGGTTATAGTGTACCTATGAGCAGATATTAGTGTATTATAATCATACTTTATGAATCCAAGGCTTCTGGCCTTTTTTGTGGCAATCTCTCCACGCCGCCCCAACTGGCAGTGGAAGATGAGGTACGAGGCATCGGCTGGGGGTTTGGCCATCCCAAATTTAGCTTTGAATGCCTCTGGATCCAGAGACAAGTCATGGTCTATGCTATCCACTAAAATTGAAAAGAAAAACAAGAATGAATGCAGGAACAGTTACAGTGGCTACAAATGAATAACAGAAAAATGAAGAGTGTCTGAAGCAAACCAGTTCTGCATCTTGAGATAAACTTTAACTCACATGGAATATTAATGGATCCAGGGATGTGTCCGTTCTGATGTTCAGGTTTGCTACGAACATCGACCAGCAGAAGCCTTTTCTCATTCTCCATGAGGGCTTTAAGATCACTGTAGGAAATTGTATAATCTAAAAGGAAACAAGTTTTAAACAAGTTTTTACCATCCATAGATTCTAGGTCCACATCATGGTCAGGTAAAGTCAGGTAAAGGGTCTGTAGACATGCCCTGATGAGTGTGAGATGCAGACACAGCTAGAGCAACTGGAAAGGCAGCTTTTGTTGTGAGGCACTCGCTGAATGATGTGATAACAACCATGACTGTGCAGTTTTGGAATAAGCCTGTTTCCAACTGTTTTACCATTATTTCAAAGAGGAACTTGACAAAATACGGAGAAACAATAAGAAAGTTAGGTGAGTAATCAACTAACAGATATTTTAAAAAGTGAACAAAAAACAGGTACACAGAAGCTCTTCTTATTATAGTCATAACGGCTGACTAATATGAAGTAAGCCCTCCTCGTGCTGCCAAACAGCTTTAACTGGTTGGGGCATGTATTTCTCTAGAGATGTGTTATGGTTTCTGGCCCCAAGATGCTGTAAATGTTCTGGAGGTTTTGAGGTGAAGCCTACATGGATCAGACTATTATGTCTAGCACATTCCACAGATGCTCTACAGGATTGAGATCTGGGGAACTTGAGGCCAAGTTAACACTTGTTCTTTCTGTCATGTTCCTGAAACCACCCCTGAACAATTTCTGCAGTGCGATCAGACCGGCCGGCTCTCCTCAATGAGCCGTGTGTGCCCATGTTCTTGTCGGTGGTTCGCCAGCAGTCCTTCCTTGTTGGTTAGTGCAGAGTGAAAAACTTCCTCAGAAGTGCTGTTTTGGAGTTGCCCCGGCGCAGTCATCAAGTCATCATACTTTTCATGGTCAGATTTGCCCAGATCCTTATCTTTTCCCATTTTCCTGCTTCTAACACATCAGCTTCAGTATCTGAGTGTTCTCTCACTGACTAATATATCTCAACCTTTGACAGGCTCGAGTGTATCAAGATACTTGCTGTTATTCACTTCACAGTGAACATGTCTCATTTTTTATGCAGACCTGGTCCGCCCTGTTACATTAACACACTGCAAGTTACTGCAAGTCATGGTTAAGTCATGATACAAACAACAAATCCCCTGAGAACACCTTTAAGATCATCAGTGATAATTACAGCACGGAATGGCCTTGATGTAGTCGAAGTGAAAAAGAAAAGAAACCTTGGCCAGAATAAATGTATCCGTTATCAAATCTAAAGGAAAATCTTGGAAACCCAGTTTATCATCACTCTCCATACAGCAATCAGCGTCCTGACACACCAAAACAAAAACACCGCTCAGAGATTCTGCTTCTTCAAGACTACTGAAAGATCGTCTGACACTGGAAAACTGGTTTATTAATTTATAGATCATATTTACCTGCGCTTGCCATGTTGAAGTTGTTGGCGCTCTGCTGCTCTACAATCCCGGCGGACACTAATATACGGCCCTCTTCCTTACTTTCAGATTAATAGGGCTGGGCGTGGCTTACCCCCCGTCCAATAGGAAATGCTACTGTACCGAGAGGTCCGCCTCCGCGCTTCCACTGATTTGCATATCAATAGGCGCGAGTCGGTAACCATAGTACTTCTGTGTTCAGCGTTTGTTCAGAAGATATTCCTGTTTGGAGTCTTGTTTAGGTCTCGCTGTAACTCATTAAGACGTTCTTATGAACGTGGAGCTTCTCCCTGTTTTTTTCTCCTGGTTTTTAAAATAAAGAATATTTAATTTACCATAAGAGATTAAAGCCTATCTCCTCCTCTCCAAATGATTTTCAAAATAAAAGTCATATATATATATATATATATATATATATATATATATATATATATATATATGACTTTTATTTTGAAAATCATTTGGAGAGGAGGAGATAGGCTTTAATCTCTTATGGTAAATTAAATATTCTTTATTTTAAAAACCAGGAGAAAAAAACAGGGAGAAGCTCCACGTTCATAAGAACGTCTTAATGAGTTACAGCGAGACCTAAACAAGACTCCAAACAGGAATATCTTCTGAACAAACGCTGAACACAGAAGTACTATGGTTACCGACTCGCGCCTATTGATATGCAAATCAGTGGAAGCGCGGAGGCGGACCTCTCGGTACAGTAGCATTTCCTATTGGACGGGGGGTAAGCCACGCCCAGCCCTATTAATCTGAAAGTAAGGAAGAGGGCCGTATATTAGTGTCCGCCGGGATTGTAGAGCAGCAGAGCGCCAACAACTTCAACATGGCNATATATATATGAGTGTGTGTGTGTGTAAATATATATATATTTACACACACACACACGGTGCCCAGGTGAAACTATCTTTTGATTGTTTGCAGAGAGTCATTGTTTACACTTTTAGAAAGGATGTGTATGAAATGGAAACTTATTAACAAATGAATAAAAGTAAATCAGTATTTCAAAGTGTAAAAAAATGTGAAGGTCTGCGATGCTGTCATGCTCTCACGATATTAATTTTTGATCATATTCATTTCACCTGTTTGTTATTGCCATATTCCAAATTACTGTGCATTATGATCAGACTTGGGGTATTAAATGGATTATCTACACATTGTTTTGGGATCTAGTCAGTTGAGCACTGTTTAGCTTGAACATGTTCAACACCGTAGATCACTGTGTCAGTCACTGTCATCACAAAGCATGAATGCAAGAGACCAATGAAACTCACTTGAAGTAAACGTTTTATTGATAAGGTCTCAGAAGAGTCTTGCTTAAGTGTAAGAATCCCTCAATACTGATTTGGTACATAATGACATCCATAATGCGTCTTTTCACAGTGGATAGAATCCTTTTCTACCGTTTTGGGATCTAGTACAGCGATTCAGACTGTTTTTTCTGCATAAAAACAAAACTAAAGGAACAAAACATTAAACTTGGGATCGATGTTGCTTATCTGGGATATCTGAGTGCCACAAATTCCTAGTGTCATTATACCAGCTATAGGTTTGCACATTACAAGCCACCCTTTGTTAGAAATATAAAACTTGATATTATGAACAATATTCTACTGTGCTGCATAAAGGTAAATCTATACACTGTACATACAGATATATTTCGAAAAACAAGTTTCACAGTTTTAAACTTTATTTAAAGTATAAACCATTTTAAAACACTTTACATAAATTATTTTTGTCTATGACTATAATTTGCTTAAGCAAATCAAAATGAATATAAAAATGTGATGAACATTTCATACATATTTTACAAAAGAAAATACTCCACCAGTGTTCATTTTCTTAGCTAAAAATGATGACTCCTTCATGATTGTCATAGAGTACTACTAATAATAGTAATAATAGTAATAATAGTAATAATAATAATAATAATAATAAATTAATTTAAAAAACAAGCAGAAAGTAAAAATAAATTGTTTCTTGATACTAGTGATCTTTAATTGTGATAGAATGAGTTATTGTTTCCTTTTTTCCCCCAATGTTTCTGTACAGTGCCCAGGTGAGAGTCTCACAATTCTACTGCAACTGAGACATACAAAACTATCGCAGCTAAGCCCACCCTGAACTTCAGTGTTTTCTGACACGACGTAGATATTATTCTAATCTTCCAGTGATAAAACAAAACTATGTCTGACATTGATTATACGCAAATATAGCCATATATTTTTTTAGTTTATTTTTTTTTAAAAATGATTTTCTTCCTTGCAGTTTTCTTTTCTTCTTTTCAAGCAATTCGTGGTGGATGGGACTTGCCAGCAGCTGAAAGTCCTGTTTTTCAGTACATGAGGGCTGAAACTGTTGCTCCACTTTGTAGATGTTGCAAAGTTGATGTTTCAACTGGTCCTCTGTAACAATCTGAAAAAGTTTGCTCCTTTTCGATCTGGATCACACAGGAACATAAAGTACCATCTGGCACCAACATCCTCTCAGAACCCAAAAAATATGGGCAAAAAATAGCTATTCTTTTTTAAAAAGGGGATTTTTCATATTTTAGCAACAGCTGTTTGCAGTTTATCAGTGCTTTGTCAAGTCCATTGTTCAAAAACAAAGACAAGTTGTTTGAAATTATTATTTTTTGCCAATGGCAGTATTAATAATGTTCTTTTTAAAAGTCCCTGCAGCGTTCAGAGAGTTAACCCCAGAAATTCATTTTCTCTGTGGGTTAACAGGAGATAACAGGAAAGAGAGGAACAGCTGTTAAGAGTGCGACAGAGAAAGAGAAAGTAGGGAACAGCAAAGGACAGAAAACAAAGAGATAAGGAGGAAAAGAAAAAAAGACATCAAAAGAAAGGTACTGTTGTTCTGTTACCTCTTCCCCATTTCATTCTGTCTCAGAAACTGGATGTTGGTGCTGCTGTCCGCCAACTCAGGATATTGCTCCACGGGTAGCACATAGTACCCATCATAGCCCTGCACTTTGCCTGTGGAGAGCAGCTGCTGCCTCTCACCCTCAGTCCACAAGCGGCTGCCTTCTTTGCCGTCTCGTGCTCTCTGCTGCTCTCTCAGCCAGGCTCCTGCCAGTGCCCGCTGCCTGGCAAGCTCCAACAGGCGGCCACGCTCTTCGTCCAGCACATCCGCTGCAAGCCCATAGCGAATGCTCAGGGACAATGCTGGTACTCGGAACTCCACGGTGACACCCCGTCGCGAACGCCCACTCACTGTCACATTGATGCCACTCTCCAATGTCTTGCGACCATTGGTGAGACCCAAAGCAAGCAGATCACCATCAGCAGAGCCGATTTTTACAAAGAAATGAGAATCGTAGCTGTCCTGCATGTAGTGCGTTCCCTCCAAGTAGATGGCGTTGTTTAGCACCAATGCTACCTTTTTGCTGTCATCACTAGCCATGCTGGAGACACCTGTTACCACACGGCCCTCTTTTACAGCAAACATCACTCCTTGCCCAATGATGGGAGTGCTGGTGCCAAACCAGTGGCCGGGTCTTCCACGCTTTGCACGCCGTTCCTTGTTGAGAAGCTGGCCTTCTAAAGCCATGAAAGCCTTGTTATGCCTTTCTGCCTCCTGCTGAACACCAGTCATCAGCTGCAAGAAGAAGAAGACAAATATTACTGGAGGATGCCAACAATACACTTTATTTACAGTAAATGGTTCCTGGTACATGGCTGGCTGTATGGCTTTTGAAAGTGGAAACTCACTTGGCCATTCTCACATTCCTGAATTGAAAGCAGCTCATATGGTGGGTCTACAAAGTAGAGTGTATGTTTAGGGAAACCTGGGATGATGTTGCTCAGCTGGAACCCAAACATTACAAGCCAACTCTTCACATCTGAGAAAAAAAGACAAGCAATCATTTAGTAAAAAATGATGACACCTGGGTTTGAGAAACTCATCATAAACTATATGAAGGAGCAGAACTATTAAAAAAGCATTAAAAAAGTCTAAGACTTCTAAGTTGTTAGAACTTAGGCTAAGCACTTACCTGTAACATAATTCTTTACGTCCAGCATGTCACTGAGAGGATTATTGTTCTTGAACATGTACAAGTTAAATGGTGCCAGCTCCTTGCCGATCTTCTGCCACATGGTGTAGTCTGGTGATGTCCACCTGGCAGCTAATACATCATAGTCCCTCTGCGTGAAGTGCACTAGCTTGGTCAGCGAATCGTAGAGCCCGCCATGGAAGCCGACGACCAGCTGGAACTCGGGGTTAGAATCGTGGTACACCTCGCCGTACGCTGTGTACTGCACCTGCTTGATCATCTGCCCATTGCTGCTGAAGACGGCAAGCGGAGTGCCCGTGTTGTCTGAGGCAATGTAATACTCCTCCCCACTGCTCACCTCCATGGCGAACAGATGGCCTTGCAGGTCATAGTACAGTGAGGTGATCTCTGAGCTGGAGTGGTTGAACACGTGCGTGACCCGCACTGGGTTGTTCAGGTCAGCGTAGAAGAACTGCAGGTGCTGGCCAAGGCTGTTTTTGGTAGAGACTCTTCGGCCCAAGCCGTCATAGCGATACTGCACGCTCCAACCCCCTGCAGCTCGGCTGTACGCTCGCATCAGCTGGCCTTTGGAGTTGTAGTCAAAAATGTCTGAGCCCCTCTGACTGAGAAAGCCATCTTCATCCAGGCGATACTGCACGTCCCCCAGCCGAGTAATGCGGTCACGCAGATCGTAACGCAGCGGCATGAGACGGGCGCTATTGCCCGGGTTCAATAGGTGCAAGTTGCCATTGAGGTCGTAGCTGTAGCGCCATGTAGACCAGTCATTTACTTTGACACCACTGAGCTGCCCATCACCATCATACTCATAACGATACTGTGTGGTGTTGGCATACGGCCCAATTTTCAGCTCCCGCTTGATTACACGTCCCATGTTGTCATACTGCACTGTCATCCAGTACATGAGTGAACGAAAAATCTCATACTGCACCTCCTTGATACGTCCATGGGCGTCAAAATGCTTGCTGAGTGTCATCACAGCTGTGGTGATGATCTGATTGATGTCGTAATAGATAACCCCAAACTTTCCAAAGTGCTCCACTTTGCCAGATATTTCATCATAGCGGTACAGATCCACTGGTAAAGGTGTCTCACTGATCACCGGTTTCATGCTTGCTATGCGGAAACTGTTGTCATGGTAGGTGTAATCGAAGCGTGCGTTCACCATTCCTTCCTCAGAGAAGCGATAGATCTGTTTGTCCACTAAGGGTCCCATCTTACGATATCTTATCGTACAAGAGAAGCCTCCACTCTGCAGATTGACCATCTTGAGTACACCAGCAGTCTCATCATAGCCAAAGGTGACAGCTGTGCTGTCATACAATATCTCAGAGAGCTTGGCCAGTTTGCCATACTTGTAGAGGACCCGGCGCCCTGTACCCATGAAATATGTGGCCTGAGGGCGGCCATCCTCACTGAAGTCATATATGATTGAGGCATTGCTTTCAGGGGGGTTGTAGGTGTTTCGGATGTAACCAATGGAAACATGGGTAAACATGGTGTGCCGGGCAACACTTGGCATTGTAACTGCAGTGATACGATCTGATGCATCAAACTCAAAGATGTACTGCCTCTGACTCTGCAGAAGCAGCACCATTGACTGCATCAGAAAGAAAAACAGAACACAAAAGAGGAATGAAATATTGTGTTATCAAAATTTTTATAAAACAAAACAAAATAAATTAACTAAGACAGAGATCTATGTAATCTGTTTAACCAAAAAGAGCATTTTTTTTTTTTTGCTTTAGCCACAGTGCCTTTGCATAGAGTGCCCTTTCAAAGCACTGCATTATTATTCACATATACACATGAGAACGCACACTGAATATGTTCTGAAATATTGATTTTCTGTATTTGCTGTGGGAGCCTTTTTCACATATCAGTAACAAAGTATGTTTAATGATTTGAAGATCACACTTGCATAATTATTTATTTGATTTACACTAACAAGCTGAAGGCTATCAACACATCAGGCTTCTTTATTCTTATTCTCAACAGCTTGTAAAGGAAGACTTTTTCTAAACAGACAAAAATAAATAAGTAAATAAATAAAAATAGACATGTCACACCAATCTATTTAAACTTCAGTATGCTAGGATGCCAGTTACTTTAAAATGCTACACTAAGAAACTTATTTTTTGGCATTTGCATAGTGTGACACACTGAATTTAAAAGATTTGATCTTTGCTCTTTTTTTAAAAACAACAATTTTAAGGTGCCTTGAAAACAATACTTTTCTTTTTTCAAGTTGCAATAAACTATTTTTAGGGTCAATGTTTTATCACTAAAGCGCCCAGTATCAGCTTCTTTAACCTTAAACAAGGTTTCACACCTAAGTATCACTTTCCCTTAACTTTGAATGAGATTTGACTTAAGTGTAACAATAACAAGTAGCTGCTGGGCTGTTTGCATTTTCCACACTGCAGACAATTATGCCAGTTGTCAACTACTGAAAACCAGCTTCAATGTTACAAGTTATGAATAATGTCAATGTCGCATGCAAGACAGTGGCACAGGTTGCAAGAAAGTGAAACAGCCATTTAATGAGACTATTGGCTTTGATACTAACTGATCTTTCATACTAAGAAATCCCTTCTTCCATGGTTTTACAATATTCCATTGAATACCAGGATATAGGGCCAACTAAGACAAAAAAAAATCTACCTTGTCTAAGTAGCTGTAGCTCCAGACCTTGCCGTCCACAAAGGAGCGGGAAAGGATCCGGCCCTGTGGGTCAAATTCTGTTCTCTCACTCATACTTCCACGGTGCAAGCCCACAAGCTGGCCTGTGGTGGAATAGGACACATTGACTACAGCCAGGCTGCTGCTGGGCTGCCAGATGGCAGGCCTACCCTGGGCATCATATGTGATCCGCAGGGTGAACTTTCTGTGGTCGTCATAGATCTTTTCTGTCCGCGTGTTCCTGTCAAAGTCGATAGATAGCAGGTTTCGTCCATGAGCCTGAAAAAGACAGATGTGTTAGTGGCAGGGTTTCACATCTTGAGGTCCTTAACATTGTTCCTACTCCTGCTTTTATTTTACAGAAATGTTATCAAATCAAGTTAATCAAACATAGAAAATACTCTCCGTCTTCGTCTACTTCTTTCGGTTGCTCCCGTTTGAGGGTCGTCATAGATCGCCCATTTCCATTTCTTTCGGTCCTCCACATCTTCCTCATTCAAATTGACCACCTGCATGTCCTCTCACCACATCCATAAACCTCCTCTTTGGTCTTCCTCTTTTCCCCTTGCTAGGCAAGATCTCCTCATCTCTCCTCTGTACATGTCCTACCTACTGTTATCTAGCTTCTCTAGCTTTGTCTCCGAAACGTCCAACCTGAGCTGTCCCTCTAATGTACCAATTTCTAATCTTGTCCATCCTCGTCACTCCTAACAAAAATCTTAGCATTTTAACTCTGACATCTCCAGCTCCGCCTCCACCTCTTAGCATCTCTATCTCTCATACCTCTGTCTTTTCGTCAGAGCCACCGTCTCCAACCTGTATAGCATAGCTAGTCTCTCTACCATCCTGTAAATCTTCCCTTTCATTCTCGCTGATACCTGTCTGTCACAGATCACTCCTGCCACTCATCTTCACCCATTTCAACTGCTCCACTGTTCCAATTACTCTGAACTGCTGATTTGAATTATTTAAATTCCTTTACCTTTGTCACCTCTACCCCCTGCATACTAACCACTCCACTTTCTTTCTTTCTTTCACACTCATGTATTCTGGCTTTGTCATGTTCACTTTCAATCCCCTCCTCTCTTGAGCATATCTCCACCTCTCCAGGTTCTCCTCAAGATGCTCCCTACTCTCACTACAGATCACAATATCATCATCAAACACGTCCACGGGGACTATGCAGGGCATTTAACTTCCAATTTCAGACTCATCACTCTATCTGACACTCTGGTCATTTTCAAAACACTCTTGACTTTTCTCCAAAGTTCCAACCCTACACTTCTACTCTCCTAAACTTCCTTCTTTCCTTCTGCCTCCAAACATGCCTTCCTGCACTTCTTCTTCTCTTTTGCCCAACAATAGACCAGTTTCCACTAGCACCTTGTAGACTAACAGTATTGGTGGCAGTCGTTGTTAACCCGGGCCTCGACTGATCCAGAATGGAAATCTGTATCGTTGCCTGCATATTTGGGGAACGTTTTACACTGGATGCCCTTCCTGACGTGACCCTCCCCATTTATCTGGGCTTGGGACCAACACAAAGAAATACACTAATTTGTGCATCCCTTGTGGCTGGGTAACAATACATTCAGTGAGAACAGTAAACCCTGTGTCTGCAACAACAACAGTTAAGAGAGTTCAAAAACAAAGCAAGGCTAGCTTTACCCACCCTTAGTTTCCTGCCGAACACTGTGACTTTGCCTTTGGTCAGCTCCTTCCGCAGTCGCCATTCTATGGAGTTAAGGCCATTATCAGTGGGCAGGGTGATGTTTCTGCGGCCGATGGTGGGGCTCACTGACCCGGCTAGAATGTGAGGCTCTGTATGGTAGCTGATGCCCATCCCATTAGCGTACATCACTCTCAGAGTGCCATTGTTGCAAAGCTGGTAGCTGTTCCGTACTTGGTCTGCCGGGGGCAACAGAATGCCAGATATTCATTATTCAACTGAACAGCAAAGCCTTTCATCTCATGATAAAATGCAAAAACGTATTACAGCAAAATGCTACAAAAAAGCCTTGATGTTATTTTTATTCATATGTATGACCCAGCTCAAAAACAATGCGGGTTGTTAACAGTGTTGCAACTGAAAAACAACAATAGGACCAGTTTGGTTCAAGAGATGTTCTATGCTGCATTAAAAAAAAAAAATCATAGCGAAAGTAGCGCGTACCATCCTGTAGAAGTCCCAGTCACCATAAAAGAATTACTGTCTATAAAAGAGATTTATGTCAGCTGTTAGGAATTTTCAACAGAACTCCAAATGGACACAGAGTATTTTATGGACCAATAGACCGAATGCTTTTAAGGAAGCACTGCGGTGTTCTTTTTTCTCCTTTAGTGTGCAGTGCAGTAATGTGTGAGAGAGAAGTTAGGTGTGTAAGGGTGAGCTCATTGAACAGAGGCTCAGCAGTTAAAGTCTAGAGATTTAAATGATTCTCATCTTCAGGTAGCAGAAAGTTTTCCACTTTTATTGCATTCCTGGGCTACATAATTAATTAAACTTTCTGACTTTTCCCTCATCGGGCTGTGATGTGTGCTAGCAGTCTAGTTTTGTCTTTTCCTCTGTATGGTTCAGGGGAGAAGGCTCAATCAGCAGCAGACTTTCCCTAACTGTCTCTCTCTCTGTGTCTATATGTCTGACTCTCTGCCAGTAACTGCCACTCTTCTATTCTCTATTCTCTCTTTCTCTTTCACAGTAACCTTGCCCCATCTCTCTCTCTCACACCCTTCCTGAACAGGTGAAATAAGCTCTGGAAGCATAGGGTTTGGGCTTAGGGAGTTGGGGAGATGGGAGGATTTACTGACGGCACGGCAATGAATTTCTCCCCAATCACATTCAGAGTTACACGGCACAACTTTGACGATGCAGTGGGGACAGCACAGAGACTGCTGTGTCTGCAGCTCTGAATGCACTGTACATCTCTACTCACACATGGGAAGCTGAAGGAGATGTGTCAGCAGCTTGCTGAATGTGTCAGTGAGAGAAATATAATAAATAATGTTAAAAATTATTAATGTGTACAAAATAACATGTCCGACACCATTCAATCGGTGACAATATCAAAAGGAATGGTGTGGAGTTGCGCATGAGGTATTTTATCCAATTTTCATTTCCAGCCCTTTATACTGTCACTATCTGCAGCAGCCTGGTGACCTGTATACGGTGTTTCTCTGCTTTTTGCCTTACTAGCGCTTGGGTAGGCTCCAGAAACCCCTGTGACACTGGTTAGGATAAGCGGCTTACATGATGGATGGATGGATGTATGCCAGTGATGTGATGAAACCAAATGACATTACAGGAGATGGAAAAAAGTTCTTTACTTTAAGATAGATTAATTTAATAAGATTTTATAAGTAATTTTGGGCCATTTATTTAAAAAAGAATCTCAAAGTTTTAATAATAATAATAATAATAATAATAATAATCTTTTTCTTTCGGCTGCCCCCGTTTAGGGGTCGCCACAGCGGATTAAGTGTCTCCATTTGTTCCGGTCCTCTGCATCTTCCTGCTTCAAACCAACCACCTTCATGTCCTCTCTCACCACGTTCATAAACCTCCTCTTTGGTCTTCCTCTTCTCCTCTTTCCTGGCAGCTCCATCTTCAACATCCTCCTTCCAATATAAACCTCATCTCTCCTCTGGACAACGCAACCTTGCTTCTCTAACTTTGTCTCCAAGACATCTAACCTGAGCTGTCCCTCTAATATACTCATTTCTAATCCTGTCCATCCTCATCACATCCAATGAAAACCTCAGCATCTTTAACTCTGACACCTCCAGTTCTGCCTCCTGCCTTTTCGTCAGTGCCACAGTCTCCAACCCATAAAACATAGCTGGTCTCACTACTGTCCTGTAAACCTTCCCTTTTACTCTAGCTGGTACCCGTCTGTCACTCCAGCCACTCTTCTCCACCCATTCTAACCTGCCTGCACTCTCTTCTTCACCTCTCTTCCACACTCGCCATTACTCTGAACTGTTGTATTCAAACTCCTCCACCCTTGTTACCTCTACTCCCTGCATCCTAACCACTCCACTTTCCTCCCTTTCATTCACACTCATGTATTCTGTCTTTGCCCTACTCACTTTCATTCCTCTCCTCTCTAGAGCATATCTCCATCACTCCAGGTTCTCCTCAAGCTGCTCCCTGCTCTCACTGCAGATCACAATATCATCAGCAAACATCATCGTCCACGGAGACTCCTGTCTAACCTCGTCTGTCAACCTGTCCATTACTATTGCAATAATAATAATAATAATAATTTTTATTTATATAGCACCTTTCTCAAACCCAAGGTCACTTTAAAGAGCAGAGAAAGGTTTTGGCATCACAGCATCAATACTTACTGACAAGATAGCTTAGTAGGTACACCTACCTTGTAAATACATATATTGTTAATTTTTTCAGATCTTTTCATTCAGGTGCTCTTTGTGGTTTACAATTACAGATTGTAATTCCCCTCAAAGGTATGGACTGTGCAGCATCATCAACTACAATCACATCTGACTGATAGACCAATGGGATAAATGCATATAATAGGACACTGTTTAAAAGTACATCACACACTAACATGCTCTGTGCCAATGACATGACCATTAGTCTCACGGCAGGGATTTGGAAGATCCACCACCCATATAATAAGTGCTCACTGGTGGTTCTGTGAAGGTCAGGGCAATCACAAAGTGCACCTATATGGTAAGTGAGGCTGATGAATTTGATAAAGAAGGGTCTCATTAGTCTATTGCTGAACTCCAGATTTTATGCCCCATCTTTTAGTTTATAGGAAATTAACAATAACTCTGTTGGCTTATATGTAAGATCTAACATAAAAAGGACTGTACACTCCATGTATAAACAGTATCTGTGATGTGATAAAATTCATAGCATTTGATGTTAGAGAAGGTATGGACATACTTCACACACCTTGCACCACAGTATATGAGGCCTCCACTGATGAGAGATTGGTGATGACAGTGACATCATCGTCTCTGTTGGAACTCTCAATATCTATGTTAATAGATTTCTCGATCTCTCTGTGCAAACTGGTTACCATCCCGGTCGGATAAGTCACATTGGTGAGTCTTCCTTCGCTGTCATACCTGCAGGCACAACACCCAGTTAACACTTCACTTCAATTCCCACAAACAACACACAGGACGTCATTTCAGTGACATTTCAATGACCTTAATTTTAGATGTGGTTACTGTGGCCGATTCAAATGAATCATTTCAAACTGCTGTCTGACTGATTTTCAACTTCAAAAGCACAGCAGGCGCTGTCCAAGCATAGGAGCATTCTGGCAGATAAGATGACGTGTCTGTTGCAAGTGTGTGGTCATAATGTGAACTTCATGGGTAATAAGGATCAAAAGATCAGCAGACATATCCTATGGTGAGTGTCTCCATATTTGCTCAGTGGAGTCCCTGGCATGCGCTCTCTCCTTTTCACACATAAACAATCTCTCTCACCCTCTCTCTCTCTCTCTCTCTCTCTTTTTCTGTGAGCCATTCCATTGAAGACCATGTTTGGGGTCTGTCAGATCTGCCTCAGATCTGACTGATGTCTGTGCCAGTGGAAGGAATGTGTTTCCCCATGCAGTTCCTCTGACAGACAGCAGATGGAGACAGTGATACATGTATTTTTATAATGTAGTTGGTATGGATGATCTGGAGGGATTTTTTTTTTTTTTTAGTTTATTAGAAAGCCTGTGTGGGACTTGGTTTTGGAACTAATCAGCCATTCTGTTAGATCTAAAGTAACAGGAATATTTAGTCAAACAGACAAGGGTTTTGGTGTCTGAAGTTAGCTTTTGCAGTAATTATGTTAATGCAGTTGATCACAGATTTATCTTAAACCGTGTCATTGTAATGTGACCTCAGACTTGCTTTGTTGCTTTCTGACATTGTATGACATAATGTTATCTATCAAAATGATCTAAACCTAGCCACAGGTGTAAACAAAAAAAAGTATCTTGAAGCATGAATGCACACACACTCACTCGTAAAATGTGGTCCAGCCTGTCTCATCTGCTTTGCTGGCCAGAAGCCCCTTTACTCCGCTGTAGCCAAGCTGGACAATCTCGCGATTCAGAGCAGATACAGAGCGCAGACTACCAGCAGGGTCCAGTCCCAAAGTGACCACCTGATTCTCGGGCAGCAGGAGCAGCCTGAGCAGGCCGGCTCCACCTTGCCCTGCACCTTCCCTCTTCACCCTTAGGGTGTTATTGCAGTTATCCACAGCCGAGACCAATTCCCCTTCTGGCCCATAGCTAAAATTGTAGAGGGGCATCCCACTGACAAGGCTGATGGTCTGGAGGTGGAGTCCCTCCTCACTGAACACGTACAGCTCCTGTTCCCTTGGAGATGCCACCTCGTAGCGTCCAGCTGCATTCATTGCCGGGCGGTTGCTGCGAACGGCGCGAATGCGAATGTTGTTGAGATCAGCAATGAACAGAGTACCATCAGGTGAGACAGCCAGCGAGGTGGGTGAGTTGAGGCTGGCGTCTGTGGCATAGCCCTCATCACCCGAGAAGCAGTTGCAGTTCACATCGTTCTTGCAGTCACACTCAGAAGCAGCACCAGCCAGCAGTGAGATCTCACCATTGGCACTAACCTGCCTCACGCGGTTGATCTTCTTTTCATCCGTCTCAGTGATGTAGAGCACCCCAGTGTGTGAAATGGCAATGGCCGTGGCGCTCTCCAGTGCCGAGTGAATAGCCAGTTTGCTGAGGGAATAGTCGATGCCAGGCACCTGGCAGTGCATCGGCCGCCCAGCAACAATGCTCACCTGGTGGTTCTCAGTGATGCGCAGAATGACGTTGTTCTCTAGCACGTACAGTGAGTTGTCCATGGGGTTTACGGCCAGGTCAGTGGGCCACTCTAAGCGCACCTGGAGCAGAAAAGCACCCATTTTAAAAAAGGTTAGAAGTGAGACTGTATTTGTGCCATTAGTCTAATTGGTCTTAGCCTAAATCCTTTACTATACAATAGTATAACTGAATGGTAATTAAGCCCATACAGGAGGACATCAACCTGATCACTGCCTGTGTAGGTACAACAACTGGCCACTTACTTAAGCATTAAATACACACTATGCACATAATCAGATTCTATTTTTATTGGTGCAATTAATGTTCAATGTTTAATGTTTTTGTATGTATTTCTGATAATTATGTATGGTTGTTAAGTCTTGTATTTTAACACAGGTTTATTGTCTCCTTTTTTGACCTGTTGGCTACATGTTGGCTAAAAATGAAACACATGGAGGCTTCTGCCCAAGGAGTATTCCTGTTAGGAAAAAAAGGTTATATTGGCATAGCTTGAATATTCAAAATGGGAAAAAAAGGAAAGCCAGGAGATGTTGGTCATGTAATTGATAAAAGATCAGACTGGCCCGTTTGTAAAGTTTAAAGTATCTGTGAAATTTCCCCAAATTACAGATGACAGTACACATTGACAGGTCAGAGAAAAAGCATGCATATCAGCACTATGCTACAGGTGCTACATTCAAACAATTACACCATGGCCATGTCTTTTAATATGTTTAATTACAACATTATCATGAGATCACTTTGAACAGGACAACTGAGGGAGCTTCAGGTTCACTATTAAATACTATTTTCATAGCTATTAGAGGACTTTAGAAAACTGTGGATAATAGAGATCAAGCTGGATTACCATCATCTACCATCATCAGTAATCACTTAAATTATAATGTCTCCAAAGGTAAAACTAATTCTGCATGATTAGGGCTTCAAGTTTGGGCAGGCCTATTTAATTGTGGTGCACACATGCTCAAGAGTGATCTGCGCAGACCATAGTACACAGTTTTAAAAGACACAAAATGCATTTATGAAAAGATAATATGATTGGACAAAATCTCTTTTTGAGATATTTGGGCTAGGACTGAACTGACGTGTTAACATTGTTTCACAGCACCTAAACATTTTGCTGAGCGGAACGCACCGATGTGTCCTCAGTTATGTTATATCCAAAGACAATTTGACAGTATTAATGACAACTTTCACATGAGTTAACCTGAGCCCCAAATGTCTGGCTCATCAGTTAGGCATGGTTTTGACATCTGGCCCAGGTTGTCATTGAACAGCAGGTTCAGAAGCATTTCCTTTTTCAAAATGATTCCTGAGCGAAGACTTTTTGATGGGAACTGAGTGCCTCAACCAAGCTGCATTCTGGTTAATAGACTGAAAATATGTATTGTATTGAGTGCTCTTGAAAGACAACTGATTACGTTTGAGAGCCACTTGCACTGTTCACTTTTTATGTAAGCATGGGGCTCTGTGAGTGTATATGCCATATCCTATACTCACCTGACTCACATCCATGCTGGTATCACAGCTGAGAGGCCTTACAGCAGTGAGATCATTAGCCCCCAGCAGTGTGGAGATGATGCCATTCTGGTCTACTTTCCTGATCATGGTGGCATCCACAAAGTACATGAGTCCATTCTTATCCACTGCAATCCCTGAGAGTAAATTAGAGAGAAAGAAAGACAGACACACACACACAGAGAGAGAGAGAGAGAGAGAGAGAGAGAGAGAGAGAGAGAGAGAGAGAGAGAGAGAGTGTGTGTTACAAGAAAATTGTCCGAATGTGTTAAAACAAAAATGTCCAGAGGCAAGCAAAGGTCTCTAAATGACATCAGTGATTACCCTCAATACACATTTTCACTGTATCAACCAAGAGGTATCTTACTAATTACATCTTCATGATGAGCTACTAATGACTTTAAATGGGACAATAAACTCTTTAGAGGCAATAGAGGCACATGACAATTTCAACAAGCATCTTAAAGTTAAGGCTGAATAGTTTATAAAAATTTTAAGCTGTGTCTCTGGTATGCCCCTTGCCTCTTCTGATGATGTCTCATTTATTGTCTTGAGAACCTATCAGGATAGAAAACAGGTGGAGTTAATTTTGGAGGCATGTAGGTTTACAGCAGATATTGAAAGTGTTACACTGGAGAGCTTTCATTTGTCTGAGCCAAACCAATCTGTGAAGCATATAAACAAACATCTGTGGAATCAGGAGATGATTAAAACACAGAAAATCCAATCCTCAGAATCAAAAGAGCCTGACAACTGTGTATTGCTTCAGTCCTATATCTATAAGAAATGCTTTGTAAAATTTGTGTATTAAATCTCCTTTGCTCTCTGACCAAGGCTCTGGATTGACCACGTGTTCAGTAAGCATACTTTGCCTAAATGCATGTGATTAGATATGTGAAGATATTCTACAAAAACAATGCTGAAGGCAAATTTCTAGACAAAATATTTAGAGACTGATTATAATTTAGTGTGCTTGTGTTAATGTGCTTGTTTTTGAACACTAACATTGTTTGCTGAATTCAGAGATCGCTGACAACTCCTGTGTTTAAACTACTTTTCCCATTTCCCTTCAAGAACATAATACACGTCTATCAATTGCCATTTTCATCTCATCATATCCTGGATTTTGAAGCAGAACAGAAAAGCTTTAAGAAAAACCAAGATGTAAACAAATAGATGGACTCGTGTAGTGATCTGACACATGGAGGTGAAATCTCTGCCTTTCTGCAGAGAAGCAGGGAGGCAGAAGGGGAGTGAGTAGACAAGGGCACTAGACACTAGAATGCCTCCACTGATGCCTCACTGCACATAGTCATCTGGGAGTTAGGAATCAGGCCTCTGTAGTCTTCCACTTGCTCTATTCTCTACTCCATCACCGGATCCATGTCAGTGATAGAAAATGTGACAGTGTGACATTTTTGACAGTTTGGTGTCAAGTTCCTTTTTTATATAACCCATCACAAAGTTTTGCTATACATCTATTTATTTGTATTATCTGTGATTCATATGCTTGCAACTTCACTTGCAGCATAAGACTTTTTTTTAGACCATTTTAAAGTTCTGAACTATTCAAAACACTTCTGGGGAACCTTTAGGGAAATCTGTAGAGGAAAGTCAGGATTTCAGTATTTATATTACCTGTGTATTTCAAATCTAGTATTGTTTCCATGTTGTTATAAATATTCACTCAACTGTTCAAACTACAAGTGATCACCTTAAATCATTGTCGTGGCATAAGTATCTCCATTAGTGTATTAAAAACCAATTTATTCTAATATTAAAAATGACTCTGAAATGAAAAATGAATAAGAAACAATTAAACTAAGCAGGTAACCTACATCATCAGAGCTATAAGGTCTCTTGTAGGAGCTTGCTGTTTTATGATGTACCATTTGAAGCTTAAACTCCATAAAAAATACCATGAAGCTCCAATAACTGAGAGTGTAGATTTTGATTTCCAACAGTACGCCTGGAAATTAATTAATAGCTTAAGGTTGAATGTTCTCTTTGATTGTGGAAGCAGCTGCAGGACAAGCCTCTTTTTATCCATGTTAGGTGTCACTTCCACAAAGGAAAGAGATGTAAAGACAGCCAAGAGAAATGTATTATCACCTCTGCCAGGCTGCGACAGTGCCCTATAAGTGCGAGAGAGAGCTGTGAAGCTTAAGCACGTACCGATTAATGAGTGAGATCGTAGCATTTGATATCGTACCCTGTACCCATTGACTTTCCTTTTTTTATTTTCTTCTCTTCTTTTTCGTTCTTTTTACCTTTTGGGCTCATAAGTGTAGCCTCCACAGCTTTTCCTCCATCCCCACAGCGCTCGTCAAAGGGCAGACACTGCTCTCCTGTGCCTGCCACCACCTCTGCATTGTCAGCCAGCAGCCGGCCCCCAGTGAGTGAACGCACTCGGTAGATCCTCCGAGAGTTTGTGTCCGAAATAAACAGTGCTCCCGTCACCGGGTCCACTGCCAGAAAATACTTATGTGTCGGATTGTTGCTGCAGAAAATAATGAAGAGAGGGAGTCATCATCATTTGCATTGTGCTGTCTGGGCATTGCTATTTAAATGGGACACATCATTTTTATTTATTTATTTTTCAACTGAAACGATCTGCTTTTGTTACTGTGCCTTTCCTGATATGTGCAATTGGCCTATGTGCTGAATGAGTCCCCTATATATTACCTGACTTAAAAATAGTCTGGTCTAAAATGTATAGAACAAATGGTCCTGGGTAATGAAATCCTGAGGGATGTCAGAAAAAAGTAGCCTCTCTTATTAGAGTGTTTGTCCTTTGTAGGGCTGCGTTGGCATATTAAGGAGTTTGGGTATTTCCACCTCATTTCGCTCCAGAAGCTCTGCTGCATAAACTCTGTTTCAAAAACACTTCGTATTTCAACAGGAGTGGGCAGTCTTATGTAAATGCCTTAATGGTTATCACATTACAATTATGATACATTTAAAATTGACTTTTTATGCAGCTTGTATGGACTATTTTTATATTTTTTTAATCACAGTGGAAAGCCCTTCAAACACTTTCAGGGAAAAAAAGCAATTATGTTTTTTTTGCTTTTTGTTTTTTTAATATACCTCTTAGGCTGAGATAGACAGTGGTTAATGTGGTCTTGAGTGATCAGAGAAGAAAAAAAAAATCAGAGAATAGGCTCACCTGTGTCGAAAATCCTTATTTCTTTGGAGCACAAAACAAGAAAGATAAGAGTTTAATTTTGATATTTGCCAAACAGCTTAATTACAATAAACTGTATGATCCTCTAACTGCATGTACTTTAAGTAAACTGTACCTAAGCTCAAGCACACGGGTGGTATTGAGGGATGGGTACACTCTGCGCACGAAATTTAGGTCACCCACGTAGAGGCTGCCATCAATGCCCGCCGCAAGTGCCACGGGAGCCAACAGCTTATTCCCGTCTGCCAACCCGTTACAGCTTGGGCATGAGATACTCCGCCGACGCCCATTACCCATAATGCTGGTGATGACTGGTGGCTGCTGGGATACAAAGATGTTCTCCCCACTGCCTTTATGGAGGATGCCTGGCGTGCAACGGAAAACAGACACCGTAAACTTTGGGATGTAAAAAGAGAAAGAGGCGTTTCAAAAAGTCATTTTCAGTAAAAGCAGTTTATAAGACTCATTTATGAGCTTAGTTTTGTTGACCGCACTGTGGGGCTATTACGTTATGTTATTGATCGGCTCTCCACAAAAAGCATCCAGGCTTCACATTACATCAACTCGATATACTGCAGACCTCTCCCTAGATAAGCAAGGTGAATGACCTTCTACTGCTCCACTCAGCCTACTCTAATAGCAGTCAGGAATTGAGCAATGTCACTCAGTTTCAACACAAAGTCTATATTTGTAGGGACTGAAATCAAAACATGTGCAAATGTTTAGCAGCTCCAATCACAGACTCCAGTCAAATGCTACCCGAGCTATTGGCAACAGGAGGGAATATATGATGGACATAATTGAACATGGTTAGAATGCTCCCTAGTGTGTCTGTGTTTGTGTGTGTGTGTGTGTAGAAGAAAGGAGGCCATACCACTTCGCAGGTTGAGAATGTGGTGTTTGTCAAGAGACCACCCGCCAAGGTTAGAAGGCTCCAGTTCATATCCCTGCAGTACTGCTGTCCTCTTCTCCCACAACACCAGGCTAGGACATGTCTCGTACTCATAGCCCACAGAGACTACAGAGAGATTGAGAAATAGTAGGAGAATGAGAAGAGAGATAGGAAAAGGATGGAAATAAAAGACCTAGAGCAAGGTGAGCAGGAGATGGGGTATGTTACGCTCAAGACACATTTTGCAACTTAACTGTGAAGGGGTCCAGATTAAACTTGATTAAATCTGGAGGTATAGAGGCATTATGATGTTACATTTTCCTGCTCTTCATTCATTAGTTTATTCATTCATTCATTCACTAACTCAAATGTTAACAAAATCTTAACTAGAGTCAAGGGGTGCTGCTTGAGCCTAACCGAGTACTCATAGGTTGGAAGCCAGAGAAACACCCTCACTGAGGGGCTGCCTTTAAAAGTCCATTGCAGGGCATACACACAGACAAACACACTCACACAATCACACTTATGGGGCAGTTAAGCCTCTCCAGTCCACCTGACATGTCTTTGGACTATGAAAGGAAACCCAGGCATGCAAACCATGCACATATAGACTCCAGGCTATCCTTTTTTTGCATCCTTTTTTTGTCGTTTGTATTACGGCATAAAAAATACAAGAACAAAATGACAGTTTATAATGGTATATGAATGAATATGAATACGACCACTCACACATGCCTCACACCTTTAATTCCCTACAACATAAAACAGCATCTATAAACAGTAGGCAAAGTGTTTAAAGATTTTGTAGGTTACCTTGTTTTCTACAGAGGTGGTTCTAATGGGGTTCAAATTCAGATGCTGTGCATTGTCTTTGCAGCTTCACTTGTGAATAGGAGCAGTGTGAGTACATGACACAACTTCCCATCACCAGAACACTTCAGGATTAATCAAGTAAATCATCAGATTCTAAAACTGAAGGATAAACATCCTGATGCGTAGGAAGAGAAAATTGTAACCTTACCTAAACTGTCAGTCTCTGGATTTTCAAATCACCTTAGTCCATATTTTTTGATCATGTTTTATGTGATGTTTATTGATGTTTTTTTGTATTTGGCTATTACTTTCTAAATCATAAGCAGCTTGCTCATATTTTTCTTTTGGGTTTCAAATAGTAATACAAATGTAAAGTAATGAGAAATGAGACTGAATTTTCCTAAATTAATTATGCTGCAGTTTGAAGGAAGCAATTAGTAATGAATAACTTTTTTTGAGTAAAAACACCTACTCTGCCATCCAGTCATTAACCAGATCTGCTCAATTAAAGGTCCATTTGAGAACCTTATATGTCAAAATGATCCTGTTTTACTTGTATGTCTACTTTATGAAGATTTTTTTATTAGTTGTACAGTAATTGTTGAGAACCCGCATAACTAAACATACTCAGAAAACCTACAAGTCAGCACTGGATAGCAGTAAAAACCAAGTAACCTACAAACCCCACCTTTCTCCAAGTCCTCATAGCTAGCGTTGCAGTAGGATACAGAAGGCGCTAGACTAGGCATTCATTGGTGCTTAGGGCAGGGTGCCTTCACACATCTTCAGAAACCACAGGGAAGCGTGAACAGATGATCTCTTCAAACACTTTGTAATCGAACATGACTTGTTCTCTCCCTTCTCTGCACAAGCTGTCATGATTTGTGGTTAGAGGTTCATGGCCAGGTGCATACTTCTGTAAGATAGACCCACTTGGACATTACTTTGTACAAAGAGGACTGGGACAAACCTGCTTTAATCTAACTGTATCAACTAGACTATATATGGGAGAGCAGCAATACAACCCATAGTGCATTTTTATTCAGCTACTGCATTATTCAAACTGCTCTGTCTTTTAAGTAAAAGTTTCTAACAGTTCATTTAGGAGAATATAAAATCATGTATGTATTGTTTAACAGGAATTATAGAAACAATACAAAATACAGAATACAAAAGTAATCCCACCATGATGGGAAACCCTCCTTCTTTTGAAAATATTGCCTTCTGTTCACAGGGAGGATATTCATTGCTAGCAGTGGAATGTTAAACTCGACGTTAAAATATTTGCTCTTTTTAATTTTTAAAAATATGGTGCTTTTATAATTATAATATATATATATGTATAATAACTGTATAATAACTGTTTTTAAAAATGAAAAAGAATATATTAGATTATATATATTAGTATTAAACAAGCTGAAGTTTGTTGTTGGCAAATCGATTGACCAGTAAAATTTGAAGCTGTATTAAATCACTGCTTGCTCCTTAATCGCAATGAAGGTGCAATGACATAGAGTAAGAGAGAAACAAAAAAGCAAAGCCAAGTTTGAGGGAGTGGGTTGGGGGATGGCGGTAAGGTCACTACCACACTGTTTGCACACATGCCTCACCAGTGACAGAGTGCTATCATCAGCAATCCCCCCCCCCCAGCAGCAACAGAGGGGAGAGCTGTGTTAGCTACCTGCAGCCACTCTCCAATGCCTGCGCTGACAGGGGCTGTGAGGCAGAACGCTCTCTAATACTACGCTGGCTCCCTGGGTCCTGAATTCACACGGCTGAGCGCTAATCCCCTTTGACGTGTAATAAACTCTCTGTGATCCCCGATGAGCGGACCCATATTACACAGCCTGCAAAGTGCCTTTAGCCACGCTCTTTTAACTGATCTGCACTCTGTCAGATTAGCTATTCAGTAGTTTTTATTGTTTCAGTTAAATTCATAATTATATTTTAAAGGAATATTTTGACAAAAAAAATCTAATTTACACTAAGTGTAGTCTCTCTACCAGTTTAACTGTTTTTAACTGTGCTATGATTTTTTAATTTTTTTATTTTTATTGGTAATATTTCTTCCTACAGTATCATCAGCCAGTAGCTAAAAATTGTTTAACAAATTGGTATGGGTTAACTAGTGTGGTAGTGTGGCACAGTTGATTGTAAGCTTCATTAGTTTTGTATTTACTAAATACAACTAAAGAAGCAAACTCTGGACATCAGCATTTCCTGTCTGATCCACTGTAAATTGAAAGCTGTCTATCCATCAGTAATAAACTATTGCTTTAAAGAAGCAGGTCACTCAAAACTTCACTTTACGGGCATTTTATTTATTATAGCTCTTTGTACTTTTCAGAGAATATAAAGATTATAACATTTAACTCAGTTTTTGTAAAATATTATTTATTTCTCAGTGAAGAATAGCTCATTTTCTGTCTTGATGTTGTATATTCATGAACATTACTATCATTTGCTGCCTTGGTATAGAGGGTGGGGTTAGAGTTGCTGCTCTTTCTGGTGGTAGAGAGCTCCACCTATGAATTCTTAAACATCTTTGCATTAAAGGACTAGTTATAGTCCAAACATTCAGGTGCATAATGCCAGCAGGCCATGCCATCATACAGTATTGTTTAATGCAGAGAAAGTGTTTATTTTGTTTATGTTTTACACCACAAAAATAATATACATTTCCACTAGCCTGTTGATGGGCTTTGATTTTTTTTACCATCTTCTAGCTAATGATTCTGGTATTAAGCTCTCTAGATTTATTGTAGATGTGAAGATTGTAACAAGCATTCAGTAATTCTTTACCTTTCGTTTTCACTCAAAGCATGTTTCTTAGCTAAAGGACCACCTAACTCAAGTGATGGCAAAAAAGTGATGAGTTTTCTAATCATATGCTAAGGTCATTGTTTTATACTATCCTGTTCATCAGAGAATCAGAAAGAAATCTCACAATTCACCGTTTTGTTTGTAGATGGTGACCAGTAAAGTATTGCATGACAGAATTGTCAAGGAAAATGCAACCATCCTTTAATGTCTCCTTTAACTCACCTACTGCCTCAGACAGGCCATAGACTCGCTGTCCATAAGCATCAGTCTTGTCCCAAATGAAAGTATAGGCCAGGTTAGGTGAGGCGTGGAACCACTTCTGAAAAAGATGACCCTCCACAGCTACCATCAGGTGAACTTTGACAAGGCTGAGGGGCACCACTGCTTGGGTCATGGTGATCTTCAGCAGGGAGCGGTAGCCTGCCATCCTTGAGCTCAAGTGACAGAGTTTCAGAGTTGTGCCTGGAATCTCAATCTGCTCATGAAGAACCTGAAGAACATTAAGAACAAGAGTAGATTATGGAACTAAGTTAAGAAGAGAAGTTTGTCAATCTTGGAGTGCAGTTGAGGAATGTTCTCTATTAGAGTTGGAAATGAATAAAGAGGGATATCGATAATGAGAAAAATAATGAGATGGGGGGCACTTAAGCAAGGGGAAAAAGTGCACAAGAAAATAAAATGGCACAGGCAGAATGAAAAAGAGAAAAAAGGTTTTCAAAATTGAACTCAATCAGTGATTTCAATAAGGTTCAGTAGGAGTTCATCAATGCAAAAAGTACCCTAGTAGAAGTGAAATAACTACACGATGGGCATTGCAAATGCCAGATTCCTAGTTGAATACTGAAGCTTGGGTAACCGAGATGGAAAAAGTAATGAGTGGCTAAAAGAGTGGTGGGGCTTCATCAGAAAAGCAGCCGTTCTACAAGAACTGTGGCATAATGAGGTTCATGTGACTCAGAGCTCTTTGGGACTCGTTTCTGACCTGAGTCTCAGGAATGATTGACCTCTCTCCAGGCCTGGTACTGAAGAAGGAGGAGAGGGGCGAGGCCACCACTACTGGGTCAGGCCGGATGAAGCCACTCAAATCACAGCCTGGGATGGTGTTCTCCTCTGTCTTCAGCATCAGTGTGTCCATAGCGTAAAAGCTGTTCCAGGGCAGCCACACTGTGCGCTCCTGGCTTAGGAATGGTGCACGCTCAAAATGAAGAGTGAGAGAGGCACCTCCATTAGCAATGAGGTCGAAGCTGAGAGAAAGAATAGAATGGGAGAGGAAAGTGAGGAGAGAGTAGAAAAACAAATAATTACTTGAGCTGTACTCATTATTAATGGCACTATTACATTTGGAATGATTTTCCCATTCAGAATGACATTTTTTCCAGAAGGAATAATTAATTCTATTGATAGATCACAGTCATTTCAGCATGAAAGCACTTAGTTTACATGGCCCTAAATTAATGTAATAAAGATTTGCTCTGAAATGTTTTGACACAGTGGTATGCATCACAGGCACTTTGAGCTCAAAACCAATTTTTTGTGGGTAAAAAGTCTTTGCCGCACATAAACAAACTTCCTAAAATGCAGAGTATGAGAGGAAACTCAGCTGTTGATTGCCAAAGAAAGTTCGAAAAGGGTTCTTTTTATAAAGCTCTACACATATTTCTCCTATAGACAACCAACACAAGATCCCTAAATGGGTCATATACACTTGGCGCTTCATCCCAGAGAAGATCCATTTAATAATGCAAGACCGTTTAAGTGAAGAGTCAAGTTTGTTTTGTATCCACAAATATTCATTTCTTTTACTAAAGAAGCTTTAAAATCACTCACGTTCCATCCTGCCGTGTGAGGGTGTAGCCATAGTGGGGGTATTTGACAAAGGATACATTGACCCCCACCAGAGGGGTTCCATCTGTGGTCAGCACTTGGCCTCTGATCAGAGATGCCAGACTGAGAAAGTCAAAAACAAACAGCAAAAGGTAAATGATCATTAACTACGCAATCTACCATAACATCCCAGAAATTGAGTTATAAGGATTTTTATGAGAATTTGTGAATTAATTACTCACTCAGGGTTTGTCATACCTGGCATTGAAGGGGTTATCTGCCGGTATAATATGTGTGCTGTCACGGCCCACCAGCATTCTGACTCGCTCATAGAAGGAACGGACCTTCTGAACAGGCAGCTGACTCTGCTGAATCACCTGCAGGGGGTCTCGTGAGCCCCGGCAGAGTGGGCTGTTCTGGCACGGGCTCTGGATGCAGCAGTCTGGGTCCATGCAGTCAGTCAGTCCATCTACAGACAATAAACAGCAAAAAGAGCTATCAGCCTCGTAAGCTTACAGTGTAATTCTATGCTGTATGATGTGAGAAAGCTGGAACAAGTGCTTCAAGACTATGTGCCTCTCTCTCACTGGTCTGCCTTTTTTGTTAAATAAACATAAATGCTTAATTTTTCCCTGCTGAGCAGGAGGCTTCATCTTTCTAGTGCCTTTATACATCAAGCACAAAAATATTTGAACAATTTTTCAATTTTCTGCTGCTCAGTTACCAGATTGTTTTTTTTTTGCTGGATCTTGACAATGTTTTTTGGCTTAGAAAAATATAAATCACTCCCACCGCCTGACAAAAAATATATGCCTTCAAAAGCATTGCCAGTAATCCTTTAGTAAGGTCAGCTTGCTTTTGTTACTATTGCTGAAAGTCAAAGTGAGAAAGCTAAAAGAGAAAGAGGCGAATAAATAAAGTGAGCCCAGAAAAAGGCACCTCAGGTCAAAGGAAGCATTTATCTCCTAAACTGCACCCCACTGAGATGAGCTGTCCACTGAAAGTCACTTTGACCCTCGAGTTGGGGGAGACTTTCAAAGCCACAAGACACATTACCTCCCTAATTCTGCTAGGCCTTCAACGTTTCATGTGATACATGCAGTTTCTCCTTAACCTTATCAGGACTTTGCCAGCAGGACAGATTCCACATTGTTTTTAGAGGATTGCTGCTTCTGAAATCCTTGAGTTAGAGAGTTGCATCTTTTTTCTGTGAAACAAGCAGTCTTGCAGCAGCTTGCAAACCTCAGTTTGACAGTGTGAACTACTTCTCTCATCAAACTACTGTACACATTTGCATGAAAAACGGGTGGTTTTGCCCTACAGCCTGCTGGACTGCTGCTCTGTAATGCTGTACATATATATTAGTTTTTTCAGAGCATTTTTCATACAAGCATGATTGATTACTGCAACTGCGGTAACAGTGCAGACACAGAAACACACATACACATACACACGCGCACACACACACACACACACACACACCTAGGGGTAATTTTCCATCTCCAAATCACCTGACACATATGTTTTGGGATTGTGGGAGGAAACTGGAGCTCCTGGCAGAAATGCAGAGGACATGCCAACTCTACAAAGAAAGGACATTGGCTCCCTGGCTGGAAATCAAGGACCCAGGAACTTCTCGCTGTGAAGCAAAGGCACGAACTTCTGCAACATTGTGCTGGGCTGTCATTATTATTATCATTAATATTATTATTAATATTGTTGTTGTTGTTGTCATTCTTGTTATTTTTAAAAACCGATGCTACTACTACTAAATGTAATATTAATTATGATGATATTTTAGGTAGGTGATAGGTAATGGACTTACGCTTTCTACTCAAACTGACATTGAAACACTATATTCCAAGTGTACATGCCTTAAAGCTACAATAAGTCTATTGTAACATGTTCTCTGTCAGCCTCAATTGTGGATTATGGATAATTTATCGTAGATAATATGCCACAGTTTCCGTGGGTGAAATGGGGTTAATAATAAATGTTCTGCACTTTTTACATGTAACAATTTATGACCGACTTCCTGATGTTAATGAGTGAAAGCTGCTCTCTGACCTCCTTCGTTGTCTTTGTTGTCTGCACAGGATGTCTCCATGGCGACGCTGCAGCCAGTGCCCCTCCAGCCTGTCTTGCATTCACAGTGCCAGCTGTTCTGACCCATGGTGCACTGCCCGTTGCCATTACACAGGTTCGGACAGCCATCTGTAGACAGAGGAAAAGGGTGAAAAGCAGAGATGGAGTAAGAATTAGAGGATTACATGACACCAAAGTTCAAGGTTTAAATTTCCTTCAGATTGAAATGGCATGCAATAACATGCACACAACATGGACACAAACACCCTCACAGGCATCCTCTTAACACACTGACACCCACCACCTTGCTGGACGAAGCGTTGCGAAGACAAATCAAGAGTAATTTTAGGTTGAAAACAGAACAAAAGAGCTTTTTGATTTCACTTTTTCTACTGAGCACTAGAAGCACTGCTGGTGGTAAACAGCTTTATCAGAAGTCCCTTGAGTTCTTGTCGAGTTGGGAATATATTCGATAAGTACATGTATAGGAGCTCCCAGTGGGTTAATTTGGTGAAGATGATTTGATTCTCCTGGCTTGAGCACACTGCTCTCTCATGTGTGAATGTGATTAGGAGCTAAGCTCGAGACTACAGATCAGATTAGGGGGCCTCTGCACATCTTGGTGAGAGAGTGTTTGTACGAATGGATTCAAGATAGTGGAAACATTTAGCAAGAGAGCTGTATGAGAGCGAGGTGAGAGAGGAGGTGGAAGTATATGAGATGAGATATATGTAGGAGTGGGGAATGGAAATGTGTGAAGGATGGAGATTATTTCAAAAGTATATGTCAGAGATTTATTACACTTGTAACAGTGTAAAGTTGCTGTTTACATGTGAGATTGTGAATGTTCATGTAAACAAGCCATGTGTGCTGTTAAAAGTGAAAGTGAAAAAGTGAAAGTGACAACCCTTGTCATTGCGAGGTCACGGCACAGCACACATGAACCACAACGAAATTGGACCTCTGCATTTAACCCATGCACACTCAAACCCGTGCAGCAGTGGGCAGCTATTGAAAGCGCCCGGGGAGCAGTGATGGTGACGGTACCTTGCTCAAGGGTACCTCAGGGCAACCTATTGGGAAGGGGTTTGAACCCCTGATCCTCTGATCATGCGGCTAACGCCCTAACCGCTAGGCATAGAAATAAAAGATTTAACTTCTTTTTTGTGTGTGTGTTAAACTAGTCCTGTTTATAGAGAACACCTGAACTCACACAGATTATTTGTTTGATTTTTTTTAGGAAATAATTCAGTGCATCATGAAATTTCTCAGAAAAAAGTGAAAGTGATTCTTCTTGTCATTGTGAGTACACAGCACAGCACACAGTGAACCACAACGAAATTTGACCTCTGCATTTAACCCATGCACACAGACACACACCGTGCAGCAGGGGGAAGCTATGAAAGCGCCCGGGGAGCAGTGACAGGGACGGTACCTTGCTCAAGGGTACCTCAGGGCAACCTACTTGTGAAGGAATCAAACCTTCTGAGCCCCATTTATCACTTTCTGATCACCCTGTGACAGTGTGTGCCGGCATGTTTATCTCTGCACAGGGTTTTTCTCAGTCTTTCACTGTCTTTGAACCCTCTCGATCCTGGTAAGAAGCTTCTGAGAGGATGGATGGATAGATGGATGGGTGGATGGATGTACGGACGGACGGATGGATTGATGGATGGATAAATGGGACTTTAAAATAAGACTCTAATAAAGACTGTATGAATGGTAATAGGCATTAGGAAGACAAATAAAAAGTTCAAACTTCATCTGACAAAGATGATTGGTACAAGTAAGATCAGAAACAGCAAGCTCTAAACTTTAATAGTAAAGATGAAAACAGGCTCTCTATGTGGTAAGCAACAAATACCTGCATTGCAAATAATGTTAAAATAATGACTACTACTTTGTAGTGTTTTATCCTAATTAATAGCCACTGATTAACAATAATAAAAAAAAATTAAAATATTATTTTTTTCTATTTTTGAAAAAGAAAAAAGAGCACATGTGGTTTCCTGCACAAGCTGGTGGTACTCCTGATCATTTTTTTTTGCTGTTAATTATGAGATGTGCTGAATATTGTTGTAATCAATCATAATCGGTTTCAATATTTCAAACTATGCGTGCAAACAGCACTAGTAGAGCAATGTTTACCAAGAGCCATAAAATTAAAACGGAAACAAACTTGTCACAGCCGTTCGCTATGGCATCACAGCATGGATTCATGGGCATCCTGGGGAGAGGCAGTGTCTGTGACGGACGGCCGAGTGCATGGAGCCGTGAAAAGGGCAAACTCCATATTCCTGCAGCTTCACTAGGACATAATTAAGCACCCTGGAGTTGTGACCTGACATTTTCCGACTTATCTCATGCTTTTGTAAATAAACCAGCCAATATTTTACTGAGTGACTGTGCCGGTTTTGATTTAAGATGCAGTGCATACATTTGCTGATTTATCAGCAGCTTTTTGACACCACTATCTTTAATCAGTATTACTCTCGATGCTTGGCACATATTGCCCTAGATCACACTGAGACTTCAGCATAGACATCCTCAGTCCAGCTTACTCTCAAACAGTTAACACATTTGTCAGCGTGTCAGTGGTCTTGTCCATTGGTCACCATAGAGACATGGCCTTTTGGAGCGGGGCCGTTGTCTTTTATCATGCCTCCGTGGCATGTGCCAGCTCATCCAGCACAGGTGACATTTCAATGGATTTGTGGTCGGAGGGAGGATGCTGCGTCCAAAGGCAAAGGAGCGTGAAAAACCTTGAATGCACCAAAGCCCATTCAACTGCCACAAATCAAACGCAACGTCACTTTAATTAATATAATTTTCAACGTCTGGGGTCCTTGAGATGCCATATTAACAGCCTGCTATGCATTGATTGCCACACAATATTGAGCTCAGAGAAAAGTCACTTAGCAATGATTGCTTTTTAAATTGAGTTGCCATTTTAAGGAGCCAAATACTTATGAAACACCAAGACAGCAGAATCTATAGTGGCCATTGATCTCTTTTGTTGGGCAGGACTGAGCATGGCCCCTCTTTTATGCCAAAGGCCAGTCGATTCCCTGCACGCTAACTAGAATAAAGTGGGGCTTCAGAAAGTATTAAGACACCTGGCTAAAGTAATGTGGTTGGAGCCCATTGTAATCCCTTTAAAAAGGAGGTGAGATTGCCTTGGGTTATGGGTTGCCACACACACTGAGGGAGATAAAGAGACTGAGAGCGTGAGAGAGTGAAAGAAGGATGGAGAGTGAGCGAGAGAGCTATAGAGAAAGAGAAAGAGAGAGCAAGAGAGATAAAGAGAGAGGTAGAGAGAGAGAGAGAGAGAGAGGGAGAGAGAGAGAGAGAGAGAGAGAGAGAGAGAGAGAGAGAGATGCAGCAGTCATACAAAAAGAAGCCCTACAGACACACACACACAGACACACACGTCCAGTAGCAAAACTGAAGGACAATCCTGATTCCCAGAGATAGAGGATAAGTAGGATGAACACAGAAAGATAAATGTAAAGAAAGAAAGAAAGAAAGAAAGAAAGAAAGAAAGAAAGAAAGAAAGAAAAGAGTTTGGATAAAAATAATGGGGAAAACTGTAAAAAAATAAAGAAGAAACTGAATATATTAAAAAATACTACTTAAGGGAAAAGAATGAGAACTATGAGCATGTGTGACAGTGGAAAGAGGGGAGAGAAGAAAAATCTGCACCTGTGCACATTCTCAGTCTTCTGGTATACAGCTCTTTCCCCTTTAAAGGTCATAAAAATAAAGGTTAGATTCATAAATCCTCCAAACTATCCTTGGGATGGGACTGATAAAATCAAACAGTGAGAGAACCTACAAACACTCTCCATCTGACTCTCTTCACGTGATAGTTTTCAGTCTGCAAAGTCAAATTTCTCAACTCCCCATCGCTGGAAACTAGAAAAAGGTTAGAAGAGTGCTTTTAAACAGCTCAGAGTCTGCTGGCTGAGGGAGATGCCATAGAGTTTTGCAGCATCAGAGAGGAGAAAAAATGAATGACTGTAAGATCGAGTGCTGTCTGAACTAAAGTGTGGATTTGTGACACTTCTAGAACAAGTGATAAATTATGATGTGATATAGAAAGACATTGTAATGACAATAATCACTTCTTGATCATTTTAAGGCATGAAACACTGCAGAACCAATCCTGCTGAATAACCCTTCACTGAAGATGCTTATATCCACATATATCTTGCATGTTCTTCACTCTAGATAAGTCAAAGTACAATGTCAAAAAAATATATTTGTACTTTTGAGTATATGACAAATAAGACACTACAATATGTAATATTAGATACAGAAACGATTAATATTTAATAGTGTTTCTTACAAAAATTCACAATATGTTATAGCTATTTTTTTGCCACATAATAAAAAAATCTACTTTTGCAGTTGTTATTTTGGGAAATATTATTTGCCATTTAAGTTTATACAATCATGCCTGATTTGATACATAACTGTCCTCTAGAAGCTCAGCCATGAGGAGCTGAGTCTAAAAGAGTCAACAAGCTCAAAACAACCGTGAATTAAGGTTTCATGATGAAGGATTATCACTCAAAACATCCATAGTATAATTTAGCTGGAGTTTGTGAAACATATCTCTGACTACACTTGTACATTTTCTTCTTCACACATGGACACTTAATTCAAGAGTATAAACTGCATTGCTCTGATAAACAACCACTTCAGCACACGTTCAGGACTATTACCTATTTCTAACTGCCATGGCAACCCCACTACCCATTTACTGTGTGTTTAGGCTCATGAACTAGTTTTCTACATAACATACGGAGAGACTACATCCAGCATTAATATGCATATCCAATCTATCTTGCATCAGTCCACTATCTGAGCTGTCATCCAATCAGGCTGATGTTGGTGCCTATCCTGAAAACTATTAAGGTGAAAGGTGGAGAAACACACTTTGGACAGGCTGCCAATCTAATGCAAAGGCCAAAATCATTACACCCTAATTAAAAAATTTGCTATGTGCTTAGAATGCATGCAGTTGGAAGGATAGAACAGGTGGAATGCAGCAGTGGGTTTACACACTAAAAAACCCTGCTGATGCATTCTATTGCAGTGATCAATGAAAGTTCACCACTCATAGCCCTCATTATTTCTACTCTGTCCGCTGCATAACCTCCGCCTGCTCTCTCACACGTCCCCCTCAGAACCCTTCATTAGTATGCACTCAGTGAGGGGGAAAGCATGCAGACGCTGGGACAAAGTCATTACGACGCTTCCTGGCCCTGTGCCCTGAGAGGCAAAATATGCAACAAATGCCCCCAGCCTGGCCCCGTTTATACACCCCCTCCCCAAAAAAAAAACTCTGCACCAATGGCTCATGAAATTTAACAATCGCCACAGGAGTCACATCCTCTCTGGGGCCAACTTTAGCCCCAACTTCAGCTCACCACTCCCAGGCTTAGCAAATCTTCAGAAACTTTTAGCATCCCAGCTCAGCTTTGTCTCCTGTAATTTAACACTTTTCTTTTAAATTTTCTGCTAGCAGAGAGAAGAAGGAGGAAAAAATAGCCTATCAACTCTATTCCTCTTCAGAGAGTAAAATGTCAGCTAACATCTTGTTATCAGGATCAGGCTTGACTAATGTTATTCTGCCACAGCTGAATCTGCAGCCTATTAAAACCCATGCAGCTGCCCAACACTTGTTTATATTAGTCCCACTGGAACAGACACTTTTAAGCCCCTTTCTCCAATACGCTCAACCCTGAGTAGGAGAAACTCTATAACACGAGCGAAAGCAGGAGAGAAAACATCAGACGCGATACTTTGCTGCTCCTTGGTGAGGCTGCATTATATAGATGAAATACTGTAATACTGTAAAATGTTGCTATACCGTAAATGCTATTAACAATCTATGCCTGATTAAAGCCTACAACTGCATTTTATTTCAAAGATTTACACTGACCTGAAATGTGAATGCATTTATTCATCTATTGATTCTAGATGGTTAGAATGATTTGGGTCCTAAGATGGCAGTCATGAAATGATATACTGTCCGACCCAACATGGCAGATTTTCACCCTTTTCTTTTTACTTGGGAGGATATTACATTCAAGGACATAAAAGTCTGTTAAAGTCCAAGTGACGCAACATTTAAACGTTGGCCCTACCGCTGGCCATTAACAAACCCCACCCTGTTGCCACAGCTATGGCCAGGTGTCCAAGAGAGTATAATTGGTCTCACTGCATCTGGCTGCGTTGGGTGGCCTCATCTCCCCCTTCACTCAGCATGATGCCAGCTAAAGAAGACATCTGTTAGTGTTCTTCCTGCCACAGACATAATTCAAATTGGCGGGTGAACCTAGCATATATATACTGAGACCACTTTCTTTTTCATTTGCTGGTTAAAACCTGTAGAGCATCTTACTAGTGAGTTTGTAAATACAGATTAGAAATGAAATGCAAATTTACTGTGTAAATAACTCTGGTTATTTAAATAATTATCCAATTACATTTAAACGTCGTTTACTTTTAACAGAACATAATAAAAGACAAGTAAACCTCTAGACTTGCAAGGGTGCAACCCCCACACATCACAGAGAGAGGAAAGACAATGACCTTCATGAGGCTTTATAACCACTACGGTTATAACAAACCGGCACAAGGAAACACTGGACGTGAGAAACACACACTGCATTACAGACCCGCTCTACATAGCTAGGCGCTTTAGTGTACACCACCAAATCTACTCTACAGGACACACTGTCGAAAGCACACAGTCTCTACACAGCCAAGCTATCAGGAGAAATGCTAGTGGCCAGTGCTACGGTGCAGCTAGCACTACGACACAGTGCGGACGAGGTACACTACCTTCAAAAAGTCTCATCCTAATAGTCTGCAATAGAGACAGCACGCAAAGAGGAACAAGAGGGCGAGGTCAGAGGCAGGAGACATGCATACATGCAACTTTCAGAGATACGCAGCCTAACAAAGGTGTGGATGACTGTTTCAAAATAATCATAAAACATAAGCATGTGTTTAAAATAATTTATCCAGTTATCTGTTTACAGTAGCGTTTCAAATTAAGGTTATACAAGTTTGTGTTTATGAAATCGAATCATACATAAACGATGCAAATAGCAAATTGTCCTGATGTTTTCTGTAATAACCATGAATGTTCCATGGCTTTTAAGACCTTGAGCAATGTTTCAATCATATCGTCTGTGTAATAATAGCATTTTCTTCTGACCAACAGATTAAGGGCAAAGGACTTTCAGCCAGTCAGAATGTCAGAACTGCTGCCTGAGAAGGACAGAATACTTGTCACTAACAAAAGCAAATGGGAGCTTCTTTTTTCAGACACATTTACTTCACATGCAAGTTAAAACACCCCTGGTCAAGTTAGCTTACATCCACAACCATGTTTCATGATCCTCCCTGTATAATGATGCATATATTTTCATATGACTTATTTCTCAGCCTTTCTCTTTATCATGTACACATGAATTAAACAATTTATTTATGTTTTTAATAAAAATACATTTTATTTGTTTATCATGTTCTGTGTTAACTACGGCAAACCAATGGTACATGCTCATGGAATAACCAATAGTTTTTGAAAAGATAAGTGTCTCCATACTTTTGATGGGCGGTGTGTATGACAGCATTCTAAAAAGGATGCAGCTCATCTTTTAAAAGGAGCTTAGAGGGTGCATTAAATGGAAAGCACACTAGCTTAGGTTTTCCCTGTCGAGTCAAGATGACAATAACCAGACGGCCTTTCGGTGAGCAGCAGGAGAGAACAAACTTAAGGCAAGAGGTTGTTCAGGATGGTATATAATGATTTGTGTCATCTTGAGTGACAGGCTTCCTCTCTTTCGTTCTTATTCCCTCTCGCACACATACACACACACACATACACGCACGCACGCACGCACACACACACACACACACACACACACACACACACACACACAAACACACTTCCAGACAGTGACAGAAAGACATGAGCATGCTTTAAAAGTCTATTTTTGAGAGAAAGAAGTCAGGGGCAAGTTGAAAGTGTGACTTATCAGGTGAAGACATCTGGCCGCTTTCATCTTCTTTTTCACAACTTTTCATTTCATGAGCCCACTCACCTGTCTGTGCCGTCTGCCGTGTGATCAAATACTAGCCTTCTCTCAGTCAAATAAAGACGGAAACCCAAGAAAACAGTAATGTTCTCACCCTTCAGTATTTTGACACCTACTAATGCCCTTTCTCTTCGCTTTATTCTTTTCCATGCCCGTCTCTGGTTCTTTCTAACACTCTTCTTAGCCCTACTGGCTTGGATCCTGTCCCCTTTTTGGACTTTAAAGCCCCTCAAAATCAAACTCATCCGCGCATTTCTCTTTCAGTAAATCCCCTTTTAAAGCTCAATCTCTCTGCTCTTATTAGCTAAGCCTTCCGCGTGAGTCTCAGATGTGACAGAGACTTTTTCTAATGTATTATTCCTTTAATCCGCAAGCTCAAAACTTGCATCAACTGAGTTTCTGTTTCTTTAGAATGCTTTGACTGGCACACTGCCACAGTCTGCAACAACTCTGCAAACACAAGAGAAAGAAAGGCTCAAAGCAAAAGCTTCCAGTCCTGCTCTAACCATTTAACTGGCTCAGAAAACACGCTATAACACTTTGAGCCAGTGAGCTTACAACAGTGATTCCCAGGCCCAGTCCTAGGGACTCTATGCTGTTTACGCGCTCTAACATTCTTGATCCCACTCCTGACCTGAGAAACCCTGTGCTATTAAATAATACATAGCTCCTAACCCCAAACCCTAGATAAGAACCGTGAGGACCAGAGAAACGTCACTCAGTAATAATCTTTCTGCAGACATGAGAGTAGTACACAAATATTCAACTACAAATTAACCACAGAAAACACTGCAGTATAAAAGTACAAACTTCTACATTTATACAATCAAATAAAAAAACTGAATCAGTCCTATAATAGACCTTTAATTGATTTTAAATGGTTGTGGCTGAACATTGTCCATCAAGAGAAAGCGATGATCACAAACAAGAATGAAGGAAAGTCATGGATGAAAAATGTGCAGCACTGTTAGTCCTAACTCCCAGGTTGTTTTGTTTTCAACACTGATTGCCCTACAAATACTTGAATAATCATTTCTGCATTATGAGGCCATCACCCTACAAGGCTGTATCACTGCTCTTATTACTAACTCATTTTCTTGTGTGCCTCTCCTGTTTTCATCCTTTTTGATATAATACACTGTCCTTGTTCGTGTGTTAATGCTTCATTCAAATACATTAAACCTTTTTGACAGCTTAAAATTCAGGTTTCCTTATTTCAGAAATGTATGTTTTAAACTCACTGTTAACTTAATTGCACATGTTTCTGGAAAGCCAAACAAAGAAAGGATTTTCTCTTTGAAATCTAGCCAGTAAAAGTGAAAGATTTTGAAGGGCTTGTATCTTACAGCTTTCTTGTAGGTAATATTTTACCTGTGGACCATTTATCACATTTATGTGAAATAAATTCCAATACAAATATAAATAATTTTACATTACCATTTATCAGCTTTCCTTCATCTGCTGAAATTAAACAGGCCCTTCATTTGTTATTGCACCTTTACGACTGATATATGCTGATAACTTCCATTCTGATTTGCTATCCTGTGTGGTTCCTCAACAAAAGAAGCAGCCCTGGTTAAAACCCTCCTTTTAAATTTTAGTGGGTGTATTTTGGAATACATTTTTAAGTGTGTGTATTACCACCCACTTCTAAGACACTGGCTCTGCTTGATAAATAAAGCAATCACTGCTGGTCAGATAAGCTGAAGAGCTGCATCCGACCCCTCAGTGGTGTGTTGTTCTGAATGGACGAGAGGCAGGGCAGGCAGAGTGTGTAAAAGGGACAGCGAGGTTTTGGGGATGTAATGGTTTGGCTGGGTGCCTACCGATGGTGCAGTGCTCTCCGCTCCAGCCCTGCTGACACTCGCACTTGCCGTCCTTGCAGGTGCCGTGTTTCACACACAGCGGGTTACACACGCGCTGGTCACACGCCTCGCCCGTCCAGCCCTCTTCACAACGGCATGAGCCTCCCATACAGACGCCATGTGTGCCGCAGTCCACTGAACACACTTCTGCAGGAACAAAACCCACAGAGGAACCAAAAACACACACTTTCAAAGCATAACACAGGATTTCATCTCTAAACAGAAGCATTTAAAAGACATAAATATAGTCAACGAGTTATTCTGTATACATTTACCAGCTTATGCTGTTTGTTATTTTCTATTTCTTTCTGGGCTCATTCCAGTGTGTGTTTAGTTGTTCATCACTATACTGTGATGGCTACAAATTTAGCAACCACAGGTTTAGACTGTCATTATGCAGGCCTAGTGTAGCCACTCTCTTCAAATCTGTCCCAACAAGCTGCAGATCAGGTTCTCTTTTAAACTGCAAATTTAGTCTATGTTTTATATGTGAAGTAGAAACTTAGCTGTGTTATTAGTGGAAAGCAAGAGCACAGGCAAAGTTATTACAAATAATAGCACAGGGAAAATGTTTCAGATACAGAACATGGAATAGAACATACAATGCTTGGCTTACAACAGAAATGAAACTGGATTGGCTGTTGAAAATATTCATATCATATTGTGTCGTTTCATTTTGTTATTTCTTCCTGTGGGCTAATACTATTTATGGTCATCTAAAAACAGCTGATTTTGAGGATAAGCATCTTTTAATAGGGAAGCAATAGATTAGTGTCAGAATACTTAAATGCTACTTAAAGGTGTTTACAGGGTTATATTCCACACATATTTAATGTAATAATTACAATTCTTTCATTCTTTCGATAAGCTTGAAGGACTGAAGAAATGGCTACTGACCTACAGATAACGTCTGTATCCATCCAGTTGGGTCACAGCTACAGAGGTCCGTGATCTGGGATGAAGGCTCCATGGCCATGGCACTGGTCAGGCACTGGGGCCTGCAGCTCACAGTGCTCCACCCCAACCCGCTTACAGGCACTCACCACCACACAGATGCCATTATTGGAGCAGGTTGGGTCAATACAGTCCACTGCAAACAGCATTTGACATTTACTGGACATTGCTTTTGATGTAGCAAACAGGCCCAAGTTTCTACTATTGATAATAATAATAATAATGATAATAATAATAGCAACACTAGCCAATATGCAGAGATGCAGAGGTAGATATGTACAGAGTGAATCAAGAATAAATTATATACCTGCATATTCCTATAGTACAGTAGATTACAATAGTAAAACAATAGTAAAACACGGAAGAACAGAAGACAGAAGAACACTCATTCACCCTCACATGGCCTTTCTTCTCAGCATGAAAAATCAATGTCCCCCACACAGTAGGCCTGTGAATGAGTGGTTCCTCTCTGGCACCTTTCATACTCATCTGTCTCTCTTACCTAATTTGGCCCCTTCTCCCTTCCTCCTGACGTTTCTATCTTCCTGTTTACACACTATCTTCACATGTTCCAGAGAAATTGACATTGACTCCCGAGCTGCCAAGGAGATCGGGCTGCTCAGACCGAGTGAAAGCCATTTGACAAATTAGCTGCCCCTCAGTCCAGTGTGGGCGTATCTCTCACCCTCCACTCGTGCACCACAAAGTCATTCAGGAAGGCCATTCTTGCTTTAGGTTGGTAGAAATGCTGCATCACAAGTATCGATTTATGTGTCTCGGCCACTTCAGGTAAATTGTTTGAGCGCCTGTATTGTGATGAATATCAGATTTGAGGAAAGGAAAGGAGGGATGAAAAAGTGTTGGATAAAAAGAAGGAAGTGGAGAAAGTGCTGACCTTGTAATTAGAGACTCTCACACTTACTTACTTGCTGATGTGCTTTAAAGCCTTTATATGCCCTGAAGCTAAAAAGTCTGATCCTTTGGTCCAAAAAGAACCTGATTTACTGTGTTTTGCACACTGAACTTGATTTGAAACTAAACAAATTTTCTTCTGACCATGACCTAAGCCTCTGTTCACAACCATCGAGAAAAAAAAAACCTTCCTGGTGATGGTGATTGAATATGTAATTTCATTTTTTTCTCTATTGTTGTGATTACATTACATTATATTACATCATAAAATGCTTCAAAGGTAGGGAGGAAGGAAAAGAGAGAAACTCTATCATAGAAATTTCTACAAAGTACAAGAAAGAGAATGATGGGAAAGCTAAATGTTAAATCTGAAGTCCACCTGAGCTTGACAAACAAGTGACGTTCAAACCGAATGTGAATAGTTTGGTCCTATTATATTTTGATCTCTCTCTCTCTCTCTCTCTCTCTCTTTCTCTCCCCGTCTTGTTTTCTTCTTTCTCCTCTTACCCTTTTCACCTTCATGTGTAGCCTTTTCTCACTCTCCTCCTGTCTGCCAAGTCAAAAATTAATGCCTCTGCCTTCTTGGTCTCACCTCCATGCCTCCTCCCAGCTCTGTCCCTCTCTTCCTCAGATAGAACCTGCTTTTTCTCTCAAGGGCTTCAACACCACCTCCTTCCAGTCTTCTACACATCACTTTGCCCCAGAGCAGCCAAACTTCAGCAAACAATGAACATAATACAGGGCCTGGGCTATTTTTTCTAGCAGCTAGATCAATAAAATGGATTTTTGATCCTTTAAATAAATCTCCGATGACTTTTTTTGTGCCAGTGCCGAACAGAAGATGGCCCATTCAGGAATGAATTCCCAAAGGAAACCGTCTATATAGTAAACGGCATTTATTACCAGTTGGGACCCCACATTTTCTTTAAATTGAAACAGTGACCTAGAAATAGTGCAGTACCTCAAATTTTGAAGCTTTCTGGTTTTTTTTCAGGTGAAATGAAAAAAATAATCCCATGTTGTAAGTTCGATTTCAGACTTTAATGCCCAACTGTACTTATCATCAGAATCATGAACAGCAGATGTCCCATTCAGAAATAAATTCCAAAATGGAACTGTGTCTATATAGCAAACTACCTTTTTTAACAGTTGGGAAAGAACAAGATGCTAATACAGTGCCCTCCAAAATGTTTGGGACAAAGACACACGTTTTTCCTGATTTCTGTTTTCAGTGTACAATTTAAACCACAATCTAGGATGCATGAAACTGCAGGTCATGTAGAATTTCAGCATGTAGAAATTGCAACATTCTATTCACAGTTAACCACATTTCAGGCCACCATAACGTCTGGGACAAAGTAACGGTAGGTATTAAAGCCTCTGTATTTGTTCATGAAATCTTCTGCAGCTAGTAGTCTCGATGTGATACTATTCTATAGACGGCTTCTGATCTACATGGATGTTTGGGGATTTTTCTTTACCATTGTGAGGATTCTTCTGTCATCAGCAGTGGAGATCTTCCTTAGCCTACTAGTCCTTTTGAGATTACAGAGCTCACCTATGCATTCTTTTTTCTTAATGATATTCCAGACAGTTGATTCTGGTAATCCTAATGTTTGATCCATGTTTTTCAGCCTAACAATAACTTCATTGACTTTTTTTGGCTTTTCTCCTCATGTTGAACAAAGGCAACTACAGAATCCTAATGATTGAAGCAAGCCTAATTATCACCTATGAAGAAATTGCCAAACACACCTGAGTGCCACAAACATTAAGTGCCTTGAAATGAATGGACTATGTAAAAAAAGTGTTGCAGTTTATACATGCTAAAACTGAATTGGTTGATTCAAAATTTTACACTGAGGAGCAGAAAGGTAAATCAAGGAAAGATGAGCTATACCGAAGGCACTGTATATAAACACACCTTCAGCACAGCTCTCTCCCTTGTAGCCCAGTGAGCAGATGCAAGTTCCCTCTGTGCAAGTTCCATGTCCGCCGCACTGAGGGTCTATGCACTGGTTGACTGGAACGTCGACCTGGCCCCTTCCACACTGCACAGCAGATACACGAGCCTTATCATACTGTCCATTACCACTGCACAGCACTGACATGCAGCTAAGAGGAGAGAGAGAGAGAGAGAGGAGAGAGAGAGAGAGAGAGAGAGAGAGAGAGAGAAAGAGAGAAAGAGAGAGAGAGAGAGAATAGACAGAGAGAGAGAGAGAGAGAGGGAGAGAGAGAGAGAGAGAGAGAGAGAGATCAGACAGTTCATGTGAACCCTGCATTTTTGACATATTAAATATTTTTCTCTTTGTTTCAGTTTTCCCAAGAAACCTGTTCTAAGACTCAGTGAAAGGATGACAGGAACAGAAGGTTCACTGAGACACAATAAAAGTGAAAACAGACTTCAAGTGTAGTTAGATCAAGACTTCAGATGCCACTGATGTCACTTAAAATCTGGCTAGATGGTTGAATAGAGGCGTATTTTAAAAACATAATAAGAAGTAACAGAATGCAGAAGAAGAATCAACCCCCACACCCATCACACAGTGATATCAATGAGTAAAAGTCTTGATGTTTGTGATTGTATACAAAATAGCTTGAGCAAAATGAACATGGTTCACAGAGGCTAATGCTGAATGGAACGCAAAGTGAAATGGCTGCATTCATCCTGTTAATTTTAACAAATTAATGAATTATCTTTTGAAATTCTGACCGTAAAATAAGCAGCATCTTATCAACATTATTTTAAAGTATAAAGGCTAACCATTTTTAAAAGCTGGGCAAATTGCTTCCCTCAGTTATCATTAGGAGTAATTATTATTGTTTATATCTACCCTGTGTACTGATGACTAAGTCTGATTCTGATGTTTTTCTATTTTTATGTGCAGGTGTCTATAATTGGTGCTAAAAGTATATGAGTGAATAGGAGTCTTAGTGTATACATGCACATGTTCATTAATGAGTTGTGATAAATGTGTGCAGGGACGTGAGAACAGATGTGCTCATTGCTTTCCAAGTCAGTAAGTCTGAAAGCATAAAGCAGATACATCCCCAAACACCCCTGATGACACACACACACAGCACTCAGCATCCACCAGGCTGTTTCATGTTGTTGCGACGTTTGCCGCTGGCAACCCACATTTGCAATTTACTTTAAGAAAAAAACTGCTCCAACAAGTCCCTCAGCTCCATCTGACAACAGCTGACTGTGGTGTATTCACCTCAGGCCTAATGGCCCGATCTGATTGGTCCCCCTTGGACAACAATACCCATAACCCTCCTTGCAGACTGAACGACAGACATCCTACTGTGAGTCCCTCACTGGTATTATCTACAGTCACTTTCTCACAGGGCTTCTTTGGGTGAAAGTGGCTTTCAAAATCATTCAACACTAACAGCAAGCACTCGCATGCAAATGCACACATGCAGGGAATAGAAGAGTATGACAGAGATAGAAATAGGGATAGACAGAGAGTGAGGAGACAAAGAAGCAACATGCTCAGCTTGGGTACAGGCAGGGGTGTGATCGCAGCAGGGCTTAAGCTTTAAGAAAAACTCTAACAGGTCAAAATGTAATCTAACAGTGAGGTAACTAAACTATTAATCACAAGACTCCCAGGCGAGCGAAGGAAGATATTGGCTTGCATAAACCTACATCCATCATCCAAATGCCTGTGAGACCCCTTAATGGCCCCTGGCCCTACACACACACACACACACACACACACACACACACACACACAGACACACAGACAAACTAACAGCCACACGTCCCTGAACACAATACTTTATTGTGGTTTTTATATATATATGTATGTATTGAAAATGCAAAAGTTTTAGGCAGGTGTGGAAAAAATGCTGTAAACAAAGAATGCTTTCAGAAATATAAATAATGATTGTTTATCCTTATCAATTTACAAAATGCAAAGTGAGCGAGCGAAAGAAAAATCTAAATCAAATCAATATTTGGTGTTACTACTCTTTGCCTTTCAAAACTAGACATCAGTTCTTCTGGCCCCACAGAGCCCTGATTCAACATCATCCAGTGTGTCTGGATTACAAGGAAGAGACAGAAGGATGTGAGGAAGCCTACATCCACAGAAGACTGTTACTTCTCCAAGATGTTTGGAACAACTCACTGTAGCCGTAGTTCCTTCAAAAATTGTGTAAGTGTACCTAGAAGCAACATGCTGTTTTTGAAGGCAAAGGGTGGTCATGTTAAATTGTGGTTATATATATATATATATATATATATATATATATATATATATATATATATATACACACACATATATAAATATATATATATATATATATATATATATATATATATATATATATATATATATATATATATATATATATATATATATATATATAATAAAATGTGTGTACATGTTTGACTAGCTCTTTCTTTCTCACTGACACTAGAGAGCGTAGACACTCAGGGGCTAGTATAGACCTTTGCTCCATGCTCTAAAGTGAGACCCTGAGACAAACAGCTATTTATAATGTGTACAGTTCCTCAAGTCTCCAAGGTGCTCCAATAGAGGAATCATTTCAACAAGGTCTTAGTCTTTCTTACACAAAAAATGAGCTGACCCTCAAACAGCTCACATCACTTTCCCCTTTATGACAATTCATTAAAGTGGACTGTTAGAGCAATCCTGGCCTTTGCAATACTGATTTTGCTGAAAGCTGCGAATGAGTCCTTTAAGTAGTCACTGAGTTTGTTTATTGTGTGCTGTGAGCAATCTGAGCCGCCTCTGATCTTTCCAACGAGTCTTTGACCACATGCACCACTGTTTCAATATGCTGACTGATATATTGGATAGATGTATTTATGTATTGTTACATAAAAAAATTAATTTCAGCTTCAGTTAATAATCATTACTTTATTTCAGCATTTGTTTTATTTTTTGGAAAACTGAGTTTTCATCTTTAGAATAAAACGGTTATAGTGAAACTTTGCAAAACCTTTACTTTCTTTATCAATGTTTACCAAAACTCGAATTGTCTCTTATACTATTAACACTATTCAGAAACACTTGACTTCTGGATTACTTTTCTTTCTAAACAATCTTTTATTGAACAAATTTTTATGATGGGCTTTGCTTATAAAATGCACACAAACGTTTGTAGATGGGTGTTTGCATTCAATATTTTCAAATATATTTGTTATATATGTAAGTATATCTGCTGAGTTTGTATGTTTTTTGTAAAGCCAAGCTTTACTAGTCTCAGAAATAAAAATGAAGTATTCCATTAAAAAAAAACTTAAGAATTGCAGAAAAAAAAAACTGCAGAACTGAAGAAAATCTTACTTAGTAGCCAGCACTAACTAATCTTCTTCTTTCGGCTGTTAGGAATCACCACAATGGATGAATGATCTCCTTTTTTCCTGGCCTCTGCATCTTCCTCCTGCAGTACTAACTATTGATAATTGTAATCATCATTGTTGTGTAAAACAGGGAGCATTCCCATGTTCGGTGATTTTCCATGTATGATTATGTTTGGTCTTCCCCAAAAGAGAACACACTTAAATTTGACCTTTTCTACTTTTTCTATAATTTTTTATTTGTTTGCTGTGTTTAGTATAACATAATACATCTGAATTATATATGTATAATACATACATACAACCTGTTAGAATCTCAAAATCTAAGAAAAAGTAAATACAAGAAATACAATTACATTTACAGCATTTAGCAGATGCTCTTATCTAGAGCGACTTCCATGTCCTGATTACAGGAACAATCCCCCTGGAGACACTCAGGGTTAAGGGTCTTGCTCAGGGACCCAGTGGTGGTAGTGCCAGAGGTGGGATTTGAACCTGGGACCTCTTGAGCCATAGATCCATAGACAAGTACCCTACCACAATTTTTTTTTTCCTTTTATGAACATGAAGACACAGAGTTTTAGGTTTAAGTGCTCCTTTCTCACTTTGCCAATATTCAACTCGGAACTATAACTGTTATATTACATTTTTTTCATGTTGTGCAGTCTAATTATGGAGAGCTCTACTGCATGTTGTTTTTCACAGACAGCTACTTACTTTGTCTCTTGCAAAACTGCTGGACACTCCTCATTTTTCTCCCTTACAGCCTATTGTATGTAACTGTAAGCATTCCTCAGGTGGCCTGTTTATGTGTGTGTGTGTATGTGTGTGTGTGTGTGTGTGTGTGTGTGTGTGTGTATGTGTGTGTGTGTGTTTGTGTGTGTGTGTGTGTGTGTGTGTGTGTGTGTGTGTGTGTGTGTGTGTGTGCATCCGTGACAGGTCAGCATGTAATTGGAGGGTCTCCTACCTTTCGAGCAGTCCATGCCATGGAAACCGGGGAAACAGTGACACACTCCTGACACGCACTCGCCGTTGCCATGGCAATTTCGTGGACACTCTTGCACTGAGTCTGTGAAAGAGAGGACACCCCTTGTGAGAAAAAAAAAGAGCACTGAGGAAAACGACAACCGATAGTGGGATAGCTGTGTGAAAGGAACCAGCTATTACTCTCATCCTCATGTCGTTCATCCACTCTCTCTTTCCCCCTCAGGCCCTGTCCCATTTCTTGTGGCCTTCATCTGTCTAGGCCTGCAGGGAACTGCCAGGAAGGGAAACCCATTTCTAATTCTGTTTATCAAGGGTGCTTAAGGAGCACCTCCAATGAGCCCTTAACACACTTTCCGATGTAAATGAGCTTTACATGGGTATTACCTAGAAGCCTTAAGAATTCATGGCACGGATGATGATTCATCACCTTCTGATGAATCACAGCAGACTGAAGTTGATGTTCCAAGCATGGAGTTTAAGCAAATGTGCTGAATCAAAAACAATCATTAAAAGAACAGTTGTTAATTGTCAATTAACACAGACAAAAGATTGCTGAATTAAGGAAAATGAGCATTTCTATGATCTCTTTGAATAGATCAGGTCATAATGTGTACATTAACAGTTATCGCACAGTTATGTTTAATGGATAAATGGAAGAGCTTGATGCTTTCTCTGTTTTTGACTTTTAATACATTGAACATCAGACTGTTATCTTGCCCAAAATAATATCTGAAATCATTGTAATATCAAGTAATCTTATTCTTGTCAAAATGGCTGTTCTCAGAATATAATACAATTGTGTTCATTATTTCTAGACATGTATGCTTGTTTTACGTGATTTTATGATGAAAAATGGTCTTATATTATTGACAAACATTATTGCTTGCAAACAGCAAATTCACCTTCCAATGGAATATCATCATTTTACAACTTAGAACAAGCAAGCAGTGTAAAGAAATAGTTAAATAATAATTCTGCATTCACTAAATAATCTCATAATGAGAAAAATGCCTAACTTTTACATTCATACGACTTTAAAAAAAATCATAAAACTATCGGAAGTCTGTGCTTGAGTTATCTAAGAATCAAATGCAGAATGAAGAATCTAAAAGAAGTGCACCCAGGGGCATGTTTCTTTTTGTATTGTGAAAGGCAGTGCATTAATAAACAGACACACTACTTCATAGTTTACACAGCAATGACTCATGACAAAAAAAAAAATTATAAAATACATTCATTAAGCAAATGATATTACAGGATATTTTGGTGAGGCTTTCAAGCATAAGACATCAAAAACAACAAAACAGATTAGATGTATTTATAACATTATGACATTACGGTTATATAGTTCATAACTGCATTATGCTTAAGGCTGCCCACACATTATTGTAAAGATGGTTTGAGGGCTGATGTGTGTAGACTGTGTCCCAAAAGTCATTTAGAACCGTGCCCTGTGTGTGTATCCATGGTCTTGCTCCCCAAGGGACAAACAAACAAAAGGCTTAAGATCGGAAACAGCCTCGCGCTCTACCATTCTCCCTTTGTTTCTTTCTTTCTCTTTTCTTTCTCTCGGGTCCTGCATGATTATTGGTGTAACCAATCCAAGCAATTATAAGGCATTTAATTAGTTATGAACATTATCACAGTTGATGTGCATAAAGTTAATTGGTGTGATATCACTTATTACAGTTACCTCTTCGTCTGTGAATATTCATAATATTTTTTTATGTGCAAGGTGTTCGTCTCACTTCAAGTTAAATGGCTGCAAAGTATTCTCCGTGATCTTTCCTGAAAAGGATGCAAGAACAAGGCCATAGTGTCACACCACATTCTTTCAGAGTAAACCTGGTGCTCTGCCAGACTCAGTTAGCCTAGTTTTTCAATCCATTAGGCTAGGCTTTTTCATTCCATTAGCTAACCTTACAGGTTATTCACATATCCTTGCTGAATGCTTAATGTTGACATTGTACAATAGTCTGTTATGTAGGCTTAATTGATGTTTGTTAAAGTCTCTTACATTAACCAGTTCGTAAGCTCAAAGTTTTCTCCAGATTTTGTGCATGAGCTGAAAATCATGAGTGTGCGCGTGAGTAAGTTAGCATAGGTTGCCTCACCTAAAAGAGGACTGGAGCTCTTTGATGGGTGGTTTGCAAAACTGCAGTAAATATATCTGTACCCTTCCTCACTTTTTTTCTCCACCCACCCCTTGCATGTTTGCCTAGCTTCTGTTCTGTGGCTTCTGTAGTGTGATGGGCTCTACTGCAGTTCCATGCTTACCCAGATTTGTAGTGATCGACTGTTAACCATTCACTGATGGAAAAGTGAAGAAAAAGTGGAAAAGTGGTGGAGAGGATGTCATGATACCTCTGCATTATGGTTGTTAAACATTGCAAAAGCAGCATGTTCTCTCTGTTTCTGTTTCTGTGTAGGTTTCCTTCAGGTGCTCTGCTTTCCTACCCAAAGCCAAAACACATGTACAGTACTGTGCAAAAGTTTTAGGCAGGTGTGGAAAAAATGCTGTAAACAAAGAATGCTTTCAGAAAAAGAAATAATGATTTTTTTTTTTTTTAATCAATTTACAAAATGCAAAGTGAGCGAACGAAAGAAAAATCTCAATCAATCAATATTTGGTGTTCTTCTTTGGTTCTCCAAGATGTTTGGAACAACCTACCAGCCGAGTTCCTTCAAAAACTGTGTGCAAGTGTACCTAGAAGAATTGGTGCTGTTTTGAAGGCAAAGGGTGGTCACACCAAATATTGATCTGATTTAGATTTCTCTTTTGTTCATTCACTGCATTTTGTTGATTGATGAAAATAAATGATTAACACTTGCATTTTTGAAAGCATTCTTTGTTTACAGCATTTTTTCCACACCTGCCTAAAACTTTTGCACAGTACTGTAGATTAGGTGGATTGGCTATGCTAAAATGCCTCTATGTGTGACCATGTGTCTGCTTGGTAATGGAGTGGTGACCTGTCCAGGGTATTTTCCTGCTTTTCACCCAGTGAGGCATGGGCTAGGCTCCAGCATCCCCACAACCCTGTTTATGATAAGTGGCTCAGAGGATTCATGGATAGGTTGATGGAAACACCCTGTCTTAACCATGTTAACAACAAGGAAAAATCTTTATCCAAAGAAAGACCTGACAAAGACATTTGATTTGCTATAGAAATAAAATGCAGGAAGGTGTATTCTAGATCAATATTAAGATGAATATTTGAACTGTTTTCGGTTCACTCCCATCAATCTAGATCCTCTAAACCCATATGTTTTGGTCTGCTTTCTAAATAATCTGGATATTTTTTTTTTTCATTTTTTTTCTGCTGCTTGTCCCAAGCGGGGTCACGGGGAAGTGCTGGAGTCCATCCCAGCTCACAGAGGGTGAAGGACAAGGGACACACCCTGGACAGGTCGCCAGACCATCACAGGGAGGAGCGTGACGTGGACCTTGCTCAAGGGTACCTCAGGGCAACCTATTGGGAAGGAGCTCGAACCCCCGATCCCCCGGCCAACGCCCTAACCACTAGGCCACCGCTGCCCATATAATAATCTGGATATGCGCACACTTTTTAAGATATACAGTGTTCTAGACTAGTTGTACTTAGCTCTGTTCTAGATCCTCAGAATTGGTCTGTATTTTCAGCTGTTTTCTACATCTTTATAGTTTTATATTTTTTCAGAGATTCACTTTTCTCTGACTCAACCCTCCTCCTCTCTGCTCAATTTTGGTACTCTTTATTTCTTTCTACACACTCTAAACAACAAGTGAGCAAGTGAATCTGAAGAACACTGGAGGATGCATGGACTGAAGAGCTGGGACCAGGTGAAAGCACTGAAAGAAAGTGAGTGAGTGAGTGAGCGAGTAAGTGAGTGAGTGAGTGATGGAAATGGTCAGTGAGAGTAACCAAAATGACTTACCTAGGATTGCTGTGCTAAAGGACACAGACTCTTTCTCCTTGCCATCATTGTAAAAGGCCAGATGCCAAGTTCCCGGGTCCAGATACTGCACAAATACAGCCTCGTTCAGAACCACTGTCTGAATACTGCGTCTTTCTCGAGGAGATTCCACCACACTCCATTTCTCCTTGCCATCTAAACGCTCCATATAGTCATACTGGAGAGAGAGAGAGAGAGAGAGAGAGAGAGAGAGAGAGAGAAAGAGAGAGAGAGAAATAATAAATAAAACAGAACATATAATGCAGAGCAACATTATTCTTGGTTCTGAAACTACATCATGCACTTTTAGGATACAAAAATTTGCAAAGTTTGCACAGCCTTATGTATGTATGTATTTATGAGCAGGTCTTTGAAGTGCTTGCATGATGCAATTTAAAGAGTAAGTGACGTTCTTTCCCACAAATTCTACTTATTTTTAGTGGCGTTGTTGGCTGGTCACTTAACAATCAATAAATTGAATCGAATCTGCTGCTGTTTAATATCTCCTTGTTTTGCACAATATACGAAATCATATGTATCAAATGCACTGTGATATTAGGCTTGTACAAGTTTTCTACATCACATTGCTATGGTAACACATGTGTTGTGCACCAGAAAAAGGCTAAGAATATTTGGCCCTCACTGTTTGACATCTGTTTGGCACTGCTGGAGTGTTTTCAGTGCTCAAAACTCATTTAATTCAACTCAGGAACTCTGGAAAGACTTAATTATAAGCCAATTAGCTGATTAGTTGGGTGAGCTCTTTAAAAACATAGAAAATGATGAAATATGGAGGCACTCCAGAACCAGGCCTGGCAAGCAATTTACCTGTGCATGGGATGGGGGCAGGCCTTTGCGGATATAGACCCCAAAAAGAGCATCTTTACCCAGGGAGATGTTGAACTTGAGGAACTGTGGCTGGCTGAGATGCAGCAGAGACCTCCAGAATACCCCAGGGGGGACCTCCTGAGTCACCCGCCGCCCCACCTCTAGGTCACCTGTATCTATGCTGCTGTTTCGAAATACCCATGGACCTGCAGCAAGGGACAATCAAAAAAAGAATACCATTTACCGTCTTCCCTTTGTTACTAAACAGAAAATAACAGAGCAGGCTTTCTTCTTATTGCTCAAAACAACACAATCTTTACTTAGTCTCCCAAAAGTATTGTAGCGTCAAGATCTTAACTGGTAGAGAACGTATTCAATATGTTGCTTGTTCTACCATTAAAGAATCATCAATGTGCTAAGATCCTTTCTGGAAACCCAGCTCTGATTGATCATAGTGCTCTTCACAGCTCAATGTTTAGAGTCCCACTATTCCACTTCACTGCACAGATAAACAGAAAGTCAAGGATCTGAAAAGAGAGGCATCAAATAAAGACTGGAAAACACCTCTATAAGTAGAGTTGCACTAACTTTTTCCAGCATTACTCACAGCTGTAAGGCCCTACATACAATTTCATCAGAAGCTAGTTAGAACTGAACTAGCAGACAGCAATATCTCATGGGAAATATGTGATGTTCCCTCAGAAACATTGTCAGGTATGTGCAAGATGAATCTGTTATATATAAAACACAAAGCCTGGTGTATTAACCTTTAGAAGGCAGTAATAACAACTGCATGGCGTAATTTCATATCAACTGTTACGGCCCTTTAAGCTTATTGATGCAAGCAAAAGGCAACAAAAAAGTGAAGTACATCCACAACACAATATCTGAATGTTAATATATTTCAACTATGTTAATCTGAATCACTCAGCAAAATGCATGGGTTAACAACTATGATGGCAGAGTCTGGAAGCCTCTTTTGATCCTTTATATGTGTGGTGGTAAAACACGCAGCTTGGAACAGAGGAATAATATAACCAAAGAAAGTGCTCATTGATGTACCCATAGGGAACCGGGCCTCTGCTAGCAGTCCCAGCAGGGAAAACTGTGTCAATAACTCACTGTGGCAGCTAACTGTCTCTCTGTCTGTCTCTCTCCCTCTTCTCCTTTCTCCTCTGAGTCTCCTGAAAGCTTTAAAGAAAGCTTCAGCACTGTGAGAGCGGGCATATTCTCCAGCCTGTAGCCTGTAGTGCATGTCAACAGAAGACAGGCCCTGTTTACCCTCCTAATCACACATGCTGTTATCCACTTCTGATTTAATGGAAAACCCGCTCTCTCGCTTTTCTTTACCCTCCCCATTTCTTTCTCTTTTTTCCCTCTTCTCTCTCTCTGTTTCTCTCTCTCTCTCTCTCTCCTCTCCATCACTCTTTTTTGTTGCTGCAGGCAATGGCTGGACATAAGTGGATGTAGTGTGCGGTGGCCTCTTTCTCTTTCTCTTTTTTTGTCTTTGTGTGGTGGAGACACACACACACACACACGTACACAACCCACAGTCCTCCTGTAATCAGGTCAGCTCGACGCTGGAGACTGCTGCCCTGACAGAGGAAAGCCGTGAAAAATGGTGAGGAAATGAAGAACAATGAAAACACAATCAGGAGGAAGTGGTCGTTGCAGGAGAGGAGCGCAGCCCCCTGCTCATTAAGACACAGAAGCACGGCGCGGACCGAGAAATGGAGCGACGGAGAGGAGGAAATGATGCTCCTCGGGGGAAAGCTGGGTGGCTCTGCTGCTAAAACAATAGAAACCATCTCCCTGGGAAGCATTCATTAGTTAGAGCACAATCAAACAGCGAAAAAAGAACTATAAGACAGAATCATACAGAACTGCAGACGCACCAGAGAATAGAGACATGAGGCATGGATTAGTTACAGCTTACAGAAAAGTAAAAAGGACAAAGTCACAAAGAACCATGACACAGAGCACTCAGCATAGCATGCAGCAACACAGCAAAGATTAATCTCAGCATGGAGAAACAATACATAGATGGGTCAGAATAACAGCGCTGTAGAGATGCAGCAGAATACAGTATGGATTAATATGAACGCAATGAAAGGTAGCACAGAACGAAGACACATAGCATCTAGCAAAGCACAGAGCAAAAGGGCAAAGGTACAGAAAACAGAAGCCTACAGTAACATTGAACAGTTAGCACACTGTAAAAGAAAGAGAGATCACAGATTAACTCAAGAAGTGAGCAACAAAAGGATAGAACAAAAGGATAGAACAATCAGTGAGCATCTTATCGTTAATTGTACTACATATAAAATTAATCCCAGCACAAAGCATCTTATGCATATGTTTGAGAAGAGATTATGTCACTCTGGAGAAGGAGAAAGAGATGGACATTCCAATCTCTTCACGTGGAGAATATTTTACAGTCCACACTTCAAGAGGAGAACACTTCACTTTAATCACACTCTCATTCTTGTAGCTGTGTTTAAAAAACAGATAGAGAGGGATAGAAAGAGAGAAGTGTCTGGTCTCTTCTGTAGGTTGAGAGAGAATTGCGTTGTCCTTCGTGTAAGGGGGAATGTGTTGCAGCCAAGGACAGCTGTTGGCTTCAAGTGTTTGTGAGGGTGAGAGAGTGAGAGTGAGACTGCGAGAGCAAGAGGCAGACCCAGCGAGAAACAAAGAGATGGAGAGTACTGGCAAGTGACAAAGTAGAGAGGAAACTCAAGATTGTGGATATGAATGGATGTGTTGCTTTCTGAATGTGTATGTGGTGTGTGCGTCTCTGTGTGTGTGTGTGTGTGTGTGTGTGTGTAGTGCCTCTGAAATCTTATAAAAGGCATAAGAGATTGTGAAGCATTATTAATAGTCTAGGATTATTACATGTGCGCTGTGTCCTCAGCAAACTGCAATAATACAATATTACACACTGCTGTTCTTCTCACTGAGCCTGCAGAAGTGCTGGAGCTGGAGCTGAAAGAATCAAATATCCACAGAAATACAGGAGGCATGAAGCTGTATGTGTACAATTTTTTTTTTTTACTCATCCATGTATTTTAATGCCATTTCTACTGGTTCAGTGATCATGGAATGTTTACCCAAAGCAAAGCTCTGTGTTTCAAATCAAACTGAAAAATGAAATAATCCAGTCATGAAACTTTGAAACGGCAGTGGGGAATGCGAGTAGCAGATAAAGTTAAGCAGAAAAGGTCTGGACAGTCTGGTCGGCTTGACAGACATTTGCTGTTTAAGTCTAAGTCTAGCACCATATCAGAAAAGCCAAGGGTGTTCACAGTCCACTGATTAAAACACTGAAAGCTTCATCTTCAGATACTGTGGCTTACCTCTGCCTCCAGGGGGCGCTGCTGCCTCTTCTCCACTACTAGACAGGCTTGTGCCCAAGCCATGGTTCAGCATCGGGCCATCCACAGGCTTTAGCTGCCAGTTGAGCCCCAACAGGTTCATAGCTGGGAAAAAGAGAAAGGGGACACGTCAGTAATCTTCTTCTAGAAAGTGACCAGCAAAAACTCGATTGGATTCAAAAAATTTGAATCCAATTTTTTCCTCTTTAGTTAACCCCTGGAGCTATGAGACTGATGTTACAAACACACAACAGTCGATAATTATCAGATATGTATCATCACCAAAACCTCTCTCCTCCAGCCTGCTCAAATGGCATTCAAGACTTTGATAAGGTGCAGACTTGTGGTGTGGTTTATTACTCAGTCTGACTGAGTGACTGTGAGCTATAAAAAGAAACTTCAGCTAAGAGACAGTGATGTTCCAGAGGCACTGTGAATAAAGCTACACCTTATTTTTTATAGATCACATGAAGTCATAGAGTTTCTTAGACAGTATTCGCTATTCTCCTCCACCTTAATAAAGAGCTTGATATGGCTTGAGTAGAGTTTGAGTAAGTCCCCAGTAAGTCTCCAGGGAGACTTTCCTTGAAATCAGGAATTGTAAGTTGCTCTGGATCAGAGTGTCTGCTAAATGCTGTAAATATAAGAGTAAATGGGATGTATTTCTGGAAGAGAAACTGTGTGGGGTTAGTCCCCACTTGTAGCTCCAGTTCTAGGCTCAACAAGAAAAATTTGGACACCAATTACATCCTGAGTGACTGACTACATATGTGGTACAAGGGATATTATGTATATATAACTAGAACATCCTCTGAACAGGTACGAAGCTTAACAAACCCTTGTGTGATTCATTATGGTTGAAGTATGAATGCATACTTGTTCATGTCGGTAAACATATAGAAGCACTGAAGCTGAAACCATAAACCTCATATTATAACCACATAATGCCCACTGCAGGACATCCTGCTGCCCACCTCCCAGGTGATACAGCTCAGCCAAACCCAGTTACGGACGGGTTTATATACTACTAGCAAATAGACTGTTCCCGCAAAGTCTCTTGAGCTTCTGCCAAGTCACCACGCTGTGTTTATTTAGTGCTGATTGAAATTTTGGGTAACGGTTGGTTTGTTTTTTGACTACAAACATGTCTGTTGCCTCCGATTCCCCCGGCTTGCCCCTCATCTTGCATATGTCTGTTTTTTTAAATCTGATTTTGGAATATGTAATTAAACATATTATTATCTGCTCTGCATATTGTCCAATCCCTTTTCCTCACAGTCTTACAAATCTGCTCAAGGTATTGCAATGATTTTACTTCTTCCATAGTGAAGCCCAATGCAGTGCCTCTTGTGGCTTATTGCTTTTGAATATAACAAAAGAATGATAAAACAAGACATAGAGAAAATGTTCAAGCTCAGTTAGGCCCAAGTATTTGATATCATTGCAGTTAGAGTAAGACACCTTTAATTAACATCTGTTGAAGGTGTAGGAACAGATTTCATTCTAAGGCATGAATGAAGATGTTAAGGTGGAAAGGCAATGCAAAAGAAATGCACGTCCTCAAGTATGTCCATCAAATCCCAGAAGAAAGCAGATGACGAACGGACGGCCATGTAAAGGCCTGTGTGACTGATTGATGTTGACTGATGCTGATACACTGACTGTCAGTACGAAGACGTGCACATTCAGTTTCCGCTCCGAGTTATAGTCCAGAGGCACACACATAATCACATGTAATCCTCACACAGCTCAAAATCCTTGCAAATCTGACTTTGCAAAGAGCGACAATTACAACTCACTGCTCTGTATTATTTTCTGCGCGCAGGCGTCGGGAAATAGCCGGTAATTGGCACTTTAACAAAATGCCACAGCACTCAGTTGTGTTTTTTTGTGTCTGTTGTTGAAGCCACGGGGAAGGGAGGCAAATCCTGAGGTAAAATCAGAGGAACAGTAGGAGGGGGGAGAGAGATGGAAGGAGAGAGAGAGAGAGACAGACAGAGAGAGCGAGAGAGAGAGAGAGAGAGAGAGAGAGAGAGAGAGAGAGAGAGAGAAAGAGGGGAAGAAAAAGGCTCAAAAGAGAGATGAGAGAGCTAAGAGAGAGAAAGAGGGGAAGAAAAAGGCTCAAAAGAGAGATGAGAGAGCTAAGAGAGAGAAAGGGAGATGGAGAGAGGGAAGGACTTCTGTGAAAGACAAAAAGGGAAAGAGACAAAAGTCAAAGAAAGGGACTAAAACAAGAGAGACAAGAGAGAGTTGTTATTGTGTGTGTGTGTGTGTGTGTGTGTGTGTGTGTGTGTGTGTGATGAAGAAAGAAATAGACAGAGACAGAAAGCTGATACAGAGGAGAAAAGCTAGAGAAACAAAAAGAAAAAAAAATCAATCCTCACAACCTCAGTTAAAAGTTAAGAGCAGGTAAGAGAGACTTCTCCCTTAGCCCAAACTTTAAGAATCCTCACAACATTACTTTAAAGGGTTGATGCCATTCGGCTGTGCGGCGAGGGAGAGACAAAAAAGCAGGCAGCTTCTCTTTCTTCTCATTCTTTCCTGAATATGGCTGTTTCCACTTCCACTGCCCTCCTCCCTCCCCTCTCCCTCTCTCTCCTCCCAAACTCCTGGGTTTGGAGGAGCTCTGCAGCTCCACTCAGTCACTGTGGCTCCATCTCCCCAGCCTCGCCTCCTTTTTAACCACTGCCGAGTAACTTTAGCACAAAGAGAGTGATGTGCTAAACAGACACTTCACTAAATGGCCTAAAGAAGCACAGGAAACAGAGAAGGGGAAGAATTACACTGCGCCTTTCCTGTGTATCTCCGTTGTGCTTACTTTCCTTTCCTTAATGCTACTTTTCTTAGCTCTTCTTTTCCTCTCAGTGACTATAGAGACAATTTTGTTTTGTGAGATGTCTGGGAGAGGAGAAAGAGTTGTAAAAGGATGGTGCTCATCTCTGCTTCATTCACGACTGAATTCATTCAACATCAAGTGAAGGATTTGGAGAAAGATAAGGCTTCATCTAATTGCTTTTTAACTCAAATGTAATTGATGAATGATGTGCCTGTGATCATTTGGAGTCTTAAGAAAAGTACGCCCTACTCAGCAGCTTTTCGCACTTGGATTCAAATGATATTTAAACTGGTAATACTGGACAAAATTACACTATTGGCTTCTAGCATTTGGGCTTGAATAAAGTTAATAATGGATCATGTTCTCATGGATTGCTCTGGCTAATGTGAGCATCCTGAGGTAGGGCTTATCCCACCACCGGCAGGCAATTGGCTCTTTTTATTAAAGAGCATCGCTTTTCTCATATACAGCCGCTTTCCTATGCATTTGTGAAGCGTGTCTCATTTTCTTCTAAGTCTCTTTTAAATCAGGCAATAGGCTTCCATTACTTATCTATTACACACCCCGTTCTATACTCTAAAATTGTGTGAAACGATTTCTGATTTGTCTAGAGAAACTGAACTAGACAATGAGGAGTCGCACATTAGCCAAAGGTTCTCGATGAAAGATCTACCCAGATCATCTGGCCATGTATCACTAGTGACCGGGTTACTACAGAAGACAGAAAAGATAAAATTCGCTTTTTTTGTATTTTTCTCTCCTTATTTGCCCAATCACTCGCATACCCTGTTTGTTATGAGTGTGTTTACACACACACGCACACACACACACACACACACACACACACACACACACACACACACACACACACACACACGCCCTGCCCTTTCACTGTGGTGATGCAGGTTTGGCAGGTCGTGTTAATGACTCCACTTCTTCGTCACCTTCATTCTGCTTGCCTATCACACCTAAATCTCATCCCAGAAAATCAATTTTCTCTCTTGTCAAATTCCATCTCCCCTCCGCCTGTGCCTCAGAGAGAGGGGGAGAGAGGAGGGCCCCTCTTTTTCTATCCTATCACTCTCTCTCTCTCTCTCTCTCTCTCTCTCTCTCTCTCTCTCTCTCTCTCTCTCTCTCCCGGTTAAAGGAAAGCGCTGACACTCTGGGAGTTATTCCAGACTCTGTCAGCTTTTTTATGTCGCATATAGTGAAAAAGAGATGCACAACACTAGCTTTTCTCTCCCATCTTCATCCCTCATTCCCTGCTCTCCACCTTTGTTTATCCTTTTTTCCATCTCCTTATCTCATACACTTCTCAATATCTGTCTGTCTGTCTGTCTGTATCTATCTATCTATTTGTCTGTATTTTTCTCTCTTCGTCCCCCGTCACAACTGTTTTTCTGCCCTATTGCTCCATCTGTCCTGATGAAGACTGCAGATACAGGCTAAACACTAATTTTACAATCGATGGAACAATTACTAAATGAATCAGTGAGACAGCAGCACGGCCAGATCAGACACATTAACAAGAGCTCTCCGCTGTAAGGGTGTGTGTGTACGTACACACTGTGTCTATGCGCGCACACAGACACACGCACACGCACACGCACACACCCGAGAACTTTAGCGCAACCCATTCTCCCCGACAGTGTGGCAGTAGATGGCAGTGTTGAGTTAAAGCCAGACTACACTGAGTGCAACAGGCGACCAGTGAAAATAGAGGGGCAGAGAGAGAAAGAGAGAGAAAGAGAGAGAGAGGCAATGGTTTCAGCCACCCTTTTGCCCTTTTGCCTCTGTATGTTCTCACTCACACACACACACACACACACACACACACACACACACACACACACACACACACACGCACACACACACACACACACACACACACACACACACACACACACACACACACACACACACAAGACTCTTGAACCTCAACATAAATTCTTCCTTAAACCTTGTGGATAAATATTCATTACAAGGCCAAGATTAACTAGAAAATATGTCTGACTGAAAATGAATAAGTTGGTGCATATAATTTTTATGTAATCGTAATGTTTAATTCACCTAAACTAAGTGGTGTGTGGCGTCACCTGTGCGCAAGGTTTTTATGTGAACCAGTGTGTGTGTGTGTGTGTGTGAGTTTACAGGAGAGGATACAGCAGCAGATGGGAGACTTTACGAGCGTTGACTGTGAGCCGATTCCTGCGGTTTACCAAGTGCTCTCTCCATCACAAATGCAAGAGGGAAAAAGATATGTCATGTGTGAGAATGTGTTACAGTGTGTGTGTGTGTGTGTGTGTGTGTGTGTGTGTGTGTGTGTGTGTGTGTGTGTGTGTGTGTGTACGTGGGTGGGTGTCTTGGCTGCTCTGCCGGATGGCAACTCTGTGGCAGATGTTTGCATCCGGAGTGTTCCAGAAAGACAAAGGCTATTTACAGATGACATTCCATCAGCCTTTCCACGAGGTTACCTTGAAGAGATGAAGAGATGGCTGTAGAGAGAGGGAGGGAGGGAGAGAGAACAGGCAGTTTGGAACTAAGCAGTTTAAGTGCAGACGAGGGGGAAAGGAAAAGAAAAGAGAAAAGTAAAGAGAGAGGGACAGAAAGGGGAGCCTGATTCCTGGAATAGATTGCAGTAGTCCTTCAGGTAAAGGATGGCCCAGAGGAAGCTGCTGGCTGTAGCCAGGTTTGATTGTGTGATTGTGTGTGTGTGTGTGTGTGTGTGTGTGTGTGTGTGTGTGTGTGTGTGTGTGTGTGTGTGTGTGTGTGCGTGTGTGTGTGCTGGCAGAGAGTCCATCAATGATTCAGCTGCACCTGTCATCATAGGTTAAACCTCTAGGTCCAGATCATGCAACCTCACACACACACACACACACACACACACACACACACACACACACACACACACACACACACACACACACACACACAGGTCACAGAAACACAAACAGGCCCAGGTGGCAGGTTTCTGCTGGTGGAGCAGGCCCATATGCTCTGTGTCCAGTGCTGGTGTTGGCGGGCTGTTTCTGCTATAGAGAGTCCCAGGTTTCAGCCCCACACTGAGACTGAGCTAAAAATACAAACACAGAGAGCCAGAGCTTCTCTAAGCTTCAGTATTCTCTATCACTATATAAGAAATCCCAATGCTGCCTTTATTGCTGGATACAGTTTTACGGTTTTTGAGTGGGTGTACACACATCCAGAATTTATTTTAAATCACTCATAGCTTATTCTTGATTTGTTTTTGCCAAATCAACAATATATTGGGGATTAAAATGACAAACTAGTCACTGAAGTAGTTTAAATGTATCCAAAATACAACCGCAAGCAACACTATATGTGCATACATCTGTTACATGATAAAAACATTATGCGTAAGAGTGACTGGCAAATGTATTCCTCAGTATTTCTGCTAGTTAGACAGAATGCTAGACAGAATGCATAAAAGTAGTTAAACTGCACACATTTAAGCTGTTTGCTTCAGAGATGCCATTTGGTTGTTTGGATATGGGCGGCCATAAAACTCAGACTTGCAAAGCTGGACGGTTTAGCCCCCTGATGTGTGTGTTGAATATGAGAAGATATTTCCTCTCAACAAGAAAAGGTGGTCTCACTTCCCTGGAGAGATCAGATGGGGATATGAATTTTGGCAAGCATTTGTCTATAGGCATACATATCCATTATTCATAAAAGAGTGCATCCCTCTCTCTTTCCCTTCCCTTCATTCTCTCTCTCTCTCTCTCTCTCTCAGGCTGTCTCACACAGAGCACACACTAACAGGTTTTCACTTCCACACCTGTGGTACACTCAGCATGCTGTCTTGAGTTCTAGCCTGTGTGTGTGTGTGTGTGTGAGAGAGAGAGAGAGAGAGAGAGAGAGAGGGAGAGAGAAATGGAGAGAAAGTGTAATTGCTTCTTTCTGTGTGTGCACACACATATCGAACGCTGCAGGTTCAGTCTTGTGTTTGTGTTTTATATGTCTCTATTTCTGTAAGTAAGTGTTCTGTGCAGCAAACAGCTCATCTATATGGTGCAGGTGTGTGAGTGAGGTGTGTCGATGAGGAAGAATATCGGTTCGAACAGGCATCGTGTGTACGGGCAGGAGTGTGAGTTTATGTGTTTGCATTGTGTGTGTTATTGAGTGCATATGGCTAAGCAGGCTGTGTGTGTGTTGTGTCTAAATGCATATATAGTGTGTGTATACACTTGTATGTGTGTTTTTTGTGCCTGATATATCACGTGTGTGTGGGCATGTGTTGTCTATGAAAGTGGCCACATTGGTACAATGCCGTTCTGTTATTTTGTTGATGAAAAAAGTAAAGACAATCTCTGCAAATTTTAAAGCATGATTATTATTTATTATTGATCATTTTATCATTTATTTATCTATTTATTTATTTAGAATTTAATTTAATTTATGATAAATGATCATTTGTCATTATTTATCATTTATTTATGATTATTATTATTATTTATTTGCTGAACTGAATGTGTTTTATATGAAGTAATATAGAATAGTGCATACCAGATCTGCTCATAGACTGGTCAGGTTTGTAGAGCAGACTTCTGCATCACTGCTTACGACCTACAGGACGTTTTGGCAGAGGAACAGTGAAGCTCTGGACCATTGTGTAGTGCATTGTGCAAACATCAGCAGCACATCAGCATGGAAGGGTCATTAAAAGATGACCTTAATTTTGGTCTGATGAGATTATAGACGCTAGACATTACAAGAAGACAATGATCCAAAACCTACATCGCCATCAACTTTGAACCTTGGAGAAATGAATGATTACTGTTTTGAGTTGGCCCTCACTGAGTATTATTGGAAATCTGTGAGTGGATGTTGAACATGCTGCGCATGCAAGATGACTTATTGATATTTTTGAACAAGAAGCTTTCTGCAAGGAAAAGAGGGCATAAAATCAAGAATAGAAAGGCTTTCAGCTGCCTAAAAGAAACTTTTGAATGTTTTGATTTCAGTCAAACAGGACTCTACAAAGAACTGCTGAGGATGCCAACTTTACATTTGACTTTTTACCAAGTTCAGCGAATATTCAGCAAATAATTAATAACTGCTTAAATATAGCATTTTATTTCAATTTGTGCCATGCAGTTTTTTTTTTCAGGGGCGCCTAAAATATTACATACTACCTGAGCATTGTGTGTATATGTAAGGGTGGATTATATGCAGGCACAATGATTGAGGGGGCGTTTTGGGACTGGGATTAGTTTCTGAAAAACGAGACAGTTCCTCACACACACGGTCAGATCAAGTGGTCCTCACACCACTTTTAATCCACTATGTTGTGGTGGTGGAATCTAACAACTTAAAAATAGAGAAACTAGTAATATTATGTTTGGGAGAATTAATGCAAATGTTTGTAATTTTGCAAGCAAGGTAAATTGTTCAAAACAGAGGACTGGAAAGAGCTTGTGGTGCAGGGCATGACTGAGTGTGTGTGCATGTGTGTGTGTTATCTGAGCGAGCTTGCATTACATATAAGTAGATAATGTACTGTGTATCCTGCGCAGAAATGTTTTCTGCATACTCCATGCACTTGTGTGTGTGTGTGTGTGTGTGTGTGTGCGTGCGCACGGACATTTGTATGTGTGGAAAATGAAGGACAATGTTGGGTCATTCCTCCTCATCAGTACCGAAATCAGGACATCCCTCTATCCCTCTCCTCTACTCTTCGCTCAACCCATTGGCCTGTTACAGTAGTGTAACTGGAGTAGGAGACGGGCTGTGCCATTACTTTAAAGGTAATTTTCCCTTACCTTATTTTTACTATCTCCCATGGCCTTCCTAATATATTCATATTAACTGTTCTAATTTACCACTAAATTAACAAGACTGACCTCAATTAGGACACTAATTGTAAGCTGAGCCTCTCCTGGACGGCGCTGGTAATTGGTTCATGAATCCTGGTGCGTGAGAAGAGAGATCCTTCATTCATGCTGATGCTTGATGTGATGGCTTTACATTTAATCATTGTCTCTCTTTCGACATACCGCTTGCCAAAGAGGTGCTATTATTTGGAAAATCTCACAAGACCCTGCTTCTGCTCCTCTTTTTCTTCTTTCTCTTCTCCCAAAGTTTCAACCTGAATACGAGCATCCAGATGTTTCAGAGACCTTATTCGCACACATCTTGAGGTTTCGAAAAAAATGTACCAGGCCATTTCAAAAGCTTTTCAAACCTACTGTCGGCAGAAAGTGCGTTAGCTCAAGGTGCAGTGGTATCAACAGCATCAGAAGGCTTGAGAAGAAATTCTAGGGGTAGATACGGACTACAAATTTTATGAAAATGAGGGGAAAAAAATAACAAAAGGGGAGAGAAGTAACAGTTTAATGATAAAGTCAAGTAAAACTACACTGTTTTGGTGTGGTCAGAACCTGGTCCTAACACTCAGCACATTAGATATCATGCACAGGTGGACATGGTGTCTGTTTTTCAAAAGATATAAATATAAAAACCATTACGCACATGCTGATGACATGCGAGTGAAGGATTTCAGGTCTCATAACATGCAGCAATCTTGTTTTGCCTACCCAGAAACAGTAAAGAATTCAGTATTCCTGCCATATTGTGCAATCTAGGGACATAATGAAAACAGCAGGCAGCTCTATTAGAAGTTGCAGCAGCAGCACGACCATAAACTATGAGAAGTTCTGAGTGTCTGTTTAACTGATGAGGAAAATAACAGAGGAACCAGTCAATTTAGAACCCTTTATAGCTTTCCTGGAATGTCTTCTAAAATTGTTTCTTTGCCCAAAAGTCTGGAAAAATGAGTATGATCTAACAGGCAAAAAAAAAAAAAAAAAAAACCTGCACAAAATCTCTTAGAACAAGTCGATTAACTCTGAATCTAGTCAGTGTCTTTTTCTTTACATTCTGAGATTTGAGGATATCCACAAAGTAAGTATTAATGATCTGATCTTGTATCCAGAACGATTGCTTAAATCCCTATTTAAATGATCGGCCAATAGAATGTAACACCATTACAAACATACACGAATGAATTAAAGTTTAAAGTTCATTTTATGTACACACCTGGCTGGGACCAGGGTATGTGTCATATTCATACAATCAGTGCATCAGGCTTTCACAAGCTGAATGGCCTAGGTCAGAAACAGATCCCAGAGGACAAAGTGGCTATGGAGTAGTGCTGGTGTGTGTACGTTTGAATGTGTGTGAAAGTGTGTGTGGGTGTGGAGAGGGCAACACTGGAGGGCAAAGTCACAACAAATGAGGAATCTGGTCAAAGGGCTTTGAAGTTCAACTACAAAGCTTGGAAAAGACCCAAGGGTACTTGGGTGTGTGTGAGTATATGTGTGTGTGTGTGGATGTGAGTGTGGATGTGTGTATGTGCAAGTCCTGGCCAGCGCCTCTAGGGAGAGGAGCAGCTTCAAATGCACAGTTAATGAGAGAAGCAATCAGTAGCATCCTAGCCCATCATTGTATCCCAGCAGTAACACACACTCTCCCCCCGTGCCTCCGGGGACCGGGCACAGTCTAATGATGAAACCAAAACCTCATTGACTGTAATTCAAAGGTTAGAGCAATTGTCCTTTAGTCGCTTTTACTCCGTTAGCAACACACACACTTGCACATGATTGGAGCCAAATGTTACATGCCTCACTGGCTCATGCTCAAATACGAAAGTGTTTACTCAACTCTTTTTCAAACACGACAAAACGCACACACACACACACGCAAATGTGTTTGCTTTTAGACCTCGCTAGGATGGGTGGTTATACAAAATGTTGTATTTTGTTTCTGTTACAACCTATTGGCTTCAGTTTAGTGAAATATCGTACATGAATCGAAAAGATCAGCTACTGTTCCGACTGTGCTGAATTTTCATGATAAACAAGCCAACAGAAATGCTCCAAAATGACCAAATATATTAACCTGCACAAAATGGTCAGCAATGTTTTGCTGCCTCTGTTAGGAGACTTTCTGAGGTTTTGTTGTGATAGCATTCTACACACAATCAGTCATGACTGAAACCACCAGCGAAGAAACAAACAACTGGCGATGGTCTTTTTAATCATTTGATTTGGATGAATCTGTGCTTTAATTGAAATGTAAATAATGTAAGCTGGGTAAGTGCATGTGGACTGCACATGAATGCTGATGCCACACCATCACCAAAGTGCTTTGATACGCAGGACTTTTAGCAGCCAGTGGTATTTTGCTTTCAGTGTAGCACGTTGAAATTGTGTGACTGAAAAAAGGCAGCTGGTTTTATTTTATGTAATTAAAATGCCAGTGTGATCCATTTTGTAGCAAAGGATCATTTTTAAGTTTCGACTTGTGTGTTTAGTCTCCGAGGTGTGAGCTTTGTGGGAAAAAAAGGCTCGTCAAAAGCCAATATGGCAGCAAAGGAATTAGAATCATGTTTTGATGGGTGCACTCTGATTATATATAGAACATTGTCAATTTTATCTCAGAGGTTTACACCTTTTTATTTGTGTTTTTTTTTTTTTTAAATCAACAGCTGTGCATTACATTGCAATTACATTTCCTGACACATCAGCTGATAGACATGGTATAAAATTACCTGGAATAAAACCTCACACTTCAGATTTGGTTTGAGAGAACAGGTTCATTCAGTCTGTCCTTCCAAAGGACAGAGTCACATCAAAATGATTGTCCATGTTAAACATCTGTGATCTGCAGATATTGCTGATAGAGATTAGGCTCTAAAAAGATGGAGAATTCCATTCGAGGGTCCATATTTATATGTTTCTTATCTATTTTTCTTATTTATCTATTTTCTTGCATTTTGTCACTTTTATAACCACTTCTTTTTCATGATTTTTTGCTCTAAAAACTGCTTATTTCATTATTACATTTTTATTATTTTTTCTTTTTTTAAATGTTTTTATTTACTTAATCCCTAAGAAATAAACAGGCTTTTTTCAATCACTGTCACTTGTAACAGATTTAGATTAATAATAATAACAACAATAATAACAATAACATTATTATGATTATGATTATGGATAATAATAATAGTATTATTAATAATAGTATTAATAATATTATTATTAATAATAATAATAACAATATAACAATAACAACAGCAATACTACTACTACTACTAATAATAATAATAATAACAATAATAAATCACTATTGGGATTGGTTTTCCTGTTTATGTGCCTTACTCAGCCTTATCCAGTTCAGCTGGGTAGAACTGAACTACTGTGGCTTCTATTGTTATAAAAGCACTTCAAAGTTAGACTTTAATTACTGTGATCGGAGCTATATACAGAGTTTACAGGGAGATTAAATTTTGTGTCTTCAGGGGTGCATTGAACTTAGCTATTATTATTGCTATATTACTATTTAGTCAAGACAAGTGATGCATAAACATGAAATCCTTGGTCGAAAGCAAAATTCATGATTCACAGGGTCAATAATTAAAGCATCTGGACGTGTATACAAATCATTTCATAATAAATGAACACATCAAATGATAACAGCATGTAGGTTACAGTATGTGGTGTGAAATTCTGTGTCCATGACAACAATGATTGTTATTGTAAATAATGTCTTGTTTTTTTTTACCGTACTTTGCACTGTTTATGCACCAAAAACTGCATCACTGCAACAAAAAATGATTCCTTAAACTGGCTAGATTAACACATTATTTTTTCCAAGCTCTTTTGAATCCCTTGTGATTAAACAGGTCGTTTTTGTTACAGTGACTTCAGTGAGATTGGTAAATGAACAGTTTTCTGACTGGCTAAGCTTATTCAATGTCTGAGCTGAAGCACTCTTTCTAACTTCTGAGTTTAGAAGCTGTAGCAGCAGATGGCCATGGTGAGCATGCAGGGACCTGTGGCTTTGCTTTATTCTATGTATCGAGCAGTTTTGAAGTGGTCTCAGACCTCACATTGACTACAAGTCATTGGGCTTTCTTTCCCATCTTCCCACAGTGATTCCAAATCTCTTGCCTAATGTCCCCCCGAGTAACACTGAAATACTTCCACTTTTCAGATGCTTAATGCTTATATTCTGCTTCTTTAACTGTTTGTTTAGACAGTCTGTGCTGGCCAGTGCAGGGCAACAGAAGCATCAAAAAATGCTTTTATTTTCTTCATTTAATTTTATTGCCATTTTAATAAGCAGCAGGTTCTTAGATTTTTATAAATTGTTCAAGGCCTGTTTAACTTTTAATATTTATTTGTACATTTTTAATTTGTTTCATTTAAAAATAGCTGTTTTTTTTCAAATTGAAATTTCTGTGCATACTGATTCAGAACTGTTCATGTTCTTTGCTGTGTCTTACATTGCAGGATATCCTTGATTTTTTCTATATTTCTTTCCTAAACGTGTTCCATAAACCAACAGACTCACTTCTCAGACCCCCCCCCACACACACACACACGCACAAACACACACACATACACACAAACACAGGCTCAGAGTTTGAGTTTTGTTAAGATAGCTGATTGTGCTGCTATCCTCATTTGTGACTGGTAACTTGGCACACACACCTTATTTCCTGCTTAGATTGAGACAGCAAGTAAGGTCTATATTGCTGTGCGTGTGTGTGTGTGGGTGCGTCTGTGCGTGCGTGCGTGTGTGTGTGTGTGTGTGTGTGTGTATGTGTCTGCCTTGCGGCTCATCTATTCACATTAGTGACAGGAAATGAGAGGCAGCTGAAATCCTGAGCCAGATCAATGCTACAGTGAGACAGAAGCGTGCACACACACACACACACACACACACACACACACACACACACACACACACACACACACACACACACACACTGTCTGCCTTTATTATGAGTCCCTAACTCATCACTCTCTTGATCTCTTTCTCTCTCTGAGTGGTATAATTAGTGTTCTTCTGGTTTGGCGAGCAACAAGCAATAGTTAACACTCCTCCTCACCCTTTTTTTTTACAGATCAGTATGTGTGTGTGTACGTGAGTTGTTGTTTTAAAAGCATGGTTTATGGACTAGCTATAAAAACACATTTTCATTGAAAACTGAATGGAATGAATGGATTAAAATGCAGAAATAAACATATTTTTCACATATGGTGTTACAGTTTAAGAGACTCTATCCAAAAATCAAAAAAGGGCTTTTCTGCTTGTAGTTTCATGGTTTAAACCGAGTGTGCGTACCACTTATGAGGAAACATACAGCAAAAGTGTACACATAAATTACTGCTGAAGGTAACAATCCAGCTGGATTTTTTGGGGGAAAAAAACACTATATATATATCATATACATTATTACTGCAATAATACAAACAAATCAATACAATTTCATGCATTTAGCAAAAGAATCATTGCTGAATCATTGTGAGCTTAGAGATCTGTAGAATGCACTGCCATCCATATTGGAATATGACGCACATAAAAAAAAAGGCACATTTGGACACAGACAGATAGGCTTACATGTTCAAAGACAGTTAATCAGAGAGAAGCACACACACACACACACACACACACACACACACACGCAAAACAATTGCCAAACTAGCACCCACCTCCCTCAAGTCCCAATTGATTGGAGACACGACAAAAGCAGACGGGTTTAAATCTCACTGCTGATTTTTAACGGATTGATGTGAAGAGGCGGAATCAATGCAAAACCCTCAAAAAGAATCATTAATTCTTTAGAGTGGGCTGCTGCTGTAGTCTTTAGTGGGGCCTTTGGACTGGGTGGTTGTCATTTCATACACATCCTTGATCTAAAAGAAGTCACCAGTCAATGACAGACATTGAAAGAGAGACAGAAAGAGAGAGACTGATTTAGTGACAGAGAGAGAAACAGATAGTGAAAGAGAAATGGAGATGGATGAAAGAGCCTCACTTCAAAGCTGGCATGTTCGGCCTTTGTTTGAAAGGAAGTGATGCAGGGCGAGATGTGAAAAAGAAGGAATGGGGTTTGGCCGCTGTCTGGCTCGCCGCAGGCTGGGTCAGCCACAGCATCACGGCTCATACTGACAGAGTGTGACTGCTCAGAGCAACAACGGACAGAGAGCTCATGTACCTGCAGTCCTCTGATCACTGAGAGAACCTTGAATTGTAGCAGGCAAACTGACAAAAGGGTAACAAGAGGAATCAGGAGAAAGGCAGAGAGGGAGAGAGAGAGAGAGAGAGAGAGAGAGAGAGTTTATTATTTTAAGTTTACTAATTTAAGCTCTCTTGTTCCTTCCTGAACTTCTGTCCCTTTGCCCTTCCAAGTCCTATCAGGCTATTGTGGTCTGTTAAAAGCGGCCAGATTTTCAACGATAAGCCCTGCTGATACTGAAACAGACGCACTATCCACACCATATGCTTCCTTTTCCATATGTACCATATGCTAACATCATCTGACCAAGATACACCTCTACACCTCTCTCGCTCTCTCTCTCTCTCTCTCTCTCTCTCTCTCTCTCTCTCACTCTCACTCTCTTTCTCTCTCTCTCTCTCGCTCTCTTTCTGGCCTTCTGTGAAGTGACATGCTGAGGTCACCTTAGGGCCAAAAGGACAACTTGGGCAACAGCTGCGCTCGAACGCAAACTGTACACATTCAAATTTACTGCCCGGGGTGGTTCTTACTAACGAAATCAGAAAGCAAAACAAAGCGTCTTTCACAGATTTGAAGTTGCCTTGAAAGTGTTTGGGCTTGAAGACAAGTCTGTGCGTGTGTGTGTGTGTGTGTGTGTGTGTGTGTGTGTGTGTGTGTGTGTGTGTGTGTGTGTGTATACTCTGCTTCGGTCAGCAGCAGGCAGGGAGGGCTCTATAACACATTACAGAGAAGCAGCATTAGACCAGTGGGAAGCTCAGTGGCTTGTGTTAGGGACAGGAAGTCATCAGCGGTCAGTGGGAGAAAAGAGAGAGAGAGAGAGAGAGAGAGAGAGAGAGAGAGAGAACTCAGATGACACTCGCCACACTGCCTGTCTCCACTGATGTATGAGCAGTCCAGCGTCCCAGTGTACATAGAGGTGACACTGTGCACACCCCCAAACACACACACACACCCCTACACACACACACAGCTCGTCCCAGCTCAAGGACACTACCCCAGTGTGGAAAGGTGGGCAATTTATTATGTACTTATTTACCATCTCTGACATAAGAAAATAACTCCCTGAAACGCCAAACTGTGTGTGTCTGTGTGTGCTTGTGTTTCATCACATATCGAGTTTACCAATCAAAAGTTAAACTGACAAAGTTTGGAGCTTTTTTCCCCTGACTATACATTTCAGCCACATTAACTTTTATCTTTACAGAGGCCACTGATGGCTAGCGTTTCAATTTGAGAAGAAAAGCGCATTAAAAGACAGCCATTCTGGGTTCTGAAAAAAAAAAAAACAGAAAAAAAGAAAATGCGTTTTGATTCACAAGTAGTTCTTATAATTAAATTTAGAAGAAATAAACTGAGTGCTTAGTACAACCCATCCCTGTGCTGCAGTGAATACCTAAACATTATTAAAAGTATGCCACAGTCTGATTAAAGCAGGATATTCCTGATCATAAAAATAATAGTGAAGTCATTCACCAATGTCAAATGAGAAAAATTAATACGAGCTGCCTCAACTACGTGATCCAGTTTGAAGCATGATATTGCCTTTCGTCCTCTGAAACTAATCAGAGTTGTGGAATTATTCTGAACTTTCCTACAACTGTTTCAGGCTTCCTGAAACAGTAGAAAAAAATCTCACTTTTATAAAGTACATACATATACCAAAGAAGAAAATAAATAAAGAAATAAATAAAACGAATACATTGTTTTGAACAATGTGTGTACCTCATGGAAGACATGAAATTACAATTGCTTTTCAAGCACCCTGACTTCTCCGGCTGGGAAATTCTGAGACGCTGTTCAACTGGATTTTCTCTACTCAGAAGTGAAAAACTTCCCAGTTCTTACTTAGCCATGAAGGCGTTATAAGCCCAGTGCATGTGTGTGTATCCTCCTTCTGTCCAGTAGTGCTCTGTCTGCTTGTAAAGATCTGATCCTCGCCTCACCGCCTGTCCGTCTGCAGTCTAGACCAGTCTGTGGTATCAGGGTTGAAGCCTGGAGGGGCCTAAACCTCGTTATCGCTATTACACATTCCATCTGTCCGTGTCCTTTTCGGCCACTTTCTCAATCTCTTCCTCTCTGTTTGATCATGGCTGATCCTCGGGAATCAGGGGGTCTTTAGAGCAGAAGGAGCTCAGGGGAGCCACGTGGCATTTTGTCTCCGCAACGCATGATGACAGACCTGCTCCTCTTTTGCATCAGGACCGCTCACCTGTATCCTAGCAACCACCTCCCTGCTGTGGCAGTCTTTCAATGCTGTGATGAGCGAGAGATCAGGAATGCACTGAATGATAATTTTCTTCTCTTCTCTTCTCTTCTCTTCTCTTCTCTTCTCTTCTCTTCTTATACTTCTATCTCTCCTTTGTACATTCTCCATCCAAACCAATTCTGAATCATATAACATTGCTGTCTCATGAATATTCTGTAAACATTTCCTTTCCTTGTTTCCTTTTCCTACTCATTTCTATAGATCACTTCTGCCACTCTCCGCCCATTCCAGCTTGGCTGCACTCGCTCACCTCTATTCCACATTTCCTTTTACTCTGAACTGTTGACCCCAAGTATTTTAATTTCTACACTTTTGCCCCCTCTACTGCCTGCAACCATTCTGTTGTCCAATCTTTCATTCACATGCATGCATTCTGTCTTTGACATATGGACATTGATTTCTCTCCTCTCTTGAGCATTTCACCACCTCTCCAGGGTCTCCTCAAGCTGCTGCCTACTCTTGCTACAGATAACAATGTCATCTGCAAACATCATAGGGACCAAAGATACTCCTGTCTAATCTTGTCTTTCAACCTGTCCTTCCCATTCCAAAAAAAGGGCTCAACACTGATCATTGATGTAATCCCTCATCTACTTCAAATGCATTCATTACTCCTGCTATAGACATCACCACTGTCATACTATCCTCACTGCCCTTTACCACTTTGACATACGTTTTATGACGCATTTATGACTTTTTCATACAATACCATATCTCATCTCTAGCCACCCTGTCATATGCTTCTTCCATGTCTCACAGGCACAATGCAACTGCTCTTCTCTTTAAATATTTATCCTCTTTTCTTTTTTCACTCTTAGCATATTTAATTTTGTTCCCTTTTTTCCTCATCTTAGTCTTTTCAGAGTTTCCCTTCCTTCTCCTCCCTTTCTCTCTCTCACTCACTCTTTCTTGACTGAGTGGCTTTGGAGTGGTCCCGCTGCAGTACCTGTGGCAGTAATTCGTCCCTGCAGGGGAGACGAGGCAAAGCGGAGTCTTTTAAGCAGCTGTAAAAGATGAGGAAAACAAAAATAACTCCTCTCTCACCTCCTTTCCTCCTCTCTCCTCCTCTCCCTTCTTTCACCCAGCTTGTCCCTGGACAGTTTGGCCAGTCTCAGTGGAGCTGCAGTCGCCGTCTATGTTAGCCAAAGTGCTGCGGCAGCACATTTCAGTGTACTCAGTTAGAAGTACATATACATGCACACACATGCACAATGGAGACCGGAGGTAGAGAGTTTCAGCTGGCCTTGGTAGGCCCACTATTAAAATCTAAGGTTTAAAAAGTAATGAAGAAGGTTCAAACAAACAGACATCTCAAGAACTCCAAATCCACATTCAGTGCACTCTATAACTGCTTACTCTATGAGCATGCCAAGGGGCTCACAGTAAAACATTTTCTCTTACCACTGAGTTTTATAGTTGTTTTGGTTAAATTAAATTAAATTAAATTAAATCAAATTAAAATGAAATCACAAAATATACATTTAATAAAAGGATAAAATATATTACTCATTTAAACTGATATTTAAACTTTATATTTAACGGCAGTAGGTGGGAACTCTTTTCCATTAGTTTTGTTATCAAACATATGGCAAATATGTAAATATGTAAATATGTAAAATGACAGATGAAATAGAACAAAAACGGACAACATTTTTCTGTTGGATGTTCTGCTTATGGCTTATTAGATTGGCCAGGTTGTCTTCTCTAAAATAACTGATGCACAGTGCTTAAGACGAAACTGCGAAACTGTTTTTGTCCTGGAGCACCGACAAGCATTTTTATTTGTTGCAGTATGAAGATGCCACCTGTTTGCCTCTGGCTATGGTGGACAGAATTCTCAAGCAAGAGTACTGTGTGATGCTTGCTGGGCTTGTAAGCTAAGCCACCGCTCCATTCAGCTGGATAGATGGCTGTGCAGTGCAAAGGGGGGCTGGCCGAGCCTCAGGGCCTGCAGGCTGATCCAGCACAAAGGCATACGGAGCACTCAAGGACATAGAAAAGGCATGAGCATATTTGAATACAGGAGAGGAGACAGAGAGGGCAGTGCGAGGGTGCTTGTGCTGATTCCTGCACTTGCTGACTGTCCCATCTGTTGAGTGCAGTCTCAGGAGAGGGAGAGGGCAAAACTGGGTGACACATCTGCCCTCAGCTCAAGGCTTTAAAAGGAGGATGTGGAGGGGACACAAAAGGGACAGTGTAACAAGGGTGGAGCTCAGCTCCATAGTTTAGGAGGGGGCTTCTAATAGTGGCTGTGTAAAACTGACCTTTCTCTTTTTCTGAGCATGTAGAACAGCATTTCCTCGAACTAGACAAAATGTCTTATTGTTAAGCAAAATGGTATTCTGTTAAATTATAAATGCCCTAGACCTGTCACAATCATAATGTATATTACTGTGAGTAACAATTTAAAGACCGTTTTGTTCGTTGTGCACAGCTTTAAAAATACAAGCCTTAAACGGCTAATTTGCGGATTTGCTGTCTCACTTCCTAACTGTGCACATTTAGTAGTTCCCAACAAAGGACAAACACAGCTTGAGCCTAGATAAACAAACATTCCATAACATTGCCCTCTTAAGATATTAAGGAAACCAACATATGGCTGTGAAAAACTGTGGAAAATAATAGTTACCATTAGTCTGTTACGTATTAACTGTGACAGGCCATTGTAGGCACTCCGGATATTGAACAGTGGTCAGCATGGGCACTCTGACAATTATCTAGCTTCGCTTCTTTTTTAACAAGCTTTGATGCACTTTGTGTTCTGGGATTTTTCTATCAGAGCCAATGTGAACTTTTTCAGTATTTTGCACTATAGTAGCTCTTCTATGAGACCGGACCAGATGGGTTAGCCTTTGTTGTCCACGTGCATTAGTAAGCCTGATATGTCCATGACCCTGTCACCGGTTTGGCAACTACCAATCGGTGCACACCCCACAAAATCTATCGTCCATATTTTCAACCTGTCTTCTAGCCATCACAGTTTTGGCCTTGCCAAAGTCAGTCAGATCCATAAACCTGTCAATATTTCTTGCTTCTAACATCGATTTCATAAACTGATTCTTCATGGCTAATATGCGCCATCAATTGACTGTTTCAAATACAAAATCATGTCAGTGAAGGCAAAGAGTCTGCGGAGAAAATAATAACCCTCTCAACAATGTACTTTGTGGTCCTTGTCCAGAAGCCAACAGCTTTGATGTTTAGGTGGACTTGACCAGACATAAATGCGCAGCTAGGAGTCTGCAACTGAACATTATTAAACCTGAACATGAATGTGTACTCATACAAACACTAAACTTAAAATGGCACATACAAACAGTCACCCAATGTGGAACCAAGATGACCGACGCATTGGGATCTTTATAATCTTGAGCCAATGAGGCACACCTGACATCCTAACGAGGTGCCAGGTGTGCCCAGCCAGGGCAGAGTGCCGCAAACCGTTACAAGAGCTGCTCCTTGCAATGGTATGTATCAGTAATGAACTATGAAGTAGCAACGAGTGTCCCAATGAATAATGCAGCCTGTCAGAGAGGTGTCAGAGGCCTCTAGGAGAAGTGGATTGGGAGGAATCACCGAGAGAACATCGCTCCTCAGGCATATCCAGTAACGAGCAGAAACATCTGGATTAATCAGTATAGCCATGGGAACACATACACGCACACATACACTAGCTTGTACACACATGTCTGTAGCAGACTGTAGATGCAAATTTAGGAACTTCTAATTTTATTTATGCATGTGCAGAAAAAAAAAAAAATATATATGAATTTACCAATGAAGTAGGAGAGCAGAATTGCCAGGAGGGCGGCAGCAGCGATGGCTGACACGGCTGCGCATTTCCAGCTGCAGTACTTTGAGGGCTTCTTCAGCTTGAAGGCGCTTCGGGAGAAGGTGTTTCTGGGCAGAAGTCGTGGTGGGGGGGAATACACCGTGCCAGAGGTCAGAGGATAACCGGGTGATGAGCTGCTGAAGAGGGGCGTGGTGCCCGATGATGTCTTGAACAGAAAGTGCCTGGGGGGTGGGGGGTTGGGGGGAGTAAAGAGAAATAGAGAAAGTGAGTTTTGTTATTTTCCAGAGAAAATAATCAACATCTTAACCCATTTTACACAGTAATTTCAGGGCATAATACAGTGTAATTCATAGCAGTCGATGGATTTTTTTTCTTTGTTATTTTCTGGCAAAAAAGCAAAATTTCAGAAAGAAATCATAACATCACATTACTATTGGTATTAGAAGATATTTTAATATATTTTGAATTGGTGGAAGTTTTTTGCTTCAATAAATGTTAAAAAGCTTGACAAGAAAACAAATCTTTCATGGTATTACACAAAATAGCCCTTTCTAGTACTTTAACTTTTAAAAGTGTGTATCCATCCATCCATCCATCCATCCATCCATCTATCCATCAATCATCACTTGAATTGATCTGTTGCTGGTTCACTTTATTTTTACAGTTTGAGTACTATTATTACTTATATCAGCAGAATGAATTTACTTATACATTTCTTATAAACTTCTTATAATACATTTCTGTGCCACAACAGCAATGTTGCATTTTTAAATTTAGTTTTCAGGTTAGTCATCATGAGGCCTTTCTTCACTGCGCCCATTCTGGATCAACTCTGAGCTCTGAGCATGAAAAAGAGCAAAGGGAACTGACTACAGGAGCAACCAAGTCAAGACGGCATCATTTTTATTTCTTTATTTCTTTATTTCTCATGTGATAAGAAGCTTCATGTACAGATTTATGATAATTAGGAAACTTTCCTGGAAACTAAATCTCTGAGTAATATATCAGTACTGTGAATATAAATATTTACTGATTTATTTTTCACAATATATAGGTTTTGCTTGGATTACAAACATACATCCAACCTGGATGTAACTTTTCATATTGCTTATTTTTTCAGGCCTACTGCATAGTAATATGTTTATTTTAAAGCAGTGATTCAGTCTTGTAACCCTTTGTTGCTTAATAAGATAATGAGGTACGCTTTATGAAATAACAAAAAAAAATGTTAGTTTGTCATTGTGATTACACAACCTTAGTGAACCACAATGAACACTGCCACAATGGCCAGCCATTCCCAGTGCCCGAGGAGCACTGCTGCATACAGTACTGGGCTCGAGGGTGCATATATATATATATATATATATAAAACACGAAACAGCACAGTGTGGATTCATGAGAGATTGGATGCCCCTTTTCTTAGACCCTTAACAATTCCAGAGTAGTGCAATAAATTACAGTTTGAAACATCAGTCCAGCAATTGCCTCGATTCCTTTTATAGGAAATATTTTGAAATATAAGTTTGATATTCTTTCACTCATGACAATAAAATTAAAATCATACAGAAAAACTAATGTAGCGACTCTTGACATGGTCGAGAAACTGACAGTCTCTGGGGGTGGAGGGGAGAGAGAGAGAGAGAGAGAGAGAAGGAAGAGAGCGTTTCTATTATTTTACAGAGTAAAAAAAATCTGGTCTTGTGGTCTTATTGAAGAGACAATAAAGGTGGACGAGATGGAGGATATAGAGAGAGTGAAAGTCTGAGGTCAAATCAATCCTGAGGTTCAGAAGAGCAGTGATTGTCTCTTAGGACTTGCCAACCCATCCAGCCCCCCACCCATACCCAGTGTGTGTAAGTGGGGTGCGTGGAGGCTGCCGAGTGCTGCAGGGGGCAAGTGGGGTGAAGGACACTATGTCCAGCGTGACTCAGTAGACATATGGCACATGGACATACAGCGCTGCAGGCCTGCTGCTGGCCCACCGAGGGACACTTACACAACACAAGCACTCAATAATTCAGGAGGCTCCAGGTACAGCGCACACACACATAGACACAATTATCCTATCACACACACACACACACACACACACACACACACACACACACACACACATTACTTTTAAAGAGGTACAGCAGTGCGGAAACGACTCTGCAGAATGTGCTACTGATACAGAAGTGATCCATGAAAAGCATTTTGGGTTAGAGAGCAAGAAAAAGTATTACTTGTTTGACACTGGTATGTACAGCTAAGCAGAAAAGAGCAGAGCATTTACCAGCACTAAAGCAATATCCAGATTTTCTCAAGCATCTGAGGTGATTGTTAAAAATCGTCCTTTACTTCTTAACAGAAAACAGCAGAGGTCAAGATCACTACTATCAGCAACAATCATGCTGAAGGCCTCAACTGAATGCAGTTCCCAGAGCAAAGGCTTCCATGGTTGAACACATGAATGGATGAATACATAAGGAGTCCTACTTATTACTACTTAAGTTTTTTAAAGTTTTATTTGGAGGTCCTCTGCAAGGACTATGCTTCTGTATAGATCAACACCTTATACATCTTATTCAAACTTCTCAGCAGCTGTTATGGCATGCAGGCTTTGAAGACCCTTCAGCATCTTTCAAATGAATGTAAATATCTCTTGAAACCTATATTCACATATCAAAGTACAATTGTTTATTTGAGCCTTATATGTGTTCTGTGTGTTTTAATTCATCATTTAACTTTTAGAGGCTGCAGTCACCCCTAGCAACAACAAAAGCATGTGGTATTTCGAGATTTTAGACTTGGAGCAGCACAGATCACAACTGGGAAGTCCAGTAGAAGTAATTAT
>CM029376.1:16873101-16874479 GCA_017165825.1 Hepsetus odoe
ATGCAACGAGAAGATGAAAAAAAAGAACAGCAGCCAGACTGTAACCACTGCACACATCTCTGAAATCATCTCCTATGCCATGTGAGTGAATGTGTTTTTCTGCACTGGCTAAATTGCAATGGTGCGACCCTCTCAAGGATCTTATATTTGAGTGTGTGTGTGTGTGTGTGTGTGTGTGTGTAGTAGTAGGACAGTGCAGAGCGACGTGTGGAGATGAAAGTAGAATTGAAACTGGCATCAGCTGGTGAAGAGGCTTCATTCAGCAATTGGAAATCAGCCTTTGCCGCCCTCCATGGCCTCAGCCATCTTTAGTCATTTATGCCATTGCAAACTGATTCCACCCCTTTCCCTCCTCTAACCTCCTGCTTTCCCTCACTTTCTCTCACCCGGCATAAGCAATCTCCTTTACATTTTCTCTTTTTTATCTCTGCATGCTTCCACTTTCCATTCCAGCAGAAGACACAAAGAACATCAAGAGGTAGGATGTATTCAGAACATACTCCCTCCCGTCCGAAACAAAAAGACACCACACACCATTTCCTGTAAGGAGAACGAGTAAGAGACAAGAATGCACTTTGAAAGACTGCACATTCTAATAACACACACTGACACCAAAAAGAGACACAGACACACACAAACACACTCTCCTGCTCAGGATATCAGCTCATTGTGATCAAGTGACCTTTGCAATTAATCTGAGACCCTTTTAAACCTCACCTTTCTGTCATAAAAAGCTCCAGTTCCAAATAAACCCTTCTCCTTTAAATGTCATGTTTTTACCAAATAAAATCCCTGGAGAGAGCACGGTCCTGCGTACACGCAGCCTCTGCCCTGCCGTCTCAGGCCTAACTGCTTATACAAAGCAGCTACGTGAATTGAGGGAGGGGGGCACCTGGCCCCGACCTTCTCTCTCTTTCTCTCTCTCCACTGCTCCTTCACTTCCTTCTATTCACGTCGCTCCAGTGACTCTTTCCTTTTTCTTCTCTCTGAGATTCATTTCATTTTAAAGTCTCAGAGCAGATATTGATTTAAGTTGGCAATCAATCCAGTGAAAAAGAGAGAGAGAGAGAGAGAGAGAGAGAGAGAGAGAGAGAGAGAGAGAGAGAGAGAGAGATATGAGCTCATCTGAAGTCACTTCCTCTTTGTTCTGTTTTTGGAAGAGTTCAGTGTAGTTGTGCTGAGAGACGTCCAGACTTCAGGTTTTAGTTTAGTGCTGAGTGTGTCGGTAGACTGCAGTCTAGTGTGTGTGTAAGAGTGTGTGTGCAGTAGTGCTGCTGCTGTATGTAGCTGAAGGTGTTGATCTCAGTAAGAATGAAGGTGTGGTTTTATCTGCTGCTGGTGCTCCATGTGGCTGAAGGTGAGTCTGCTGTTCTGTTTC
>CM029376.1:16898023-16925523 GCA_017165825.1 Hepsetus odoe
ACGACAGGAAATAGCAATCAAAACAAAAAGAAATAAATATGCAATGAATGGAATAAGTTATGGGATATTTTATGTCCATTTTCGGGTCACGTTCCTGCTTTAACATTATCTGTTGTGAGCTCTGGATACGAGGCCTGCATGAATCACATCGCTCTGGGTCGTGTCAGGCATTTCCCAGCGAGAGTGCGAGCATTTAGGTTACACTATCAGCGGCCCGTGCAAAGAACCGCATCTCCAGCGGTGAGGAGCTCCAGGGACGTGAGCCGTGCCAGCGGAACGCGTCCAAAGAGAGATAAGCCTCCATCCGCCCCCGCCTCACCCACCTCCTGCATATTCACAGCTAATTCAGCCAATGAGGAGCAGCCGCTACAAAGAACGACTGCAGCCTGGATTTACAAACCTTTCTCTTTAGCTCCAAGTACAGCGCCGGCCCCTGACGCCATCATTTTGACAGATCACTGTTGGATACGACCAAAAAAATGTCCTGACTGCAGTTTTTCTGAACACGTGGGCTACTTATTCCTCTTTCACACCAACTCACGTTCATGAAAAAGGACTCTTCTATCTTTTATGACATACAGCAGAGCAGAGAACATCAAAGCTGCCTTTCGAATCAAAATTCACTCGTTTCATTCGTTCCCGGCACCTTTCTGACCAACAGATTTAAAGGCCTTACGTATCTCCCTCCCGGAAAAATGCAGAATAGTATTCATTGGCTCTACCCACTGTTGCATCACAGTGAGATGGTCCTGGGTTCGATCGGCAGGCGGGACGACCCAGATCCTTTCTGCGTGGGCATGTTCACGGTGTCTGTTTCCTCCCACAGTCCAGACATGTCAGGTGGATCGGTGATGCTAAATTGTCCCCTAGGTGTGAGCGTGTGTCTGCCCTGTGATGGACAGGTGACCTTCCCAGGGTGTGTCCCTGCCTTTTGTCCCATGAGAGCTGGGATAGATCACCGCTGATAAGTGGTTATGACAGTGAGTGGGTGAGTATTAATTGGTAGTACACCAATTAAGGCCAATTAAGAACACCTGTGTTAAAGCTCCACCCACTGATGTTTCTTTCCTAGTAACGGTTACTAATGACTCAAATGGGAGCAGCTGAAACAACAACAAATGTGACTTCAGCCAGCTTATTTCTTACCTAATTCTGATTATATATATATATATATATATATATATATATATATATATATATATATATATATATATAACATTCTGACTATGCCAATATAAAATCAGTCAATATGAGAACCTTTCTAAATATACACTGTGTATTTAGTCTCAAAGCAGTGGAGGAAAGGGTGCAAATGTGAGCTGTGTGATGTGACAGGATTGACGGTAGAGTCAGGATGGCCATATGTAGAGAATGGAAATGCTGCTCACAGCACTTTTGTCCTGCTCCCATCCACTCTGTGCAGGGAGTCAAACAAACATAAACACGCGCTCGTTCTATATTAGTCTAATACAGATGCCCTGCATGTGATTTCCCTAAAGACCTTGCAACACACCTACATAATGTATGAGTACAAGAGCAAGCCATCTCGAATCTGGCACTTTTCTCAAGGGCTGAATGCCACTAGAGGGTAAAGTCATCATTTCTATTACAAGCGTCTTCAGGCTTTTCTATAATTGCACTGACAGTGGAGGTAAAACTGCAAACAATTTATTTTTTCACCCTGTAAGTAAGCGCATGCAGCGAGTCTCTCATAAAAGCTGATGAATTAGGAGACCATTGCCTCTCTTAATTGTTTAGAGAAAAACAATGATGATGAGAGACAAAGTGACATCATCTCGCTGTGCTCTCTCTGTGTCTCTGGACTCGCAAAAATACTCTCAAAAAGAACGACTCTAGAATATAAAGATTTTAAAAAGAAGTGACCTAGAACCTGGGAGGTTCTTTAAATGAAACGTGTGGAGAGAGAGGGTTCTCGGCAGGGGTCACCGATCTTAGCCGCAAAGAACCAGTGTGACGAGGGTTTTCTTTCCACACAAGTAGGATCTTATTTATCTAATCAGTTGTTTGAGAACCAACGTTTTAACAAGTGGAATGTGGTGAGCTTCTGCTTGATTTGAGTGAAAACTGGGTAGCCGATAAGAAGGATGAAAGACACAGGAGAATCACACTTGTATGTATAAAGAACCTCCAGATGCACGTTTCTTAAAAGTATTCTTTTGTAAATAAGATGAAGAATGTGCATGGTATAAAATGTTCTCTTGCCTTTAAAAGGTTCTTGACTTACATCTCATTTATCATTTTGAATTAAAATGGATTACCTACATAACTGCACGATTTTCTTAAGTGTGAAGGACTCTGGAATTCTCGGGAAAACCCTGGAAGTCTGGTGTCCCTGATGTTGAGGTGGGGTTTAGAGAACTCCCATGTGATATTAAGCCTATGTGCCAACATATGATATCTTCTAGCCAATAAAAACTTAAGAATCCTTATTTTAAAAAGTGTTGTCAGTAGAACAGAGGCCTCTGAGAACTCTACATCATGCTCCACTATAATTGGAATTAAAGAGTGGACGACTTTTCGCAACACTTAAACCCCGTGGCTTTCGCATGCGAGTGCTGCCCCTCGAGTATTCATGAAAAAAAAAAAATAGTAAAGCCTGCATTGCGCTTTCATGCATCATTCAGCCTTTAAGAGCGTTTACACTTTCATGTAGTGCAAGGCTTGGAACGAGGGACTGGAGAGTGACTTTGAAAAAGTGCTTGTGTCAAAAGACCTTGACTATAGGAGTACACTGAGACTACTTCACACAGTCTCTCTTCATCTCTCTCACTCTCTACCTGCAATTCCACTGTAATAGAGCTAGTATTCACTATGCAGAATGCATACCGAAGCCAACACCCCACAGTCAAACGCCAATGCACTGCAAGACTGTCAGGCATTCTCCTGTTGATTCAAAACACTACTAGTCTAAAGCCCAGCCCTGACAGACCAGCCCGCAGAAGCAAAGCTAAGCCACGCTGTGCCATGCCCCTGCCACTGACAAATGTGCACAAACAAACACACCGAGAAAACAGAGTGCATTCCTTTCCCCCTCACTTCCATTCCCTCGTTAAGGCAAGCTTTGACCTCGCACGCCTCCAGACGAATGCCTCCAATTGTATATGCTGAATTCCTGCTGTGTAAGGATGTATATGTGGTGTTAAGCAGACCCCAGGGATGCAGGCCTGCGTCCTGCTAGATAGTGAAAGAAGAGAAAAGCAGGAGAGGAGTCTATGTTTACAGCCAGCATGCAATTACTGAGATAAAAGCAACTCGATCCTGCCGCATCTGGGAAGGAATTCAGCACATTTATTCAATATCCAAGACAGAGACAGGCAGAGAGAGAGGTGGAGGGAGAGAGCGAGAGAGAGAGAGAGAGAGAGAGAGAGAGAGAGAGAGAGAGAGAGAGAGAGGCCACTCTTCATTTATACACATAGATTATGAAATGACATTTTATACGTAGGTCTGAGTTCATTAAAATAACAGAAATCATACACAGAACTGTGCAAATAAATTCCATATCCAACCTTGTCCCATATGCACTTATTATCACATAAAACAACTTTGACTGAGGGTGTTCATGCATTTAAAAAATATCCTACCCAAGTCAAAAGAAGTAACCTTTACAGACTTGGACTTTTCTTTTTACCCATCTTCAAGACTCATGACTAGTCTTGCATTAATCAGTGTAAGCAGGGCCAATTAATGCTTAACTTAAAAACACTTTCACCCCAGTGCATTTTATTTCTTCACAGAGTTTATTGGGTTATTTTATTTTAGGCACGTTTCTGGCGATTTATACACTCGACCAGTTGTTAATCATATATTGTTGGGACAAGGTGAACCTGAGCATTTTGTAAAGACACTGTTTTACCCAATCAAACACTTAAAATTAGAGGTCTGAGCTGTGAGTGTGGCAATACTGCTGAGTAAAAACAACAACAATAATACTAATAATAATCCCTTTGTTTATCTGATGTTGTAATTCAACATGCACTTCCTGGTGTGCTACTATAATGATCATTTTTAAGTGCTAATGAAATGCAAGGCAAAGGTGCTCTTTTGCCAGGAAAACACCTTTTGGCAAAACAGCATGCACGGCAGGTCTGAAAATGGTGTGGGCTGGGGTGTGATTTTATTTCCACCTCCGTAAGTCCTGATTCAGAAAGCAACAGACTGAACCGGTAGAATTTGTTGCACTATTAGAAATATGTCATTTCAATGCATCAAACGCACTTTTGGTATACACCGATCAGCCAAAATATCAAAATCACTTGCCGAATTTTGTATGCAGCCAAAAGATCTCTGACCGAACGAAGCATGGACACCAAAAGACCTCAGAAAGTATGCAGTGATATTTGACACCTAGACATTAACAGCAAATACTTTGAATCTTGTATTTTGGAAGGTGGGCCTCCATAGATCCGGCTGAGATTCCCTCAGATGCGCAACCAAACTGAGAACGGGATAATTCAGAGGCAAAATCAACTCCTATTATGTTCCTCAATCCATTCCTCAATATTTTTGTTTTTTCACACTGCCTCCATTAGCTTGCTTTCTACACATAATGACTGTGAAAGTGAAGTGAAAGTGACCATTCTTGTCATTGTGAGTACACAGCACAGCACACAGTGAACCACAATGAAATTAGACATCTACATTTAACCCATACACGCTCACACACGTGCAGCAGGGGGCAGCTATGGAAAGCACCCGGGGAGCAGTGACGGGGACGCTACCTTGTTCAAGGGTACCTCAGGGCAACCTACTGGTCTGGAATTCGAACCCATGACCTTCTGATCCTGGGGCCAACTCCCCAACCACTAGGCCACTGCTGCATACTGAATAATGCATACTGGTTCCATTCCTTTTTACAGTTGATGTGAAAGATAACATGATTCGCTACACCCAGACACCTTTTCCACTGCTCCATGGTGCAGCTCTGATGCTCACATGATCATTTATTGGGGTAAGCATAGGCTCTCTGAATGGCCTGTAGTTACGTTGCATCATACATGGCAAGCTGTGATGAATTGTGGTTCTGACACATTTCTACCAGAGCCAGCACTTACATTGTCAGCCATTTGTTCTACATTAGCTCTATTATGGGATCAAAACAGGCACTTTAACCTTCCTTCCCCGTGTGAATCAGTGAGCCTTGAATATCCATGACCCTGTCACTAGTTCACTGGTTGTTCTTTCTTTGGACCTCCTCTGATTGGTACTTACTACTACATGCTGGGAACCTCACAAGACTTATTTTAGAGATTCTCTGATCCAGTAGGATAGTCCTCACAAATATGAGCCATGTGAAATTTGTTCAGATCCTTCTACTTCTGGATTTTTTCTGCTTTCAATAGATTAACCTCCAGACCTGGCTGTTATATAGGCATAGGTGTCATTGTAAGAAGCTATTGGTGTACACACACACATTTAGACACACATGCACGCAAGTAATACAGATGAAACTCCTTTCAGAATGAGCTGCCAAAATGTTATCAATTTGACCAGATATTGTAATTGTTAAAATGTTAAAAAGTTTCATTTTTTGATTAGTATAACCAATTTTAAAAAAGAAAAAAATATATCCTAAATGAAATGAGCCTTTGGATGCAGCACACTTAAACCTTGTTAGCACCGGCAATTCAATGAGCAATAAATTCCATTACATTTACCATTCAGCTTCGGTCAGTACTGGTTTACAGGAAGAGCTGTTACAGATTGATTCTGTTCATATGATCCAGTGCAAACAATTCATCATACAAAACTGAACTGATTTATCATACAAAACTATAATACCATTCCTAATGAGCCACTGGCTCATAACGCAAGTATTTGTTGCATTGGTCAAGAGAAGTAATGTGTTTGAAAAAGTATAGATATGAGTGTGAATGTGTGCAAGTGGGCATGTGAGTGTTTGTACCGAGGGCGGGGTTATTAAATTTTTAAATCACTTTAATTACAAAAAAAAAAAGAAAAAATTGCATTAGATGGCCAAAAGCAATTATGGGAAACTTAATCTCCTTTGCAATTAGGCTCAGGGGCATTTTTTAACTATTGTAATTTACTTTTGCTACATTTCTATAAAGGTCAGTGTAAATTGCTTTGTGTTATTAGAACAAAGGCTCATCTGAGGGGGGCATGTTCCTCTAGATGATTCTTTTTTCTCTTCTGTCCTTCCCTACTTCCATCTCTCCATCAAGACAGGACTGTTCCTGTTAAAGAAGGCTGTGATGTGGCAACGACCTTGGATGTCTCTGCAGATAGATGTGCTGCAGCAGGAGCGCTGCCATGATGCTCTGACATTTTTAGCTTCTGATTGGAAGAAAACTGCACTACTGGCCTCTCATATCTTAACAAAGTTGCCAGCGCCGTTTTGCCCTCTATCACTCTTCCGTCACCAGATTGCTCTCTCCTATTGCTTTGGATAAATTCCATTTTGCCCCAGGATGATTTTAGAGGTCTGTTCATTGACAGGCTACATGGTAACTGTATTTAGTACTTAAAGGTACATTTCAGTGTTTTATTGTTTTTAAAACAAGAGCTCATTGGCATCTATTAACAGTACATTTTTACTGAAATTACTGAATGCAGTACACACACACACACACACACACACACACACACAAACACTCACACACACACACACACACACACACACACACACACACCTGCACGCGCGCACGCCCAAACACAGAAGTGACTTGAGATTAAGTCAAACAACACATGAGCTTCTTCAGACTCCTCTTCTCACCTGTACTACAGGTCAGTTACATTACATTGGATCAACTGCATGTGATGCTTTAACAAACCAAGACTAACAGAAGTTACACTACTATTAGTTCAAGACCATTTATTGAACTCCCAACTACAGACTAATGGATCTCTTCTCTACTAACCCAGTACCAGCAATCAGTGCTTAAACCTACTTAACTTCTAAAAAGGTCACTTCTCTCTTGATTCTATAGTGTCGACCAACAGAGGATGGGCTCCTGTCTTGGTTCCCCTAAGGCTTTTTCCTCCAGTTTAAGAAAGTTTTTCTTGCCTCTATCACCTTCAGCTTGCTCACTAGAGGCTTGGACCCAGACTCTTTAAACCTGTTTTATGACAACAGTTGTTAAAATGGCCTATTTAAATTAAGCAGCCTTGACTTTCCCTCAAATTTCACTGAAAGCTTACTAAATGAAATCAGGGCGTACTTGATTCCAGTTAAAGTTCTGAAAAATGACGCAAGGGCAGAATTGCCATTGTGAAGTCCCTAATTGCTATTTCACACTCAAACACACACTCAGGCATCCTGGTCCAGTGCAGGGGGCGCGGTACTCCCTCTCTCCGCCCATCTGTCCAGCAAGGAGACGGAGAGCCAAAGAGGCCAAAAAAGCACGAAGAGAGACAGCTGGAGCCCAGTCACATGGAAAGTGACAAATTACTACCTTAATGAGTGCTATTCATCATCTCTCTCCCTCTCTCTCTCTCTCTCTCCCCTTTTCTCCAGTGGAATTGCACCTTAAGCTACTCTACTGCAAAGATGTGCAGTTGACCAAAATGAGGCAAGAAGAAAAACAAGCACCAGAAAAGGAGAGCGAGGGGAAAATGAACATAATGAAAATGAAACTGAAATATGGAAGTATCATTTCAGTTCACTGAAGAATTTTGATGGACGGATTGTCAAAGTTTCAAATAGAGAGTGGTATTAAAGTTTATTAGTTAATTACACAAAAATGACCTTTCAGACCATCTGTAGTTGCAGGCTGAAGCCCAGGCTACTTACGTGTAAGGAGAAAACATATAATTGTTTTAATCTTCTGGTTTTTGTTGTTTATTAAAAGTGACAAACACATTCAACAGAAATGGTTATCTAAAAGCACCTAAAATGAAATGTGTGCATGAAGAACCCAAGTTTACAAGTTAACCTGCATGTAAAGGTTCAATTGCAACAAAATCGATTTTTTTACAGAACTGTAAATTCAGGCCAAGCAAAGGATATTTGTTTTTCAATGGACAGGCCTACATTTTCACTGTAACAGTATCAGGTGGAATTCTGATCTTAATTCATCAGCCTGCTGTCCAATTACTGTATACCCACTGCCGCTGACTATGACATCTACAGTAAGGAAGCCGAGGAATCTGTTTGTGCTCCTTATGTCTATATGGCTCAGCATGGCCTCCACAGTGTGTTAGTAGGGCCAGACTGCCAACACTGGCACCTATTTATGGATATGGAGCAGTCAGGCCTATCAAAACACACCCACTTCACACGCTAAGCCAGTGCAAATCCTGGAACAGAATATTGCTTTCCCACACACACACACACTCACACACACACCCACACACATACATACTTCCTTTAATCAGGTTGGTCACAGCAGTCATTAGCAAAGCATGAGCAGGAATCATCCGCTTGCTTTAATTAGGCAAAAGTTGCAAATGATTCACTTAAAAGAGACTTTTTATCAAACGATTTACATTTTTTCTACCCCCCAAAAAAGCCACTTTGATATTTTACTGCACTCACTCATGGCATTCGATGCCTCCAGCTTACAGCTCACACATAATCCTTTCAAAACAACTCAGATTTGAGCTTAAGAACATCTTTAAAATACCAATCAGATCCGCTCAAGTAAAGCAGTGGTGTTTCTCTCTCCAGTGATATGACCACGGCTGGTGAACAGTTAATTGTGGTGCAAAGGATAAGGCAACAACTTTAATAGGATATGAAATTCTGAACCTTGTACTTGGTCACTGCAATTATTTTCTGTAATTTACCGGAACAGCAAGTCTCCTCATGAGGCTGCAATGTATGTCTATGGGGGACCTTGCACCCAAAGTTTAAGCCTCTTCAGAAAAGTAAAAGCTGCCAGTTCTGTAGCACCAGCCTTATGCTAAGAATTTCATGCTTATTTTAACCCAACAGGCTTTGTGCTATAAAATTTAAATACCACAAGGTTATACCTACAGCACTGTCACGTATAAAGCTGAGGCGAATTCATGCTTAATTTGACCTTATCGTCGCCTTTCCAACAAGCAGTTCTATAGTCCTTTACACGTCAAGTCATAAACACAACAAACAGAACAGATGTCCAAAAGCAGTTAATTGTGAGACCTCCATCCTCAACACAGGAACTTTCCTTTCTCATACATAAAGCTTTCCACACACTTCTTGTGTGGAGCCCAAGCAATGCTTAAAACTGACATGCAAGCATTTTCTTGAATGTAGGACAGTGCAATACACCATCAGTGCAATAATAAACAGAGATTTGGCACAAAATCCCAAATCTATCCCTTAAGACCAGCACAATCCTTCAGATCTTTTCTATTACCTCAATAGAAAATTACATCTGGGCAAAGCCTGGTGCAACAGGAGCACTCAGGTCAAGGAGAATTGGACGTATAATTCCATGTTCTCGTAAGTGAGTGGACAAATATAGCTTTAGATCTCTGGAGATGAACACACACATGAAAGCTTTTTTGGCTGTTAATGAAACCTTTCAGCCATCACTAAGGTAGCATTGTGAAATCCGGTTGGTTGGGGCATGGTTAAAGCCATATTAAAATACTAGATATGCATAGAAAAACAAGTGAATTCTATATTCATGCCGTGGGTTTAAATATAACAATGAACTTTCAGGGGCATTTTATGTCACTGTTATAAAATTATTAGCATTTTTCTCAAAGAATACTTGTCACTGCTATTAGAGCTGATGGCTGCTTTTTTGTCTCATTGATTAAAATGTTACCAGTAGCTGACGTCAGGAAGTCTCTGTACATGCAGCTCATGATGATCTAAGCATGTGTGCTCAGGACAAGATTAGCATTCCAATACATAGTCACTCACACACACACACACACTCACAGTCACACCTACGCATATGCACACATACACACACAGCTGATTGTAAGTTGCGCTCAGCCCTCTGATTCAGGCCGCTCCTCATGCCGTATTACCATATAAATTACATCCGTGTTGTTGTTGAGGATTGATGATATTGTTATGGATTCCACACGGCCACTCTTATTGAATGGAATGGGAATAAATGGCTTCTATCAAGGCCTGACCTCACCTAACAGCTGAGAGATACACATCCATTCACTTAGGAAAGAAATTCTCGCAGCAGGCCAAAGTTAGGGTGGGTGCTAGTGTCCTAACACACACACTTTCTCTCTCTCAGAGGGTCTCTCAACAGCTCTCTCTCTCAGAGGGTCTCTCAACGTCTTAGGGTGTGCACACACTTACTCTGCAACAGCTTGCGATTTCATCTGGAGCTAGGGTATGTTGCATCACACGCAATATATTATTAGCAAAATGTTTACAATGTTTTGGAGCTGAAAGAGTTTAAAACAAAGCATTTAAAACTTGTCTAAATGGGACAACCAGCTGTGTCCTCAAATTGCAAAAATCAAGGTCTTTGCTTTGGTTCTTTAAAAGCAGCTCACCAGGCATAACCAGAAAAAAAAAAACACTTTTGTCTGAGCCATGCTTTAATTTCGGTGCGGATGCCGACTTTGTTATAACTGTCAGCGTTTAAGAAAAATGCGATTCCTCCTGAAAACAAGGGCGCAATTTCACTGAAACACTGCTAAAACACACCATGGCATGCCACTCAACTCCCAACATGAGCCCAGCAACACCACAATGTTAAAAAAGCTTTCTGCCAGCTACAATGACTCCCTCCTGCTACTCGACACTTGTTCTTTTTTTGAGAAAGGTTGTTATAAGCAGCATTAAAAGTAATATTGCCTTAGATAGCACTGACTATGGTCTTTATTCTCCTGTGGATCAAGGGGGGAAAAAAATAAATGAAAAAAAAACTTCGTTCTACTGACATATGGCCTGACATTTTGTCATAGGGGCACAGGAAGCTTCCTCTGCACAGAGACACATGAAGGTCAGCACTGAAGCCCTGGACACAGAGATGGAGGCCATGACACACAAGGCCGCAGTGATGTCTGTACAGTCTCAGGGGAATCATTATTGGCTGTGGAAGGCTGGGTCCATCTTTTTAATGTTGGTGCTGCTCAGAAAAACACAAGTGTTCCGCTTTCCAGGGAGACTGGCCACGTAGCTCAGACACTGACTAATCAAAGTAATAGTTGATCAGAGTATTTACACGGATTTGTAATGGGCAAACTATATATTTAAGCCTCACACACACCAGCTAAAAAGTGTTTATTTATCATTGATAGACTTGCTTATTTGCTTCATGAAAATGTATGGCATACTGTCACCTATATAATTGGATAGCTGAACCGAGATAAAAACAATGTAGCCGAACACAGAATCAGCAGCCAGGGTTGGATGATTAATCATTTTGAAATCGCAAGTGCCATTTGCAAGAGTGCAATTTGCAAATTGCAAGAGCTGCTATTTTAATGAAATGCTACATTCTTTAATGCTGTCTTATGTTCTAACTGGGAACATTTAACCTAATGAGGCGGCGGGCAAGCACTGACAGTCTGGCCACTCCATTCAGCATCGAAGCACAATAATTAAATAAACTAAATTAAAAATAAATAAATATCAACGTGCCTGTCATCTTTGAGAAAAAAACAAACAACAACAACAACAACAACAACAACAAAACGCTGGAGCTTAATATCTTGAAAATAATGGCATTTAAAAGGCTATTATAATATTGTTCAAAAAATCACATTTAGATTTTTATTTTCCCCGAAAATTCATCTCTAACACCAACACTGCTGAATACTGAATTCCATTTGAATAAATGGAAAAATTTTGAATAAATTTGAAAAATATGCAAATACTAATTTTATTGCTTAATGATACATAAAGTGAATAAATATTCAACATTCACTTTCAAATATATTTTGCTCTTATCTACTGGTTTTGGGGATTCGCACTGTAAGTGAGCGATTTTTGACACCTCCATCCTGAGAGAACTCACGCATCAATTTTATTATCATGCTGATGACACACTGTCCACTGTCCATAGTGGCATTTACATACACCGTTTACATTTAGTGAAGTCCAGAGCACAACAAAACAAGACAAAAATGTAGTCTGATTTAACCATTTTCATATTCTGACTTGTGTCATGTCATTCTGTCACAGTCGTAAGACCACATCTTCAAATCTCACATCTTCACAGCAGCAGGAAAAGGACTTTTCCAGTTTAAGTAAATAAAACTATGTTTGTCAAATGTATTTTTAAATTTCGTCTGATTTGCTGAAATGGGGACATGCTGTAAAAAATCTAAAATAAATAGAGCAAAATATAATCTATTATCTTTCTATAAAAATCATGATTCAAGGTTTTGTTCTGCCAGTGAAACCATAAAAGTGTCTGAAATCTGACAGGAAAAGATTTTGTGCTGGCCGTTTTCATGTAAATGAGATCTGTGTCACTTTAACTGTTATTTGATGTCCCTTCTGATGCCTCACCAGCGATGCGATTGCACTCACACACTAAGCTCACACGCATGCAACCACACACACACACACACACACACACACACACTGACAAAACTGCTGACTCTACTCTCGCTCTCACAAACTGCTGGTGAGAAGGCATTGTGTTTGCTGTTCGAATTGTTAATTGCATTCTGGCCTGCTTTGATGTCTCCTCCAGCAAATCTCTATTTTTATCATTGACGGTAAGGGAGCGGATGAGAACCTAAGTGCCTTCTCTCTACACTCCTTCAATCTCTTCACTCACTAGATCCTAGTTCTCTTTTTATCCATCCTTCCATCTACCTCCTTTTATCATTCAAACCTCTTTATGTTCTGAACCCTTGCTTTTCCAAAAGCCTGACAACCCCATGAAGCCATTGCAGGGCAGCAGTTGCCTAGTGTTTAGGGACTAGGCTCCAGGATCAGGAGATCATGGGTTCGAATCCCAGAACAGTAGGTTGCCCTGAGGTACCCTTGAGCAAGGTACCATCCCTGTCACTGCTCCCCCAGGTGCTTTCAATAGCTTCCCCCTGCTGCACGTGTTTGTGTATGTGGGTAAAATGCTAGGTGTAATAACGTTGTGGTTCACTGTGTGATGTGCTGCGTACTCGAGAATAGTCACTTTCACGTTCACTTTCAAATCATAGGGAGGTGGACATAGCTGCCCCCTTGCTGCACGGTATGTATGGGTTAAAAGCAGAGGTTGCATTTCATTATTGTTCACCGAGCGTTTCATGATGACAAATAGTCACTTTCACTTCAAGTTACAAGTGCGCCCATTTTTACCCCATTGCACTTCAGTTTTCTTCACTTTACATTCAACTTCAGTTTTTCCAACCATTTATTTTGCTCTTTGATAATACATGGGATTAGGTCACAGAACACACAGGCGTTACTGTTTTTGTCATAGATGTAGTGGGTTTTTTAAGTCATTGTTTAGTAGTATGATGAGAGTGGATGAAAAAATCTGATTCACTTTACATTTACATTTACGGCATTTACGTAAAATTTACGGCAGAGGCTCTTATTCAGAGCGACTTCTAATCCCTGATTACAGGGTCAGAACCTCTGGAGCGATTTGGGGTTAAGGGTTTTGCTCAGGAACCCAGTGGTGTAATATTCTGAATGTAAGCAGTAACAGACAACACTACTTTTAGTTTTAGTGCAGCAGTCCTTTCATATATATTTCACACTTAGCATGGCAACAGACATCATAGATCTCGAAAACGGACAGTATGTTTTAAAACTAACATCATTAAATAGAATAGAATAGAATAGAATAGAATAATAAATGTTTATGGAAAAGCAACAAACAAACTCACCAAAAATGTTCATTATGTGAACATTTTAAGCACACATTGCTGGATCAATAATTTGACATGGCCAAAGGCTCTCCAGTATTATTTATGTTTGTTGGATTACATGGACACCTTGAATCACCACTGTGGGATTGATAAGAGCCTTGTGGGCTTGCAAAGGCTTATATTGACAATGAATAAACCATAAAGTGTGCAGCCCAATTTGTTAATCACTGAATACCCCCACTCCACCCTCCATTCCCCACCCTCACACACATATACACGTCCATGAGGTAAATGCAGCAGCACTTTGCATCAGCTGACCCTGAGGAGAGAGCATGCTCCCTGTGCACAGGTGTTTGTTTAACACTGTATACATGATGCAACAGCTCTGATATGGTGTCCTCACACACATACCACACACAAAAACACACACATACATGAAGATGGCTGGTTGTCACTGATGCATCGTCTAAGTAACCTGAAATATTGCAGGACAAACAGAAAACAAAGAGCCTCACTTTCCAAACACCCCCCACCACACACCCACCCACCATCAGCAACCCCAACTGCATTAAATGATATACAGTTAAGATGAAGGAGCGCCAGCTCCTTCTAAGCTCATACCGTTGAAAATGAGATTTTTAATTACCGCATGACCCGGGGTATATTAGCAACATATTAATGTGCGTCATTAACCTAGTGGTAACTAACCCCGTCTGCTGATTAACTACATGTGATTGGACCTGACTGAGAGAAAGAGAAACTGGTGCACTCTCATTAGAGTGACCCGCCATGGCACAGCTTATCTCCTAATTATACGAGTTTCAATTCACGTATGAGCCATTATATATAATGGTCATAGCGTATAATAAAAAATATATATATATACACAGTAGTCCTTATATACAATACCCAGTTTGAACATAAAAAGATGGAAAACGAAAGCTGAAATGACTATGACTAATCATCAGTCTTCCAGTGTTCTCTACTGTTTATATTAAGTCAGTCACAAAGGTTGTTAAGGTTTTTTTATATTGCATTTCTTTCAACATCTTTAAAAAGTTCTTTTAAAGTTAGATATTTTTTGCCATGGCTTCAAAAAACTAAAAAGGCATGTAATGATTTTTTATATGATAAAGCACAGCAAAAGACGTGCTTTAACACCTTTCTCTTTGCTATTTTCTTTCTCAAATACCTGCAATCAATACGCGTCTAACAGAAAACAGAAGCTGCCGAGGGAGGATTTACTGTTCAAGTCCTGATCTTTATCAAGAACTACATTTCCCACAATCCCACACCAATAACCACGCTCTCCTTGATCATGCTACCCGTCAAAAGTAATTCCCCGCATATCTGACCCTGGGACAATGCAATCGATAAATTCATCGAGTGCATCAGCAAAGCAGAAGTAGTTGGAGAAACACAAATCTGTAGATCTCTGTCTGAAGAAGGCATCCAAGTAGAAGTTCTATAAGTGCTTAAAAAAAGTCTCTTACCGTCTCCTGTCTCCATGCTGATGTAGTGGGCTTTATTTCACCCATCCATAAGAAGAGCACAGAGCATCAGACATAGGCTCTGTCTCATCAATCTACACTCTCACACACTGACTCCTCTGCATCTGTGCCACTCACACACACACACACACACACACACACACACACACACACACACACACACACACACACACACACACACAGACACGCACACACACTTTTGTCTTCCTGTGCTATGATTGGCCCGCTCTAGTTCTTCTGTCTGCCCAGAAGAGATGGGATCTCAGTGTAAGAAAGCTGGAAATCTTCTCTCCCTGGAATTAATTCTCTCTCTCTCTCTCTCTCTCTCTCTCTCTCTCTCTCTCTCTCTCTCTCTTTCTCTCTCTCACACATTCTCTCTTGGGTGCACCTCCTGTGCTGCACTGCCATTAGACTCTGTTTAGTGTGGAAATGGACAGACATTTTTATCCATGTTGGAAGGGACAATCACATTAGATTTTGAACACCTCTTAAAAACTCCTCCTTCTCTCTGCAAGTCTCTATATTTCACTCTTTCTTGGTGCCATTCTTTTTTAAAAATGCCTCTCTATCTCTGTCCTCTTTCATGTGTTTCTTTCTCTCATCCCTTATTGTGTCTCTTTTTCTTCCTTTCTTCTCTCTCCTTTCTGTAACTGTCTCATATTCTTTTTGCAAATTGGTCTCTCCTTCAGTTCTGTAAATCTCTCTTTCCTCTTGTTTTGTGCATCATTGTCTCTTTTCTTAATTTTTCTGTCACTCTCTTTCCCTCTCTAAATGTTTCAATCTCATCGCCCAATTTAACTGCCTGTAAGTCTTTTTAGTCATCCTTTCTCTCACTCCCTCACTTTCACTCCCTCACTTTTTTGTTACATCACTTTCCCTTTGTTCTCCATTTTCATTTAAAAGATATAATGCAGATAAAGCATCAATGCATCCAGCTAACGAGTGGCTTTTTTCACCAATCCCCCTCCTACAAAGACTTTTGCTTCTGTTCAATTTACAGACTTGAGCTTGTGATGAACTTGAGCTTTCAAATGTTAACCACAGGAGGAGCCAATGGAAAGTGACTGGAGGATGCAGCTCATCTCTCTCTGTTCGTGAGTCTAAATGTTATCTCTCAGCCTTGCGTATGCTGTATAATAGTCCTTTATATTCAGCCAGACTTTTATTGCTTCAGCTCATCCAGAGAATAGTCATGATATCTGAGAAATATGTGCAGTGGCTCGGAAAGTATGGAGGAAGAAGAGAAAAGAAGAAAGAGACGAGAAGAAAGAGACTTCGATCAGCCTCTCTGGAGAATGATTATAGAATGTCAGGGTCTTGACATCTTTCCAGGATTTGAGAATTCCTTGATTTTACTATTCTTTGTATATGCATGAGCGAGTGTGCATCTCTGTGTATATGCATGTGTGTGTGTGTGTGTGTGTGATTGCGCATGTGCATATGCGCATATGTGTGTGTCTACAGAAGCTGCTGGTGGTGGGGGGAGTTAATTGGCATTCCCATGTGTGTGACAGGCAGTGTAAAGCCAGTGGGAGGCCTCCACCTTCATTAGGTTCTGCTGATGATCCAGCTGCATGTTGCGGAAGACTCGCTTTCATGTCCCATTCTCTCTCTATCCCTCTCTCTCTTTCACACATACACATCTTTTCCTTTTCCTCACAATTATTTTCTGCGTTTAATTTCTCAGAGAGTGTCTTAGCTCGCCTCAAAAGCCCTCTGCAGGTTCCTTCCTGCTCAATCAACAGACGAAAAAAGTTCTCATAGATAAAGGCCTGTGTCTTCACTGCCTCCAAGCTGTACCCATTTTTGCTCTTCTCTTCTCTACCACCCCGTTGCTTGTCTTCCAGCAGCCAGCTGGAAGTCACACACATACTAATATGTCCAATTATGATGTTGTGGAGCCCCCGAAAAAAGGGGAAAAAAAATCTGCTAATTAGCGCTAATTCACAGACAAACAATTTCTTCTTGAATAGCCCTTCACGTTGGCTCAGCTGTAGAGCTCCGTACAGCAATATGCTGATTGCATTAAAGCAGCTGGTTGAGAAAAGGATGCTATCAAGAACAAATGCCTCCCCACCCTGGCTTAAAAGAGAATAGAGAAAGTGAAAAATGCAGCAAAAATTATCTGAGAGAAGCTGAAGAACTGGGAGAAAAAGTACTGAGAAAAGTAGTAGTGGGATAGAGTTCAATGTCAATGATGATGCTTAAATATATTAATTCCAGAGAGAGAGAGAGAGAGAGAGAGAGAGAGAGAGAGAGAGAGAGAGAGAGACAGAGAGATGCTTAAAAGGTCTTGGGCAAGCGCCAAAGAGAGACACAACAAGAAAGAGAGCAGAGAAGATGATAAAAGATGAAAAACAGAGTGACGGGTAGAGTAGAGGATTGAGAGAGTCAGTAAAAAGGCAGCGAGAGATGAAGGAAGAAAAAGTAGCTGAGAGAAGCTGAAGAACGGGGAGAGAAAAGTGGTGGGGTGGAGAGGAGGGGCTCTAAGTCCTGGGGGTTTTGGGATATTTAACAACACTAAGAATAGCCTGATCTCCAAATTTGTCAGCAGAGAACGAATCTCTCACAGACTTTAATAGAGAGTGACAGCCAGCGGTCAGAGATTTACATGGCCACTCCATCCAAAAAGCTCTGTTAGAGTGGTCATCAGTATTCTGGATATGATGACATTAAAACATTTCAACATCGCCTGCTAATGAGCGCTAAGCTCAAAAAGACTCAAAATTCAAACTGTGTCGAATGACTTATGATTCGTTTAACTGACTCGATACATATGATTCATGTAACAGCATTGGCACATGATGCTGATAGAAGTGTAGAAAAGGACTTCCTTTTAAGCATGAGAAAGAGAGAGTGTGTGAGAGACAGTGTGATTGAGCTGCACTTTGACAGGGTGTGAAAAATTCAAACCATTACTTGAAATGTACTTTATAAAACTTGAGGAGATTCACCCTCAATTTAATCCTTTATCTAATAATGACACACCACTGGTCCTATTAGGATGAATGAGAGAAAGCAGTCCTTTTGCAAGATGATATCTCCCTAGCTCTCTCATATATTTTACATACACTATGTGCACAATTATTAGGCAAGTGAACATTTTGAGGCTTAATTTAAACAAATCCAGAGCTATCAGTCAATCCAAAATCTGAATAATCCTGAAACTAGAATGTTTAACAAAGGAAATGAGAACATGAACATTCTCAGGGGGAATACATGTGCCTGCACAATTATTAAGCAGCTTTTTGTGTGCAGAATTATTATGCAACTGAATGAAAAATATCTGTTAAAGTGAGAATAATAAAAAATGTACTAATTAATATTTCTGACATTTTACAAAAAAATCAGTGACCAAAACAGCCACCCCTCTTTATAATAACAGTCATAATCCTTCCATTCATGGAGTCGGTCAGTTTCCTGATCTGTTGGTCAACTTTTTATGCAGCAGCAACCGCAGCCTCCCAGACTCTGTTCTCCACAGGTTCTCAATAGGGTTTAGGTCAGGTGAGGAAGGGGGCCATGCCGTTATTCTTTCATCTTTCAGGCCTTTACTGGCCACACAGTGGAGAACTTCCATGCATGTGATGGAGCAACGTCCTGCATAAAGATCATGAGCTTCTTGAAAAATGCAGACTTTTTCCTGAACCACTGCTTGAAGGAAGTGTTTTCTAAAAACTGGCAGTAGGTTTTGGGAGTTGACTCTGAGTCCATCTTCAACCTGGCTCATCTTTAATAATACCAGCCCATACCAGTACTACACCTCCACCTTGCTGGTCTCTGAGTGGAGTGAAGTGGAGCTCTGTACTCATTACTGATCCAGCCACGGGCTCATCCATCTGGTCTGTCAAGAGTCACTCACATCTCATCAGTCCATAAAACCTTTGAAAAATCTGTCTTGAGATATTTCTTGGCCCAGTGTTGACGTTTCAACTGATGTGTCTGTTCAGTGGTGGTTGGGTTTCAGCCTCCTTTACCTCGGCCACATCTCCGCACTGAACACCTTGTACTTCTGGACACTCAAGGTAGGTTCAATTCTGGAATATGAGCTCTGGAGGATCATGGGTTCCTGGGAGCTTCGTGCTTAATTGTTCTCAAATCTTTGGCAGTTCATTTGCAGGTTTTTTATCTTTTATTGCGACCCTGTTGCATATTTGCAACAAACCGTTTGATGGTTCTGTTATCATGACCCAATATCTTAACAAGTTCAATAGTGCTGCATCTCTCTGAAAGACATTTTTACTTTTCAGGGTCAGTTCTTACTCTTTTTTGGCCCATTTTGCCAAAAAAAAAAAAAAAATGATGATATCATCAAAATAGTCACTTGCCTTGAAATATATTTATTTATTTATAAATATACAAGAAAGACAGCATGTTTAAATGACCCAAATGTTCAGTCTTGTTGCTTTGATAGTGAGAGAGATTGCTTGTTAATGCTTTGGAAGACTGAAAGCATTACTACAGAGACAGACATGCTGAGAGGTGGAACAGTTCCCTAGAGAACCTGTTCCTTCTTTTTTTCTCTCTGTCCTCTCTCTCTTACCAACTTACTAGTTCCTACTGGAATGCAATCACAATCAGTTAGCACCCACCATGGCATACTCAATCGCTCTCTGTTCAGGACGAGCCAAGCAGAAAATTGTTTTGGACATCGTGATGAGGGGAGACTTTTTTTTAATTTACATTTTTAATGCAAAAAAATCACTCAAAAAAAGGAGGAGGACTTTAAAAGTTATGCATTTCATTACCCTGCACTCATAAAATGCACATCTGTCGCTTGCACTGTGCAGGTTCATCCCACAAGTATGGGCTTCTCTCTTTCCTGCACTCCTGTCCTTTTAAAGAGGCCATTTGGAGGCACAGCAGTCAAAGAAAATCACAAACTCATCCATATGGCAATAATGAGCAACTGTAGATTCACATGAACACATGTATATACACACACATCGGATTGCAATCTACTTTCAAAAGTTTGGAGTCAGAAACGTTTCTAATTAGTGGTAGGCTGTAAAGCAATAGTGATGATGACAAGAGGAGTAGATGATTAGGAAAAGATGACTAGGAGGATGTGTAACACTAACATTAATTAGTGGTTATATAATAAAATATGAAATAATAATTTAGGCGTTCAGAATTAAAACTATGAAAATGTATTATACAATGAATTATTAATGCTTCTTACTTTTAAACTACAACAATATATGTCATGCTAATCTGTAGCAGCTCTCTTTTTTTAACTTTTAAAGAAACTCCTTAGACAGTAGACCACACTGGACAGCACATGTTGGAGATCTATGGATAAACTGATGAGCAGCAAGCTAAAGCAAGATTAAATGGGAAGTTAACCCAAAGAGCATTAAGATTACACAATACACAATCAAGTAAGAGCTGGATTAATTAATGATGAAAAATGGAAACTGTTCACTCAATGAGGTACCCTTGAGCAAGTTACAGTCCCCCTCAATGCTCCCCAGGACCTGCCCCCTGCTGCATGGTGTATATATGGGTTAAATGCAGAGGCGTGTGTGCTGTCTGCCGTGTGCTGTGCGCGCACGATGGCAAATAGTCACTTTCACTTTAACAGAAAATTAATCATGATGCCTACTATTTGAAGTGGTGATCAGACCACACCTTAGGCATAAACATAAACAAAAATATATTCATGTTATGTTAATTGTATCATTACTCAGAGCGAGTCCAAAATCACTATTATTACAAATAACCCAGAGGTACCGTTCCCACCACTGCTCCCCCGGCACTTTAAATAGCTACTCCCTGCCGCACGTGTGTGTATGGATTAAATGCAGAGGCACAGGGGCAGCGGTGGCCTAGTGGTTAGGGACAAGGCCCCTGGATCGAAAGATTGTGGGTTCTGTTCCCTTACCAGTAGGTCGCCCTGAAGTACCCTTGAGCAAGGTATCATCCCCGTCACCGCTCCCCAGGCACTTTCAATAGCTTTGGCCCCCTGCTGCACGTGTTTGTGTGTGTGGGTAAAATGCAGGTGTAATAACGTTGTGGTTCACTGTGTGCTGCGCAGTTTTTCACAGTGACAAGAATAGTCACTTTCACTTTCATTTCTAGATAGTATTGAGATTTATTAATATTCAGATTTAAATGTTGTCATGCTTTGGCAACAGTCCTTCCAATAAAGCTACTTTCAATTGAACTGAATTAACACAGTTCATTATTTTATTAATTATCCACACTTTGCACTGTACTATATGTGTGGGCATATCTAAGCATCTTTAGCCGGGGTCACTTTTGTTTAACTGAAATAAAAAAAAAATTTTAAAAAGTGTGTTTGAGCAACACGGCGACTAATTAGAGCAGAACAGTGTTCTCGCTTGCTCAAACTTACACACACACAGACACACACACCCACACACTGCCACATCAGTGTTATCACACTCACTCACGTCACACACTGCCGTCTAGGACTGGTGGCAGGAAGCGTTTCGCCGCCTCTCTCCACGGTCTCCATGGACACAGCGAGTGGAAGCGTTCGGATGCTGACGTTAATTAACCTCTCAGGGCTTCGCAGCAAATTAAAAGACTAATTAATAAAGTAAACAAGGCAGTGGAGACGGGGGCTGCTTTGCCCAAGACCATGCACAGAAACCTCTTTACTGAAGTAAGAGATGTGCACGTTAGTTAAAGGTTGCCCCTGCTGACCACTCTTTACTGCTGGGGATAAACATCAATATTCACACACATATACCTGCTGTGTTTGTTACGTTTTCAACTAATACCTTCATTTATTAAAAAAAATAAATAAAAAAGCAGCTGGACAGTGTGGTAGTGGGTGTCAGACTTAATCCCTGTCAGCCTCTGCTTGCATAGAACAGCAATAGTAGCGGCACTGCTGGCCATATGGGCAAGACTGGCACCACAGCCAGCAGCACATCTGCTTTAGTCTGGCCACTGCCTTAACCACACATCAAATTCACACACACACACACACACACACACACACACACACACACACACACACGCAAGCGTCTGCTGATTTCTTGAGGGAAATGCTTTAAAGACTATAGGGTCATGTGAATAATTGCAATGATGTGCTTACCATTTCATTTTGCCCACTGAAAACACCACACAGGGAAATGTAAAGCAGCTATGTGCATTGCTTCCCCGGCGTCACTTGAATACAGCATTTAATGCTTTAGACTAAACCCACTCTAATTGCGTTACAGAAAGGAGATCAAGCAATGTCACAACAACATAATGAGATTTCCTTTCAGTTTTACACACATCAGTAATGAAAAGTAATGTAATTTCTGTATTGGGTTTCATGTTGTTACATTGTTGTGATTGTTCTATGAGTTGCCTCCTCACACTCTCAGCACCGAGGCCTGTATTACTGTCCACATGACTGGGACAGGGATAATTTACAGTTGAAAGGAAAGTGTAATAATTTTAAACTTCTCTTCTTCTCTGCTCTTGGGGCTGCGGTGGCCACTTACCAGTAGGTTGCCCTGAGGTAACATTGAGCAAGGTACCGTCCCCGTCACTGCTCCCTGGGCGCTTTCAACAGCTGCCCCCAGCTGCACGGTGTTTGTGTGCATGGGTTAAATGCAGAGGTCCAATTTCTTTGTGGTTCACTGTGTGCTGTGCTGTGACCTCGCAATGACAAGGGTTATCACTTTGACTTTTTCACTTTCACTTTCTCTCTGCTATACTTCTCATCACTACACTTCTCCTCTTCTCTTCTCATCACTACACTTCTATTCTCTTCTCATAACTACACTTCTCATCGCTACACTTCTCTTCTCATCGCTACACTTCTCTTCTTTTCTCATTGCTACACTTCTCTCTACTACACTTCTCATCGCTACACTTCTCTTTTCTCTGCTACACTTCTCATCGCTACACTTCTCTTTTCTCTGCTACACTTCTCATCGCTACACTTCTCTCCTCTTCACTACACTTCTCTTCTTTTCTCATTGCTACACTTCTCTTCGCTACACTTCTCTCCTCTTCACTACACTTCTCTTCTCTTCACTACACTTATATTCTCTTCTCATCGCTACACTTCTCTTCTCATCACTACACTTCTTTTCTCATTGCTACACTTCTCCTCTTCTCTCTACTACACTTCTCTTCTCATCGCTACACTTCTCATCACTACATTTCTATTCTCTTCTCATTGCTACACTTCTCTCCTCTTCTCTTCGCTACACTTCTCTTCTCATCGCTACACTTCTCCTCTTCTCTTCTCTTCTCTTCTCTTCTCTTCTCTTCTCTTCTCTTCTCTGGAGCTAAATTAGTGAAGTGTTATCTCAGGGCCCATAGCCACCACCTGACATCAAGCCCAAACAAATCTCTGTTTCTATCTGTCATATGTGTTGCATTCTACCTACATATATGAAGACGACACACACACACATACACACACCTTTCAGTGTGGGGATTGTGTGTATAGTGTGGAGATGAAGCACCTCATGTTCTGTCTCTCTCAGCAGAGTGATTCCCTCCTCTTCTGCACAGCACATCTCCCTGTGGCATTATCATTCCTCTCTTTCTCTCCCTCACTCTCTTCTTAACTTGCTGATGCTCATCTTATTATTTTTTTTTATTCCCTTTATTTTCTGCAGGTTGGGGGATATTTTGTGCTTTCTAGTCTGTTTTATGCTGTGTGATAAAGTCATCTCTTTCAATGCTGCAGACCCCCACGGCTACATCCATACACACGCACACACACACGCACACACACACACACACACACACACACACACACACACACACACACACACACACACACACACACACACATTCTGAACTCATGACTCACCCAGAGCCACACTCACTCACCCTGCCACCAAAGCAGCACGCTTAATATCTCCACAGTCTTTTTAATAGCTGCCGCCTCCTCCGAGAGTGCTCCGTTTTAGATAAACAACGGATGTGGCGGGATCATTAGCCATGCTAAGCTAATGGAGGAGAACCCATCCTGCTCTGTGCCTCTTTTTAACAGCTCCAGCTTCTTTCAGACACTCGGGCCACTCTCAGACGCCATAATGCTTAATGAACAATAAACCCTGCATCTGCCAGAGTAAAGACGACGATCTGGACAGAACGGCATCCAACACTGCTTCAAAAAAACAGCTGTACTCTAACATTACAGACTGCGATTAGCTGTTGTATAACCACCCCATTATTGTAGTCGAGAAAGTGGAAAGAAAGCAACTGTGAGCTCTTTCTTTATTACGTGGATTGATGTGTTCCTGCTCCTCCCACAAATGTGTTCTCTTGTAGCCACTGTGTTTATTTGAAAAACATCAAAGAACATTAATGAGAATCCTATTCATAATGATGAGAAGTGTTGGGCACAACTCATGCCTAAATGATTGCATATATCCGCTTTATTAATCGCAATTTACACACTTAATATGCAAACATTTACACACTTAGTATGCGAAGGCTTGAACACAGCCAGCCCAATTAGTTTAACATATTGGAAAGAAATACAATAGAATAACTTTTGCACAGTCAATGTATTTCCTTTTATTTCCTTTTCTAATATGTTAAATTGGCAAACTTTGTTTGTCTGTCTTAAAATCTCCTCTCTGTAGAGAATATGCACTTATCTTCAATTAGAACAACAAAATAATCACTTCACCCAGGGCTGCCCAAACCCTTGCAACTTTATATTAGTTTTATGTTTGCTGGTGTCCCACTGAAAGGGTTTTTTGTTCCCTGAGAGTAATCAAGGAAATGTTAGCATTGTGGTATTCTTCCTAATAGGCCTACTTTCAATTAATAACAATCATTTAACCAGCTTAGTAGTGTAGCACTGGAAACTCGACATTATGTAGCAAATCTATAAAAGCCTTTAAGCAGTCTGACTCTCTCACTTATTTCTCACTGAATTTAATGGCATTTTGTCCAACAGCATTAGTTGTTTTGGATAAATTAATGTAAAATATTCTGGTTCAAATCATGGTCCAATGAAAATAAAAGTCTTGAACGTCCATAAAAGGGACTATACAGGCAAAAAAGAAAAACAAAGTTCTTAACTTTCAGTGCGACTCAACATGACTAGATGATTTTCAGTCATTTTTGGACCATTTCTATTGGTTCCTTCTTTATAATATATCGAAAGTGTGCTTATGCTGATATGTTGTTATGTGAGAACAAATATAAACTATTAAACCAGTTGTGTTCTGTGATGAAGGACATTCTCTTGCTATATTTTGAAGAGCATTTATTCATTGCTTTTTTTAAATGTTCAGATATGAACAAGCTTTAGTAATACACTTGGAAAAGCATCTCTATGCTTGCATAGTCTCTGATAACAGCACATACACATTCCTCTTCTCTGACTTCAGCGTGTGTGCTGCAGGCCTATGAAGAAGCTGTCTCTCTTCATTAAGTTTCAATTAGCTACGGAAGACCTTCAGACACACGTGCACACATGCACACACCAAAGTGCACGCACACATACACGCATCCACGTGCATGCATACGCTGAATGATGCATCAGTGCTCATCTACGGGTGGAACAGAGGAGACACAGGTGGTTTCAATCAACCAGCCTGAAGCGAGAGAGAGAGAGAGAGAGAGAGAGAGAGAGAGAGAGAGAGAGAGAGAGAGAGAGCAAAATTAAAATTTAAAGCCAAAAAGAATGGGGGACAGCAATCAAGAAACTTTCCCCCAAAGTGTTTTCCTCCATCTGTGAGTGTTTGTATATTTTTCAGTATGAAAGGAGAAATCCACTGGCTAATTACAGCGAAATGTTGGAATTTAAAAACTGCTTCAGCCACTGATGAAATGTTACAGTTAAGTCTGATGTGGCCTCCCCAGCAAATGCACTGCAGAGGTTTTGTGTCACTGCCAAATATTTGTTTTGCAGGGTGGAGAATATTTCACTTTATCTTTATTAAATTCAGTTCAATAGGGGACAAAGTCAAAGACTCTGTTTGGCAGGGTTAAACAAATAAATAAAATCAATTTCTGCAAAACAGTCATGCACTAACCAATACACTTCTAGGAGAACGATGTGGTGATACAAGACTGTACAAGGTCACATTTTCATTTGTGGGATTTAGCAGACAAACTTATACAGAGCAACTTCCATTTCCTAATTACAACGACAGTCTCCCTGGAGCGACCTGTGGTTAAGGATCTTGCTCAGGAACACAATGGTGGCAATGCTGGAGGCAGGATTTCTACCTGTGATCACTGCAACCCCTGTGTTATTGCCATTGCACTGTTTGAGCTGGAGCGCTTCAATCAGGGTCCAGTAATGTCAGTTTTAAGAGATCTGACAGGCTGATTTGTGTATTGATGAAATCTACAGTACTGTGCAAAAGTTTTAGGCAGGTGTGAAAAAATGCTGTAAACAAAGAATGCTTTCAGAAATGGAAGTGTTAATCATTTATTTTCATCAATCAACAAAATGCAGTGAATGAACAAAAGAGAAATCTAAATCAAATCAATATTCGGTGTGACCACCCTTTGCCTTCAAAACAGCATCAATTCTTCTAGGTACACTTGCACCCAGTTTTTGAAGGAAATCGGCTGGTAGGTTGTTCCAAACATAACTGTGTTTCAACCTCCGTGTGACATCGATGATCATCAGCACCTGTTTCTTAAAATTGGTTGATCATACACCGACTATAATCCTACACAATCCCTGACTTTGTGCAAGTGTACCTAGAAGAATTGATGCTGGTTTGAAGGCAAAAGGTAGTAACACCAGATATTGATTTGATTTAGATTTTTCTTTTGTTCGCTCACTTTGCATTTGATAAATTGATAAAAATAAACAATCATTGTTTATATTTCTAAAAGCATTCTTTGTTTACAGCATTTTTTCATACCTGCCTAAAACTTTTGCACGGCACTGTATCTCAGGCATTCAGAAAAAAGATGAAAAAGATGAAAATCCGTTCCAAATTAACAAACCAAAAGAAACTTCTAGTGAATGACAGAATAAACAGCATCGGGGTGGTAAAATAGGCTCATAAAACCAAGGGCTGTCCAAAAAGTGTGAAATCAAACTGACGTGTGAAAAGTAGTTTCACTTGAGAACAAAGGAAGCATGCAAAAAGCTACATTTTCATCGGTTAGTCATTTATGATAACATTTATGGCATTTAGCAGAAGCTCTTATCCAGAGCGATGTTCATCTGTCCACATCTGTTCTTCATCCACATCTGTAAACGTATTAAAGTCTGATGTTGAAGTTGCAAAAAAATGAGGTGCTGTTATTGATCACCTAGTTTTGATCACATTACATTACCAGGAGCTGAGTTCAAACAAGACTGCTATT
>CM029376.1:16928023-16933023 GCA_017165825.1 Hepsetus odoe
CGCTGAGTGCCTCACTCTGCGCTTTTCTGAATAGTTGAACTTTTCAAACGTTTCAAAGCATTTTGCTCTGACTAAATAAAAATAACACTGGTGGCAGCGCTTTTTCCAACGTTCTGCAGTTGCTCCCCATAGGGCTGGAAAAATAAATGTGCGTGTGGCGGAGGAAAAATGCCTAGCATGAACGCAGACATATTTAGGTGAATACTAAGGATGGTTGAAACAAGTGAATCAGTTTGGTTCCATTTCGTTTGAAATCTTGCGTTCAAGGCAAAGTTTTACAAACCCGGCTAAGTGCACATTCTCTGCTTCACAAACTGAACTTAGTCCAATCATAATGTCTTGCTTCTGCCAAATGAATTGGTTGAGCAACTTTTGCCCTTAGAAACAGCAATTTGCTTTCTTCTCACTCATTCCAATTCTCTTAACAGCTTTTCCTGATTAGGGTTGTGGGCAGTGCTGAGTCTAACCCAGCGCTCACAGAGCGAAAGAAGGGGCAACACCCTGAAAAGGTTGCTGGAACATCACATGCAGACAGACACACACTCACACCTAGGGGACAATTTAACATCTTAACTCCACCTGACATGCATGTCTTTGAATGGTGGGAGGAAACTGTGATATGATCCACACAGATACGAGGAGAACATGCAAACTCCACACAGAAAGGACCAGGACTGACCCGCCTGGGAATCATACCCAGGATCTTCTTGCTGTGAGGTGACAGTGCTAACCACTGAACTGGGTGTGCACTGCTGGCTCATAGGCAGCTCCCCTCATACTGCACAAAAGTATGACAGGTGCAATGACATGCTGCGTCAGAAATGTGTAGCCTGTACGTAGTGCTATTCAAACCACTGTGCATCCATTCCCTCATCTCTAAGGCTAACACTTGCATCTCAAATCTTCTAGCTCACGCTGAGGGATGCAGCAAAAGATAGACAAGAGAGCCGGAGGGACATCAGTGGTTGTTTTTATCCCCCTTATCATTTAAAGAGGAAAGACAGTTTCGCCTCAGATGAAGGCATGGGAGATTAGCTTGCTCCTCTGTTTGTTAAGCAGAGCTAAGTGACATATCCATGCGCTCGATACTCAAGCATAACCATAATGAAACTCCCAAGTGAAGCTATCACTTTTTAATGGGCTAGGGGGATGTAAAAGATTGGAAAAGACTTGGCTAAATACAAAATAGCTGCCTGTTTAAGACACACTACTTAGAATGCGAAACCTATTAGCCTACGACACATTGTGCACTACATAGAAAGTAGGGAGCCAACCCAGATTTAGTCAATAACTACTGAAACAGAACGGCTCATTACTTTTGCTTAGTTAGAAAACAGACATTTACAGTAAGCGACACCACAACATTTCTACTGAAGAAGATATGGCCTGGAAAATGCTAAGAATGATGTTTAGGGTATGTGGCATGCAGCTACTAAAGCAATGGTTTAAATCCTAAACTGGCCCTAAATTGGCCCTGTTTCAGTCTTTCCTGTCAAGCATCATTTAGGCCTTATAATGGAAGAAGCACACACAGATGTATTGCCTGAGATTCAATTATATTTACATAAAAAAGGCTCCTCAGCAATTCGCCTCTCCTGCATGACAGAAGGTGACAGTCAGTTGTAGTAAAGTGTGTATGTCTGGCTTCTTCACATCATCCAAAACAAAAAAAAAAAGAGATTGCCTGTCAGTCTTAGAGGACACATGCACAAACCTTGTGCAGTCATCAGTGTGACAACCATGCCACCCCTGGGGAAAAGGCCAGAAAGGGGGGCTTAATGGGGGATAGAGAAAATCAAGAGAAGGGGAAAGAATAAAATTATAATGATATGATTTTGCTGCATGAACATGAAAAGATGAAAATGATTTCAATGGAAAGGGTCAGAACAGAATGGCTCAACCTGCCATCCAAGATGCATGGAAGACAAGCAACAAGGCTCTAAACTAATTTCCCACTGGGTAGCCTTATTTAATAAGACAGTGAGGGACTCTACAATTAGAACTACTCTAGCACTTACTGAAGTCTTTTGCATGCTTTGTCTTATTATTGCATTGACTATGAGTGCGCCATGCAAACGCTAACACTACTGGTTGGAGTAAAAGCTTTTGTTGGCTCCTTAAGCCTGAGTTATTTTAGTTATTAACCTTGTGGGCTTATGAGCAATCACTTATTTCAATACTGAATGTAATAAGTTACAATAACATTAAGGCATCATTATCCAAGTTAGGTTTAGGAATGTGTCATTAGTTCGCCCAGTAATAAAAACGTATTAACTGGAAAGAAAAATAGCTGTCATGCACTGTAAACACAATTTTGTTAAAATAATGGTGTCAATAACAATATATTAGAAGTAATAATTAAGTAGTGGCCACATTAAGCTGGCAGTTATGTTGAAAACATTTCTAAAACCAAACATGTCTTGGCATTTGGGAAGAATGGGGTGCATGGAGGAAAAATATAAGCTTCTATAAAAATAGTGAAAAACCGCTGATTCAAATGTTGATAGGTGGGACAGGAAGGGCAGGTAAGATGACAGATAGACTGACAGAGGAAGCAAGGGACTGGGTGCTAGAGCTGCTCTGGGCATGTGAGTGACAGAGAGTAATGAGACGGGTGACCTATCGATCGCCTGTAGATGAAACAGAAGCCAGCCTGATGAGCTTTCTCTTGCGATGGACAAAGAGAAGCATCACAATGACAAACAAAGATTGGCCATCACTGCACAAAAGCAGCAGGCTCGCTGCTGTCCCGGACATCTTTGTACCCTGACAACTAGGGGACTGCACCAACAAAACTCAGCAGGTGCCTCTAGTCTGAGGCCACTGATCATTTGCTTTGGGGAAAGGAGCTGGCTGCTGTCAGTCACTCCTGATTGTGGTACTGAAGAAGACATATGAGAGGAGAGGCTCTGAGAGCAGAATCCTGCCTACACTGGGATCTTTGAAACTTTTGCTCAGACTCTACATGCAGTAAAGTATGGGAGGCTTAAATAGCAACTGTAGTAGAGAGCTGGAGAAGTCAGAAGAGTGTGTAATGGATATTGATAGAAAAACAGGGCATCAAAGCATAACATCCAAATAAAAGGATTTATCTTCTTGTGCCAAAGCACTACTCCAAACGAGGTAAGAGGAGGGGTTCTGCCTCAAACTCTTACCACATACTATTCATTTTATGCCTTTTATAAACAAAATAGAGAACAAAGACGTTGTGTGGATAAGCATGTACATGTATGCCCCAACATGCATTATATTTCTATATGAGATTATTAATTATAAAACATACCTTATTGATCGAGTTATCATTCATATCACAAAACACACACACACATACATAAGTCCAGCCATCACTTCAGAGTTGTGGCCATCACCTGAGAGTGCAGCTCTGGCAGGCTTGACCCTATGGCCCTGCTGCTGGCTGGACTCACTTAGCAGGCGTATTTAGTCAGCATGCACCTGAATGTAGTTACTCTTTAATCCACGTAAAATGCCCAAGAGCTTTAGCGCACTGCTGAGGAGGGCAGAGCCAGAGAGAGTTATGTAAGAGTGTGCATCATGTTTTTTCACAGTTTTTGTTACATTTCCGCCATTGTTTTTCTTTACTGAAAAAAGGTGAGGTCATTAGTGGCCTAGTGGCCTGCGAATTATAGACAGCATAATGCCCCGATTTGTCATAGAATTGACTAGTAGTGCTCTACTCCAAGCATGTTGAGCTGTCAAAACATATTGTGCTACCTGCAGTTTCAAAAAGATGTGGCAGACACACATGCTCTGTCTTCCTCCACCCAGCTTGAAAGCAGTGTGATAGCAGTCGCTGATACAAAACTGGGGAGAAACATTTTGCAAAATGTCTGCTTGGCACAGGAGTCAACAAAAACATAGTGTGCTTAATGTGCTATATTTGATTGAATTATTGAATTTCGCTGGGCATTTCAGGTGCCCTCAGGATAGTCTGCACCCACATTCTTCTGGTGCCCCTGCTGAGGACTGTAAAGACTCCAGGTCTTTGGCAGGCAGCTCTCTGATTGATTAAGGCTGGGATGTCAAAGTCAGGGCTGAAAAATGTTTGAAAAAAGATTGATGTTGGCTGTCCTTGTCGAGGGTTGATTGAGAACCAAGCTGAAAACAAATGTGAAGCAATTAACCCTGGAGGACCCAAGAGGGAAAGAAAGTAGGAATCAATGGGCACATTCCCCATGGTTACGTTTACAGTCACTGGGTATTATGGACCACTCTTAATAATTCAATAAAACGTAAATATACAGGTAAGAAAAGATGCATACGCATATACGTGAGCCAATACACACACACACACACACACACACACACACACAAACCTTTCCTCTCAGCAGGAGAGATGTTCTAATGTAATGCTGAGTGATAGGTACCATGTAGCGTGTGTGCTGGGACTATCCTAGTGCTAATGCCAACAATAAGGGCTCCTTTATGGATGCTAGACTCCATGGCTGCCTAATGAATAATTGAGAGAGTGCTTGCTATTCAGAGAGGAAGCTAGCAGGGGAATCAGTGTCAACTCGCCTTTTTTTCCCCTCCTCTCCCTCACTCTATCTCTCTTTCTCCCTCTATTTGTCTTTCCTTCTCAATTCCTTGTGCACTCTTCCACAAAGCCACAGTATACTAGGTCTGCTTCGCTAACCTTGTCCTCTCTCTGCCTCTCTACTTCTCTAGCCTCATTGTTCTTCCCTTTTTTCCCTCTCTCACACTCTCTGGAGAATTGAGATTAAAAGGAGTATGATTTGCATGGATGGTATTATCTCGGCTGTGCAAACAGACATAATCATAATTCAAGAGCTGCAAAAACAACAATAAATGTTAGCTGCTCTTCTTTTCTCCTCAGTGTAGTGGTGAGATACTGTCCTATTTGCTATATGATGGACAGAGAGCTTTGGTATGCCTCTGTGTTGTTGTGTCCAGCATATCACTCTGTATCTACACAACTATCTGAAGGTAAAGTTAGGGATGAGACCAGACCAGGACAAAGC
>CM029376.1:16938023-16946327 GCA_017165825.1 Hepsetus odoe
AAAAATCCTGATTCATCAATAATTCACTGCTTATGCAGAACATTGACAGCTTTGATACCCGTGCTTCTTCCAATGTACATGTCTGAGGCATCTTCAGTTAAGACTGAGGCATATCTGGCTGATGACCTAAGGCATCTGAATGTAATTAGATGTGACACCAAGACCAGACAAGAACTTTGGCTTATGTATTTGACATGGAGTTCTGCGTGTGACTTTGAAGGGGTAGAGAGCAGAGATGGTGGAGAGCAGGTGGAGAGAGGAATGTATGTGTGTGTGCGTATGTGTGTGTGCGCGCACACGAGCGTGTGTGTGTTTGTGTTTGTACGGGTCCCAAAAGAGAGAGCCTGTAGCTCTCAAGTAAGACCAGTGGTAAAGAAAGCTCCAGCCCTCTTGAGTACCTCTAAAAGCTCTAAAACAAGACTGAGCAGAAAACACACACCAGAAAAGGAGAGCAAATGGAGAAAAAAAGGACTAAGAGAGGGAGGGAGAAAGGGAGGCAAGGAGAGAACAAAATAAGAATAGAGAGTTTGGGGAGTTGAAAAAGAGCAGAGGTGAATAAGAAAAGAATGTTCTCCATCTGCTATCAGGAAGGCCAGGACAGCCTCGAACGAAAGTCTCATAGAAATCTAGCTGACTTGCTTAAAGAGTACTAACGTCCACCTAAGTTGCACATGACTGATCAATTAATTGCTCCTGCAGAATGTATGAATGATTAATTCAAGATCAATTTAAAAGCAAAAGAAAAAAAAAACAAGTCTAGTGTTAGTATAGACTTTTAAAGTAGTGTATATTGAAATGATAAAGAATCATTTTAACCAAAGAAAAATAACACGTATAAATAAATCCTGTGCAGGCCTCGTTTCTAGCAGCTAGAAATATTTTAATACAATGAGATAGCAAAAATGCAATTAATGCAATTAATCTTTTAAATACAGCATCTAGCAAAAAAAAAAAAAAAAAAAGTTAACCATCAAAATAGAAACACATGAAAAGCCTGATTTGTATTTCCAAACTTAAAATAAGAATTGACCATGGTGAGGAAAGTGTGAGACTAGACCACAATCTCTGGTACACCCACCTGCCTCTGCTGATGTCCACTGTAATGTGAATGAACAATGTTGCAGTAACTAATTGAGAATGTACAGGTTGGAAATGCCATCATCCTAAACCAGCAGCCTAAACTTTACACCACAAAAAATCTCAGTATGCTGAATGGAATTGTTTCTAGTTCTCTGTAAAGCCTGTTCGACATTTTGTTGGAGACGCTGCTGTGAAAAAGTAAATGTATTCTGGCAATCTTTCTTTGAAAGAAAACAAGCTGAAAAAAAGAAAACAATAGGTTGAGCATCATGGACACATCCTATGTAATTCCTGGTTTTCTTAAGCTTCAAAAGCTTCTTTAGTGTTACTGAAAATGGGTTTTCCGGAAATTCTTCACCTAGATCATAAAGAGCTAGTGGCAATGTGAGGATCATGGAGGATGACTATAAACCTTGATCTCCCTCTTTGCTCAGCATTCTCTCATCAGAGCTACAGAGGCAGTAATGGGAGTCAGTGTGGGCCTGCTGCTGGATCCTTCCGTCTCCGCAGTCACCACTGTGATTAGCCCAAACTCTCCAATCAGCATAAGCTCTCCTCCAGTGCCTGCCTGTAATTACCACTGACATTCAACTACAGTAGTGAGTAGGGTACCAAAACCCATCAAATTCTATAGCAGGGGGTGTCAAAGCCTTTCCTTCAAGATCTACTAACCTGCGGAGCTATTTCCAATCCTAATCTAACACACCTACTCGGGCTAATCAAGGCCTGCATGAGCACATATGAATTTTGGAGCCTAATGTGTTAGATTAGAGCCACACTCAACTCTGCAGGGCACAAGAACACCAGTAGGAGGCTCTGGCACCCATTTTCTTCAGCCCTTTCTTTTTGTTAGAGAAAAACTTTTTTCAGAACACCGGTCCTCTTAGAACAGCATCAGAACAGCCCGATATTACTGCCTCTGTATTTTGATAGTCATATGTCCACCTCTGCCCAGTGTAGCACCTGACTCTCATGACAGAATTCAAAGGCCTCCAGTGTGGCCCGTGTCTCATGGGAGGGCTAGGTTTCCCCTTGGCTCAGGCCGAATGGCTGTTGCACCATGGACTGGATGTGGTAAAACAAACAGGGGAGCTGCTGTCAGAACAGTTTAGCGCTGGCTTTAGATCAATATTCTATTTCCACAGTGCCTGGACCGCCCCGTTTGTCTGTCTTACTCTTGCCTTGCTGCTGACCCAGATGGAGGCAAGAAATCAAACGCTTTCAAATGAGCCACTTCTCATGTAATTTTCTCTCACACACACGCACACACACGCACACACACACACACACAAAGCCTTTGATACTTCTGCTGCTGCGTTTATATATTTATTTATTGTGTTTTTCTTTCTTTAATCTGTTTGTCAAAATTGAGAGCTTCCATAAATGACACAGTGATGTGCCTTTGCATAAAGACGGATAAAAGAATGCTCAGGACTGTGGAAGGCCACTTCTCCAAATTACTCCAACATTCTAGAAGAGGGTTGTCTTTCTAGAGAGATTTCTTTATATGCTCTTGAAACCAATCTGTAGATCTGTTTCAATGCAATGGAATTTACAATTCCCATTAAAGTAACAGCTACTTCTGAACTGGTCATGCCTCTTTCCTAGCCATTCAGCAGAGAATTCAAATTACATCTGCTTAAATGTTGCTCTCTGCAACACCTTCAAGTTTACAGAAAGCACCTTGAGCACATCTGGGAGGGAAAGAACGCCTAAACAAACTTCCCACCCCTCTGATTGGCAGCTCGACGAAGGTAACGAGATTTCTTCTGCAACCTTGGTAAACAAACCCGAGACAAGGGGGATGTCACGGGAATGAGGAATGAACTTCATTTCAGGGTTTGAGAGACGGTGAGAAGATGCAAGTCACTGTGGGGTAAAAAAATTTGGATGCTAACTTTTGCCTAGCATCCTTCAGTGAACCTCTCTGCATCTACCCCTCCTACTTGCCTCTTAACCAGCACTATGATGTAAGAAAGGAATGGTTACACCGAGTAAACTTCCTGAAATCTGATTTGTGCCGGTGCCTCCACGTTAAGCAGCTTAACAGTGGCTGAACTGGGGAAAGGAGGGGAAAAGCAACTGAGAAGCAGAGGTGAGCAAAAGCTCTTTCATCTCTCGCTATTCATGTAGAGGGCATCATCACAATGCGCTTGCGCTAAGCATGTCTTCTCACACTCTCTCTCTTCCTCTGTCTCGTTTTCTCTCTCTTTCTCTCTCTGTACTGAGTCCCGGCAGACTTCAGCTTCTATCTTTTTTAAGATAACGGAAGAGCAAAGTATTGGAAAGGCCCCTGCCTGCTGACCTATGCTGCAGCCTCTTTTCACAATTCCAGCTGGAGTTCCTAGAGACTTCAGAGGTCCACTTATTCATCCAGAATGCACTGCTTCGTTCTCATTATATTCTCCTCACTGTCAGGATGTACATGACATCTCAGAGTTTCAATTTAAGAACACTGAAGCAACATTAACTGAATTATTCTCGCTTTCTTGATCCCAGAAGCAAACAACACATTATGAAGAACACACTGTAACGTGAAAGCTATTTTTGTGGTTTTGATGTTTTCAGACTTGCGAAAATGTCAGCTCCCCCTTTTCATTATGTGATGATTTCATGACAAATGAACAAATAGAAATGGTTTCAAATTACTTGGAAGAAAGTCTGAATACTGAATAAACTTGCCTTTTCTAAGGAAAAACAAACTATTTAGAAGATGTGAGGTAAACCAACATCAAGGTTGTAGGAATTAGAAATGATCAGGAATGCCATCTTCTACAGGGAGTGAATGCATCTGACTAAACATATGGATATGTTAGCTGAGTGCAATAGTTAACATTTCTCTAGTGGTAATGCCATAGAGATTGAACCTGCCTGCTTTCCCAAGACATCCAGGAGCAGGCACTTCAAACAGACTTGCTAATGATAAGAGGAAGCTATAAGACTGAGCACTCTACCTGATCCTGCGTCTCATAGAAGTAGCACAAGTGGAGAAAGCCTGAGAAGCTGACGCTAGTTTGATTTTATTGCATTGTCTAAAACCATGGCCTTATTTCCTATACCACACACACACACACACACACACACACACACACACGCACATACACACACTCAAACATATGTTGATCCACCTTTCGGTTTTTCTACAATCACCTATTATTCCTTCTTTTTATTAGTAACACACAGTATTAATACCTAAATAACAAGCCTAAGTTTCAGATGATCAAACAAATATAGTTCATAATGTATAATGTAAGCAGTAGCCACTGTTTAGCCTGATGCTGAATGGCAAATATTCAAAGATCACTCCTGTCACCCTTCTCCACCCATTCCAACCTATAATATTATTCCAGTGATATTATACATTTTTACTGATTAATATAATTATTATAATAATAATCGTATTTAATAGTTTCAGTTCATTTCAGAGTTCATTTCAGGGTCATTTTCAGGGTAGCCGCTGCAAAGTGTGAAAATATCAGACAATAACAAACCTGGATTAGACCCCTCAACAATGAATGTGAGTGTCAGATAAACAATTCCTCCAGTCTGATTTAATCAAGGATTAGAGCGATGCTATCGCTGGCTCCCCTTGGGGAGAGCGGCTTTTGAAGGAGAGTGTGATGGGGCAGGCTTGTGGGGGCTCATACTGGGCTTGTCATATACTCAGCATGAAGAAGAAGAGCCGCAACAGTGAATTTAAGTGTGTGCGCATGTGTGTGAGTGTGAAGGGTTCCTCCTACCATGCTGACCCTAATTGTCTCCATCTTGATGCTTCTTGTGTCACTTGAACACATACACACGAACCTTTTCTACACAGTGGAGACAATGAAGACAACCATTTACCATGGTTCATTTCCAGACCTCCTTACTGCTAGAGCCTCCTCCTCTATTTTGAATGCATACATATGGGGCAGCAGTGGCGATCCCTGGATCGGAAGATTGTGGGTTCGATTCCCTCACCAGTAGGTTGCCCTGAGGTAGCCTTGAGCAAGATACCGTCCCCGTCACTGCTCCCCGGGCGCTTTCAATAGCTGCCCCCTGCTGCACGTGTTTGTATGGGTGAAACGCGGAGGTTGAATTTCGTTGTGTTGTGCTGTGCTGCGTTTCACAATGACAAGGGTAGTCACTTTCACTTTCAAATGCACAAACACACACGTGATTGCTCGAATGCTATGGTGCAACAAAGGTCATGTTTCAGTCACTGTAATGGCTTTCTCATAAAGCAGGGGATGGCTGGCATGGAAATGACAGCATAAAGTTACACCTCTTTCTTCATCCCACAGGAATTAAACAGCAAAAAGACATATAATCTCAAAAAAAGGAATCATTACATGCATTGGTGGTAGTCTAGTGAGGGGGGATATAGAGAAACGATGAGACTGATATTAATCACTTGTTTGTCACCCCCCTATTGTGCCAGCTGAATGCTATCAGGAGACACAGCATGTGAGTGGTATATAGGAATCTAAGACACATGGGTAGTGCAAAGATGTGGGCAACAGAGGCAGATCGGCTCAGATAAACAACCTTGAATCACACCATCCACCTTGCCATTCTGCATTATCTGAATCTTTAACATGTTCAAGTGTGTTATTTCATATAGATTAATGCTGATTAGTGTCCTCTAGCCACAAGTTACTCCAATGATGCTGGAGAAATGAGGAATGTAGGATGTGGGTCCTTTAATATTCCCATCAGTCTGTTCCTTCCCATCAGTCTGTCCTTTTATGACAGCCTAGTTTAAAGATGGCAAACTGGACTATCCAGCGAAAAACTCACAGATTCCTATAACGACTGAAACTAAGGAGGAAGAATGACCGGACATACACTTCTGTTCCAAAACTTGCTTTCCCTGGTTTTTGAAGGAACTTTTGAGCTCCATTCTCTCTCTCTTTCTCTCTCTCTCTCTCTGTATATATATATATATATATATATATATATATATATATATAAGAGCACATTGCTTAAGTTACTGATCTGCCACTGACACACATATATTTCTATAGACCTGTAGATTGGCAAGAGGCAAATACCAACATTAAAAATGTTCAAGATACTTGTAACAGTGGCGGGGTGCGGGAAGGACGCCAAAGGACGACATCAGAGCCAGGAGTTCGGAACATAGCTTTATTATCCATATTAACCAAAACAAGATCCAAGGAACTGCAGTTCTAATCAAAAACCAAGATCCAAGGAACTGCAGTCTAAACCAAGTTACTAAGTGTTACCAAAACCACCATCCCATGTAGGCTTAGCCTAGCGATTGAGCCGCAGTCTGTTCTGACTCATCGGGGCTTAAATAGCAGCCCCAATGAAGCACACCTGTGCCTTCATGAGCTCAGGTGTGCTCAGTCAGAACAGAGCGCCCTCTACCGTACCAAAACACACCTCACACGTGACAATACTACACAAATGGACATAAGGAAGAGTATAATCCATGCTTCAAGATGGCCAATACTACTGTTATTACTGTTGATATATTTAGTCAGTTGGATACATAAAAATGTGTCGTACTTTGTAAAAAATCTATAAAACCAAGTATCTATTTGATTTTACCTAACATGATTTAAGGCACGACTTGAGGGATGTGCATAACAAGACGGATGTAAGTCTCCATTATGTTTTAGCTAAAGATCTAACTTTCAGACACTAAGCATTTCTTGATAGATCAACATTTTGGTAAATAAGAGGTGATGGTGGTCTAGTGGTAGGGTACTTTCCTATGGACCTATGGCTCCAGAGGTCCCAGGTTCGAACCTCACCTCTAGCATTACCATCACTGTGTCCCTGAGCAAGACCCTTAACCCTGAGTGTCTCCAGGGAGATTGTCCCTGTAATTAGGACATGGAAGTCGCTCTGGATAAGAGCATCTGCTAAATGCCGTAAATGTAAATAAGAAAGGGACAGAATTAGGACACCCATCCATGTTTGATGAAAGTGACTTTTAACTTTTAAAAGAGTTCAATAGAAAAATTCCCTTTGATGATGCAGCTTGATGTTGGAAACCTTTTTACAACCTTCTTAGAAACCTTACTTCTGTGCTGAAATATAAGATAAAATCACTATTTATTATTTTGTTTTTAGACTGATAACACAAGTGGTTGGTTAACTTACACTGCTATAAATAACATGTAGCTTAGGAACTAGGCTTCCAATCGGAAATTATTGACACCCTGACAGTTGTTTTTTGTATTTTTAATGCATGTTATCCATTTTATTGAGCTTATTGAACCAGTGAGACTAAGGGCAGTGATATGTACAGAATAACAGAATAACACTGCAATTCTGGTGCCTTTTAAAAGGTTCTAGATAGTTGAAGCACCTTGGGTTTCCTAAGGAACTGTTTACTGGTTGGTTCTTTAAGGAAATCTTTTTATTAATTAGCAACCGCCACATAATTTAAAAGAGCTATAGCAGCTGAAAGTGTTTGTTAGAACCATTTATCCACACCAAGGGCCACTTTGGCTCCTTTATTTTGAGACTGTTAGGTAGTTCGTGACATTTGTTCTCACTTCCCACTCCCACTTGACTAAAGCTCTCTAGCAATCCCTGAGTGTAACCTGAGCGAATGCAGAAAGGGCCGATGGGGAGTGCTGGGGAGCATGGCTCAGATGGTGTTAGGCTCTCCTATGCTGTTGATGCTGTGCTGCTTTATCTACTTCTGTCAGACACTGAGACGATCGAGAGAGTCTAGCACTCAGCCCACTGTGTGATATGTTTATGGCTTCAGATTAGCACACCGCCAGATGCTGAAACCGGATAACAACATTTTAATTAACAAGACAAACTTAACAATTGTTTCCATGAATATGAGCAAGTGTCAGACTGTCCACAGCCAACTCTGGAGTCCAGGTCTGTCCAGATATCCAGATATTTTAATGAGGCTAAATTCTACAGTATGTGCAGAAAGTCAGCTTGACTCGTCTCTTTACAAGATAGCAAGGCTTCCATGTTCTTGGCGGCAGTGACATGCAAATGAGATGCTTGTTCTGACAAGTGCTTTGCAAGGGTCTGTCTTGTGTGAGTTTAATGGGAGACAGGAAGAAGATCACTGTTATAGGACAAACATCATTAATAAAAGACAATAATAATGAAAAATAATGAATAAAACAATAATGAATAACATTAAAGGAAAATCAGCTGAGAGTGATTAGACAAAGCCTAAGGGCTTTTAAATCTTGTCTTACAGTTTTTATATGTTTTAATTTTGTATATTTTGTGTGT
>CM029376.1:16947039-16961428 GCA_017165825.1 Hepsetus odoe
ACACACACACACACACACACACACACACACACACACACACACACACACACACACAGATGACTCATTCAAACAGCTAACTGCATAATGTGCAGCATCACATGTAAGGGCAGTATCTGGCGCACGGTGCTGTACAGAAAGCTCTCATATCAATCTGAGACATGGCTGGAAATCTGCACATGACCACGTTTACGACTGGAATTACTGTTCAAATGCATGAACGCACTGTTCCCCCCCAACAATGATCATTTTGTATGCTTTGCTGTATGGTGGTGGACAGTTTCTGAGTTTAAATCCCAACCGGGATAGCCTGGGTCCTGTTTTCATGGAGATACCATTCCACCAGTTTTCATTCTTGGTTCCCTGATGGTGGAGCTACCAGGTACTGTCAGAACAGGAGTGTAGGGGTCTCTTCCTACTTCCTACTCTTCTAACACCTCTAACAATCTAACACACCTAACTTTTAGAAGTACTATTCACTTCTTCACTCAGTGGTTGAATAAGTGTAAGTCGCTGTGGATAAAGACATTTGCTAAAGGAGGAAATGTAAACCCACTAGATGTGAAGGTGCATTTGCGTTTGTGTGAGCTGCAATGTACCGATGAGCACTTGGTGATGAGCATAGGATCTTAGTCAGGAGTAGTGAATTAGAGAAAGGATGTATAGATGTAGAGAGCTTTAAGAAAACCACCCAGTTTATGACAAATATCATTTCTGACGGGTGGGTATGATGTATGGTAGCGGGTGGTGTACAATTTGGCATCTAGTGCTGTGCTGAAAGTTTTAATATCAGACTATGTGAAAACTCATGTGTGGCTATGTGGGCTAGACAGCTGCAGATCAAAGGCTGTTCATGCAGCTGTGTTTCCAGTGATCAAGAACACTTTTCACACACCAAGAACAACCTGCACACACACACACACACACCCACACATATGGTAACCCTAGCGGTTGCTATTATGCAAGGGTTTCCTTTCACACAGAAGCAGTAGAGACAGTCTCTGAACCCAGTCACATCATATGGAGCAGAACCTGAACTCCTGCCGCTAGAGCAGCACTTAACAATAGGGCTGACCTCTCACTGACCAGCCAGCTGCAGTACCCATGCTGGCACAGTGACTGCGGCAGCAGTGCAGGAGTGCGTACTGCCTAATAGGGACTGTGGGATAGAAACTGCTACAAAGGGCCGCGGTGGAGTCTGAGAGTGTGTGTATGTGAGAGAGGTGTGTGTGTGTGTATGAGAGGGTGTAGAACAGAGCCCATGCACAGAAAACCACTCGGCTCAGGTCCTGGCTTCTGACCATTGATCTGTTTGAAATTCAAATCTTTGCCACTGACAGGCCTTAAACTCCAAATCCGATGAATGGGTTGAGCTGGCAAACACACACACACACACACACACACACACACACCCCATCAGAAAAATAGGGAGCAGAAAACAGACTCATCTCCAAGACAGCTCATGATCTATAATCATCTTTTCATCATCTAGTTTAATATGGTACACATTTTTTAACAAAAAAATAATTTTTATTACTGATAAATACTGGAAATGTGAATATAAATGTGTACATCAACCTCATGCCACTATAAAATCTCAGACCTGTCAAAGCCTGGACTCTTCAAGACCTCAGAAGTTCTGCTGTGGTGTCTGTCAGTTCTATTGCTTACACGTCTATTGTGGGCACTTTCATTGGAGGAAAGGGATAAGCATGGGCACTCTGACCAGTCCGTCACAGCAAGGTGCTTTGACACCTTTCTCTTATAGCAAGCAATAACTTTTTTCACATATGACCCTGTGACTGGCTCCCTGCAAGACCTCATGTAGGAATGAACCACAACATTCTGGGGACACCTTACAAGACATACTGTTTTGGAGATGCTCTGAACCTGCTGACTAGTCATCACAATTTAGCCCTTGTCAAAGTCATTCAGATACCCATTTTCCTGCTTCTAACATGTCAACTTCAAGAAGTGACTGTTCACAAGCTGCCTAAAATATCCCGCTCCTTGACAGGCATCACTGTAACGAGATAATCAATGTTATTCACTTCACTGGATCGTAGTTTTAATGTTGAGGATGATTGGTGCTTTTGATTGGTGTAATTTATTCAAAACTAATCTTTAATATTGTTGTCGTTATTAGCTAACAATAATAATCATAACATAAATATATGTCTCATATTGAAATATATGCATGTTCATACACTGAAAATGCTGTAGGAGGGAAGAGAACTCTAATAACTGACTTCTGGGCTGCTTCTGTATAAAATTGCTGGGCATTTCATGAGCTTGGGCACCATCTGCACTCACACCTGCCAGGTTAAGGAAAGCAAAAGGACCGGAGCACAGAAACCTGCAAAAGTGGTCCATGGTGTCAGAGTTACAGTAATGCAGCTGTTGCTGTTTTCCATTGCTGGTGTGCTTAGTTCTGGCAATAAAGCCTGAGTAAAAGAGGAAGAGGTTAACCTTGTGTTCTCTCTGTATGACTGAGCTGGAGTGCAGCGGATGAGAGCAAGTAAAGGAGCACATCTGCTCGTGTGCGGGAATGCATGGCACGTGTGTATGCGTGTGTGCGCGGGCAGGGGCAGATGTATTGGCATCAGCTGCCGAGAGAATTGGCTATGAACAGAGCGGATGGCAGATCAATACCAATCTGGAGACAGCGTGAGCAATGCTAATCGCCTCCCGCTCCAGCTGGCGCCGAGCCAGCAGCAACCACTGCACACTACACACACTCAGTAAGACATAGAAGGAAGCCTATACACACAAGGAGCTCATCTGTGACAATACAGTTACACGACTGAGAGACAAAAACATGATTGTAACAGGATTTTAGCAGACGCAAGTAACAATGAAGAGACTCTTCGCCTGGATCTGTGAGCGATTGTGCCTGTGTACGCGCATATGTGAAATATTGCTTGGAGATGATATACAATTCAGTACCACAATCTTTTCCAAATATGCCATGGCATTTTATGATGTTTATGATACCATGAATGAAGCGAATAAACTTACACAATATCGTAAATGCTTAGCAGACATGAAGCACACTTTGGAAAGAATCAGAAGAAACAGTTCTATATGAATAATGGAAAATATAAAACCTGTATAGCCTGCATATTCTGAAGTGCAAAAAAGCCTGGCATGTGCATAAAACGACATCCCCTGCAGATAAATACATGAAGTGAACCAAGGTTGAACAATTTAGAAAAAAAAAATATATGACTGTGATTTTTCTGACCCAGATTATGAATCATTTTAGATCATAGAAGTTTTTTGTTTTTTTGTGTCAAGAAGCAAAGCACATCCAAATTCTCTGGCTTGAGGTTTGAATGTTGAACACAATGTGCCAGAGTTCAGGTTTTGCTGTACGTACACAAGTTACTTATGATTCTACGGGTGGTTCACAAGTTCAAACTCACATAAACTCACAGTTGTTATGAACCGTGTGCTCTCATGATCTAAAAGTTGCACTTTTTCAGCCCTAAAATGAACAAAATGAAAATAAATGCTGTAATGCAATAATGACTGTAATCAACACCACCTAAACTCAAATCATAGTCAATCACGGGGCAGCGGTGGCCTAGCGGTTAGGGTGTTAGCCGCATGATCGGAGGATCGGGGGTTCAAACCCCTTCCCAATAGGTTGCCCTGAGGTACCCTTGAGCAAGGTACCGTCCCCATCACTGCTCCCCGGGCGCTTTCAATAGCTGCCCACTGCTGCACGGGTTTGAGTGTGCATGGGTAAAATGCAGAGGTCCAATTTCGTTGTGGTTCATGTGTGCTGTGCCGTGACCTCGCAATGACAAGGGTAGTCACTTTCACTTTTTCACCAATACACTGGTGTTTAGGTCCGCACTAAAAATGCTACAAAATGTACGTTAAGTCACTGGCAGCTTAGTTACTCTACAGTAAGACATTTTGAAGGTATTTACCATCACTTTAAACTATTAAGGCAATCAATTGTATTTATTGCTTTACTCAACACCAGCCTACTGATTCGCTCACTCTTAGACGATGTAAAACCATCAGAGCAATACTGATCTACTTCATGGTTGGTGTCTCATCTTTCTCATCCTGCAAGTATTATTTTCATGGATATTAAAGCAGCTGTATTAAAGGTCTTGAATTATTCAAATGATTCAATAATGAATCACGCCATTATTACCTAACAGTCATTAGTAGGTGTAACACACAAACGGTGACCGGGCGGCTACTTAAATAGCCAACATTCATCTTTCCTGTTAAACCTCTTGCTGGCCCCTGAGCTTTGTCATCTTCCTCGTTGAGAATTATACCTTCAATAGAAATACAGTACTGTGCAAAAGTTTTAGGCAGGTGTGAAAAAATGCTGTTAACAAAGAATGCTTTCAGAAATGGAAGTGTTAATCATTGATTTTCATCAATCAACAAAATGCAGTGAATGAACAAAAAAGAAATCTAAATCAAAATTGATTGAGATTTTTCTTTTGTTCGCTCACTTTGCATTTTGTAAATTGATAAAAATGAACAATCATTAGTTATATTTCTGAAAGCATTTTTTGTTTACGGCATGTTTTCACACCTGCCTAAAACTTTTGCACAGTACTGCACATCTCCATCACATTTAAATCAGTCAGTCATTCTCGGGGCCACTTGTCCTAATTAGGGTCATGGGGGGGGGGGTGTGCTGGAGTCCATTCCAACTCACACAGGGCGAAGGACAGGGACACACCCTGGACAGGTCGCCAGCCTATCACAGGTAGAAGCAAACCGATGGGGACGGCACCTTGCTCAAGGGTACCTCAGGGCAACCCACCAGGAAGGGGTTTGAACCCACAGTCTTCTGATCCGGGGCCAACTCCCTAACCACCAGGCCACCGCTGCACACATTTATATCACTATAGTTAAAACAACATAAAGCTGACCTTCCTATTTATGTGCTTATTCATGATTTATGACTGTTCACAATGAGCATTACTTAACTAATGTGAAACATTTATTAGTCACATGTTAGCAGTGTTAGTGTAAGGTGGCAGTAGTTCTTTTTTGATTACAGTTAGCAATGGCAAAATGACAAAGCAACACTTACTGAGTAGCCCTGCTCTAGGCTAAAAATCAGCACCTTTGTATAATGCCAGAAGCAAGATACCATTATAGACACCAGAGCGTCCAGCACTGGTGAGTGAAAGACTGATGTGCCCAGAGTTCAGGGTGACGTCGTTGGGTAATCAGCGATGATGGATTGAAATGCCACAAAGCCCCATCCACTCTCAGCCTCCACACCCATTTAATGGAAAGCCATTCCTTAGAGCCACACACACACACACACACACACACACACGCACACACACACACACACACACACACACACACACACACACACACACACACACACACACACACACACACAGATACAGGAGGGGACAGGATTTCATGATGTTATTGTCCCCAAGGCAAGGTCACATTGCTATTGCCCCACACCCTATCATTAGCTGCTGCTCAAATAATGGCTTTATCCAGCATTCAACATGGATCTGGTGTCTCCTATTGCTCTCCATTTCTCTCTCATTCACACACACACACACACACACACACACACACACACACACACACACACACACACACACACACACATACACACACACACATTCCATCTCTCAAACACAATTGTCTTCCTTTTCCCCATGTCATTCTCTTCCCTTAGGTGAGCAGGGAAAGAAAAAAAATCTATTTCCTCCACTCTCCTCTCATTCACGCACTTGCGGTGAATGTGCGGCCGACCTTCCTGTCTACAAGCCTCATGCTAATCCAGCCCCACGTCTGTCCTATGCTAGGATTTTCACTAACCTCCTCCTCACATGCTGTCAGCTACAGACAGGGTGGGAACAGCTCCACTGGAGAGTCATTTTCACCTGCTCAGCCTCTCTAGGTGTGGCTTCCCACCTGCATGTCCTACTGAAGTGGGTGAAGGAAAGGCGGCGTGTGCCTGGTTGCACCGTGGTTCAATGGAAAGACGTTGTCTTTGACAATTAGGTAGCTTTCGCTGGCCCAGTGCGCTTTTTCAGCCCGAGTGACAGCCAGCAGTGCCTCCAAGGGAAGGATATGCTCTCCTAGCTGCCTGAATGGAAAGGACGGACAGACCAAGACCTGCATCAGGAGGCCCATCACTAACTGCAATAGGAGGTATTTAGTAAGAAATGTAGCTATTTAGCTATTCTTAAATAATCCCTGAATATCTAAAAGAAAATTACATCATATTAAGGTTTTATTGATCATACCTGTGTTAAGGTTTATTTAGATATTTAAAAGATGATTTTTTTGTTTCTTTATTTATTTTTTATACCACAATCCTGTCCCAAAGTTATATCTACCCAATAAAAATACCAAGTGATATTTTATCTGCATATTTGGTGGTTTGGTTTTGTTTTTCAATTGTTTGAGCTCCCTCGGGTGGCAAGGAAGGAAGGCTCTGAATCTGACGCTGATAAACAAGGTAAAATGTGAACGTCACAAACGTGGTCTTTGCAAATGGTGTAACTGAATATTTCAGATGTTAGGTAAATCAGAATCTATCTGTTTCATGTTATGTAGATGCTATGGCTTACAAAGTTTCAAGAGTACAATAAATGTTTCATTTTCTTAGAAAAAGATTTTGATTTAACAGGTGTGGATGGACAATAACTTGATTGTAATTAAACAATAATAGAATAGTATGTAGAAACTTTTTTTACACACTTTTCCCATTGTCCCTAATGTAAGATTTGAGATGTGCCCATCAAAAAGCCATTCTAATGAAAGTTCAATGCTACGTGCACCACAAGTCTGTTCTTGCACTATAGGGCCTTGCACTCACACTTTGCTGAATGCTCCCCACACACAAACTTAATGACTCCCACCCTACTTGCACCAGCAGGCCCACTTCTCCCAAGTGACCCATAGCTACCTTTGCCGTGAGGCAGTACACTGCCAAACCCCGCAGAGCAATAAATAACCTCTCTAAATCTGACCATGTGCAACACACCAGAGCATGTTACATCACCCATGGCAACAAAGGAGGTGGGCGAAAGGCATAGAAATATAAACCACTGTTCAAAAAGTTTGGAACATATCATTAATAACTTGTATTATATTTGTTGGAATACAACCTTGTAATAATGCAGCATTATAGAGATAATTCCCTTACACTTCCCATTATCTATACCTTCTACACAATCTACATATTCACATTATCTATAGCTCTTTTTTATTATCCTAGCCCGAAATCGTCATCGTAGTCGTTCTTTTAAAGAAAAAGAAATACCAGCATTTTCCCAATTTCATCAGTTGTGAATGCCCTATACATTTATCTGCATCCATCCGAATTTTCTATTATTGAAAATATTGATTATAAACCTTCAACGGTGGTGTAGGTTGAGGGAGGGCTAGAGATGAGAGCGAGGGAGTAAGAAGCAAAAGGAAAGATGGAGGGAGGGTCGGAATGAGGGGAGGTGATGGCGGGGCCAAAGCCCACATGCTGCCTCTGCATGCGGCTGTGGCGCTCCAGTGAGCAGGGAGGCATGGCAAGCTCCGTGCCAGCCAGCCTGCCAAACAGGCCCAAATCACCACCGAGAAAATTAATACCTCCATCCATCCATCCCAACGAGCCAGGCCCAGCTAAACACACACTCTTAAACACACAGCCATCCATCAGCCTGCTCACTATCAACACAGCTCATCAACTAAACACACATCACACACACAAACATACAGAGTCAATCGAGAATAAGCAGTGGGTGGGGGGGGGGAGAGTTGCCTCCTGTATCAGCACATCTGTATTAATGAGATCACACGCCTGCATACAGAAATGCAGAAACAAGGAGCGGTTTGATGATGACATACATGTATCTCTGTCTGTCATAGCATCCTCATCATTCTTTATCATGCATGTGGCTGATTACAATCTGGTTGCAGCATAACTCATGGTTTGAACCAATCTTTCCCTTGAATCACATCCGAGCAGACAGCGTGTGCGCAGTGAATCTACTGATATTTGCTCTGCTGTATCTCAAGGGCATATTAAGCAGTGGAGAGCTTAACGGTTTAACTGAGCTAATGACTCAAGTGAAGAGTCACCCCACTTGACCGTGTGCTCAACATGCTAATCAATAGCACATTTATAGACTCTCCTAACCTTCTCGTTAAATGTGTCAACACCTGCACAGTCACTCCTCGAGTCCAACGTACTTGAGCACAAATCATAGACGAATCACAAAAGGAATCACTTCCTCACACACATAAGTTTGTTTTTACACAATGTTAGGACATGGGTGATGCATGTCCTATGTCCCAAATGTAAAAGTGAGTGGGGCGCAAACTAATGTGAGGGAACATCAGACATGGACTTTGTACGTAGTTTAATTAGTTACACATGCTTTTAATCATTCTTTTTTGGTAACAATTGGGACTTTTGAGCACAGCAGTATAGATAGGAGTCCTTGAGCACCCACGACTCTGTCCACTGTTCACTTTTGGTACGTGCTAACCACAGCAACTACCATTTCTGACATGCTCTGATCCATTTTGACTAGCCGTCACAATTTAGCCCTTGTGAAAGATGCTCGGATGCTTTTCCTGCTTCCAGCACATCATCTACTGAATGTTCTCCTTCTGAATAAAGAGCTGAACTGATAAAATATTGCATTCCTTGACAGGGACTACTGTAAGAAGATAATCAAAGTTATTCACTGATCCAGTCAGTGGTTTAAATGTTGTGGCTGATGTGCTCACAAAAAGCTGGTTCTGTCAACGTATGCTCAACAGGTCTGTTTTCCAACAAAATCAGGACATACAGTATGTGGTGAAATTTACATTGTAAAGATGCACACGCATATTGTAAAGATTGCACAAATAACCCCTCCAACCTACATAGACAGATAAACACACACACACACACACACACACACTCTGCAGTTCAGTCTTCTCTTGTGCTAATGCTGGCAGCTGGTTGGAATATACAGTATGCTCAGTCGACACATTTTGTCAGCACCCATCAGCATCAGAGCTCCAGTTTCACTTTTATACAGCAAACAGACTAGCCTAAAATCACACACAGTCTGCTTCCACAAACAAATACACAACTAAGCTTATTACATTATTACATCATTACATTAAAGTCATCATCTATACTACTTTTTCTATAGTGTATACAAAGATAACTGCCTTGAGCTAAAACATTGTCAACACAAGTTCAATAGTGTTGTTAGAAAAGGAAATCTTTGTGGGTTCGGAAGATTGTGGGTTCGATTCCCTTACCAGTAGGTTGCCCTGAGGTACCCTTGAGCAAGGTACCGTCCCCGTCACTGCTCCCTGGGCGCTTTCAATAGCTGCCCACTGCTGCACGGTGTTTGCATGGGCTAAATGCAGAGGTCAAATTTTGTTGTGGTTCACTGTGTGCTGTGCTGTGACCTCGCAATGACAAGGGTTGTCACTTTCACTTTTTTAAAATAATCTGTAAATGAAGTTGTTACTCTCCAACAATTAATCTCCAGTTATTAACCTGTCAGAGTAAACATGTGATGATTTGGCCACTAAACCAGTGTTCAGATAACCAGACATAGAATTAGTAAAGCTGGCCTTTAACGGAACATTTGAACAGGAGCAGAGAAGCTGAAATGAGAGTAACTGAGAAACTGGAGCCAAAGCAGTGTGAGTCAGAGCACTGGGCCTGAGAGCTTGTGTGTGTGTGTTTACGGCCATATAAAATGCAATGGAATGAGCTGCCTGATCATATTGCTGATCTTTAATAGAGAGAAAAAAGCTGTTCAATGCACAGTACTGCAAGCCACCTCACCACTCAACATCCTCATCACACACAATTGTTTGCATATGTATGGCAGGCAAACATGAACATTATCTTCACACCCCCTCCCTCTGTCTTGCTTTCTCCCCCTACGTTTTTCTCAGCTTGATGAGAGTGGGCTCGGATGGACTGATTTAAAACAGGCCTGGCCCTCCATCCAAGCCTGTGCCTCCCCAAAGACATGGGGGTGCTGAATCCAATCTAACAATGACCTTGGATCTGAAGGACGGCGGCAGAGAGAGGGTGAAAGAGAGGGTGAGAGAGACGAGTGAGGGGGGAAAGGAACCAAAGTACATCAGAGTTTCCCCTGGTGCCAAAAGAAAAAAATGGCTTTTAGTGGGACTGGGGACACGTCATCCTCACAACTTTGGCTGAGAAAAGCAAGGATTTTAGTCTCTCGTTTCAACCCGTAAACCCACTCTGTACAAGCAGCGCCAAGTGTCAACAACCCAGTGCAACACTAACCCAACTGCAGAGAACAGATAAGAAGAGTAGATTACAAACAACTTTGTAAAAAGTTGTAAAAACATTGGATTACAGTGTCGTCCACACGCAATAAAACGTAAACAGAAGCTCAGCTGGAAACCATTCCATTTTAAAGGCTGAGGCTATTTCATATAATAACTGCATTATTACAGTAATAGAAAAATATAATTCTCATCAGTCCAGCAGTGAAATTACAGTCAGCTACAATCCACACTTTAACAAATGTGTTTATCTTAGTGTGCATTGATTTATTCTATATTCTAAAGACAGCTTCATTCTTTTCAGCTGACTAGCATGCAGACTCATACACTCATGCAGAAGATTGAAGATTCCTTATCTAGACAGTATTAGACTCCAAAAGTAGAACTTAAACTGGATAAGTTTTACCAAGATATGTGTAGAAAAGTAATTTGTAAGATATTTGTACGGCCAATTCATATGACTTATCTGCACAGTTCCCCCAAATAACCCCAGATAGTCTAGACAAACATTGCATAGATGCCACATCAGTTTAAATTGAACAGGTCCAAGAAAACGACAAAATCCCCCAGTGTCAATGACGGATAGAACAGCATTAGGTTTGACCATTATTCCTATGAAATGTTGACCAACCGGTCTGAAATTGTGCCTTGTGCGGAGCATTCAGCAAACTTTTAAAATATTTCACTTTCCTTCTAATTACACTATTATCAGACATCACTGCTGATCAGAGCACAGTTCTGTTAAATACTTTTAACACAGGGCTTCTAAGCCAAGCACCAATTTAAGAAGTAAGCCTTGACTTGCGGTGGTCTAGTGGTTCAGGAGTTGCCCTGGATCGGAAGATTGTGGGCTTGATTCCCTCACTACTATGTTGCCCAGAGGTACCCATGAGCAAGGTACTGTCCCCGTCACTGCTCCCCGGGTGCTTTCAATAGCTGCCCCCTGTTGCACGTGTGTGTATGGGTGAAACGCAGAGGTTGAATTTTGTTGTGTTGTGCTGTGCTGCGTTTCACAATGACAAGGGTTGTCACTTTCACGTTTCACTTTCACTTCCTTGCTGCTAAAATAGGTCCAGTTAACTATTCCCGGTGTTTGTTGTTACCGTACAGTGATGTTGAGCTGTTATTATTTAATTAGCTCTGGATCGGATGAATTTTAGAAGGTCAAGCTCCAACTCCGGAATATAGCAGAGCTAACAGTTTGGAACTTTAGTAACACTAAAGACGTACAGGCAATAACGGTGTGTCCCCAGGTTAAACTAATCCCGCTTGAATAAAGCTTTGTTGAACAATCTTTAAGATCATTTTACATTTTTGCATATGATAATGTGGACCTTTACAATTTATGACTAACAAAGTGCTATCCAAGGCAAATCAATGATCTACTCTTATCTACACTCATTTGAATTATAGTAGGAACTATAAAGATGAGTGAAAAAAAGCAAGTTATGGTCTTGATAAGATGGCCAAGTGCGAGATGTAAAAAGTGCATATGTCCTCGGCCTCAGACCAGAGTTAGAGACTCAGGGAAAGATGGGTGAGTGAGTTGTGACTAATCAGCTGCAAACCAAAGTGATCCTTTAAAAACAAGAGAATTAAAGTGAGCAAGAGTGCTACTGAGTGTGTGTGTGTGCATGCATTTGAGTGTGTGTGTGTGTGTGTGTGTGTGTGTGAGGCCTTGGAGGCTGCAGTGTGCTGAGATGCAAATGAAGTGGGCACCCACATCACACAGAGCTTTATTACCATCTGCTCGTACACATGCTTATTAGCTTAGCCACGACACGTACGTCCTTTTCAATAGCTCGGTCTAAAGGCCCCTGGGTAACATTACCGCTCCCTAGCTTTCTCTACACAAAAGATTCCCTCCCACACACCCTCTGGCTCCAGCTCACCTCCTCTACTTCAGCGAACGGAGAAAATGGACAAGCTTTCTGATCAGAGTGCAGATCAAACTGCATTGATTTGTAAGGAAGGAATCAATCGACCTGTCCTCTGCCCACAGATGTGCCGCGGTGTGGTTGGACAAGCTTTGCAAAATGTTGGCAAAATTCCATTTCACCTAATGAGTTTAAGTTGAAGCTTCGATATAACTGTCCAGTTTTCAGTTTAGCCACCAAAGATTCCATGTGTATTACACCTGTTTTGCAACATTTCCTCAAAATTTCAGTTTGGTTTAATAATATTGCATCTATTGAGTCTAAATTTCTTACAAATTCTTGCAGTGATAGGAACAAGGGTCCTGATGTTAACATTGCAAGTATTGCAGTTTCATTAAAGTGTATTATATAGTTTAATCTACAGGGCGAAACCACCACTGAAGCTACACATGCCTTGTTTTATTTGTAAATCATGCACGCTGCAAATGTTTTAGACACTTCAGTTAACGCAGCTTTTTATTTGGACAGTAAGCATTTATTTAATCTTATTAAGCAAACATAATAGTAGCAATATCCAAATGACTTTTAAATCTTTACTATTTCATTCTGCAGCAATTCTGGAAAAAAAAAATCTGTAAGATTCACAGTTAAGATGTATTATTCAGTAACTACAAGGGCGTTCGGTGCAAGCTAGTTGAATTATTTCTAAGCTGTAAGACTGCTATAGAAGTTTTGAGCCGCAGCAGCTCCAGACCATGTCGTCGTCGTCTTCTTCTTCTTCTTCTTCTTCTTCTTCTTCCAGCTGTGGTGTCACCAGAGGGATTATCTGTTTACATTTCCTTCATGTCCTCTTTATCATTTATCATACTGACAGCTCCTGACCTGAAATTTTATTTAGCCTCTGTGCTAATGTAATCTTTGTTACACAAAAAAAAAAAAAAAACAAACAAACAAAAAAAGCCCTAATGATACCTTTGCCAGGATTGTGTAAAAACTTTTCCCGCATTAAAACAGTATAAGATGCTGGATGTGCAGCATCTAATCATGGGAAATGTACAATTAGTTGGAGATGAAAATGAAAAGATGAAAAGAAATGATTAAATCTTTTATCAAGGAAAAGGTCAGCTAAGGCAGGTAAAACAAGGTTAAATGCAATGCTCTCTCCCCATTTGCACCGTTTGCATGCGTGTGCTTGCTGTGCCTGAAATGTCCAGCAGGGGGGGCTGGTGCTTGGCTGGAGGTGAACAGAGATAAGAGGTACAGAGAGGGCACAGAGAAAGAGTTTAATAAAACTTGACCTCAGCTTTGAAGCATGAGTTGTAAAATGTTCAAAGAAACAGAAGGTTTACAATCTCACACTGATCTGTGAGAAGCTCACAGGGCAGGTGACCAGTCTGTGGGCCACCTTACCTACACGTTCTTCAACAGCACCTCGAAACTGCAGGCCCCACTCTCTCTCACTCTCTCTCTTACACCCTCTCTTTCTAAGCTTCTCTCTTTCTGTCTCTCACTCTCTTTTCACTCTGTGTGTTCCTATCTTACATCTCTTGCTCTCTGTCTTTCTCGGTTTCTCTCGTGTGTGTGTGTGTGTGTGTGTGTGTGTGTGTGTGTGTGTTTAAGAGGGAGGGGGCGGAGGGTCTGTTGCCAGCACATGTCGAAGTCTCCTTCTCAGCACTTACCACTGTGATGTGATCCAAAAAAAGAGGAGTTAAGGAGAAGACGCATTTATAATCTGTACCCTGTAAATGATAAATCATCACCTATTAAAACAATAATGGAATATGTGCTTCTCCTTCTTTACTTCTTCTCTGCACTAATGAGATGCTAATGAGCCGCCCTGGGCTGCGGGGTTAATGGAATCCACATTTTCAATTAAAATCTCTCTCTGTCTCTCTTTCTCTCCTTCTCTCAACACAACAACTTCCCCGCTGCCACAAACAGGCCCTTGTTCGCCAGAGTAAACAGACCCAATTAATTCTGCCTCTCCATCTCTCTTTCCATCGCCATCTCGTTCTCTTTCTCTCTGTCTCTCTCTCTTTCATTTCTTGTGTCATGGAGTCACAGAGAGATGTGATCAAATGAGCTGGCTTCTGAGTCAGTGACTCAGGCACTAAGGCCCACTCATTAACAAGAGGCAAGAAGCCCAATAAGGAGAGAGAGAGAGAGAGAGAGAGAGAGAGAGAGAGAGAGAGAGAGAGAGAGAGCGAGAGAGAGAGAGAGAGAGA
>CM029376.1:16962229-17095189 GCA_017165825.1 Hepsetus odoe
GTGAAAGAGAGAGAGAGAGAGAGTGAAAGAGAGAGAGAGAGAGAGAGAGAGAGAGAGAGAGAGAGAAAGAGTGAAAGAGAGAGAGGGAGTGAAAGAGAGAGAGGGAGTGAAAGAGAGAGAGAGAGAGTGAAAGAGAGAGAGAGAGAGTGAGTGAAAGAGAGAGAGAAAGAGAGTGAAAGAGAGAGAGAGAGAGTGAAAGAGAGAGAGAGAGAGAGAGAGAGAGAGGGGGGGGGATTTAAAACATTTTTCTTTCCTTTAATCTGAATATTTTATTTGGTTTTTTTTTTGCTTTGTTTTTTATCCAATATGGTGATGTCACTAAAACATGCTGAACTAAGAATTGAGTTGGAATCAAATTAAGTAAATTGCACTAAATTAAACTGAAATTAGCTAAATTAAACTTAAAATGAAATGAACAGAACTTTGAAGTGAGTGGAAATACGAGAGTTTGAGAGGGAGAGAGAGGGAGCAAGAAGGAGAGAGAAACAGAAAAAAACAGAGAGCGAGAACCCTTCGAATTTTGGAATAATAACTTGCGCTACTGAAATAGATCAATGTTAGAGGATATACTTGTGCGAATGGTCTGAATCTTGACAATGCCTGTCTTTCACATCCCTGTCATTTTTGTTTTTCTAAATTAAAAACAAACTGAGCAAAAAAAAAAAAAGTTGTCTTTGGCCACATGAACACACAAAACGCACTCAAGCCCTTCATCACACATTCTACACAAAGTTAGAGAAAAAAAAAGATGCCATTTTCAAAAGAAAAGCATCAAGCAATTCACCCCTTAATTGCCACCATGGGAACATGTGGCCACTGCAGGTTGGATCATGCCAATCACACACCATCTGTGGAGACAATGTGCTACAGGCCACCCCCACTGTTCCCCCATTCTGCTCCGCTTGCACGCACACACACACACACACACACACACACACACACACATACTCCTACTCCCTCCGCACTGGAACTCAGGGTCATTCAGCGGCTCTGCACCTACAGCATCCTTCTGAATGAAGTGGTTTTGGAAAAAGTGTTTGCCTTTCCCCCACCAGTGCTCCACCTTTCTATAGACAAGCTTACAAGCACAAGCAGCAGCATCACTTAGACTTCCTTCAATTATTCATGATGCTGGAGTCTCAGACAAAACAAGCACTTTGTCTCTCCAATGAAATGCAAATCTTATAAATATTGCCAATTTGAGCAATTTACTCAGAGAGGAAAATTAGTCTAAACTACGGCCTTGTAAACAGAGAAATGAACAAGCGCGCACGCATACACACACACACACACACACACACACACACACACACACACACACACACACACACACACACACACACACACACCAGCACTGAACACAGACACAGAAAAGTGTGGATACGCATGCACATACAAATATACAAACACACAGACACAGGCACACATACATACAGAGCATATAAACACGTTCACCAAATATTCCTTTATGCATATGCGTGGACACATACGCATGCACCCACAAGACACATGCACTAATCCATATGCGCACCGACAAGTATAAACAAATATGCACACATGCACACACACACATACACACACACACACACACACACACAGACATGACTCAGTCTTCAGTACAAGGCATTTTAAAGGAGTGATCCGTCCAGATGATGTTGTCAAGCTTGTGTCAATCATTCTAATCACCGTCATCTCTCATCTCGCTCAAATGCCAGCGCTACTTTTGTGACCTACACACACACACACAGACACACTCACAGTTAAAATCACTAGCAGTGAGCTCACGGGATGTAGTGATGTCACTATGCTGCTATCAGGTTTAGTTTCTGACCAAAGCCTTAAAGTATCTCCACACGCATGGCACTGTTACCTCCTGCACTTTGCTGTAACATCTCACACCTTTACCCCCCTACACGCACTCTAATACACACATACACACTTCCGCAGTGTCCGTGCTCTTACCTGTATCCTGAGAAAATGTTTTAGCCCTGGTGCTGGTGTTGCCTACGTGGTGCATGGCTCCAGACACGCGAGCTCCACTCCCTCAGACTCTCCTCTCTCTCTCGCCCCACAAGGCTCCCTAGGATTTCAGCACTACGGACAGCGACAGGCGGTAAATACCAGCGAAAGGACCTCTGTGTCCTCTCGATCTCTCTTACTCAACTTCTGTCTCTCTCATCATATGTGCACGATCATACATTCTCTCTCTCACACGCACACACACATACACGTGTGTATGGCACAAGCACGGTTTCTCTCTTCTTCCGTAGTAGTTCCGTGATTGAAAAGTCAAGCGAAGGCAAGAAGAGAGGAGGACAGAGGAGGAGATGAAGGATGAGAGAGTGACAGAAAGAGGGGCTTCCTTTCAGCCTCTGGAAGGCAGCGCGGACGACCAAGTGATGCACATGGCTGTGGATACGGGTGCCGTCTGAGAGCCGCAAGAATTATACAGGCTCTCCGCAGAGCAGGGTGGTGGGGGGATAGAGAGAGAGAGAGAGAGAGAGAGAGAGAGAGAGAGAGAGAGAGAGAGGAGGGGTGAGAGTGCAGGAGCACAGTGAAGAGAGAAGGGGGAGGGTGACAGTAAGCAAGAGAGAGAGAGTAAGGGAGAGAGTGAGCACAGAAGAATAGCATAGAGAAAGCAACAGAAAAGCAAAGGGGGAGAGGGAGAGGAGAGAAAGAGAAGGACAGCAAGAGAGGAGAGAGAGAAAGAGAGGGAGAGAAAGAGAAGCAGAGAGAATGTGACAAAACACATTCGTCAAAGGCAGAGGGAAAAATGGAACGACAGAATGAGAAAGGGAGTGTAGGAGACAGAAAAAGAGTGCTCTTCCATCCAAGCTAACATGTGTCAAGCCATGTTATGCAGAACGCTGTCCACATCAGTCACCTAAGCCACACCACAGACTTTTACTACTGCACAACATTTCCCTTTGGAAGTAAAAGCTTTCAGCCAGTGAGAGCTCTGCCCCGGCACACTGACAGTCTGAAACAACTGGAAAACACACTGGGAAGCCTTGGCACGTGTTGTATGCTAAAAATACATAACCTTGTACTGCTACACTTTTTTCATGAATAATAGCATCATGAGTATCGAAGGGCTGTAGGTCCAGAACGCTAGGGAAAAAAAAAGGAAGAAAAGAATGATGCAAATATGTGTTGAGGCGAAGTGGCATAATAGAACTAGGAGATGTCCCTGAATCCCATATATGCATTAGCAAGACCCTTTACTAAACACTCCGCCAAGGGCTTGGCTTCATTTACATTGTTCAGTGCCAATTTACATTTGCAGTACAAAACATCCAGACATAATCCTGCATAATAGATGGTTACACAAAAATAGTAGCAGACAAAAGATGTTAAAAAAGCAGAGGCGTGACTGGAAAAAATACAGCAAAGATAATGCAGTTTAATGTATAGTTAAACGACTAAGAATAATTCAGCTGTTTATATGGATGCTTAGATAACTACAATCACAAAAACTGCGGAAGTAAAAGTTGCACTATGGCACGGTACAGTAATATGACATTATTTAGATGATCAACATGGACTGGTTTAACACATCGGATTGAATGTAATGCAGAAAGCGCAAATATGTTAAAAATACACAATGGCATAGCAGCCTGATATTCAATTAACATACACTGATTGTTGTTAAAAATTCTTAAAAAAATAAATAAATACATCAAAATAAAGGTACGTGTCTCAGTCGAGTCTTTGGAGTGAAAGTTAGATTGGCAGCTCTGGGTACAAGCCCAAGTACAGTCTCTAGTCTCTAGATGCAAGTCAAGACTCCAGTTAGAAAATTGTAATGCATAATTCATTATTTATGCAGAGAAAGAACCCAAAAGATGCAATGTTTACTCCGAAAGTGTTGATGGAGAACTATAGAGAAGTTGCATTGTGCCTTTTCTGGACTTGGAGAAAGCATATAACAGGAAGCCTAGAGAGGAGTTGTGCTTTTGTATGAGGAAATCAGGTGTGGTAGAGGAGTATCTAAGTGTTGTTCAGGATCTGTATGAGGGCAGTGGTGATGTCTGCAGTAGGAGTGACTGATTCATTTAAAGAAGAGGCTGGATTACATCAAGGATCAGCCCTGAGCCTATTTTTGTTTGCAATAGTAATGAACAGGTTGACGATTGAGGTTAGACAGGATTCCCTGTGGACAATAATGTTTGCTGATGATGTTGTGATCTGCAGTGAGAGTAGGGAGCAACTTGAGGGGAACCTGGAGATATGTAAATCTGTTCTAGAGAGGAGAGGAATGGACGTGAGAAGGACAAAGATAACATACATGAGTGTAAATGAAAGGGAGGATGGTGGAATGTTTAGGATGCAGAGAGTGGAGGTGAGAAAGGCAAACAAATTTAAATACCTGAGATCAACAGTTCAGAGTACAGGGGAGTGTGAAAGAGTGGTGATGAGAAGAGTGGAGAAGAGTGACAGAAGTCATCTGTGACAGATGGGTACCAGTGAGAGTATAAAGAAGGGTTTACAGGATGGTAATGAGACAATGAATGATATACAGGTTGGAGACAGTGGTGCTGACAAAAAGACCAGAAGCAGAGCTGGAGGAGTTAAAGATGCTGAGATTTTCACTGAGTGTGATGAGGATGCACAGGATTCAAAAATTATTATATTAGAGGGACAGCTCAGGTTAGACATTTTGGAGACAAAGCTAGAGAAGCAAGGTTGCGTTGGTATTGACATGTCCAGAGAAGAGACGAGAATTATTTTGGGAGAAGGATGTCGAGGATGAAGCTGCCTGGCAAGAGGAAAAGAGGAAGACCAAAGAGGAGGTCTATGGATGTGGTGAGAGAGTACATGCAAGTGGTTTGTGTGAATGAGGGAGATGCAGATGACCGTAAGAAATGGAAAGGGACAATCTCCTGTGGAGATCCCTAAATGGGAGCAGCCACAAGAAGAAGTATAAGATTTCATAATTCATTATTTTCTGTATTGCATTACAAAAAAATTCGGTCCCAAGCAAAAACTTCACAGAAGATACAACAAAAAGGCAAAGATTTTTCAAACAAATAGGAGGCCAATAGTCAACAGGTCTACTACAACAGGTCTGCTAATTAGCTGATATAATCTCTCCCCAACAGAGGTTTTAATAAATGTTAAAGGAATGTGCTCTGTAACTTATTAAAACTTTGGTTAAATTAGCTGACATTTTTGACATCTAAATTAGCAACAGCACTTCATTATTACCTTCCGACTGACAAGTTATATTTAATTAAGCTGTAATATTAATGAACATGAACAGTATTGCAGTACTGACTGCTCACAATAGCAGAAAAACGGACAGACAGACACAAGGTTTATTTCCTTTTTGCATTAACATTCTGTCTCCTTTCTCATCATTTTTTTCTCTGGCTGTACTTTTTGTACAGTAAGTCTTCAAAAAGTCCTGCGCATCCATGATTTCTTTTATATTTTGCTAGAGAATATTTTTGTTGAATATTTTTGGTCTGTTTGGCAAATTTAGCAGATTAAATGAAACAAACAGGAACATAAGAGCCAAAAAAATATCATCAGGAAGCCAGGAGAACAAATTATTATCAGGAAGCCAGGATAACTATTCCTCAAAAATACAAAAACACATGAAAGTGTGCTTCTTCAGGGGGAAAATATCCAGAAAAGAGAGGCTCAAAAATTGCACAGTACTGTATTTTCTCATGATAATGCCCACTGTCCACCTTTACAATGAACACTCAAACTACACCAAGTAATTTGCGATACATGGCATTATCCGACCCTAGTAACCTAGTGTTCTAATCAATCACACACTCATAAACTGATGTCAAGCATTTATATACTGATGTCACACTCACATGACCAGATGCTATATTTTTAAAACCTGTAAAAAGCCATTTGGCCAAAGCATTTTGGACAAAACTCCAATTATTCCAGTTACTGTCTTACCTTCTTCCACAAAGCTGCAGGACCTGGATCATTCTCATAGTTCATTCTGGAAGCGTGCACACACACACACACAAACACACACCCACTTGCTTGAATGCACAAACAAATGCACCCACACGTGCACTATTTTACTCTGAGGAGTGATGAAAAGATCAGTTCTATAGTGCCCCACTAACTGTAGTTCAGTCAGCTGGAGCATTGTGCAACCTCGCATGCCTGTAGCCCCTCACACTCACATCTCATAGGTCATTACAGTGTAAACTGGCTCTCACTGGGTTGTAAATTACAGGAATCTCATTAAAGCCACAATAGCTATCATTGTTATTGTTGCTGCTTTCTAATCAAGGGAAAAATGTAGTGGCGCACTAATAAACATCAAATACGGTAGTCTGGGAGGAACTTTCATGCCCAATATCTACTCTCAAAAATATAAATGGAAAAAAGGCTTCCTCGCAGAAGGATGATATTAGCTCCTTAAAATATTGTACTAGATGTTCCTTTAATACAAGTTTTAGAGGTGAATCAGTTCATGGAAATGGCTAGCAACTAACTAAGTAACTATATAATTAAGTAATTCACTCTCTCACGCACACTCAGGGTATAAATTCCAATAAATAGCTCTTGATTCTTCAAATCAATGACACTGTGAGCCTGGGAATTTAGTCCTATATTCTTGTTTAGCATGTGCACATGAAGAATACAAAATATAGAACATCCCATTTCTGTTTCTTTATCACAAACTGATTTTCTTCTGAGCCGTAAAAGTGGTTATTTCTGCCATTTCTTCTACCCATCCATCAATTGTGTTTTTCTCAATGCTGGTGCCACATCATCTTTTACATTCAAAACATGATACCACAAAAGGGAAGATTTAAGTTCTCCTTTATTGCTACTTGGATTAAACAAATCAATAATAAGCCTTATAAAAACTGTATTCTTTTCTGAATTCTGCATGCACTATACTTCCCTCTGAAAAGTGGAAGCATACAGGATCGTATAGAAAATAAAAATGCTGATATATTTTATGGCCAATGTGATTGTGGAGGTAAACGGCAAAGTGTAATGAGTTAATAGGAGTGAGCGTACAGGATATGATTTCTTGGAACAATACATAGAGGTCAAGAATCATTTAGGAACCCTCATTTTCCAGATTGTATTCATACCCTAGTTGACTAGAGCCCTCCTCCCCACCCAGTCAGTGAAGAGGGAGAATTTTTGAGCTGTCGTTTCTCTCTGGGGTGTCTAATCAGCGTGGACTGAGCCTGGCTGCAGAATTAGATCCTCTCATTATGTCTGCAGGCTGCAGACGAGCAGACCAGACAGACAGCAATGCTTTCCGCATAGAAACACCAGCACAGTTCACTGCACAGCCCAAGCATTCTCGCCAACCTGACTGCGGCCCGTCACTTAACTCTTTACATACTTAGCTCTCCAGATATACAAAAAATAATAATAAGAAGAAAAGGAATCATTAAATAAACTAATTTGAATCATTGCACATGAAGTATGTAACATTTTGCAAATGTTATATAGAAATATAGAACAATTTCATAAGGGAAACAGAAATATTCGTCAATTTTAATTAACTAATTTACTAATTTACTAAATAAATAACTTTTTGTTATTTGTTTCCAAATGGCATAAAAAAAGTTAATCTGTTGACATATAAAGGTCAACAGCTACAGTTTTGGTTGATTTTTTAAAAATACAATTTAAATTTTAAATTACTATGGAATTTCTGATTAATATTTTGCAACTAAATGTACACATTAGTTGAAATTAGGTAAGGAAGATGGCAAATTCAGGTGGGAATTCAGGCAGGCATGGGGGGGGTAAGGGATAAAAGGAAGATTTACGAGATTGCAGACTGTTGGGCAGCTACTGTAAAAGTGGTAAGAGCGACAGCTAGAAAGTTACTTGGTGTGATATCTGGATAGAGGGAAAATAAGGAAACCTGATGATGGAAACCAGAAGTTCAGGAAGGAACAAAAAGGAAAAGGCAGGTGAAGAAGAAGTGGGATAGCTACAGAGATGTTAAAATGTAGACAGGAGCACAAGGATATGATGTGCAAGGCAAAGAAAGTGGTTGTGAAGGCTTAAGAGTCGTTTCACAGAGGCGAGCATTCATGTCTGTTCCTTCCCCTATTGCTCACTAGCAGCTCAACACTACATTCAACACTGACACTCACAGAATCCGCAGAATTTGTAGTTTCAGATAACCAAGTTATGAGGCGAAAACTGATTTTTCTGAAAGTAATTAACATATATTCAAGTAAATTACCACAGTGCTACCAGAATGGCCAGTTGCGTCCCTGTAGCAAGAGACTCAAATCAAGTTAAACACATGCATTCACTCTGACAGCATGTAGTATCTTCTTATTCTTCTTTGTCTTTCAGCTGTTCCCGTTAAGGGGTCGCCACAGCAGGTCAGCTGTCTCCATTTCTTCCGGTCATCTGCATCTTCCTCCTTCAAAACCGACAACGTTCATGTCCATATCCATAAACCTCCGTTTTGGTCTTCCTCTTTTCCTCTTTCCTGATAGCTCCATCTTCAACATCCTCTTCCCAATATAATCCTCGTCTCTCCCCTGGACATGTCCAAACCAACGCAACCTTGCTTCTCTAACTTTGTCTCCAAAACGTCTAACCTGAGCTGTCCCTCTAATTTATAAATTTCCAATCCTGTCACATCCACGAGGAATGTCCACGAAAATCCAGATAGGGATATACATACATGCATATACAATGTGGATATGAGGCTCCTGCTTTCAGTATATCTAGGGGAGGATGTTAATTAACTGAAAACCTCCACCAAAATACCCCAAACGTTACTCATTCCCTACCACTTTTATTAAGTTTATCTCTTCTCGTCATTATTGTCTACATTGTTTGGCCTCCTACTTTCACATGTTTCCATTCTATTTCCCTCTTTTTCCTTTTCTCTCCACTCTGTACCAGTGTGGCAGTGCAGGAGACTGGGGGAACAAGGCAATGGGGGAATGGGATGCGCATTGGGGGGTGGACCCATGGGGTGAACGTGGCCATTTGTCTTCCAGTGAAGGCTTAAGAAAAGACTAGTTAACCTTTACTGCAAAGACCTCAGGGAGCCTGGAGGCTGAGAGGGGAAAAAATCCAAGAAAAACATCCACAGGAAAATGGATGGCCAATGCAGCAAGACCCATGTGCCTGTGCATAATGCTGCACTCGGCACTTTTGACATCTGGGTCGCCTGCACTCACAAGGGCAGGGAGAGTGAATGTGGCTGCAGCTATATATGTGAATATGAAAGAAATCTGCTTAGCAACCACTACAACAACTTTAATTGTTTACATGAATCAACATCTTTTCAAAAGTCACTTTAGGCTAAGTAAGGCCAATAAATTTCACATCTTAGAATTGTTCATATGGAAACAGACCCTTCTTTCTGCAAAATGATAGATTCACAGGTGATAGAAAAAGAAAACAAAACTTTAATGCACCTTGCTTTTTAAATAGCAGAAAAAATGAAAAAAGATTTTCATAAGGTGATGAAAACCTCTGTATCAATACACCTACACGTTCTAAAGTGTAATGAAGTCTGATATACCATTTCTCAAGGCATTGTTTTTATTATCTCACAGAAGAGGGAGACTTGCTTCAGATGCATTATGGGGGCTGTAGTTCTGCACATAAATCTCTATGCTTGCATGCGGGCTGTCATTGCAAACGCTCTTTGATGGGCTAATGACTATGCAGTGGCCAGCCATGGCCGTCACTCACCCCAACCAACCCCCACGCCTGTCGCTCAAGGCCCTGTCCCTGCAGCAACAAAAAGAAGCAGCCAATCAAATGCCAGAGAATCAGTTTGTGGCAATTATGTGCCTGACAAAACCATCCAGTTACAATCTAAGCAGACATGCAAAGCACTATTTACATTAGACCGGTAATAGAGCATCAGCCCTTTTAGAGAGCTGTATCATTGCAGCAACATTGAGAACTGAATGCAGATTATAAGCACACACATACAATCAATGGATGGAAAATCTGATGTATGTGAATCACTAATAAAACATTGCCCATCATGAAATATGCTTAAAATGTCTAATGAATGAGTATCTCAACCAGAATGCTAAATGGGAGCTTCATATATATATATAAGCACACACACACAGTTCCACACTCCCCCAGCACACACTGTGTACCCACACAGGCTAGTGCATCAGTACTGAGAGTAGTAGTCCAAGAGCATGCTGGCTGGAGAAGGTGGAGCTGATGGGATAGGGGTTGGACAGAACACCTAGTTTTAACGAGGAAAGAGATCCGCTGGGGAATGAACTTCTCTCTTCTGCTATCTTTGGCTCCTACTACAATCTCTCTTTCTCTCTCTCATTCCCCCTCTCTCTCTTTCATCTTTGTCTTGTAGACAGCTTGTACTGCTCTCCTTCACACTTTCCAGTCTCTCTGGAGGAATAAAGAATAAGGAAGAAAGAGAGAGGGGGAGAAAGACAGATCGAGAGCGATGGCAGAGAACGAGGGTTTGGATGCAGGGGTTGCCAGTCTGGCTGTGGTCCTATCTCAGTGGCTCTGATTACACACAGCTCAGTCTGGACTGCCTGGAGCCTCTGGAGCTTATAGCATGACTGCTTTCACTCCAGCCATGCTGGAGGACACTAGACAAAATCAACCCTGTTCCAAAGAAGTGTCACGATAAACAGCGCATTAAGAAATTAAGACATACACTTTTGATTTCTTTAGGATCCTAAAGAGTGCAGTTTAGTTCCAGAAAAAAAAGCCTTGAAATAGAAGCTTTCATAATAGATATTCTATAGGCCTTAAATAAGTGCTATAAAACAAGAGACACTGGACATTATAAAGTAATAATAATACAAGTAATATAAGCAATAATATGCAAATATATATATATATATATCTTTAACCCTTTTCACAGTATCCCATCCTGCTTCAGTCTTCCCCTCATACACACACACGCACACACACAGTACGTCTCTGCAGCCTGTCACCCAAAGCCCCTTTCCATAGAGTGATTAATCACCTCATGCTAATGAGTTATTTACTAATTAGGGTCTGATGTGCAAGAGGAAGAGGGGAGCGGCACTGGCACGATGACATGAGTGCCTGTGACGCTTAGTATACACTCAACCCAACTGTTTGGTGATTAAGACTATGTGTGTACAATCTAAGCTAAGTTAAGCAGAGACCACAGTGTTGAAGGGTAAACTTTGTGTGACGTTTGCCATTCTTTTTTTACTTACAGATTAATTAAAGGTTCAGAGCCAAATGAAAGATGACAGTATTCTTACACCACAGCTTTTACTGCATGTTTATTATTGTCTTTTATCTGGCAAAGATGTGTTGTGCTAATGCAGAATAGGATGAGTAAGAGAGCTTGTAATATATATATATATATATATATATATATATATATATATATAAATATATATATATATATATATATATCTGTCTCGATAGATGATAGATAGATAGATAGATAGATAGATAGATAGATATATATTCATTAGTTAAAATAAATGTAAGGTGAGAGAAAGGAGGAAAAAACAAAATCTATCTGGCTAGCAGTAACAATTTACCATGGACATATTTAAAGGTTATCTGAAAATGAGGATTCTGTTACTGGTACCAGCCTAGAAAAATGTAGAATATATATTTTCTAGGCAGTACTATGCGGCCTAAAAGTAGGCTGCTGCTGTTTTGACTTTTGGATGCTGCTGCATCTAGTTAGGATATGCTTGTGTTCTATTACAGTATGAATCAAGTACAACTGAAATATTTCTGTTAGTCATATCCTTTGTCATTCCTTTAGTGAAATAATGCTTTTAGACAGCACCATTTGTAAAATAATAAAAAAAAGTACAGAACTGATATATGCAGCTCTTTTTTCCTTTTTACACAACGAGCTTAAAAAGCCTGCAATCCTGAAAATCCTACTTTTCTCCTTCCTGGCGAGACTTCAGTGTTTAGGCCCCATGATGAATAGACCCGTATTGACATGAAAGCCACAGCACTAGCCTTCTTATTGCAGGATCTCTGTTTCACGGTAAAGTCTAGCCCTTAATGTAGGGAGACCAGAGATAGCCTATTATGAGGTTGTGCCTGTCAATCAAGCAGACTCGTGGCTGTGTCAGAGAAAACAGGCTCCTCTATTGAGGCAGATGATGGTGGAAAACTCTTGCTCAGTCAAAGCATTAAAATGGAGCTGGCCTCTCAACCTGCAGCCACAATGGCTCTCATACAGGCTCAATGTAACAGGTCAGAATCAATCTCCCACCTTGTATGCCTTCACACAAAGGCTGCTGAGGGCTATGTGTCTGTCTGAGCCATTCCAAAGCAGCTGATCTCATACTGGGACACGTTTCAGCACCAAGGACAGCACACACAAGCACATAGTCAGGGCTTTTGATTCCTGCTCATAATGGAGTAAAGGCATTTCCTAGCTACAGCAGATCGCATATGTAGTGTTTATGTGTACGCATGTGTGTGTTTGTTTTGGAGATGTGTGTGTATGCGTGTGAGACTGGCAGGGTCTGTGTCAGGGGAATTTTCTAAGCCCCAGAGTATCAGTCAGACATGTGAAGTGCCTTCCACACAGCATGTCTCTGCCTGTCACTGAGACTTCTTCCCAGGCCTCAGGCCACTGCCCGGCCCCCTGCACATCTGGGTAAAAGAGACCACGTCTTCTGCTCCCCAGAGCCAACTCCGCCACCCACGGCCACCTGGGATCTGTCAAGCCCTGCTCTGCTCCAGACCAATCACACACACACTCACACACACACACCTGTAGGCAGGGGTGTCTCAAACCAATCTGTGTGTGTGCACGTATGTCACAGAGCATTTTCCTCAGTGTCAGTGTTGTACGGACCTGCGAAAAGTGCGTGGTGGCATGTGTGATTAGATTAGCTGGAGCAGAACAGAGACTGACACAGGTTAGCACTGTAGTGACTCCAGCAAATTGATCTGCACCATCTTTCATATCTACTCATGGAGCAGGTGTAAAGCCCAACTACAGGTGGGTTGAGTAGGGATGTACTAATCCAATGTTAAAGATCACATGGCTTACATTTTAAGCTGATCCGACCTAACTGTGTTGCTACACGGCATTCTGCTCACAACACTGTTTTCGGAATTGGAAATTATCCACAGCTCGTAGCAGCAGTGCACCCCAAAGCATGTCTTAAATGACAAACAGGTCTTTGTTAAGGTGGAGGAAAACCCTTCACCTCTAGGTTTGAGAAAACGCCACAACTTGGTGTTTACGGTGGTCATAAAAAATTACACTAGCACTCTTTATGAAAGAGAAGCGAAAGTGACTATTTTGGCAGACAGTACAGCATGCAGTCAACCACAACCATATGCATTCTCTGCATATAAGTGAAAGTAACTATTTTGTCATTGTGAACACAGCACAGCACACAGTGAGACACAACAAAATCCAACCTCTGAATTTCACCCATAAAGCAGGGCTCAGCTATTTAAAGCTCCCAGGAAGCAGTGATAGGACAATACCTGGCTCAAGGGTACCTCAGGTCAAACTACTAATGCGGGATTCAAATCTATGACCTTCCGTTCATGTGGCCCACACTCACTACACCACCACTCCCTTAGCACACTCCAACTTTGTTGCCTTAAAAAAAAGGGGTATACATTTTTGTAGATCGCATTAAGTTTTCCTAGACCACACTGATGTTTTGCACCGATTATTGGGGCAGCGTCGGCCTAGGGGCTAGGAACTAGGGCCCAGGATCGGAAGGTTGTGGCTTTGAAAGGAGAACAATAGATTGCCCTGAGGAACCCTTGAGCAAGGTACCATCCTGCCCCCTGGTTTTTTAAATACAAGGCATGGGTGAAAAGCAGAGGTTGCATTTCTGCCAGGTTCACAATGACAACAGTCACTTTCAATGAAAGAAGAGGATTTAGTTTACAAGGAGTTGAGAAAAGTCTTGGGGATATATAAACAGCTTTTGTCAGCAACATAAGCCTTGCTGCTCTGACTCTAGAGTAAAGCAGCAAAATTAGGACTCCTAGCATGTCTTAGCTGATAAACTACATCTGTGTAAGGGTGGTGCAGGCAATCTTGACTTTCTCCGCACTAAGCTTAGTGTATAATGACTAACTTTTGCCCGGCGTTAAATCCTCCTGATAAATTATTACAACAGGAGGTAAATTTCAAGGTTGAAAGCTTGAGCAACTGACGGCACAGGTAGTCTGGAAGATATGATGGGAATGATTAGGGAATGGCTTAAAACCCCTTATTATATAGCTCTCTAGACTAAAATGAGGCTCTAATAATCTGTTGTGTGACATAATCAGAGGCAGTGATGCCCTAGTGGTTAGGGAGTTACCCCCGGATCGGAAGATTGTTGGTTCGGTTCCCTCACCAGTAGGTTGCCCTGAGGTACCCTTGAGCAAGGTACCGTCCCCATCACTGCTCCCTGGGCTCTTTCAATGGCCGCACGTGTGTGCATGGGTGAAAAGCAGAGGCTGAACTTCGTTGTGTTGTGCTTTGCTGGTCACAAATGACAAGGGAAGCTACCATATAATCAAAAGTGAAGTTTGTGGTTTTGTTAAGTATGTCTTAAAAAGTCTAGACCTGTTTCAGATTTATTCCAGTGCAATGTCATTAAATTTGTGTGTGATATCCTTTCTTTGCCTAATAGTCTAGTGTGAGCACTCTTATAACAGGGGATTCGGTTAAGGACCAAAATTAAGAGATGTTCTCCTCCTTAGAAATCTGTTCAGAGTAAAATTGATGGGAGATGGGAGACAGGAGTATGCCTGTTAGCACAAAGATGGCAGTAGTATATTGAAGATAAAGTGGTTGTTACATAAAAAGGAACCCGAAAAGGCCTCAAATGTACCATTTCAGATTGTCACAATATATGTATTATTAAAAATGTAATTATTTTACTATAACATATGAACGCAATGAGACAAACTAATATTTCTATATGAAAAAATGAACTTAGATTATGAGCTTTCAAACCAGATTTCAGATTTAAAATTGGTTATCCCAGACCAGTAAGTTTGAGCAAGGCACTGTCCCTATCACTGCTCACTGAACAAGGAGATTATTACACACGTGTGCTTTGCCTAACAATCCTCTCTCTCTCACACTCACACACACACACACACCTTGCATAACAGTGAAAGTGACAACCCTTGTCATTGCGAGGTCACAGCACAGCTCAGCAGACAGTGAACCACAACGAAATTGGACCCATGCACACTCAAACCCGTGCAGCAGTGGGCAGCTATTGAGCGCCCAGGGAGCAGTGACGGGGACGGTACCTTGCTATTGGGAAGGGGTTCGAACCCCAGTCCTCCGATCATGTGGCTAACGCCCTAACCACTAGGCCACTGCTGACATAAAGTGTCAAGTAAAGTGTTCTTCTATTTCTGTCTGTCTTCATCTTTCTCCCATCTCATACACTGTCATCGCTTTCTCCCAACCTCCCCAACATTAACACCACGATGACACACTGTATAAATCAAGACTGTAAACAACTCAGTTGTTAATCATGTTGATCTTTATTCTGAATGTTGAGTTATCAATTAAAAATGAACTAAAGTATGCATGTAGTTTTAACTGCTGAATTACAATTTGCAAATGAAATCCTTTTTTTTTCCATGTTAGCCATAGATTTTAAAATGAGCAAAAAAAAAAAATCACAAATTATGTCTGTGTGCTAACTGAATTCATTTCCCAGATTCAGAGAGAGTGAGATTGATCAAGTTTTTGCTTTGGAGTAATGATACGCAATGCTTTGTCTAGTTTACATTAATTACTTCCGCTCATCCATCAAAAGCCACTCTCGTTCCATTTTGGCACATGTGGGCATGGACAAATAAAGCATGCAGGCCAAGAAAGTGCAAAAGCCTCTCTTCTCCAATTCTTAAAATCTTCCTCCCCTGTGCAAAGTATGCGCCAAACCGCATCGCTTTTAACACATCAAAGGCTTCATGTTACTCCTCATCGTGGAGCTTTCAGAAGGGACTGGAACACTTGGGCCTGCAGGTTAACTTCTTAACACACAGCAGAGTTGCCAGATGCTGCCTTTATCCCCTCGCATAAAGAAGCCATTGTTCATCTCTCAAGGGCAAAACTTCAAGAGCTCCCCTGCCATTCCTCGGTGTGCAAATGCAGGATGCAGTAAACAGGGTGGAAAGTGGCATTTAAACACAACAAAACACACACACACACACACACACACACACACACACACACACACACACACACACACCTACACCTACATGCACTCGCACCCAGTTATGATAATATATTTTGGCACATTACAGTAACTACCCTCATTCACCTCCGCCCCATGGTTCGCATGCGTCTAAACTGCTAAAATCTGTCATACTTCCACACACAGGCCTATTTAATGTCACCTTACTCTCGTGCATTAGCCTTAAAACAAGTGTCTAGCTCACACTGTCATACATGTTTTCCACTAAGAAGTCGTAATGGGCCACATTGCAGTCACACATCAAACCCTCATTACCATCACATGCAGCATCTTCAAATAACAGTCAGACAGGATAGAGTTCAGAGTCTTTTCAGCAAATAAATAATCATGCAACTGCATCTTTTGTCTTTACAAATAATCATGCATGGTATTCACCGATCAGAAGCACTGACAGGTAAATTAATTATCACCTTACAACGGCACCTGTCAAGAGGTGCAACAAGCGATAGTCTGTTCTTTATTGCCCATGCTGACCCCCAGCCATGACTTAGAGGTAGTCACTAAATCTCTTCACGTGGAGAAGAGATGGCACTAGAATGCACAATGGGAAGAAAGCGAGGTGGCAGAGACACCGGTATACTTGGGCTGAAAATCCATGGGTCATTCTGGCAATGGTATATAATGGGTCCTATCACACTGCAAAAGTTTTTCAGGAATGGTTTGTGGAACGCAATAAAATGTTGACCTGGCCTTTAAAATCCCCAAATCTCAACTTGAACTTTGTGATGTACTGGACAAACTACAGAGGCCCTTAGGAGCACAGCACTTAAATCATCTACAGCAAAAATCTTAGCGTGCCAAAAACCAAAGCACACACCATCTTGAGGAGTCCATACATCAACAGATCAGAGTTGTTTTGGGGTCCCCCCACAATATTCATCACGATGCTGTAATGTTATGGCTGAACAGTATATACTTAGCATGAATAGAGGTGCCAAGGCAAATCACGTCATTTTATGCTTTGAATGCATAGAAGACAAAGAGACAGAAAGCACAGGTAACATCTCTGCCATAAACAGCAGTTCAAACTGTGGGAAATTCCTGTACAGCTCATCCATTTACCACAGCTGCCCCCCACAGCCTAACAAAGCTGTGGATGGAAAATGATTGGGTTGTAATTTCTTTGCTTTTCCCTGGGGTTGTACATTCCTTCCCCTTTTCCTGCTAAAGATGATAACTTTGGCTCAAAGAAACTCAATCCTGACCTGCTGGGCCTGCATTCCTCAGTGCACTCAGGGTGCATGTATGCTACCCTGCTGGGATGGGAATATCTTTGGGGACACAGGGGCTCTATCCAGGCATTGCTACTGTGCTCCCGCTACTGGAGCCACCCTATTAACATGAGGATTGATTTTCTCTGTGGCCCCCTTTCTCCCCTACAAGCCTGCAAACAGAAGTCGAAGTCATTCATGAAATCTGCCTTTCTGGAAAACTGAATAGATTATGTTGCTTATCTCGGCTGGATCGATAAATGTAAGCAATGACCAAATTAATTGCTTGTGACAAGGCAAGGCAGGCTGTGCTGTCTGTGTGGAGCAGCTGGACTGAGGATGAGAGAGAGAGAGAGAGAGAGAGAGAGAGCGAGAGAGAGAGAGAGAGAGAGAGAGAGAGAGAGAGAGAGAGAGAGAGAATGAAAATAACTGAATACTGTACAGTAGGAAAGAATCTATCAAAGGCAGAAAGAACAAACAAGGAACAAGGACAGAATGACAAAATGAAGAAAAAGGCTAGAAAGAAGAAAAAGAATCAGGGAGGTAAAGGATGGAATAAGAGAAGAAGAAAAATAAATCACACGGGGGAAGAAATAAAATGAAAGCAAATAAAGAGAGGAAGGTATGATGGTAAACTAAAAAGAAAAGGAATTTAGAAAAAAAGAAAGACAGCTGGAAGGAGGAAAATAAACGATACGAGGAAAAAAGGGAAGGAAAAGAGTGGAAAGCAAGTGAAAGTGACAACCCTTGTCATCATGAGTCACACAGCACAGCAATAAGTGGAACCACAACGAAATTGGACCTCTGCATTTAAAACCATGCAACACAAACACCGCAGTGCCATTGAAGGTGCCCAGGGAGCAGCAGATTGGGACGGCACTTTGCCTGGTTGGCATTCAGGGAAATGCACGGTGAGGAATCGAACCAACACTCCATGCAGGCAACTCCCTAACCACTAGGCCACCGCTGCCGCTCAAAGGCAAGGAAAGCAGAGAAAAGTCAAAAGGAAGGGAAATGAAAGAAGTGAAGAGTAAAGGTGGGGAAAGGAAAAGAATGTAAAGAAAAGTAGGAATAGAGAGAGGATTGAAGGAAGAATGATCGAAGGAATGAAAGCATAAATGAAGAGGAGAAGGGAAGAAAAAGGGAAAGTAAATAATGGAAGTCAAGCTGGGTCAAGGCGTTGAGATGCTTGGTTTTGGTCCACACTCTTGCTGCCAAGTAGTCTGCTTAATAAGACATCAGACTGCAGATCGACATCACCCATGCAAAATCTTCTGCGCCCGGATCAAATGGCTCAGGGTGTGGAGGAGGAACAAAAGCGAGACAGAAGACACAGAGAAAAGGGAAATGTGAGAAAGAAGAGTGGCAGAAAGATTACAAGAAAATAAAGCAGGAGGAAGACTACGATAAACCAATGAAAGTGTGCTTGCACAGAAAATACACATCGACCGAAAAGATATGGTTTTACATGCCAGTAAGTGAAAGCAAACTTTGCTTTGTCGTATTCATCCTAACGATTCAATTCAGAAAATTTCTGACTGAAGAAAAGCTTAAGTCTCAGTAAATGACTCACAGCTTATTAGGCCCCAGCAATAAAATACACGGAAAAATAAGCAAGAAGAATAAAAGATGTTTATTTACCATGCAGAAACACAAGGTGTGAAATGTTTAATTAAGGGGGTATAATTATTTAGGCACAATTTAGAAGAAAAGTTGTACTTGTGTGTTTGTTTCATTCAAATCTGTGTATCATTGCTGTCAAAATTTAACAGGCAATGAAAAAACATTCTTCAGCTTTAAGTGGAGGTTGACGAAATGTTGTTCCTAATGTTCATCGTAACCTTTTTTTGTTTAAATGCAATGTAAACGAGTTCTCGACTAACATGGCAGCATCAAAAAACAATGCAAGATGGTATCACTATAGTAATGATACAAGACATGACATATATAAAACAAAACGAATCTGTTTCAGTGCGGGATCGGGTCAGGACTAAGATGGAGCGGGACATTCTGGTGGAGGTGAATCATCCCTTCATCGTTAAGCTGCACTATGGTGAGTTTGACACCCGTTTTCAGATTAATGTCTCTCATTATTTTGTTTTACAGAATCTCTGATGAAGCCATTAACTCTTAAACACTCTCTCTCTCTCTCTCTCTCTCTCTCTCTCTCTCTCTCTAGCATTAAGATGGGTTACAGCATGCCAGAGGGGCTCCCAGTAGAGTGCTGCAAAAAATAGCAACCCACCCTCCTCTAACACTTCTTTCCCTCTCTTCTCCCCCCTCTTGTTCATCTGTCTTTTTCACCACATCCCTCTACTCTTTCTAACCTTTGGCCCTCTCCTCTTTGTCTTTCATGATCTCTCCCTCGTTCTGGCTCTGCGAGCTGTGCGTGAACAGCTGTAAACACGGCTTAGGTTGCAGCCTCTTGGCCTCATCAAGGGCCTTTTAGATATGCACCGTACTGCCCTATCCTTCATGCGCCTCATCCCTTGCTCGGTGAAAGAGTGCAAGAGCATCCGAGTGAAGCAATGGGGCAGGGGAAAAACGGGAGAGTGGAGATGGTGAACCCCTAGAATGCATTTTTTTTAATGGCACATGTGTGTCTATGGGGGGAGTGTTTCAGACAGGACATAGAGAGGGTGTCTGCACTTGATGTAGTCTTATGTCATGTTCTATGGTGTCTTGTCTAGCATGGTCCTGGAGGAACCTCATTTCATTTCACTTTGTACTGTGTATATGGTGGAAATTATAACTTTCTCGAGTGAGTATCTGTGGACTGCAAACCGTGTGTCATGTGATCAGAGACGAAGAGCCCAGACTCTGCCAGCACCAAAAACTAATGACCCTCTGACTCCTCAGTCCACAACAGAATGTGATCTTTTCATTAATCCCTGATACTGTAAGTCAATCCCCCTTTATCTGACATCACCATTACTTCTCTTTGTGGAGAAGGTATAACTCCAGTCCACTTGGTTTTAATTAACAGCACAGAGATTTGGTGCCTGGTTTTGTTTCCCTTCCTTCTTTGTTCTGTTTGTTTTGCACCTGCCTGTGTATGTTCGTTTGTTTATTTATTTCCTCCCATTTGTTTTGTTTTATTGTTCAGACGTCTGACATTTTATTGAAGATGAAAAGAGGTCTCCCTCAAGGCTCAACTCTGCTCAAGGCACAAAAAAAGGGGACGCTGCAGAGGTCAGAGAAGTGAGGAAGTGAATGAGTGTGTCAGCTGAGGAATTGAGTAAATTGGTTCATTAGCGAGTAAATAAGGGGATGGATTTGTGGTCGAGTGAGTGTGCAAGGGAGTGAAATGTTGCGGAGAGAAAAGGCTGAAGTCCAGCAAGATCCAGAATAAGCTGTGGACAGTGGGAGGACAAAGAGGGAGAAATGACACCTGTGCTGGATCAATAATGCATATGCAAAAGATCAAATCTCCATCCAGCCCTCTGTCAAGGTGAAAATGGAGTGGAAAGAGAGAACGAAAGGCACACAAAGAAAAGATGGCCAAAGACGGAGGGACAGGAAGTGGAGAAAGAGTGGAGGTCAGTGTGATGGGGAGAACATTAAAGGCATCAGAGAGTGCCCAGTGCTGGGCAGACACATGGAGGTGAGGGTTTTTGGATGGGTAGAGGCAAATGGCTGATCAGAGTGAACCGGCATGCCTCCATTCACACGCTGACTGACACACACCACCAATCAAATCATCCTGACAAAGTTGGAGGGGTTACCATGGAGATGAGGATGACAAACCAGTTGATTCTACATCTGCTCTCTAAAACATTAGCGAGAGAGAGAGAGAGAGAGAGAGAGAGAGAGAGAGAGAGAGAGAATGAAAATAAATGAAGACTGTACAGTAGGAAAGAATAAAAGAGTTACCGTTATTGACAAAGTAGTTGTGCAGAATCCAGGGCATGTGTGGTCATTTTTTTTTTTAATGGAGAGGCATAGAAATGAGTCCATAACATATTAGTGCTGAGTAGTGCTCTCTAAAACACACCGTCAGTCATGATGCAGGAAAATCAGAAGCAAGTGTGGGTGTGTGGGTAGCGCTGAAGAGACATAGACTGAGAGAGAGAGATAGAGTGAGAGAGAGATATAGTGAAAGATAGAAAGGTGATGGTAGATCTAGGACAGAGTAGGTGACTGGAGTGAAGTGGCAGAAATATCCGCTCCGCCCTCAGAGCATTCTGTAATCACTTCACTCCCACTCTGCTCTGGGTTTACCATTTCCAAACCTCACTTGCTCCCCAAATGAAACGCTCTGGGTCCACTCCATGCGATGCATTTTTAGTAAATTTATTTGATGAATGAACTTGATTGTCTATTCAGTTCAATTCATTGTAGCTTTGTTGCAAATGCTATAAAAAACAGAATGTTAACAAAGGCGAGTTTAGGGTCTCACTGAAAGTAACAAGAAGGGCAGTAATAGTAATGTGCTCTCCGTCTGTCTGTCTCGCTCCTGCTCACTCTTTCCCTCATTCTCGACTGGAAAAGGACCTTTCTTAATTCTGTCTAGTCCTACGATCTACCACTATTCCATCCACAGTTCTCAGAGGAGGTGAAGTGCACAGCACTTATCCCATCAGCACTGGATATTAACCTATAGCCCTCCGATGTTCCTCACTGCTATTCCTCGGTGTGATCTGCACTGTGAGTCTACAGTACACACTCACTTTGCCACAGCTCAGACACCCCACAGAGAGACAGCAGCCTGCAGACCACTAACCCACCAACCGCTAGTATGAAATAAACTGACCACACATCGCTCACAGTGTTATTTTCCTGTCACAATCAAGAGCCAGATTCTGCTGTGCTCCAGTCTGAGTGGCTTGCAGGCACCAATGATGCGCATAGAGCTTAAATTAAGCTTGAAATTTCATGTGTGCTTCATGCCAAGCGGATGAAGCTCTGACAAGTCAACCTCACCTGTACTTCTTAAACACGGGTCTTAGTAACTTTACATGTAACTTTACATTTGTAAACCAGATCTACCACAAACAAACAAAAAAAAAACCAAATTGCACCTTTTACGACTCATGCAGAGCTGAGTGTTCAACCGAAACACAGTTTTAAGGCTCAAATGCAGCTGTACAAAACTCATTACTGAAACACAGCAGTGACAACTCAAACAGGTGCACTCTACCACACTGGTGCACAACCAGAGTTTAACACCACAAAAATTGTACCGCTGAAACACAGGCATGCAACCCAAACAGCAGCACAACCCAAACAGTTGTTGGCTCTGAATGAATTCCAGCTTCATGCTGATACACAGAGCTGTTCTTAAAGATGGGAAGTCTGAAGCTTTACACAGGGCCAAATATTCTTTACACCACAGCACAGGTTCTAATCCACTTAAGTCTGTTTCTTGATTGTGTGTGTACGTGTTAGTGAGGAGTTTGTCTCGGGACATGGATTTAAAAATTGTTTATTTCCGTGTGTGTGTGCGTGTGTGTTTTGGCAGGCAGATCAAATACTTTTTTTTTAGGGGAGAGGCATGAAAAGGAGAGGGCTGTGAGTGTGTTTGATGTGTGGGGAGAGCAGTGTGCTGAATGGCTGCCAGTGCTCTATCAACAGCACAGCACATTGCCAATCGTCTGGGAGGAGGCCTGGAAGGAGCGCTGTTGTGTGCTAATGTGTCTGTTTGTGTGTGACCTGATTAACAGTAGAACTCCAAAAGGGCCAGTACAATCATTCCCTCTCTCTCTCTCTCTCTCGCTCTCTCTCTCTCTCTCTCTATCACAGATTCTAGGATCTCTGAGCGTGTTTGTATAAGAGTGTGTATGCATGAGCTTCCTTTTCTGGCGGGAAGGTTTCAATTTATTATGAGTGTGGGAGAAGAGTGAAGGAACAGGGGATAGAGGAGAAGAAATAAGAGAGGAGGAATAGAGACTGAAAGCAGGCCTTGTGGTAGGGTCATGTCATAATTGTACCAAGGCCACTGCTGCACACTGTGCTGAGAGTGGTCCCAAGTGTATTGTAAATGGTGATCCTATGGTTGGCCCTTAACTTTAACCCTCTTAAGATTTAAATAGTTAATCCCAGACCAGTAGGTTGCCCTGAGGCTCCCTTGAGCAAGGTACTGTCCCCGTCGCTGCTGCTTTCAATAGCTGCACCCCCCACCCCCCCATACCCCGGCCCCCAGGCTGAATGTGTGTGTGTCTGTGTATGGGTTAAATGCAGAGGTTGATTTTTTTTTTCTTTCTTTTCTGTCTAACCATGTGCTGTGCTGTGTTTCACAATGATACGAGTAGTCACTTTCACTTTCACCACCAGATGTCTCCTTAGTGATTTCACTCTTTACCAAATATAATTGAAATGGCCACAACACGGGTGAGTTTCATATGGATTGCATTTTCTACAAATTCATATGTTCACATCATGTGGTCATTTGATGAAAGAACACTAATTGCTCTGGTGTTGAACAACAGATCAAATGCGCCTGGAGAATCATGGAGATTACTAAAACGATCAAACGGCTACTGACCTTAACACTTGTGACAGCTTAGAAAAGCCTTTTTACATGAAGGAAGTAATAAAATATTATAAAACATCAACATGACCATTTGCTGCTATTGATATTTTTTGTTGGTTTTGCTTGAAAAAAAACCCATAAAATGTAATCTAAATTACATTTCTACATATCTGATTTCTGTCTCTCTCTCTCTCTCTCTTTCTCTCTCTCTCTCTCTCTCTCTCTCTCTCTCTCTCTCTCTCTCTCTCTGTGCTTTGTTTCTGCGCTGCTTGCAGAGATGTATAAAGGCATCAGTTTCATCAGGTAACTGAAATCACAGTGAAACCAGGCATGAAGAGTATGTAGAACCTCCAGCACAGTCATACATTGTGCACTTCTGATGTAACTAATCTTAATCTTATGCACTTGCTGTGTTACTGAGGTGAAGAGACCAGTGTCGTCAGGCCAGAGTAGTTTACATACTGAGTGAACGAGATGCAGACAGACCGTAGAGGAACTGATCTCAGACCAGCTTTGGGATCTCATGCCACCAACCGCCGTTACAGGCTCTGGTGGATCCATGCTCTTCTGGCTGGCCTCCATTAGAATAAGTCAAACCCAAGTGTGTTTGTGCAGCAGTGATTTGGAGCTTTCAAGGCAGGATGTGGGCTATGGGCTAATGGAGAGAATCAAATATGAAAGGGGAGAGAGAGAGAAAGAGAGAGAGGTAGAGCAAGAGAGAGAGAGAGAGAGAGAGAGAGAGAGAGAAAGAGAGAGAGAGAATAGACCCCTGAAGGTCTCTAGGTCTCATGCTTGGTGAGAGTGTAATAAGTCTAAGCATGAGAGAATGAAAATAAATGTACAGCAGGAATGTATAGAGTTGGAAGGGGGAGAAAAGAGTAAAAGAGAAATGGGAATAAGAAGAAGAGGAAAAAGACAGAGCAGGCTATTTTGACAGACAGATGTAAGGAGTGTATTAAAGCTGATATGTTACTGTGTGTGTGGTCAATGAGTTTATCTCCCAATAGAGCAACCTCATCAATCACTGTGTGTTAGTATGTGGTGTGGAGCTGCGCTGGATTGGTCAGAAACCTTTGCTAATTGGCCGCTGCACTGCAGCTATACAGCTGCAAGGGGGGCAGCGGTTTGCCGCCGATGATGATTGATACAGCAGCCTGTGGTGTGTGTTTGTGTTTGTAAGCTGCTGTGTGTGAGACACGGGCCTTTAGGAAGTTGGGAACTGTGTAATGATGGGTTAAAGAAACAGATTAGAAAATTGGGGTCTAAACATGGCCTAAAGCTCAAGCATCTGAGACACCTTTACATAATGTGGCTGTGTCCCTCTCTGTCATTATAGAAAGACCTGAATAGAGAAATCAACAGCTCTGTGGGTTTGTGTGTGTGTGTGTGTGTGTGTGTGTGTGTGTGTGTGTGTATGAGAGAGAGATAGAGTGGGAGACTGAGAGCGAACTCTCGTGAGAATCTTGCAATAAAAGCTCCAAATCACTGCTGCACAAACACACTTGGGTTCGGCTTATTCTGATGGAAATGCAGGCCAACCAGCAGAGCACGATAACAGCAGTTGGTGGCACGAGACCCCAGTGCTGTTCTGACATCGGTTCCTCAACTGTCTGACTGCATCTCCTCCGTTCAGTTATACAATGGCCTGACACTGGTCACTTCACCTCAGTAAGACAGCAAGTGCATAACATCAGTTACAGCAGAAGTGCACAATGTATGACTGTGCTGGAGGTTCTACTCTTCATGTTTCAGTTACCTGATGAAGCTGATGCCTTTATTTATTTCTACATGTAGCGCAGATAAATAAAGCACAGAGAAAGAGAGACAGAGAGGGGGGGGAGAGAGAGACAGACAGACATAGAGAGAGACACAGAAAAACTCTGATAGACAGAGACAGGGAGAAAGACAGACGGGGGATTCCTCAGGGACATGAGCCTCAGATCTTCCAGACATGAGCGGCTGGCTGAGAGAAGCAAAGCACAGACGGGATCATTAAGCACCAATTTTCTAATCTGTCCCTTTAACCCATTATTACACTTCCTAAAGCCCTCTCTCTCTCTCTCTCTCTCTCTCTCTCACACACACACACACACACTCACAGCAACAAACAAACACACACCACAGGCTGCTGTATCAATCATCATTGGAGGCAAACCGCTGCCCCCCTTGCAGCTGTATAGCTGCAGTGCAGCGGCCAATTAGCAAAGCTTTCTGACCAATCCAGCGCAGCTCCACACCACATACTAACACACAGTGATTGATGAGGTTGCTCTATTGGGAGATAAACTCATTCACCACACACACACACACACACACACACACACACACACACACACACACACACACACACACACACACACACACACAAACATGGTTTCAAAACATTTCCTACTTATGTACATCTATCAGTCACAAAGGTATTGTTTCTTTCTGTTCTCTCCTTCTAGACCTTCTGTTTAACTCTTCCCCTCTCCTCTCACAACCTCTCCTACTTCATCTCTCTCCCTCTTCCTCCCTCTCTGTCCTGTTCCTTCCTACATGCCCTGTCCTACATCCCTTTTTCTCTCTTACTCCTTTAGGCTCTAAAGAGCATAGCATGTCTATGCGTGTACGCATGTGTGTGTGTGTGTGTGTGAGTGAGTGTGTGTGAGTGTGTGTGTGTGTGTGTGTGTGTGGGTGTGAGGATGAGTGTGTGTTAGACAGACACAGGCGGGGGCGGTATGTTGCGCTGAAAGGCAGCTTCCTCTTTAGTGTATCCACACTATACTGTAGCCTGAGCTTACACACCTCACAGCCTCTCCACAAATGCTTAACACAGAGTCAAGTACACTTATTAGCAATTACCTTTTTTCCCCATGTGTATGTGTGTTTGATTTTTTTCATTTTTCTCTGTTTCACTATTTCTGTTCAGCTGCTACAGCAGACAATGTAGCTTCTGTAGAAAGAATGTTACTCATTAAAAACTCAGGTCTCTGAAAAGGTAAACAGCCATGAAGCAGATGACTAACTCTAAGCTATATAAGAGCAAGCATAAGGCTTATTGACTTGATCCTTGCAGCTGATTGTCACTTTGATGAGGAAAGCAGTTTCACACTTCAGTTTGAGTTTTCTATTTGTAGATTATTAACTGTGGAAACTAGACTGATGTAATACGCACATGTGAAAATGGAAAGCAAATGGTTTGGCTCAGGGTCTTTGAGACATCAAGGTTTTGAGCACTGTCTGTCACTCTCTGCAAATAAAATCGTTTATTTTTGAACTTTTTGAGAATAAATGGTTCTGATTTGCAGCACATTTCAGAGGATGAGAAAACTGCATTGCAATGTTCAGCAAGCAGTGTCAGATGCGTTATAAATAACATGTGGCGTTTTATGACGGACAAACTTGTGAGCGTATTCCTCTTTGCTCAGAAATCAAAACCTGCTATCTCAAAAACATTTAAAATCCAGCAGAAGCCAACAGAAAGTTGCCTTAGAATCTGTTCAATGACTTTTTCATGTTTGATGGAATCTGTCATGTGACACAAATGAACTTAGGCTGTGGGCAGCGGTGGCCTAGTGGTTAGGGATTTGGCCCTGGATCGGAAGATTGTGGGTGCGATTCCCTCACCAGTAGGTTGCTCTGAGATACAGTGCCTTGAGTAAGGTACTGTTCCCAGCAGGGGGTGCTTTCAATAGCTGCCCCTGCTGCATGTGTGTGTATGGGTGAAACGCAGAGTTGTACTGTGCTGCATTTCACAATGCAAGGATTGTCACTTTCAAGTTCTTTGACTCGTCTTTTTTCTGGCATAGGATACATTTACATTTACGGCATTTAGCAGACGCTCTTATCCAGAGCGAGTTCCATGTCCTGATTACAGGGACAGCCCCCTGGAGCAACTCGGGGTTAAGAGTCTTGCTCAGGAACCCAATGGTGATAGTGCTAAAGGTGGAATTCAAACCAGTGACCTCTTGGTTCATAGGTCCGTAGGCAGGTATCCCACCACTAGACCACTGCCAGCTGTATCCTCCTCCTCACCTACACACACGAACACACACACAGATAGCACGGTGGAATTCCTGAAAAGTGATATATTTAATTTGTCTTGATTATTCATGCAGCTTTGTGGATGAAATTTGGCATTTTTCAGTTTGAGTAAGTAAGTTGGAATAAGTCCAGAAATATGGGGAAGGCCAGGAGAAGAAAAACAGATGCAAATTAAAGAAAGTGAGTTTAAATTTAAATGCTTTGAAAAAGACAAATGTGCACCAGAGAAAACAATTAAGCAAATATGTTAAGACTTGAACCATGCATTGCTATGGGGAGGGAATTTGGAGAAACTTTTAATTATGCAGGTCATTAGAAAAGAACCAAAAAGTCAGAGAAAGCAAAGAGAGAGAAAAAGACATCCCCAGGTTTGACAAAAAAAAAAAACAAAAGCAAAAAAAAAAACCAACTTTACAGCATTGTAAATGCAACTGGGAGTGAGTGAGAGTGAGAGAAAGGGCTTTGCTAGATGTTGTTTTCACTCATGTACTACACTCTTAGCTTGTTCCCCTGCGTTGCTGGCAAAGGTCACTCCACTTTGGAGAGAAGGGGGCTGATTCCACAGGCGGCGAGTGCCACGCTACTTTTCAGTACTTTTGCTTTTTGAAAGGGCTTGGGTAAATTAATATGTGGCGCAAGAAGCCAAATGCACACAGCTCAAAATATCCACTCTCCCTTTGGCACGCATGGCTAGTCCAGGTTGAACAGATGGAGAGAATATGATTAGATGCATTTATCAAAGGCTCTCCCTTTTTTAATGAGCAACCAGAGAAAGAGACTAGGCCAGAAACACAGGATGCCTTTGGTTTGGTCCATGGCACAGAAATACACATGCGCTCACAATGCATAAAAGCAGGCCTTACCCCGCAAACTCACTGAATTGAAAGGCTGCACTGGTCAGTAAGTCTAGGAACTCTGTAGCTACTGTATAAGAAACTAACAGGACATTTAACTGGTTATAAAATTGACTAAACTGTCATTTGGGCTCCTACATACAGTCAATTAGAGTTCAAAGGTTTTCAACTATTCATAAAAGCAGAAGCACAGACACAAAATGAGGAGAAAGCACAATCTGGCATAAATGCACACATGTGAGCCACAGGAAGGGCACTTTTTCATCTGTCTGCTCTGTGTGGTGCATTTTCAGGGCCGTGTGAAGGCCACATGGCAGTGTAGCCCCAGGCCTGCTACAGTTGGCTGTTTAGCCCCTTTGAACATTCCTGCCTCCACCCATGGGCCACTACCATTCTGGGAGCCCCACTGATCCACAGGGCAGGCCCGTCATGTGCAATCCAGTGCAGAGCATCACCTAACTGCTCTTTCAATACAAAGGCAACATATTTGGGGCTTTTGGTCAGCAGTGGCTGACTGAACTAGCACTACAAAGGATTCTGAAACGCTCTCTTCACCATTTTTCTTTCCTCAGGTCTCCACTACTTTGCTTTTCATGCCTTTTCTGCCCCATTTCTGCACTTTCAAAGCTGACTTTCATGGGCCATTTCTCTCTCTCTCCCTCAGTTTCTCACTTTCTCTCGCCTTTTTCTTTAACTCAAGATGGTTTTACTAGCTTGACTGTCACAGACTCACTGTAAACATTACAGCTGAACACTGTCAAAAGATTTAATAGCAATTATAGAGTAATTACAGTAATTATGATACTATTCTTCTTCTTCTTTCGGCTGTTCCCGTTTAGGAGTCGCCACAGTGACTCATCTGTTTCCATTTCTTCCTGTCCTCTGCATCCTCCTCCTTCAAACCCACCACCTGCATGTCCTCTCTCACCACGTCCATTAACCTCCTCTTTGGTCTTCCTCTTCTCCTCTTTCCTGGCAGCTCCATCTTCAACATCCTCCTCCCAATATAATCCTCATTTCTCCTCTGGACATTCCAAATTAGTGCAACCTTGCTTCTCTAACTTTGTCTCCAAAACATCTAACCTGAGCTGTCCCTCTAATATACTCATTTCTAATCTTGTCCATCCTCGTCACAAACAACGAAAATCTCAGCATCTTTAACTCTGACACCTCCAGCTCTGCCTCCTGTCTTTTCGTCAGTGCCACCGTCTCCAACCCATATAACATAGCTGGTCTCACTACTGTCCTGTAACTTTACCTTTTACTCTAGCTGGTACCCATCTATCACAAATCACTCCAGCCACTCTTCTCCACCCATTCCAACCTGCCTGCACTCTCTTCTTCACCTCTCTTCTGCACTCGCCGTTACACTGAACTGTTGATCCCAAGAATTTAAACTCCTCCTCCTTTGTCACTTCTACTCCCTCATCCTAACCACTCCACTTTCCTCCCTTTCGTTCACACTCGTGTATTCTCTCTTTGTCCTACTCACTTTCATTCCTCTCCTCTCTAGCGCATATCTCCATCTCTCCAGGTTCTAATAATTATGCTACTATTGATGGTAATAATAATAGAGTTGTTTTTTTTTACAGTGTACATTTTGTGGCATCCTAAAACCACACTGGCAAGTTTCGTGAATCAGGCAAATGCGTTAAATTGCTGATACCGGAATGAATTGCAGTGTAATGTGCTTTTCCAATAATACTGTTGTGTAATGTAAAGAGATTATAGTGAATGTCAGGCAACCCCAATGTGACTGTTCCACTAGATCCTCCGACCTTAATGTGTGTGTCCTTTTGTTCTGATATCTAGTTGCTTTTCTGAGACGTAAAGAAATTTACTCTGAAGAAACATGTTGTTTCAACTGATTTTTAAGACCTGATACTGGAGTCTGAAGACATCCTAAAGTGTACACCTAACATGTTCCTGTTTGCAGCACTGGCTCTTTCTCTCCATTTGCCTGTGATGGATTCCGCACATCCAGATCCACCTCATGGAGAGACACTTCTGCTGGTTTTAAAAGTTAAAAAATAAAAAGGAAGTAAAAGCACCGTCTCATTTTTAATCTTGTCCAAGATAAATGTGCAGCAAAGCTTCAGACATCTACTGTCCACCTTTTTTCAGTTCCTTTCAAAATCTTTGTGACTATCTGTATTGGTCCTCCAAATTTCAATGATGCCAGAACAACAAAACAGTTTTACTCAGCTAGGGAATGCAGTGAACTTTGTGAAAAATCTTCATCATTTTGAGCTTGTTCTCACCAAAACATTAGCCCTCTTGTCGTTCAGTTCAATGAAAAAGACTTCAGTGCACTTATGGTCTGGAGTCTTCCAATGTCTCTATTCTTATTAATGTTTGTGCATCAAATACTGAGTGCCAGCGGCTGGAGCTGTCTGTTCTCAGCACTGATAAGTATCTTAATCACTACATTGGCTGGAGCTCCACAGTGCAATCCACAATGGGCTGCAATACATCCACATTCAGTGAAGGTTTTAGGCAGGTTTTGGAGTCACTTTGATCTCGTAGATGGGTGGAGCCTTAAGCTTGCTCCTGTCAGACGGAATACTGCACTCGGGTTAACATGGGTCTGCATGACTAGGTCGAATAAACAACGAGGCAGCAACACAGGTATGAGAATAGCTATCAGCATTCAAGTCACACTGTTTTGATTCATGTTTTTCTTCCAAACCTCTGTTCTTGGCTCTGAAGATTTTTTTTTTTGGCTGTTGTTTTTTTTATCTGAACAAGTGTAGCATATCTTTTCTTTGTCTATGTTTACAATCTGCTCACTTGCTGCAAGTTATACTCACAATGTGAGATGCAAGCCTCTCAGTATTTATCCATCTATCTATTATACCTTTCAGGTAAACCACATTTGCTTTGCCTTAAATTTACTTTCTGGTAGAAAAGCTCTAAAAATATCACACAGAAATATTAATATATAAAAACATAAAAAGTCGCTAACTTTACCCACGTGTGACCTGTTTGTTGTGTTCAGCCCAGCCTATTCATCAATGCTTACAATTTCTTGTCCATGTTCAAACTAAATACAGGATGTCTTGTTTCCTTGTGTTGCTATGGGAGTGTATGCCTATGTAACTTACTGATTTTAAGCATTGTTGGATTTTCTATTTGTCTTTTTTTTTCAATGATATGCCAAATTTACTGTCAATCCTATGTTTGCAAAGCATTACAAGGAATAAAAGTTACAATGTATTTATTACAATCATAACACAATCATGCAAGATCATCTACTTAATCTCATGATAGCAACACAAAGACAGAAAGAGAGAGAGAGAGAGAGAGAGAGAGAGAGAGAGAGAGAGAGAGAGAGAGAGACAGTATTGTATAGACCCCAGAAGGTCTCTAGGTCTCATGCGTGGTAAGAGTCTAATATGTCTAAACATGTACGCTGAAACCAAAAACCCAAACAGCTGGATCTAAAAACCTAAAATCCAGACCTAAAAGCCTTATGGTAAATGATATGCTTGCTTCTGACTCAGCAAAATCAATGGCATAAGCCGGACAGGACAGTGTGTGATATATCAGTCTCCCTCTGAGTATCTGCTGTCTTTGATATTCTTACGGACCAGAGTGGTGGGGTCACATACACCTTATTGTGCTGAACGCTGCTAATTCATACAGTGTGTGTGTTATGCAGAGTGTGCTGGTATATGCATGATAGAGGTGAATTGGCCATCCACTTTAAATGGTTTTGTGACTCACTGACTGGTGGAAAGGTGTGGGGGCTAATCCATTGATTAAGTATAGTGTTGTAAATCATTGATTGTGGGCTTGGTGTGGAGGCTAACCTGTTAAAATTTGTGGTCAGTCGAGTAACCTATTGATTCCATTGAGTATAGAGTGATGAATGGAGGGAGTTGACTGGAAAGGTCCATTGTGCTTCCACAAAATTTTCACTGTCCAAAAATTTAAATTAAACATCAAATAACAGTCCCCTGGGCTAAGGGCACGCCATTCAACGCAAAGCCTCATATTCGTGGACACCATGAACAAAATAAGCTTAAAAGGCTCAAGAAAAACCTTGAAAGTACTAAAGAACCAGCATAATAACTTGCCTGAGGACAGAATTTACTTGAAACAACACAAAAAAAAAAGTTGAAGGACGCAGCAAGCACTTTTCATATTCAAGTCTGGCTTTCGGGCCTGAACTACCAATAACACCACACTATTCAACTGATCTGGCAGGCTGGAGCAGATAACATAAAGAGAAGTGTGCATGCTTATTACAAACTGCGGCCCTTTTGCCAAGATGGAGAGCTCAGCAGAGTCAGCGTTTGAGATGGGCCACTGCATAGGTGAGCAGCCAATTCCATTTGTTTAGGACGAGGTTGAATTTAGTGACCTATTGATTCCTCCAAGACAAGACGGAGCCAAAGGCAAAAAATGGTGCCTTCTGGGTTTCCAAGACAGAGTAGCTAGAGTGTGCAGTTGACCAGGGATTGGGAATGATTAAATGGTGGTTGATTTAACGGGTTCTGAGGCAGCCATCTGCAGCCAGGAGAAAGTCCCTGGACTGCTATGTGGCCGTGAGAGTAAAACAGAGCGGGCGCCATGGGGAAAAGGATGTTAGGGCTCTCCTTCCGGGCACAACGTGCATAAAACCATCATCAGACGGTACTTTCTGTTGTGCTGCAGGCTACGCTTCCTTATCCTGAAGGTAGAGACGAGTGGACTGTGGAGAGCAAAGCCCTCAACATCAGAGCATTGCTGTTCAGATCCAGAGGGAGCTTGACCGAAACATGGCGAAATTACTGATGCCAAGCCGTGCGGATGTTTCACTAATACTACACTGATGAGCGGGTAGAAAAGAAGATGGAAATGACAGAGAAGCATGAGACAGAACGTTTTAATTAAAACTAGATAAGAACTGAAATGTCACCTGGAGAAACAGATGGCCATAGAAGGAAGCCTCCCAATAGGGAAGGGAGACATCTTTTAGATACAAACCAGACATTTTCCTCAAAATTCTACAGAGAAGTCACAATGTAGGATTTACTGCCTTCTACTGTTGTGCATAGTGCACAATCACTTCTCAATCCACTGTAAAAAAGCACTGCATCCACATGTTACTAATTGCAGCTTTGACTAAATTGTTAAAAAAAATCTTCACACTCATCTCAATGGGCTCTTTAGAGAACCATCTGCTGAAAAAAATAAAATAAGGTACGTACTGTATGACATGGATCCAAAAACCCTTTCAAACACCTATTTATCAGAGATGAGAGTTTCTGTATAATGACTCAAATCTTAGCTTGCAGAAAGAGATTCAAGCTCTTTGAGGACATTTAGTATATGTAAACACTGGAACTGGAAACAAAAGTAGAGTAAAGGTGCAGAGGCAAGTAATAAAGTACTAATTAGCTTGTCAAGTGTTTTAGACATTTAGCATCCTCAGCAACATGTAGGTTCTAGCACCAATATGGATTAATTTATTTATTTTGTGTCACTGCTTGACTTTTTGCAACACAACACATGCCTATTAGAAATGTTATCGATTAAGACAGATCTAATTTAAATTAGAATATCGGCATTTGAACGCCTGCTTTCCTGCTGAACAATGTGTTCCTCATCAAGCATATTCCATCTGTTATCCATACATTGATGATGATCTGTCTGCCAAGCTTGAATGTGTAAATTAAGTGCATTGGAATAATGACATCGTTTCAAATCTAAATCCCCCCATGGCCACCTCCGAACCCTGGGGGTTAGACTACATCCAGTACGAGGGTGAGAATTAAAATGGATTCATGGATTTGCAGTGCAGTCTCACTACTCTCGAAAATGAAACGCTGAGAGACAAGACTGTAGCTGTTGGAAATACAAGACAAAAGAGGCATCATAAAAGCAGTGCATTGACCAGAGGGAGAGCAAATAGACTTTTGTTTGATTTGTCAGCTCTAACCTTGATAAAGTTAGGTTTCCTCCCAAGATGATTGTGAGAGTTTGTGAATTCAATTTCATAGCAGCTCTAATGTGATATTTTGTTATATAATTGCTTATGAATGCACTTCCCTGCTGCAGCCCCAAACTAAACAAACCTTATTTGTAATTGAAAAGAAACAACCTTTTTTCCTGCTGTTTCTAAGTCACAAAGACCACTAAATCCAATTAGGTAATGATAAGCTTATTGACTGGCCATAGCAGGTTTGATTAACCTGAGTTTAAGCCCCATGGGGCAAGGCCTCAACTGAGACTGGGGTAATGGGGAGGTGTAGGGCTCACAATAAAGAATTCAGCTGGGGTTAGAGTGTAAGAATGTGCTTTATTGTGTGTTGTCTTGAGCAGAGAGCATGCTTGTGACAGCAGAGCAGGTTGAGGATGCGTGAGGCTACTGACTGATGCATGCACATTTGCCCACATAACGACACATTCACGCATCCATGAGTAGATGTGTATATCTAACAACAGGAAGCAGTGCAGACACAGGCTTCGGGCCCTCCACTAGCGCAGCTCAGCAGAAGCTCTATCGATCAGACAGTGTGCCACATGGATCAATCCAGATTAAAGTGTTAGCGGGAGGCACAGCGGCTCATACTCTAGCACTGCAATGAGAGGATGTGGCCAGCAGGGGGTTAAAAGGGCCCAGATTGGGGATAATGAGCATGGTGTGAGTGGGTGGCATAGTATTAAGCTAAACACTGATAGGACAGCAGATGCAGTCAGAAATTAGCATGCTAGTTTCAGGATCTTTGCAACACACACACCTTCAGAAGAAAGCTTGGCAAACTGTAGTAATAGAAGTTTTAAATGCCATTATATATTTATATGTTTACATATAAAAATGTATTATTACTTTCGCCTCGAATGGAGTACAAAAGGGTTTAATGCAGTGATGTTATTTAAGTTTTTTCCAGTGTGCTTTGAAGATGCACACCTGACGGAAGCAGTCTAATTGTATATATCCATGATATACATTTCTGACAGATATGATCTTGTGCCTTATATACAGCACAGTGTTCTCACAACCATACATAAAACCTGCAGAGATCTACCGCATGCAGAAATATACGTGACTCCATAACCAATTCACTTTTCTGGAACTAAGATCTAATGTCAATCCAAGACATTTTAACATGTATCTGAGCTTTTAGAGCACAGAGATCAGGCATTAAAAAGAGCGATCTCAAGGACATAGCAGCATAGAAGCTTGAGGTTTTCCAGCTGTCTCTTTTTTATATTTTGTGCAAATATAAATGTATTGACCAAATGCATTGATAAAATCTGAAAATATCAGTTGTGCATGGTATTACATAGTTAAAGTAGATTGAACTACCCCAATGTTTGCTTTATAAATTGCCTGAAAGTCTGTATGGTTAACAGATCAAAGCAAAGCACTGTGGTATAAGCACATTTGATGTCAGTTAAACTCAGACATGCGATCCCGGTAACAAGCACAAAAGCGTCATTTATTTCTATACAGTTTTGCTGTTATATCTTCTATAAATATCTAAACTTTGAATCTCTTTTTGATTATTAATACAATTTAAAAATTGTTTTTTATCTGCTATCACCCTTCTTTAGTGAGAGAAAAACATAGAGCAGTTACAGAGAATATAAAGCTTTAACCAGATAATTACAACCTGTAAACATCAACCAATGATTCTTAGCTGGCATTTCTTTATTTAATTGCTTTTCTAACTTTCAGATTCAAGCCATAGCAATTGTTCATGCACTGTAATAGACTGGTCATGTAGAAACATTTAATTACAGACATTGTTATCAAATTTACTAATATTGACTAATAGATCAGTGCTTTTCAAGGTAATCTTTATCTGCTTCATTTGTGACAGATAAATAAACATATGGCAGATGTGGCTGTTGTGGAGTGTTTTGCTTCATGCACAGAATGATTCTTTAGGGAGACAAAGGTGGTTCTTCTGTGACAAACTCAAACACCCACCGGACCATTAGACCTAAACACAGACACTGCCTACACAAATAAATAGCAGAAAAACAAGCTAATCTGTCTCCTGTTCGTATGCTTAGCTGGCCATTCCCAGCCAACTGCATACTGCATACAGCAGTTGGGGGCCTGCCCTGTGCCAGTTGGTCTTAGTTGAAAAGGGAATAAAGCAAGGCAGGGAAGAATAGCTGTGGAGAAATACAGTATTGTGTAGCTGATAAAGCAGGGTGGATGATGGGTGTTAAGAGATGTTCTGAGAAGTCCAGCTCACTGAACTAATGAAAACATCTGGCAGCCTGTCAATAAGCTGTTGAATCCCGCTGATCTAGTTAGGTCCACCTGCTTGGCTCAGCAGGGCATCCCACGAAGAGCATGGTGAAACTGGTGCCAAGCACTCCAAGGTGGACATCTCTCTGTGCCCTGCAGGGGGCAGATGATCCACAAGGCCAGCAGACAAGACTGAAATCATAATCTCAGCTCAAGCAGAATTTTTCATGCCTCTGTAGTCAGCTGATGAAGGCCCCTCTGCACTGTCTGCTGATCTTCTCCTGCCTGATCTGACAAGCTAAGCAGCTTCCAGTCAAAGCAAAGTTTCTGGCTACTGGAGTTAAACTCAGTATGAGGCCCAAGGCTTTCTGTAGAGAATGTTACATTTTAAGTTTTCTTGTTAGGTCGCAATGAAAAAGACAGTGTGTGGAAATGGCTGTCCTGTAAAAAGCTCAGTGTTCAGCTTGCCAAAGTAGGAGGGAACCATTCAGGGGTGGTGAAAGTAAATCGGCAGCATGTTCCAAATTTTCTGCAATGCAGTATGGGGCAATTTAACACAAGGCCTGCAATCTGTAAGGAGGACTCACTGACTATGCTTATAGCTCCCTGAGCTCACTCAGAATAGCCAGACGGGACACCTGCATGTGTAATCCTTCCGTTCTTCTGTTAATTAACAGAGTAGGAGCCCCTGGCTGTGACAAACACAACCAGGTCATTAGATGGTCAAGGGGAATAAAAACATGGTGATGGAGAGCAAAAAGAACGGAGCACTGGGGGAAAAAAAAATGTTCCTGACAACAATGAAGACCCACTTAGTGTGTATTACAAGTGTAGGATTTACAAGTGAAGGCTTCACAATATTAGCCAAGATTTGAGTTTGCTAGGTATAACATTACACAAATCTAACCCCTAATAATGTAATGGCAGTTGAGCACTGTCTCAAGCTGTTAGGCTACCTGGGTACACAGATAGCCAGATGGCTTTGACACTGTAATTAATTAGTTGTGTGATTGCTGAGAGATCCTTTAGGGCTTTGGACAACACAGGACACCTAACCCTGAGGGCCTGGTTTCAGTTAACCACAGTTGGCCTGCTGGGATTTCCATACTACCCCCCCACCCCCACCCCCACCTCCAAAGCAGAAATGCTAGTGATCAAGCAACTGCATGAATTTGGAGATGCATTAAGGAGTCCAGAGATGAAAAACATCATCTTTATTGATTGCTCCCTTGCAATCAAAATGTGATACACAAATTAGGCTGTCACTGCAGATCTATTCATAACTGAGAAGAAAAAGGATATAGGCCTTTCATATCCCTGATGGAAGGCAGAAGCAGAATGTGCTCTGCCGAGGAAGTAATTGTACTAATAGTTGTACAATACCCATGATAAATGGACTGAAAACACAGGCTTTGCCAAAACACTGAAGCTAATTGACTATGGAGTTGTTTAAAGAATTGTGATTAATGAAGTTCATAATGGGTGGGCTTTCCTAAAGACACGATCAAAGAGAAAGACAGAGAAAGAGTGAGGGAAAGAAACTATTGTATAGTATTCCAATCTTCACTATTGATCCTATGCATACTTATATGCTTTGTGTTTGATGTCTTTAATACACTGCAGTACAATCCAGCCAAATCCATCACAGCATATTGCAAATAATGGAACAGATACTTTTCCAAGCCACTTTATTGAGTGAATATGGCAAGTATGGTAAGTAGCCAGCTTTGTATGCACAAGGTCACCTTAGCTTGCTGTGATGTATTATCATGACATAGTGTAAATTTGTATAGGATGAAATCTTACCTCATTCTCAACAGACTGCACAGTGCTGTCTTGAAGGCCCTTTCAGACATTATATCATTCACACCGACTGCAATGGTGCATTCATACATCAAGATGTCAACTTTGCACAACAGCTTGAGTCATCATTTAAATAGCAAAGATGAGATAAGTTGGCTTATTTCCAGACATGCAAGGTGTAAGAAAAACTCCAAGGCAGTTGTTAATGTAACTAAATCAGTGTGCTTGGAAGCCTTTTGTCTAGAACGAGCATGAGGCTGTCTAAATTCAAGCCACTCTCTGCAAGTAATTGGGAACAAATGAAAACTTCAAAATGCAATAAGAAAACATTACTCATGAATCTGTGCTTCAAGACAACGCAAATAAGATTTGGAGTTGAAGGCGGTAGGAGGAGAAAAGGCAAAACCTTTGGGGAAATTGTCTTCAAATGACTGAAAACAAATCAACAGTACCATCGGGGTGCTTGAGCTGGAAAATGGCACGGCTGCAGCTTTAACATGCAAATGAATTTACTACTACTGATCCCTGAAAAGACAATAAGGTCTAACCTTACACTAATTGCAACAGCTAACACTTTTTTCATTCTAATATGTACCTTTTTGAAGTCCAGGAAAGAGTGCCCGAATTCCTTCAGTACAATGTCCACAGAAGGCAAAATAAGAAGACAGAGGAAACTGGTTAAAAGTAGCAAAAATATAAGGACAGCACACCACAGGACTGGGGAGGATGGTGGAGGCTCATTTTCAGGTGGAAAGTCTTCGTCCTGAGGGCAGTTATTTTGGCTTGTGTGGGCAGGTGCAGCTTGCTAGGGTTAATAGAGGTGGCTGAAGGACTGACTTTTACTTTAAAAATACATAACCACTTGACAGGCACACAAGAACAATACACTTGCACAGACATGAACTGAAACTGAAATACAACACAATAACCAACTACAGACACAAAACACAAACAAATGGACTTAAGAGGTCTAGATCCTATACTCATCTTTTACAAAACTGTTTTATTTTTGAAAATATACTGTTGATGAACATTGCCCTTCTGAAATTGTTTGTATAAGAGCAAGGGTTCACAGGTAACTTACTGAATGGAATATCCCCAAAAGGATCATCATCCTCATCATCGTCAAGGTAAGCTTTAGACATAAAATGAATAAAAAAAAAGAATTGAGAACAGAAAATGATGGAACAGATGGTGCAAAAACATATATATATATATACATATATATAAAATGAACAACATAAATGCATGCACAAAGTACACACGCACAGGCAAATGAGCTCCCAACATCCTGTAGGACTTCGATCAGTGGTGTCACTGGTAGACATGCCACTGAGCGAGTGATTTTTCTAAACTTTTTTGGATTTTATTCATACTGAGTGCAAAATTACAGCCTGGGTTTTGTTGACTGCATGCCTTCCTCTCCTCCTCCCTCACTTAAATGATAAGAGTGATTCCAGTCCATGTCACTCTCAGAACTTTCTCTCTGGTTCTAATTTGAGGCCTGATGAGGAACTTGCTCTCACCTCCTGCCACATGGGCATAATAAGAGTGCTGGAGCCCTGTTGCGTCTCCCTATTAGCAAGCCCCTTTGCTTCAGTGAGAACGCTATTCCAACTAACATCTTGTTACCCAGGCACCGAACTGCGAGGCTCTCACTGAAGTGGCATTCTAAATGGACTTTAGTGCCCATGGTGCTCCAGACAGGGAACGTGGCATTTCGGCAAGGCCACTCGCTCTTAATTGGAGCAAATCTATGCCCATGTACGCTTTGGAGGAGAAGTGCATTCTGTAGCACTATTCACCAACTACTTAGCATCTTTGTTGGGTTTTGGATTTGGGTTTGGATAAAGCAATATGAAAACCAAGGAACGAACAAGCAATGAATTCTCCTATGAGTGGTTGACATATAAATGCACTTCCTTTTTCCATTAAATAAATAAATCAGTTGCATTCATAGTAACTAAATATGAACAGTATAACAATGGAAATGTCAGAAATTTCTGAATCTCAACATAAAAGATCTATCTTCATGTCAGAGGGAAGAAACATCCAAAGATTGCACAGATGGATCTTCAGTGTGGAAGAGATTTGTGAAATGCAGCAGCTAAGCAGTTCCCTCTGGGTAAACAGATCTTCTGTCCAGAGGTCTTCCAGACAGACTTTGACAACAGGTGAATGGGGATTTAATTTGCTCTTATCTGCACTGAGACAAGGCATAGCTTTACTATAATTCAATATCAGCACCAATACTAAACTCATTAAATGTACTGCATATTGACCAAGCCTGACTGAGTCACAATCAATGCTGTTTTTTTAATTAACTAGCAAACTGTATTATTTTTATTTTGGCTGCCCTTATGATGTAAAATGAGGATGTAGATGTAGCATTTTATTTGATTATTACACGTTTTTATGTAAACTGTAAAATAAAATAATACTTATTACTTAAACAATACTTAATACTTAAGTACTTAAGTATACTTAAAAAAATACAGCTTCTTTTTTTCACATTAATAGTGAAATCTGCCATGTCTAACTGGGCATAGGTAGAGGAAAAAGAGGCCGAAACTAGTGTGAATGTTAGAAGAAAAACTATGTAGACTAAAAAGTTTCTAAGTATATGATTCTTTTTTTTTTTTTTTTTGGATCTAGGATAAACTGCTTTATTTTTCAAACTACAAATACAGTCTTACAGTTACAGAAAACAACATATAAATGCCTGGTCCTACTAAAGTTAGTTTTGGACAAGATAAAGAGAAAAGCACTGGTTGTATGAGTGAGTTTCTGTGGAGCAAAGGCCTCCAAAGGAGAGTCCCGAAACAGGAGCACAGCTAAAGGGGGTGAGACAACTCTGCCAGACGGCTCCCACATTCCCTCACAACAAACAATTAGAGCGTCACCACAGCAATCCATCTGTGTCAGCCTGGCCCACTGCACACTGACATAGAGCAGGAGCCACCATCACATAGCTTATGCCATAGAGGGAGAGAAAACACACCACACAGGACAATTACGTAGAACTCAAAACCTATGGAAGACAGGGAACACAGAAAAAACCCATATGAGAGAATAAGAGGGGACATAAATCACACTTACAACATTATTACACACCCATCACATTATATATATACTGCTGGTTTTCAAACCCTGCTTGACAATTCTCAGGTGGTCTCGCAATGGATTAAAAAACAAAATAGGTCTTTGCTGGGAACGTGCAAGAAATCACAACATGGTTAGAAATTAATCTGTTAGATGGCTTTACTTTTACAACTAATCTATGCATGGATGAGGAACAATGAAAACATAGAAAAGTATTTGTCAAAAAAAGGCTTGTTTAGCTTTGGCTTATATTAAAAAAAAAAATCTGCAAAAAGGACTATTTCAACATATGGTTGTCAATTACACGTTGTTAATTTTGGTTTTTATATACATTCATCTCTGTTGTATATATATATACACAGTTAGGTCCATATATATTTGGACACAGACATAAGTTGTTTTTGTACCTGTTTACTGAAACATATTCCAATTAAATTTAGATAATGGAAATTGACATAATGTGTAGACTCTCAGCTTTCGTTGAGGGTATCCACATTCAAATTGGATGAAAGGTTTAGGAGTTCCTGCTCCTTAACATGTGCCCCCCGCTTTATAAAGGGACCAAAAGTAATTGGACAATTGACTCAAAGGCTATTTCATGGGCAGGTGTGGGCAATTCCTCCGTTATGTCATTATCAATTAAGCAGATAAAAGGCCTGGAGTTGATTTGAGGTCTGGTGCTTGCATGTGGAAGATTTTGCTGTGAACAGACAACATGTGGTCAAAGGAGCTCTTCATGCAGGTGAAACAAGCCCTCCTTTATCTACAAAAACAGAAAAAACCCATCTGAGAAATTGCTGCAGTATTAGCAAAATCTACAGTTTGGTACATCCTGAGAAAGAACGAAAGCACTGGTGAACTCAGCAAAGCAAAAAGACCTGGACGTCCACGGAAGACAGCAATAGTGGATGATCGCAGAATCATCACAGCCAACCAAGTGAACACACTCTCCAGGAGGCAGTCGTATCGATATCCAAGTCTACCATTAAGAGAAGACTGCATGAAAGTAAATACAGAGGGTGCACTGCAAGGTGCAGCTATTCATAAGCCTCAAGAATAGAAAGACTAGATGGACTTTGCTAAAAAAAACATCTAAAAAAAGCCAGCACAGTTCTGGAAAAACATTCTTTGGGCAGATGAAACCAAGATCAACCTCTACCAGAATGATGGCAAGAAATAAGTATGGAGAAGGTGTGGAACAGCTCATGATCCAAAGCATACCACATCATCCGTAAAACACGGCGGAGGCAGTGTGATGGCTTGGGCGTGCATGGCTGCCAGTGGCACTGGGACACTAGTGTTTATCGATGATGTGACGCAGGACAGAAGCAGCCGAATGAATTCTGAGATGTTCAAAGACAAACTGTCTGCTCAAGTCCAGCTAAATGCAGTCAAATTGATTGTGCGGCGTTTCATAATACAGATGGACAATGACCCAAAACATACAGCCGAAGCAACCCAGGAGTTTATTAAAGCAAAGAAGTGCAACATTCTTGAGTGGCCAAGTCAACCTGATCTGAACGTGATGTCCATGAGTTAAAGACTTCAGGCTGTCCTTGCCAGCAAAGGGTTTTCAACCAAGTATTAGAAATGAACTTTTTATTTTCAGTTATTTAATTTGTCCAATTACTTTTGAGCCCCTGAAATGAAGGGATTGTGTTTAAAAAATACTTTAGTTCCTCATATTTTTATGCAATCTTTTTGTTCAACTCACTGAATTAAAGCTTAAAGTCTGCACTTCAACTGCATCTGAGTTGTTTCCTTTAAAATTCATTGTGGTAATGTACAGAACCAAAATTAGAAAAAAAGTTGTCTCTGTCCAAATACTTATGGACCTAACTGTAAGTGAACAAGTTCGGCAAATACCTCACGTGCCTCTGAAATAACACTGGAATGTTTGGGCTAACGTGACACTGCTAATCCCTTAGAGGTTTATTCATTCATTTATTATCTGAGCCGCTTATCCTAACCAGAGTTAGTGGGAGTTGCAGGAGCCTATCCCGCTGCTCATAGCGTGAAAGTTAGAGAAACACAGGCCCAGGTCCTTCTCACTGTGAGACAACAGGACTGCCTTAGAGGTGCCAATAAAAAACATATCACCAAATGGTGGCTTAATGATTAACAAAAAACTGAAATGAGATACTTTAACAAATGCAATCATCTTGCATTGTTCACACACAACATGACAGCATTTTTGCTATTTTGCCAAGATTGAAAGATAACAGTAATAAACAAACTGGAATTGTAAGAAAGTATTATATTTGAAATGATTTCAAACCCCCCTCCCACCACCACTACCATCACCAACAATTATGTTATCACTGGTGCATTTTACAACCAACCAGTAGCAGGCAATGGTCGCAGTTCGGCTCCCTGTACTGGAGTATGGCAGACTATATAACATCATACTAATGATGAGAGAAATCAAAAACGATAAGCAACACTTTGCAGTTAAACCTGTTTACTCCAAAACCCATTCCGAACATAACATTACTAAATGTAAAACTTTCCCACACTGTAGCACTGCAGCCATCAAAAGCTCATGCAAGCACACTGAAAAAATTGCAATGTAGCAGAAGCTAACATGACTAAATCCTGATGCACCCTCTCTCCGCCTGTCTCTGACATTTACGGACTTCATTAAGGGCCAAACTAGCGTTCACTAAATGAGACCGGCTGCATCAGCGCTGCTGTAAGCAGAGTATGATAAGTCATTATTGCCCAGTAAATTCTCAATTAGCTGGGTGCTGTTGGAGTCAGCATGTTTTGGATAAATGTTAGGTAATATTTTACTACTGTTACTGCTCCCAAGGAGGGCTCTAAAAAGAGCCAAAATGCAAATCACCACCACCCCCACCCTTGAGGCTTCTGTAGGTCGGTATTGCTTGTGCAGTAATAATTGCAGTCAATAAAGGGTGGTGAGATGCTGTGGGATGGAAAAACGTTCAGCTGAGGTCCTGTTAACCTGCTACTGCTGTCACCCTGGGGTTTCTCTTCAGTGCAGGAGTTCATATTGTCATGCTATTGATGGCTTGTTATCTTTCCCATCTAATACAAAGTTGATGAAACACACCTCAGTGAGCGGAGATGAAAATGCAGCTCAATCCTCTCAAGGTCAGTTTTGCCAGCTCTGAATAACTATAAAGGAGAAACGAAAAGGACTAAGAAAGCCAATATGCATGCGCTGGAGTCTCTAAATATCCCTTAAGCAAGCAGGCGTTCATGTCTGCTCACACAGCAGGGAGGCAGGAGATCATGCTGGTTTTTTGTCCCACATGAAAAGTTTCTCTCTTGCACACTTTTTCACTCTCTTCATCTCAGCGTGATCGCAGCGTGACCTTGCATAGACTCACTGGTTTACAAACCAGTGCAATTTACACATTTATTAGAAGGAAGGTGGTTCTGCTTGTTGGCCACAGACATGCAGTCCAGCTCTCCTGCAGAGAGGACACTGGGGATTTAGTGAAAAAAAAATTCCTTTGTGGGTTGAAACCCACATGATTGAGACCAAATCTGATGTAGAACTGTCCATGTCTCCATATAACACAACAGACGTTAAAAGAGCACAGTCTCGTTCAGAACATTAATGGAGATAAAGGGAGCTCCAAAAGGATCTGTTAATGCAGCTCTCCAGTGCAGTTATTTGATGTTGAGGGACACACAAAAAAAAACCTGAAAAGCAGGCATATCATAACACTTGTTATTAAAAACAAAAGAGGTCAGAAAAAAATGACTTGTAGTCAACACAATGCAAACAGGTTTACCGCAAAAAACTCAAAGATACTGAATTAATAATCAGGAGTAACTGGGACAATAAAAAGGAACCAAGGCTAAGTTGAGAATACAGGAACAATAAAGCGAAAACAAACACTACTGAACTGAATGAACGAATGGAAGAAAATGACACTATAAACAATCAAAAGGAATAAGCAGGGGTGGTAGTAATGCAGTAATGAGCATCTCCAGACAGGCTACACCCATTCCAGGCTCCACATAAGCTGTATTTTCATCCGCTTAGCCTTGGTTCCTTATCATGTCCATTTGGTGTGCCGAGTCTGATTTCCGATGACGATGATTCTGATACAGATAATTGAATTTGTATGCTTCATATGTACCTGTCTAGGATTAGAATCCATTTGTTCCTTTAATGTCGAGATCACATTTTATAACCTTGACAAATATTGGAACATGAATGCAGTCTGAAAAATGAAAAACTTCCTGTTTAGTTCCGTGGCACATGCTAAGAAAAAAAGACACATATGATTAAAAGCTAAGCCTTAAATGAAAACGCATGAATAAGCAGGATCAAGAACTCCTGCATGAAAAGAGAAACGACAGTATGAAAAAGGGCAATGAAGAAAAACCAGTAGAAAAAGAACCGGACTTACAAAAGTCATGCTGTCCTTCACTGCAGCCAACCTCTATTTGCTGCTGTAAATGAATCTACTGAAAATGAAATGCAGATTTTTCGAAAGAATTCAACATCTCACCTCTGGAGATTCTGGATCTTACTTTGGCGATGCTATCTTCAGGTCACACAGACACTAGAATTGGCAGAATCAAATCAACCTGTGGCAAAGTCTGTTCATGAAAACAGAGAGAGACTTGTGGAGGATGATTAGTTGTCTCTTTTTGATTACCACAGTGGCATGTGTGTCTTCTTTAAACCCATGTCCTTACTATATTGCTAAATAGCATCTCAAATGAATAGTAAACTTACTTAATAATTACAGGTCAAAATGGTTGACAAAATTACTATCATGATCATGGCCAAATATGTTTTGCTGTAGTAGCAGTTTGCCTTCTCAAAGAAGGCATACATTTGATTTCAGCAATGGTGTGAGAATTTGATTGCATTAACATGCAAGACCATTTGACATTTCAGGCTGTAGAGAACACAGTTTCTATCTTGATTCAGCAAGCTGTATATTTAGCAAACAGGGAATTCTACTAAGATTAGACAATAAAAGCGCAGTCATTTTATCATATATTTGAATACAATTAATGTTCAACTAAATCCATATTTATTAATATGAATTAATGAGCAATGTATTTTATGTTGATTTGAAAGAATGAAAAATGAAAGGTGCACCATCTTGTTTCGCAGAGACCAAGTACAGCTTTTACATTTGCTTTTACATCTTGTATAACCTGAACCTATAGCTCAATATGTTACACATTGCATAACCTAACATGTAACGACATATTTAAGAAGCAAAGGTGCATAGCATATTTAAACAAACAAAAAAAACTTAAATATCTCTTCAATTTATATATTTTTTTACAATAATCTCCTTAATATTAGCCATATTAAGCATGTATCATTGATCAACATCTTGCCAAAAGTTAACAAAAATAAAAAATGGGATATAAAACAGAAGGCACGGGTCATCTTTAAAGAAAGGGGATTTTGAAAGAACTCTTGTGGTTGAGTTGGCTTATGGAGAAAGTCAGCTGGCCCCTTGGAAAGGAAGCTAGTATGTGGATCAATACCATTGAGATGCAAAATGATTGGGAAGAGACAGGGATGATGCCAGGGACACACCCTCTACAATGCTCTGGCTTTTTATGAGGTGACTCAAGGAGGAAATGGCAGCCATGATCAATAATCTCCTCTACTGAATTATTGCAGACCAAGCAAACCCATTAAAATGTGCTCTGTGTTTGTAATATCTTCAGCCCCATAGGTTTTCTCCAGTGCTGTCTCTTCTGTGTCTTTATTGAGTCCAAAATTGCAACAGTATTCATGCTCAGATTTGTCCTGTCTGCTGTTATTGCTCTGTTGTCTGGTACGCACAGTGGGGCTCTTCTCATTGATTCTGACTAACAGAGAATTGGGTTTCCTCCAGCCTTGAAACCTCACTAACTCATTCTTTTGCAGTTTACAGGAATCCACTACCTGTTTAGCATCCAAGCCTCTGACTAACTGCCCCGTATTGTGCTGAACACTTTAGTCTGAATGAGCAGGGTAAACCTTTGTAGGATAAATGGACAAAATTCATGTAAATGTGTTGTTTTTCCATGATGATTAAAAGAAAAATTAAAAAGAGCTGTTTCTGCAGCTTCGTTTCCACTTAAGAGATTATGAACTGGAGAGTGCGCTTAAAAAAAAGTTTACCATTAAACCTATATTTATTTATCATTTATTATTTCTTACTATTATTATTATTATTACTATTATATTCTCTCTGTGCACAAGGTTATCTTTCTGTTTTTATATTCTTATATATATATATATTTTATATATTTTATGTATATTTTTATATTTTTTTAGATATTTTTTTATATTTCTTTCTTTCTGTTCTTTCTTGTCTAAGAGCCATGTAATACCTGAATTTCCCATTCGTGAGATAATAAAGGATTCTATTCTATTCTATAATTAAAGTCCTTAAAATAGAGACATTCCTTGACCTACTGATCTTTTCAGGTATGACATTGCTATAATAATTAATAATCAAAGGTTAAAAAGCTTCAGGAAAAATATAAATCTAGTCATACTGATATATTTCCAGAAGAACCTAAGAAAGATCCCATTGTTTGAATTTCAGCTTCTACAATGCATGCCTTGACTAAATGCATACGTTAACTCTTAAATATATTTTGAAGGAATTTAACTTTAGGATTTTCCAATATAATTTTGCAAGATTTAAAATGACCTGAAACAGCGATGCAACTCGTGTTTACCTTTCGTGTTTACCTTGCACAAATCAAACATGGCTTCAGAAAAATACAGAAGTAAATCTGTTCTGAACTGAAAACTAAGAAAATGATACAGACTGTGCATGTAAAGTGCAAATAAAAAAATATATTTTTTCAAATGAATTCAAATTACACATAAATGCTAGAACCACTTTTTGGCCAAATCAATCACAGCACATTAATTGCCTTTTAAGATTACTAAGCCTTTGACAACATGCACTGCCACCAGGAACTTCAGCTAGCTTATTTATCTCTAAATGCTAAGCCCCCCAACTCTGCAGGTCCTGAGGGTCTGCTGAACAGCATCCAACAATAACCACTTTGGGCTAAAGTCATAGTTGTTGTCAATGATGAGTGCGCAACATTTAAGAAGCAGCACTGAATATGCCCAGTAATAATCGTAAGATTTTGAACAAACACCCCAGACGATACTAGAAAACAAAACAATAAGAGTTAATACTGAGTGCGAGGAGCGGACATCAGGTGTCTGAGAAACGCCAGCTAATCGTAAATCACAGTCTTTTGTTGCAAATCAAAGCTGAGAATTAGTACTGATGATTCTATTACAAAACTGAATTAGAGCACATTGTACCCATCAAATGTTCCACTGAGTAATCAGCTCCGGCGCCTGCTCACTCCGCTCTCACACAATCAAAACTTCTGTTTTACTACTGCTGCCATCATGTCTGATGAATTAATCCTGACTTGCCGCATGGCCCCTTGCGTGTTGTGATTAGTCCTAAAGTTGTTCACCACTGGAGTCAGTGCATTCACAACAATATTAAAAAAAAAAAAAAAAAAAAAAAAGAAGACAGTTCTTTGTGGCTGTAGCATGGCACATACAGCCAAAGCCCCATACTGTTTGGCCAGTGATGGTAATTGTTGCCTTTTCAGCCTGATGCAGTAAATTGCTCCGGATGTAGAAAACTGCACCTTACAAACACTTGTTTTGCTCTCTGTGCAACAATACCTCAGCAGGAGCACCGTGTGTGGGTGAATGTGTGGAGGTCTACATTTCCATTTGAGAGATGGAGATGAGGCACAGCATGAACAGTTTCATAAAGGAGACATGTGTTAATAGCATACAGTCACTTGTAGACCTGTAAAACAGAAAGTGGGGATGAAACGATGAGGAAAAAAATAGTTTTCAATTGCATAGTCTGAAGTGTCTGCTACCTAGGCAGGCAATAACCAAAAAATATTGTAATTTCTATTATTTCATAGCTCATAGCTCACTGAAAATAGCACATAAATTTGGCTGAAAGTGTGCGTTGCAAAATTTCAGTCCATATCAAATGTAGGTAAAGGGGAATTGGATGGCAGGTCCTTTGGAAAGGGAAACCTCTCCTTAATATTTGATACCATGTTTTAAGAAAATCCATGAAGAAGTACAGAATCAAACTGAAATCTTTAATTTAATTTTAATTTTTTCCAAGCATTTGTGAAATCACTAAAACTAAAAGTGGTGACAAAATGCTTCGACACATACAGAGTACAGTGTAAAAGTTTAACGTCCTTCAGCAAATGTGTATGATTTGATTTGATAAAGCATTGATCGGCCAAAAGAGGTGGTGGATAGGAAATACAAATTATATTGGGATTCCCGTATAATATTTTGTGTTACTGTTTTCACTTTCGTATTTTAGAGTTTTGTTGTTTGTCAACGTCACTGTTGTCTGAATAAGTAAATAAAAGTTTTCAGCCCATTTTACCTCCGGTACCTTTGCACGGTATGTTTCTTCTTTCGACTGTGCCCTTCATCTGTCTCTATTTGTTCCTGTTCTCTGGGTCTTCCTCCTTCTAACCAACCATCTGCATGTTCTCTTGTACCACATCCATGAGCCTCCTCTTTGGCCTCCCGTTTCTCCTCTTGCCTGGCAGCTCCACCTTCAACATCCTTCTCCCAATATGATCCTTGTCTCTCCTCTGGGCATGTCCAAAACAATGCCATCTCACCTCTCTTATTTAGTCTCCAAATTGTCCATCCTGAGCTGTCCATAAAACAACCTGTATAACATTGCTGGTCTCACTACAATCCTGTAAACCTTCCTTTTCACTCTTGCTGGTATCCCTCTGTCACAGATTGCTCCTACCACTCTTCTTCACCCATTCCAAACTGCCTGCACTTTTTTCCTCACTCCCTGTTGCTCTGAACTGTTGACTCCACCTTTACTCGCTGCATCCTAACCATTCCACTATTCTCCCTTTCATTCTCAATCAAGTATCCCGTCTTAGTTCTACTGACTTTCCTTCCTCTCCTCTCTAGAGCTTATCTCCACCTTTCCAGGGTCTCCTCAAGCTGCTCCCTGCTCTTGCTACAGATCATCTGCAAACACTGTAGTCCAGTCTTGTTGATCAACCTGTCCATCATCTTTGTAAATAAAAAAGGATTCAGGGCTGATCCTTAAATAAACCCACCTCTTCTTTAAATGCATCTGTCACTATTACTGCAGGCCTCAACACTGTCACACTGATCTCATACATATGCTGTGCTACAATGTCATACTTCTCTGCCACACTGGAGCTCCTCATACAAAACCACAACTCCTCTTTAGGCATCCTCTCATATGATTGGGACCAACACGAAAAAAATACACTGGCTTGTGCATCACTAGTGGCTGGGTTGCACAGTACTGTAACTACCTAATTATGTAATTTTAACAGTTATCTACTGCAAATTTAACATACTGTTAAACAGAAATGATAACACTACACTTCAAAATAGGGAAAAAAGCTTTTAAAAAAAGTTATTAGTTTGTTTAGTGATTAATCAGGACAAAATCTATAAATATGGATATTTTCATTTGTTATTTGTCTTTATGAGTCTTTATGAACCCTAGCTAGCAAATAAAGTAAAAGCAAGAGCAGAATTACAGGTAATGACCAAGTCATGAAATTCAATTCTTTGACCATTTCTTATAAATGATGAAACAAAAATTGATGGATATAAAAAGTGTAGCCCTATTTCTAAGGTTTATATTAAGCACAGGTATGAGTAGGGGAGCATCTTTACGTTACAGTACACGTTGAGGGGTTCAGGCACTCAATTAGCTCGGCACTCTTGCACGACAGTGGACTCTCCCAGTAGAGAGGGGCAAGGAAGCGTTAATCAGTGCAACTCTGTGGACGCGAACAGAGAGACGGGCAGGGGGGAATTAAAAGCAGAGTGGAAGGAGGGACCTTCCATCCAGGAAAGGCCAGTCTTCTAAAAATATTCCCTCCCTTTCCCTGTCTGTAATTACGAGATTAATCAATTTTGGCACCAAAGTCAAGCCACGCTCCATGATTTATTATCCTGCATCACGATGGGCCAGTGGACAGTTGCTTCACCAGGAGGGGTTGGGAGAATAAAGACACACAGGACCCACAGATGAGAGTGGACAGCACACTTCAGATTTATGGAGGATCCAATTGATCTGCTCACACAAAAGCCCCCCCAGAGCTGGACTGGGCTTGTTTCATTAACTAAGGCTGGACTTTAATGAACACAGTTACTGGAGCCCTGACTGCCTGCAGCAGCCAGAACAGCTCGGAACAGAGAGAGAGGGAGAGAGAGAGAGAGAGAGAGAGAGAGAAAAGACTGTAAAAAATCCAGGGACATTTTATGCTTAAATCAATGTCCAAGCCAGCTCTTATTCCATCTAATGCATGTTTTAATCATTCTTTCCCCCAAGATCAATGTTATTTGGGTTTGGGATGCCGGCACAGCTGCAGAAATTTACAAGTGTCCTCCTTTTGCTGGCAAAAAGGTGACAGGACAGGCAGGTTTACAAGCACGTTCAGTGCATGCCCATAAATTTGCTAAACAGTTAGGGGAAAATGAAAAACGACTCAGCTCTTTTTGATTTGTTTGTTCCTTCTAGGTTGTGTGGCAACAGAGCTTAACAATTAGAAGTGTAATTCTCTGAACTGTTTAGCTCCCTTTCTTTGACATGCTCAAATAAATTAAGACAAAATGAAAATATGAATAGGTTTTTGTTTTTCAGACTCTCAGAATGAACTCCCCTGAGAGGAATATCAATAAACAGTACGTCTCATTCATCTTGATAATGACTATGGCGTTCCAACTCATTCCTTTAATGACCTGAGCGCATTCATTCATGCGCATTCATGACTGTGTGCATTTGTATGTGAGAGTTTACTGAATTCTATATATTGACAGTTCGCAAAGGTGGACAGGAAACAAAAAAGGTTCACCTTCTTGAATCAACCTGTCAGTCAATGGCATATCTTCTTCTAAGTGTGCCAAAGAAAAAGGATGCCTGCATCCATCACAGGCACACATCATTCCCTGACTTCTCTCACTTTTTGTGGCTTTAACAGAGGAAGCCAATATGACCTTTGTGAAACCGGCAAACAGCTTTCAATCTGTCACTCTCTTTGACTCCTAATATGAAGAGAAAGGGAAAGCAGGCAGAGATGAGCGTATGGTCTGTGTTTAAAGAACAAATCATGAAAATCTGAAATTGCAAGCCTTTCTCCTTAAGGAGTTTGGTGTAGCATGTAAATCGATGTCATTCATTCTCATATCAATATGGTATACAATGTATATAAAATAAATGATTTTTTGTGGCGTCACAGAAGCCAAAACACACCCTCTTAGCAAACGGCCACTTAACAGACACTAAACAGAACTTTTTGAATTATAATGCTGTCACACAACTGGTGACCTTAAGGGGACTTTCAGTACTTTTAGTCAGGAAACATTGTATGATATCAGAATGTTAAACTGTTGTGCAGCAACTTAAGTGAACGCAATGCAGTGAACTGTAGGCATTCTATTGTAATTTCAGGGATACATTTTTATGGAAAGACCTTTTATGGAATAAATCATACCTGGGCAGAACCTTCTTCCTGACAGACCATCTACAACACTACAAATTTAACGGAATATATATATATCAGTATATATATCAGTTATCAGGAGTGAAGGAGTTGCCGAGAAAGCAGAGATTAGATGAAAACTTTTAGATTAGATTAGAAATGAATAGCTGGAAAACAGTCATGTAATAATGAATTGTTTTTATACTTAGCACAATCACTTCATTAGAAGAGGAGGGGGGAGAGGGGGAATTACAAGAAGATTAAGGATATACACCCTTTAAATTCCTGCTAGAAAGTGATACCATTAAAAAAAAACGCCTGGCATTGATTTGCACTGTCAAGATTTGATAAGTAAGTGCCTGAAATTGTGAATCTTGCTGAATCATTACTTGTAAGCCGATGCAACAAATTGGTAAGTAATTGGAGGGGGCAATAGCAAGGCCAGTTATGCTTTCTAGGCCCAGGCATCAATGAGATTGAACTCAGAACTGGGGAAACTTTAAAAATAAAAGGTTCACCTGATTGAACATCGTTTATTGTAACCAGAAAGTAAATCTCCGTAATAACACAGAAGACAATAATGTTTAATCTGAGGAGATTTGCTTCGGGTTGAAAAGTTTGAATATACAGCATCAACATTTACTTAAACAACCTTGTTTATGAATTAATTCAATGCCCTGCCACACTGAACTGATTTTACTTAATTGATGACAGTTTTATTCATAACGTTACCCCTTCCCATCTCTCGTCATACATATGCATTATGAAACACAATTGGCTTTATTAAATCATGCTGATTTATAATATGTCTCACTCCAGCGATGCAAATGAGAATTACATACAGCATGATTTATAGTTCTTCACTCAGCCATATTATATCTGATATACAAATGAAACGTTGTTCATTTTTATTTGAGCTTTTAAATTAAATGCCTAATTTCACAGTTCAATATGATGGCAGAACAGCAAAGAATTCACAATATATTACATCACAGGTATGCAAAATACTTTTATACTGATTTTGTGAAAACTTTGTCTAGCAAGGTGAGTTTAGAGGCATTTTCATTCGGCTGACAAGTGATTATTGTTGCTCTTTTAACAGCAATAACTAATTTTGGTGCAGGGGCAGGAAAGACTCCTGCGTAGTGCCAAGGTATTACTGTAATCACAGCATAGCAGTATATTTTAGCTTTCTATCAACAAAAGACATACTGTCTGAGTGCATCAACACTGGAGGTAAGAATCATCAGTTATGGAGATTTTAAGGAAATTATTTCGTGGTTACCTGGTAAAAGATTGCTGAATTATGCTCCCTTAAAGATATTTTAAGATAAAAAAGAAAAAATCCCTCCTGCACCTATTAAAAAGGCATATCCCTGCAGGTTTATTACTTCCTTATACAGTCACAGCCAGAGACGTATATCCATTTAACAACAACAACAACAAAAAGTTTAACAGGAAAAAACATTCAAAAAGATAAGACACAATTATCTATTTGCTTCTTCTTTTCTCATAATAGAGAAATGGAAATTGGGGGGAAAAACAAATAAATATAATCACTATTTTTCCAAGGCCCCAACAAAGCTTCTTAAATACTTAGTGACGCAGATCAGTGCAGAAGAATACAAATAATCCAGCAGACAAAAGCTCCCCACTCTGCTCAGCATGGGTCGCCTGGGCCACTTTGTTTACTGAACGTGAGGTGCAACGCTGATCGGCAGAACGGCCACCAGCCGCCAGTTGCCAGTCGCGTGGGGCTGCAACAGAATGACGGGATAATTTCTTATCTGGCCAGAGAACAGACACCTATGCAAACAAACGCTGTTGGGTGCAGGAATGACAGCTAAACGGCCTGCTGGTCCCTGGGTGGTCAGCTGGGGAAGCTGTGGGGAGGCTCCTGCCCAGTATGTTCACAAATAACAAGATAAACCTTCATAAACCTGAAACAAAGACTCCACGAGCTGAGGCTTGTTTTAAAAGTTGAGTCAGAGTCCAGCTGTTTTGATGCATGTATTTGTGTCCAATTGAATATATCATAGTTGTATTAGAAAAATCCTTTTCTTTTTCTTCTTCTTTTTTTATACACCATTTGAAAGCAGTTGCTGCCACTCATGTCTTGAGAAACTTCGGGAATTGATGTTAAAGAATGAACACTAATTTTAGCTTTTTAAAAATTCATAGAGTTTAACGTTATACATCTCGAATTGTTTCTTCAAAAAAGGTGGAAATTCTACAAACTGACAAAGCATTTAAGGATGTAAACTACATGAAGGGTCTTCACACTTCTCACCTAAAAATAGAAATAAAGAGAAAAAAAAAACTATTAAAATTTTATTTTAGGGAGCACAAAGTAAATCTATACCAATTTATGGTATCTTCAGGGACCTTTTTTGCACCTTAATATTTTTGAGTGTCTTTCAGTATTTAAGATCTAGTATTTAATAGCTTTTTTTTAATAGCTATGTAATGATATGTATGCCATATTAGGAAAGTGAAGTCCACAGTTGCATATTAGGTTGTATTACGTTAATCGAAAATACAATATTTAAATTTTTCTCATGAAGTTAAAGTGTATCAGGGGTTAAAGGTTTTCACAGGACAGTAATGTCAAGCAAAAGTGATGGCACAGGGTCATTAAAGAGCAATCCAGGGTCCTGGGGAGTCAAAGCCATGGAGAGACAGGACACAGTTTGAGGCAGAGAGCAAAGCAGCAGGGCCTGGGACATCACTGTCTTGGCAGTTGCAGTGGTGCCATTGCTTGGTAAGGGCAGCTGACTCATCAGCCTGAGAAGAATAGTGGGCTTTAATCAATCACTCAGCAGCTGGCAGCTCCAGAGAGAGGGCCAACCGAGCCAGAGTTAAGGCTGCTTAATTAGACAATCAACTGGACACAAGGCCTCATTAACAACCCCCACTCACCATTCGCTTCTCTCTCGCCATGCCAGAGGGCACATGATGCAGGAATACACTCAGAGAAGGGCGCCATCAATAAAGAGGCAAGAATCAGACAGAGAGTTTGTTCCATCGCTCGCTAGCGGCAACACACTTTTTAATTTGTTATTGACTCGTCTCTCTCCCTTAAAGCGAGCTGGAGCTGTTCCAGGAGCCATACTGTATGTGGGGGGTTCTTTTATCTGTCTGCTTTTGTTTCCAGAGAAACAAATGAATCTGGGGATGATTTTTTTTTTCCTGAGAATCAGAGAACATGGAATGGAGATATGTTGATAGTTTTCTTTTCATTAAAATCAAGTGTAGTGTAAAGCTTTATAGACAGGCAAGGGGGTGCAGCAAAAGAAAAGCCATAAGGAGCTTAATAGGAGAGAGAGAAAAAACATATAACAAAAATACCAGATGGGGTTATTTTTCATCTAAAAAACCTTTGGCGTGGCACCCAATCAGGGATCCTCAGTTAAGCCCATCTCTGAACCCTAATTCTGAAATGATTATTCACGTATTTATTTATTTATTTATTTATTTAGTCAGTCCAAAGCCAGCTTTCAAAGCTTCCTCAGAGTCATCGGAAAGCGCCCAACAAAAGATAATAGCTGGAAATTTCCTCAACACCCCATTCACGCTATCATATCCCGAGGCCTCTGTGAGTGACAGCTGTCACTCAACATAACTGGCAGTGCTGACACATCCATAATGAGGTGATAGCGAGAGATGACAGAGTGAGAGAAAGAGAGCTTTTGCATCACCATACACAGAGGAGGGAAAAAAAAGAAAAGAGGGAAAGATGAATGGGGAAGATAGGGCTTCCAGCATCTTTGAAAAAGAAAGGAGGAGGAAAGGCACATCCTTTGCTTTCATTTTGAATATATTCCTTTTCTTTCTTCTCTTCTCTAAGTGAATTTCCACCAACAGTAAGGTGGCAGATTTTTGTGGCAATTAGAGCAGTTCTTGAACTAGCTCAATAAAGCTTTCTCCATGATGCGCGATTTATTATAGGCACTTTTATTAGTGCAACACAGTAAAGTATTTCAGCTCATAACAAACCAACTTTAAAGCTTTCGCTGGCCATTTAGATCATATAATTTCTCATTGCATTGCTGTGTGTAGCCAACTGCATTCTTTTGCATCTCATACACAACACTGTACAGCAGGGGTGTGAAACTCTCAGATCAGATCATGATAATGGATTCATGGTTCCATTTTCTCACTACATAATTCACTAACTGTTGTAAAACTATGGTGACCACAATTAACCCAACTTCCTAACAACACTACAGCTAGCTATATATATATATGCAGTACTGTGCAAAAGTTTTAGGCAGGTGTGAAAAAATGCTGTAAACAAAGAATGCTTTCAGAAATATAATGATTGTTTATTTTTTATCAATTTACAAAATGCAAAGTGAGCGAACAAAAGAAATATCTAAATCAAATCAATATCTGCACCAGCCAACATATCAGCAACAGGCAACATATCTGCACCAGCCGAGTTCCTTCAAAAACTGTGTGCAGGTGTACCTAGAAGAACTGATGCTGTTCTGAAGGCAAAGGGTGCTCACACCAAATATTGATTAGATTTAGATTTCTCTTTTGTTCATTCACTGCGTTTTGTTGATTGATGAAAATATATGATTAACACTTCCATTTCTGAAAGCATTCTTTGTTTACAGCATTTTTTCACACCTGCCTAAAACTTTTGCACAGTACTGTATACTAATGGCCACGCTATCCAATGAGACTGGGCTCCTATAAAAGATTGAAAGAGCTGGGAAGTGTGGTGACCAGCACATCCCATGTCTTTGCAGTGTCTTGTGCCATAAAATCAAGAATAATGCTCAAAACCCTTAGCTGGGAGATTAGCATGGCAATTAGCTGAGAAGCAATTATCAGCTCGCGAGATGAAAGCGACTTCTCTTCCAAGGTGTTTCTTTATGCGCTCAATAGCTGTTGAGGAGTTTGATAAATTGTCAGCGCAAGTTTCTGATGTTGGAGTTCACAGCTGACGGATCTGTGGCGGGACTGCTACACTTGTGTGAGAACTCCTCTAATTAGGTGGGTTTTTTTGTCTTTTCATTAACCTCGTTTGACACTTCCCACAAACCATACAGGGGTTCATGATGACACCAAATTAACGAGGAAGCGCAGAATTAGAGAACACGCGGCAGAAGTGCTGCCAGGGAAAGCACTAGAGGGGGAAACAGAGGCAAGAGCTGCAGAACCAAACGAAGCAGATGTGTAGTGTGGCAACATTATAGGAAGAAGAGCCTCATCATGTGCTACTTGATAAGAGCGCCTTCTGTGAGGCAGCTTGATTTAAACTCACCCTCGTTAGCCTTTCCATTTGATTCATGTTAAAATGTCACATGCTGTTCGTCTGGCAGCACCTATGTGTCTGAGCAGCTTCACGAAAGCGTACATGGCAGTCCGTGCATTGTTGTAGAGGTCGGTTGATTCTACTTTGCTTTTGAGGAAAAATAACTTGAATAGAAATGCAAAGATACATTATTTTGTTTCTGCACAATCGGTTCCAATATGGTCATAGCTAATAAACAGCCTGCTGATCATCCATTTCATCCCAAAGCTCAAAACAGCATGAACAGACTGAGCGGGATAATGGATAATGATAAAATAATAGTCTTAAGAATTATCAGATGAGCAAGTATGAGCAAGTGCTCAATTCTCACAAGTCTCATGATGTGTTTTTGTGGCCAGGAGGCTAAATGCAGGGACTGAATAGGTTTTCAAAATGTAAAGTAACCTGTTGTACTGGAATAGCCCAAAAAAGCAGCACAGTTGAACACTTTGCTGGTTGTGCTTCTGTCATAACACATTGTGTTTGCTGCACAAAAGCACATTTTTACACGGTTTTACACGTTTTTTTGCTTTTATATAACATTCTACGGTTTGTTTTTATAGAATATTAACACAGGTTAAGTCTGTCCCCACTGCATTTTCTGTCTGCTGCTCTGGCTCCAGCAGCAGGCTATAGTACACTCAAAAGCGTGAGATAAGTGTATCATCTGCTTAGTTGAAATGTGCCTGTGATAAGGCTGTATTTCTTCAAATAAACCAGAAACAAATAACTGACAGTGCCATTTTCTTAAAACCAAAAACATTTGTGTTTTCTTTTTGTCATTATCATTGCCAATCGTTGGTCAATGAACATTTTTGTAAATGTATTTGATGACTGAAACTGACTGATATTGACATTATCTAATGGACTGGATACGAAACAGATTAAATATTGCTATCAGGAGAGATAAACCCTGAAAAATTACCCTGCATCCCTAGAGCTGTGAAACAGTGCAGCTCCATAGCTTAAACAGATTCCTCTCTTCCCAAGCGCCTTTCTTACTCACATCTCTCCTTCCTACCTGATTCGTCATCAGACTTATTCTCGTTCTCCGAGTCAGTGAGAGTCAGTGCTGAGTTCTCGCGGCTGGACAGGCCTGAGCTGCGGCGAGACTTGATGTCACGGGCGCTCCACAGCTGCATGGCTCTCTCTGGAGAGATGGGGGCCTCGGGGTCCGAGTCTGCATCAGAGCCGGTGCTCAGAGAGTAGCCATGCAACAGCCCCAGGTCTGGGCAGTAGGCATTCTGATGGGGGGCAGACTCACAGATGCCCAACTCAGCCAGAGTGAAGTTGCCTGAGAACACATGTTAAGAGACCGTGTGGATTCACTCCAGCAGATACATTGTCTTCTTTTGAACTATACTACGTTACTGTTCTAGAGCAAGGAAGCAATTACCAATAAAGTTTTGCTTATTAATATCTATGTACAAAAACCCTGGTTATGCTTTACAATACGCAGCTTTATATTCATGGAAGTCTTCAAAAGTATCAATTATTATATATTTTAGCATTTCCCTTCTTTCCGTTTACCAAACTACGTTAAAAGGTAGTTGAAATATCACCGTCACACAGTTTCTCACTTACCTCAGATACTGTTAACCCACCTTGAACAAGTCCAAGTCCTTTCTTTAGTTTAGAACTGGAGCTATAAGACTAACATTGCTAATTAACACTACAAGTAAATATTCACTTTTGTTTTCCACAAATAGATCCCCAAATCTTCTGTAAACCCTTTTCAACCACACCGCAGTCTTTGAGGTGGTATGGACTTATAAGTGTAGCTAAATACATGGTATGAATCATTCGGCACTGTAAAAATGAGCCAAACTTCAACATGTAGCTGGGAGCTGGTGTTTATTAGCAATGGTACCACTGTAGCTCCAGTGTTAGACTAAAAAATGCAAATCTTGGTCACTTGTTCCTTCAATTCAGTAGTTTTTATGCAGAAAAATAGCTGGGTGGTATATTTGCATTTAATATTTTAAGATAAATCACAATGAGGGAAAAAATATTCTAAGAAATTAAAAACATTTTGAAAAGGCGGGTGTCCCCAAACGTTTGACAGACAGTGTATGTCAAAACATTATCTTAAAAAAAAAAAAGAACAGTAAAAAGGTCAAACAGAAACTTGTACCCTCAAAGAGCCATTTGAGTTCTTCTCTATAAAAGGTACCTTCTGTACATCGAAATGAGTTCAACTACTGACACAACCTTTTTGCTACTGTTGTTATAAGGGATGTAGGAACTATAACCACACAAAATGAATCTACCAACAGATTTACTAAAGACAATTCACTTATTTTATTATGATACATTCGTCCAAAGGAGCAACCTTGAACATCAGTAATCTTGATAAGCACTTCACTTTTCATTAGGCTCAACAAACACCCTAACCTACAATACGACTTAAGCTGTAGCATGCTACTTAACATTCTGACTTTCGTGTAAATCTCCTTTGTGTTCTTTTCAGTTTCAATAACAACCGCTTCTCTTTTCATTTGATACAGTAAGTTATCTGTGAACACATAATCCATTCTCAGCCACATAAACAGACAGCTCTATTGCTACCCTGAGGCAAAGAATTCAACAAAGCTTGACAATGTCTATTGAAACAATATTCCTGACAATGTTCTAGACCACGCTGGAAAACTGATTTTGACAGCGTCTGCTATAGTCTTGGTCGTCTGTGTGCACTGTATATTCATTGTCACTTAGCTCCAAACAGCCAGGATGTTTGGCCTGCAGAAAGGAAAGATAAGAGTTACAGGGCCAAATGTGTATGTATAAAAACACAAAATGTGCTTCATGTTAGTAAGACTGCTGCTAATCAAACAAACTACACAGAGGCCTGCTGGCATTGCTCTGCCTTCGGGATATGCTGTGCTTTTGTGGCACAATGTTTACCCTTAAACAGATAAACTTGTGACCAGCAACAGCAATAGTAAAAAAAAAAAAAAAAAAACACAAAAAAAAACAAGTTTAAATAAAAGAAAAATAGTTGTGGCAAATTTCTTTGAGGTTAATAACTAATTTTTATTTGGTTTCCTATTTTTTCTTGTTCATATCTATTTCACCTTATGCTTTTTTTGTTGTTTGTATACTTTAGTTTTCTACATCACAGCCCACCCACACCCCAACAAAAGGCTATTTGGCCTTTTGCTGGACCAATTTAAGTGGTTAAATAGAAGTTACATTAAAAAAAATATATATATATATAGAAAATCCAACACTGCAAATTGGAAAAAAAGATTTTTGAAAAAAGAAAAGAAAATAAAACTATTGCATACCATTAAAACCACTCAAATGTGAATAAAACATGGCAATGAATAGAATACATTAGGTAGTGAGTGCAGTCAGTTCAAAATGAAGTCTGGTTGGATACATGAGTTAGGACCTACTGAAAGTATTCCAACAAAAGAATAGCTTATATAAAATGAACCAGCATCAGTTTTGTGGGTGCCCAAGGCTCACTGAAGTGCAAGAAGAGTGAAAACCAGCCCAGCTGTCCCAGCCCAACTGCAGATCATGTTGCTGCATAATGTCACTTATTCACCAATTGTCCATCCTGGGACTGCTTTTTGCAGAAGGCTTATGTCTCAAATATCACACTTAAAAATGATGCAATTCATTTTCTCATGAGCCTGCACATAAAACCCCTGGTGTTTTGTAAATGTAACAACTCCAATCCATTTGACATGCATGTCTTTGGATGGTGGGAGGAAACTGGAGCATCCAGAGGACTGGGAATCAAACTCAAGACCTTCATACTGCAAGGCCACAGTGCCACCCACTGCTCCACTGTGCTTCCCCAATGAGATACAGAATCCAGAAATTCACAACTCAGTACAACATTTCTCCAGATCCTCCAGGGCTGTAGGTCCTCTCTTTTGGACATTCTGTTTAGTTCACCCCCAGGTTGTGTGTCAAAGAGACATCCAGGGATATCCATGTCAAGGCTAAATTTTGTGATCACTGAAGTACTTTTCTATGGATTTGGCTGTACATTTAATTTTGTTTTGTTATTGTTTTTTTTAGATCGTCACTGTCCAGAGTTTTGGCATTTGACAGACGCAGGCAGACTTTTCACTTAACTTCTCCAGACACTTAACTGCAGAAGGTTAGTATCCCAACAAGCTACTCAGACCCCTTGGAGCTAAAATATGCCAAATCCCCACCCAGCTAAACATTGAGGATGATTTTCTTTTTTGTTTGTTACTCCAAATGTGACTCGATTGTTGACAAAAAAAGCTCTACTCCTTACATAATGAACTGGCTTATGCCTAAATAGCAGTATTAAAGTGGATTCTAGGGTTTTAAATGTCAATTATTGTCCAAATAGGATAAGACTCCTACCGTATTAAAATGACTTTTCACATTACAACTAAGTAGCAGGTCTGATAAAGAGAACATTTTACAAAAAGACTAGAGTTGGAATAAAGTTCTTTTCCACCAAAATAATCATTTAATCTGAATGAAATCTAGGATATAAAAACAAATGCTTAAGCCGCAGAAGCCTGAAGTCATGAAACCTGGGGCAAAAGGTTTTGTACATATTTACCCTGCATTGTGACTGAAAACAAGCAAAAAAGCTATGGAAACAAAAACCAGGAGGTGGAACGATTAGAGGCAGACCTTAGGCTTAATCTAGTGGATCTGAGTTCAGACACTGAGTTCATGGTGCAGTGCTACCTGTGGCATGGCATTACGGGCCTGCTGTACCCGCACCTCTCATCCATCCTACCTTGCACACATGCACATCCACCCAAAACACACACACACTGCAGACCAACCATGCCTTGCCAACTTTTCCCAGTGGCAGCTCTGCCCCCCGTGCCCATTCCCAGATAAATATACAGTATAACATCATTCAGATTAAAGCACATCAAACTAAATCAATAAACACAATGGAGGGCCAATTACAGCTAAGCAGAGGGAAAAGCAATTAAGGGAAAAAGGCATGCACAGCCACTTTCTCCTCTATAGTAATTAAAAGAGCATTGTCAATGCAATCCCTCACAATCAGCTAAGAAAGAAGGTGCAATTTCAATCATTAACAGTCTTTGCTAGGAAGTGAATAACAGGAAGAATTTGTTCAAGATCATGCATTGGCCCAGGGACATAAAATTGCTTTGTGCGAATACAGCGTTATGTAAATGGAAACTTCTGAAACAATTATTACTGATAAAATTATATTTCTCTTAATATTCTCTGCTGGAAATATTGTTGAAAATAAAAATTTCAATGCAATTAATGTTATTTTCGTGTTTTAAGGGGGAATCTAACCATTTCCCAGAGCTTTCTTTACAGTTTCATTGTTAAGATGCAAACAAGCATCTTAACTTGAATAGAAACTTGAATAGTAATACGGACAAGGACATCTGAAGTCTTTACCGACCTTAAAAGCTAGCTTCTTCTATTTTTGTTAACAGTTATCTGTTTCTGGTGACCAGAATTTGCAGTGCATCACAAACTACAACCTGAGTAAGCACAATCCACAATATAATATTCTGGTTTAATGAAAAACAAAATTCCAACACTAAATCTCCTATGGAATTTCAGCCCATTCTTCTCTGGAAAAAAGTTTAAAAGGGGAACTATTAAGCTGTTTTTACAGTACTTTTTTTTTATAGTACACTCAAAGTTCCCTGAAAACAGATGAATTTAGTTAGAAAAGAAACCATTTTCCTCCTTTCCGCACTGCCATCGAAGCATCACTGGTATTAACCATTTGTACACTGTCACTTCATAAAGTATAACACCTAAGTATAAGCGCTGAGCCACACCTGCATGGCTGTTTTCTCTCCCAGAGAATGTGACATGAGGGACATATTGGCTAGAATTAATTTCAGCCACGATTCCCACCATTCTTCCAACAAACATTTTGTGTGATTATTAGGAATATTGCTTAGACAAAGCAATGAAGATTTTGTGGGACAATGGGAGGGAATGTATTATTTGTGGATTTATACTATTTAAAATAAACAGAAAATAAAGTGTTTACTGTGGAGCTGAATGTAGGTATAAATACATAGATAGCTTTAATCAAGCTTTGATGCTTGTTTACATTTACAGCATTTAGCAGACGCTCTTATCCAGAGCGACTTACAGGTCCTAATTACAGGGACAGTCCCCCCTGGAGCAACTCAGGGTTAAGGGTCTTGCTCAGGGACCCAGTGGTGATAGTGCTAGAGGTGGGATTTGAACCGGGGAACTCTTGATACAGACCGCCACCCTGTTGTTAAAACATCATATGCTAGAAAGCCTGTATTTAATGATGTCTAGCTTCAGCAGGGTATGCAGCAATCACTCTTGGACATAGCATGGGGTGGTGGTCTAGAGGTAGGGTACTTGCTTACGGACCTATGGATCAAGAGGTCCCCGGTTCGAATCCCACCTCTAGCACTACCACCACTGGGTCCCTGAGCAAGACCGGAATTAACCCGGAATTGCTCTGGAATTGGACTGTCCCTGTAATTAGGACATGGAAGTCGCTCTGGATAAGAGCGTCTGCTAAATGCCTTAAATGTGAATGTAAATGTAAGCTGTGTCAGATTTACTTAAATGTCGTTCTTGGGCTGACAAAGGTATCATGGGGCAATTACCTTTTCACAGTAGTAATGAACAATAGCTTTTGGCAAGTTTGTCCTTCAGTGAGTTACAAGGTCACCTGAAAACTCTGAAGTTTTTGCTCGGGCTGTCTTTTGCATCGTACTACTTCTTTGGAAATCAGAATATTAGCAAATAACAACTGAGGAATAGAAGCAAATACTTTTTCACAGCATTGCAATAAAAGGCCAGTTCAACCAATTTTGTACAGTTTGGTCATTATTTAAGTGAGTAAATGTTAAAGTTCAAAGACTGGACTACATGTAGGTATAATGGACACACTTGTACAATGCTACAGATTAAAATGCTAGTTAGTACAGAACTAGACTAATGGTAGTAGAGAACTGACACATGTATGTTCTGCCCACAAATACAATCGTTCATAGAAAGTGTTGCCTTTTTTGCATGACATTATTGAATGTCAGAAAATTAAATCATTCAAACAAAATGTTGAGGCTCTACACTGCTAAGAATTTGCTGTAGGAAATCCAAAGATTGGTGGTCTGTCGATTGTGGATTGGTTAAAAACACAAAAAGAACTTGCCACCAAGCTGTAATTGGACTGTTTTCTTTTTAGGAATGAGTGAACATTTGGACTTCAGTGAATATATTTGTGGGAAGAGCATGCATTGATCAATTAGTGCAGCAAATGAGCTAGAGTGGGTACACACTCTACACAACAATATTATTCACAAAACCACCCTATGCTACCCATACCTGAGAGGAAGTATTGCAGGAACACAGGAGAGAGCTTCACATAAGCTGAGAGAACAAAAAAAAAACAACTTTAGAATTGTTTATATTCAAAGATTTAAAGGTCTTTCTCTACATTTACCCAAGACAAGCTTTTCAACTGTATATTCTCATGTACTGTGCAGAAATAGTCTTTGTTGATTTATTCATTTATCTTGTATAAACAGACAACAAAAAGGTGTGAAGAAATGTGATAATTTATGTATGTCTGTGTGTGCAAGGAAGAAAGTGTGTGAAAGTGAGCAGGTGTGCCCTCTAACCACCATCCGCTGCTTGACTGCACTGTGTGAAACACATTCTGCTCAGCTCCTAAAAATTAAGTGGTATATTTATCAAAGACATATGCCAAGCTATTGGTCCTAATTTAAACATAAAAAGACATCTGCTCTCATGTGATACAAAACACATATCCTGTCTCTCCATTTTATTTAGTGTTTGCAGTTGTAGTCACTTTTGGCCTTGAGTTAGTTGTAAATGTTCACTTTATGGCAACAGGTCACTGAATCTAGAATAAAATTAATGTTTATTTCTATTGTACAGTGAGTAACAAAGATTATAAGAAGGCATTCTGCATAATGATGGACTCTATTCTATTTCCCTCAAATACCTAAAAAAGCAACAAACCCTTTCAGACAGAAGAAGCATGATGGCTCAATCGGGCAAGCTACTGAAGTGAAACATTTAGCCAAAAAAAAAGGTGCAGAGAAGGCCAGGAGCAAAAAGTCTGAGGATTCTTTCCAGTCTCTTTCACACAATGCAATCTTCTTTTCATGAAAGGAAAGTACGTGGATACTTTAGAGACAAAAGTGGCCTTATCTGGCACTTCATGGTGAAAAAAGGAAAGTCCCGCTGTGTTTTTAGTCTCTACACTTCGGCTGTCTGCTGGGGGAAAGAGGGTCAGAACAGCACAGTCTCTTTGAGACCTTGTAAAGGTAGCCTTGTGATGGCACATTAAAAATAATTGTTATAACAATCTGATGCAGAGTTTTACTTCAGGCAAGACTTCACCACAGACAATCCCTCTGCAAGCTTCCACAGTGAGTGATTTCATAAAATATGCATGAATTAAAGTCTGGTCACCCTTTTAAAGGGAAGATATTCTTACTATCCCCTGAAATGCAACAATTTTAAATCAATCTTCTTCCATTTCCTCATATTCAGAGGGGAAAAGGAAAAAAAGAAGGTATTTTTCACTGGTGATGCTGAGCTAAATTTACAGTTTTTTTGCAAATTGCCAAGTAATGGAATTACCTTGTTCCCTTCTCAGGTTTAAGGAAAAAAAAAAAAAAAAATCACTGCAAAACCAGAGGAGAGTACACTGTAAAAAAACAGCTGGCATCTCTCATCATATATATATATATAAAATGTTTCTTTTTCACACACATTAAGTTCATGCCAAACACACACCCTAAAATCAAGCAAAAATTCATAGATCTCTTCTGCACCAGCATCCGTGGAGCAAAAAGGAAAGAAAAAAAGGATTAAAAAAAAAAACCTCACTTAAGACATTTCATGGAGACTTGAACACCCTTTGTACAGCAAAACGAGACGTGGCCTTGCCCTATTTGCTGTTGTAAGAAGTAAATGGAAGGACTACAAATCTGAGATCTGAAAGTGGGACATCCTAAATGACTTCTCAGTACCTCCATGTATAAACATTTTAGATCATGGAAAAGCTGTACTGAAAAAATGGCTTCTTCAAAATATGTTCTCCCAATTACTGAGTCAGTGAGTCAATGACTGTATGTATTATATAATTTCAGCAATAATTTGCCTGTATACTTCACATGAAAAACCATTTAGTCATATGCCTCCTTCTCAAAGGAAGCTGTGTATGGCCACACTGATCCATAAAAACCCACCAGAATTTGATAATAGCAAGAAGCTTGACATGTGAGACAAGTAGGCTGTTAACTCCACTCCTGTCAGTAAAGGTGAGGCTCTAGGCAACAATCTCTCCACCTGAGGAACTGCTGAAGGTGGAGATAATTTAACAGAGGCGTCCTCACAGCTCTGAGAAGCTTGTTAGAGCCTTAAAGATGAGTGTTGGGAGTGGCTGACGATGGCAAATGAAAAGAGTGGTGCCGAACCCTTGCTGTAATTGAGTAAACAGCAATAAGGACCCACAGGAGAGCATGAGGTGGGGGAAGCATCCCACTGCTGGAGGCTTGTCGCTGCATTCACAAGTGGAGGAGATAAGTTGAAGAGATGGGGAAGTGCAGAGAGAGAGAGGGAGAGAGAGAGAGAGAGAGAGAGAGAGAGTGAAAGAAAGCAGATAGTGTCATCAATACAAACAAGTTAAAAACGTTAGAGGTGGAGAAAGATGCAAATTACAAAGAGAAAGAGTAGAAAGACTTTATCAGCTTGTCTTTATAATTAACACACCTTGTGTGTGTGTGTGTTTTTTTCCATGTTTCAAATGTATCTGTTGTGGCTGTTGTGGCACTACCCAAACCTCCAGCCATGTACAGATTGCTCTTCTTCACTAATAGGGGACAAAATTAGGAAACTGGTGAGTCTCTAGATGTCTCGAATCCACTTCAATAGAGTGTCCTGCATGTTTGAAGAAAAATTAGAGCATTGATCAAATAGGGAAAAGTCATTCACAAACCCCCTCAGGAACCCCTTTGGTAATAAGGGGTCAATTAGGCATGCCTGGCACTACCTTAAGGCCAAAGTCATTCCATTTTGGGCTACTGGCCAGGCTCACCTGAGTATAGAGGTGAACTTTGGTTGCATGTGCCCTTGGTTTGAGTATAACTACTTCCCCCTGGCCTGAATGGTTGCTACAGCAAAATGTTTCGCATCTGTTGGTTTACCGGAGGTCACTCCAGAGCCAACTACATTGACAATGCCACCTGGTGCTTTGGGGGACAATTCAAAGCCACCTGTGCCAACAGTCCTTTCACTAAAAAAGCATCTCTGAGCGACCTATCTCAACAGCACCGCATGGTGTTTTGGAGGGCATCCTAGGGCTGGCCGTTCCCACTATAGAGCAGTCACCATACCTTGATCAGACTTTGATACCAATGGCTGAATCCTGGTGGTGGGCTGTGTTCTCCTACAGGTAGAAAACTGGCCCAAGCCTCCAGGCATGTGCAGAGGTGCCCACAACACTATCTGACATCCCATAGTTTTACTCTGTATTTTAACTTTAATGATTTTTTCTGCCATTAAGGAAAAAGTGCATAGACTCACTAGACTACAGAAAAGTAGAAAGCAATGTCTATGACTGAAAAAGTCAGGAGAATATATATGTTTGCCATTTAAATAAGTGAAACATAAGTTTTGAATTCCCATAACCTTTGCTTATAAAAGAGTCTTAAAACAGAATGTGAATTAATATTTGACTCTAATGACCAAACATTATGGGAACAAATAAATATCCCTTTTAGTACTAATTTGACTCATGGTTTCTCAATCTCAGCAGAGGCTGTGTTTTAGTCATGCTTGCCTGCATTAGTTTCTTTCTCTGGAGCTGGAGCTCACACTGAGGTAATATGCCAGCCCTGCTCAGCCCTGAAGCCTGTGTAAAGCCCATTGTAGGCCCCAGGGGCGGAAATTGCCCGCCAGTCATTACGCTTCGTCAGCCTCATAAAAGAGCCGTTTAAGTTTGGAGAGGCTGTGAGAGGTGGACTGATTGGCCTTTTGGGTGGCACAAAATGGCCTCCGCTCCAGCAGGGGGAGGAGCTCACTTCTAATCTGAGATCAGCAGAACTCTCAAGCTCTTTATAACCCCTGCAGCCCTACTGCTGATAATGCATGATAATGTGCATGTTGCATTTGCTGATCGCTTTTTACACTTAGCAAGGAAGCAAAGAAGCTGGGCTCCTTTAGAGCCAACACAAAGAACCAAAGATTGGCCTGTGGTGTAAACTGAGCAAACACCCCATTAGAATAATTTCACTTTCAAACTTTCATTTCTTGGGCAATGTTTTGGATGTAAGATGCACTGGAGATATTAACAGAACAGATATGACCATCTGGGAACTAAAATGAATCAGTATATAACTGACGAGGTATGGACTACACACCTGCGATGGGCTGGCGACCTGTCCAGGGTGTGTCCCCTGTCCTTCACCCTGTGTGAGCTGGGATGGACTCCAGCACTCCCCCGCGACCCCGTTTGGGACAAGCGGCAGAAAATGACTGACTGACTGGACTACATAAGACCTGTAAAAGTATGTTGTGGAATCTGTAAGACCAATACACAGCAAGCAAGGATACTAGTAAAGATCATTCATTACTTTTGCTTCAGTAGCACTTCTGTGAGATCATGCCAGATGCTTTAGTCTTCAAATCCCATGTCCATTAATGAGCCATACGAGCCCAGGACCATGTTCACAGTTCACTGGTTGTTCATTCTTGGGCCATTATTGGTAGGTGCTGACTACTGCTTATCAGGAAGTCCTTGCAAGATCTGCCATTTTGGAGATGCTCTGACTGTCATCTAACCATCACAAAAGGTCCTTGCCAAAGTAACTCAAATCTTCATGGGCCACCGTAATGAGATAATTAATTTTATTCAAGTCACCTGTCAGTTATGTTAATGTTTTGGCCGATTTGCATATTTATATGTATTTGAGACCCTGGATGAAGACAGAAGCTTTGGAAAGAATATAATATAATATAATATAATACAATATATTATATTATAAAGATATATATATATAAGCAAAAAACATCTGATCAGAAATGAATTTACTGATTACAAGCTAATCATACGTAATGATTTTATAATAATATAAATGTAAAAACTTTTTTGGTTCGGAAAACATTCAGCACACATTCCATACTGTGTTTCTGAGAGAGATCCTCTTGAAACAGCCACTCGTATAATGTATAATACACAACCTTGCACACAAATTACTCTCTGAAACAGTCTATGACTTTACAGTTTATCTGATTTCCTCAGCATAAGCATCATGTTCTGAAGAAAAATCCAGGAACAACCACTTTTCCACATTTTCCCTCAACAATAGAGGTTCGCCAGAAACAGCTTAGCGCTGTTTAGTTCCCCTAATTACTTTGTCACCTTTACTTTGTCACAGTTTGTTGTCAGTTGCAGCAGTTAATGTTGTGACCAGTAATTAATCAGTAGTGTTTTTAAACAAAAAATAGACACAATTAGTAAATAGCTGTCACTACTGTATGTAACACCTGTTTACTTAATAGTTCGTTTTTCAAATCAAAGGTTTCCTACTATTGATTAACTAAAAGATGTTTAGATGTTGATGCAGGAATAAATACGTAATCACTGGCCCTGGGCAGCTAAGTAACTGCTGGTTTGCTTCTCGGTCTATATACAGACATCAGGTTTCAAGATAACATGTAAAAACAACAAGAACATGAATGATTCAACTCAACATTCATGAGACACTAGTGCTGATGATAAAGGAATACAAAATAGAGCATAGTTGGGGGAATGAGGAACAGAGAAATAGAGGCGGCGCACTCTGGACTCTGGAGTACTTCAGAGAGGCATCGGAAGTGGTAAATAAGATTAAACCCTAAGACATGCTCTTGGGCCACATCTTCCGGAGCTGCCGCACATCCCTCGATAAACACGTCAAAGCAGCAGGCTCATAAATAAGATTTGAAAGGCACGAGAGTGGCTTGTAGGTAGACGTTGCTTTGTTCCTGGGAAGGGTTGACATTTTCCATCATAGGAAGAGCTGGAAAGGAATGGGATGGACACTGCTCTTGAGGGAGCACTTTTCATGCTTTCGAGGGGTTCCGATCAGGATCTCGCATCTACCTATGGGAGACTTTTTTTGTGATCAGGGCTTTGTACGCACCACTGACATGCCATCGCTGCAACTGCTATCTCACAATCCTTTCTCTGCTTATCTGTCTGCTGCCTCTCTGCAGCCCTTGATATTTGCCTCTGTGCTCCAAAGGCATCACTAATGGCAGGAATATAAGTTCTATACCCAAAGTATAAATTAATGACATTAATATGGGTTACAGCTTTATTTATGGTTCATCATGGAAGGTCCGAAGATCAAAGGCAGATACAGATGACAGCAGCAGCTGGCTCTTCAGCCGAACTGAGAGTGATTGATTGACTTCAGTTAGAGAATGGCAGAGCTGTGAGGGAGAGTCACTAATGAATGGTCGTGATGTATGTGTAGCCCGGGGTATTTAACAATGCCTAACTTTGATGAACATGCAAGTGGAGAGGCTAGGCACAATTTTCAGGTACAACATGTCTCATCCAGCCAAGCACACGTTCCTATTTAGGGTTAAGTGTCTAATATGTTCAGAGTCTGCTCTGAATTTAAAACTGAAATTGAAAGACTTTTTTTGTATATTTATTAGATAGGAACTTGACTGATTAAATGGAGGGAAAAAGTGAACAGACTAGTGCAAAAATTAAGGGCAGGGAATATGGGAACTAAGAGATGAGAAAAAAAAGGATGAAAAGTTGGGAACAAGATGAGAGAGAGGAATGTAGCGGAAGGACACAAATCAAGGTCAGCCCGCAGAGTTTCCCACCACGGCATGGCGCTGTGAAAGGGATTGTCGGATTATAGTTCCATTAATGAAATTAAACAGCTGGTTCCATGTCTCTTTGGATCCCTGCAAAGGTCTGATCTTTCCCATAGAGCTATGGCTCAAGCAACCATTACCCACAGGCACAAATACAGACACCCACACGCACAGTGAGCATCGAGTCAGTATCAGCCTTTCATCAAAAGAAAATTTACTGCATTGTGCTCTCCTGGCAGCTCATTAATGCAAAGCTCTGCAATTACATCGCAGTGGAGACCCGGCTGGGTTCTCCATCAACTAATACTTGACAGCTACAGCTACATTTGATGGAGATGCACATTCCTTGATTCACTGTCATTGACTGCTATATACGCATTGACTGTGCAAAGATGTTTGTGAGATCATTTATGAGATACTAATTCTTGGCCTACACAGTCTGAGATGAATCTAGTAATGGCTCAATATGTGAACATCATCTAACATATTGCATGAAGCAGAGGCTTTTTCTTCTCTGCGTGATATCGCCTCATGTGTGGGACATGTCGGGGCTGTGGGTGGTGTGTTGTCACTGGTGGACTCAGGAGGGCAGGGTGTTAATTGTAAGGACTAACACTCAAGGGTGGGTGTCCAGCCAGCTTTCACATAACACTCCAGTCCCAAGACACATGGCACATCATTAGGGCCCCCATTAGAGCCAGGGCGTAGAGTTAAGAGTGCGTCTGGAATAGAACCCTGTCACTGTCAAATGCACCAGCCCAGATGAGCCACCTGCACTACATAGCCACTCAACACCTTTTAATTGGACCTCCAAAATAGATCTGACCCTGCAGGGAACCTTGTCACCTTTCAAATACCACCTGACATCAATTGATAGTTATGTAAATATCACATGCGCTGGACAAAAAGGCACATCACACACCTAAAGAGTAAAAACTTAAAAGTTAAAAAAGGTAAAAGGTTAAAAAAAAAGATCATGAGCTAAGGTATATGTTAAATTGCTGGCAATGAAGGACAGTATTTATGTTGCCTTGGTTTTAATCAGAGTGCTTGAAACGTGTTAGGCAGAGACAGCTTGATAGTTGACAGGCTAACTAATATCTGGGACTTATTCATTTCTTGAATAAAAAAGCTATAGAGCTAAAGTTAAAGTTGCATTGGTCAGATCGTGGGTTCGAATCCCTTACCAGTAGGTACTGTCCCCGGGTGCTCCCCCTGCTGCACATTCGTTTACTCAGCTTCACAATAAATGTTAGCATTTGTTGTTAAAATATCATACTACAGAATAAATTGCAATTTTTGAGGGATTTAAGGAATTCTTAGGGCAGCATGTGTAGTAAAGCCAGCTTCTTACTACCTCCATTTGGTCACAAGCAAAGAATCCAGAGTCTCCAGGCAATGCCGCTAAAAAGGCCACCAGAAGAGACAGACTGCATTTGACAAAGTATTAAATACCCTGCACTCAGCAGCCCCTTATAGTAATTGAGCCCAAGGGCAAGTTCCTTCAAATGGGCATGCACTTGCTGCCACTCAACCTCACCACCCTGTAACAAATGGTTTTACTCAAACTAATCGCTTCCGCTGGAGAAGGAAACAGCGTGGGACGTATGGAAAACGCCATCTGTAATTAGGCAGGGCTTAGCGCCGAACAGTGTCAGGGGAGGTCAGATAGCTGTCCGAACTGTGCATCTAATCAGCATGTCAGGATTGCTGGTGAGGACCAGTTGACCTCTCAGTAGTCTTCAATCCTTAGGCTACCCAATCTGAACTCATCCTCTTATAACCTGGCCCCCCATTGATGCAGTAAGCCCTGCACTTAGTGGTCTTAGCTATGCATAGCACTTGCAGAGACATTAGCTACTTTAAACCCAGTTTCCAAACAAACAACCCCTTCCCTCAAGTTAGTAATCCCCACAGCTGTTGCTGAAGTGCCAGATGTTGGTGAAAGGGGGAGATGTTCCTAAGACAGGAGGCAAAGGGCATCCAAGATTGATTCATTCTCTCCTCCAGTCAGTGCCTCAGGACTTTGGGCTTCCCTCCATGTGCAAGCACAAGGGCCAAGCACCAGGCCCATGAGCCATAACTGAATCAGAAGGCTTCTCTCTGGGAAACAAATACAACAGCAGCACCAGTTCATTGCACCAAACACTTCAGCCTCTGATGATTTGCACCAAATGCTGCCTCAGAGGCTTCTGCTCTTGAATGAATAAAAAAAACATACAAATGTAGGTGCTATCTTGATAAAGTAACACTTGGTCTGGACCTTGACGTTTATACTCCATGCCATGTCAGTACACTGGGGTAGGTGTAAATGTGTTTTGCCAGCACTCATGTTAGTTCCCTGGTGATGTATTTGAAAGGCACTGATCTTCTCATGGAGGTCTTGACAGTAGATCATTTGGAGTCTCTGTAGTTGGGAAAACTATTATCGGGTCAACTCTATTAAATAAAGACATGGGGCTTTGTCTAAAGATGAACTATGCCCATTTCACTTGTCTGATTTGATGAATAGGGACAAGGAATGGGTTGAGATATAGAGCAAAAAAAGTGTCTGCAGCCTTTGAGACACTGGAACCCAATTCCCAAGCCATCAACGAGCCAACTAGAGATCTCTCAGCTGTCACCTACTCTGGGTTTCTGGGTATTTAGGTCTTTTTGGTGTATTTGGGAGAGGGAGAGAGAGAGAGAGAGAGAGAGAGAGAGAGAGAGAGAGAGAGAGAGAGAGAGAGAAGCGCTAGTAAGGGGGTGTATTTTAATCTCTGAGTCATTTAGTTTTTAATATCCACCAGCGTCTTTGTTCTCTCTTTGATCTTAGCCTTTCTGGATTTATTGAGAGACAGAGACAAATAAAATGATGAATGAAATGTGTGACTTGACAGCTAATTCCACATCAAAACACCAACTGTAGGTAGAAAGGGAATGAGAGACAAGAACTAAGTGAAGTCAAGCACATGGGTCTTAATAAAGTGCTGCCTGGTGTCCAGGAAGGCAGTGACAGAAATGCCTATAGTACATCAAACAATATTGTATTACTTTAGAACTGATCTAAAGCATTACATGGCCACGTGGCTTCCTAAACACATTCCAAAACAAGTGGTGCAGCTGAGAAGCAAGATGAAATTGAATCAGATCAAACATCAACATCCCTGAAGTGAAAATAAAAGGACCAGATTCAATAGCCAGCTGGTCAATTCTCTGATTTCAGCAACAATGATTACCAGCTCATAAGCATGATTTTTACACTGTGATGTACAAACGTAGCTTCCATAACACTGTTCCTCTGAGGGTTGGGAGGAACAGGAGTTGGTCAGTGCAGTGCTCTCTGAACACAGCTTGAGGCAATCAATGGAGGTAGCCAAGCCTGTCATAACTTCAGCAAAGGCCTGTGCATAGGCAGGCCAAAACATGCCTCAAAATGTTGAGGCAGAAGTTATGTTAGATTGCCATTTTTTTCTGAATCTGCGTCTGAGCTGTAAAATAGACAGAAAATAGACAGAAGTATAGTTTGCTACAACAGGTACAGGTACAACTATAGTGTGCATTATAGTGTGCCTGCAACAGGTAGCAGGGCTAATAACTAGCATCAGTATAAAAAGGCAAATGAACAATTAAATAATTCAGGGCCAAAGTCTGAACAAACATAAAATAATATTTCCAGTCAATTAAAAGTTTGGGCACGTAATATTCAGCTTTTTCTGTGAGCAACTGGCAACGTGGGCTGTGATAACTGTGTGTGTGTGAAAGAGAGAGAGAGATGAAAAAATGGAAAGAGGGAGTGTGATTTTGCTGTGCCCTTTGAGTGCTGTTACATATGGTCTCTGCACACTGTTAGTCTCCCGTGGCAACACTTCCTACGGATGCATCTGCAGTGGCTGAGCTATGACCTCCTCAAGTGACTGAGCCAGAGGATGCATCAAGATGACAGCCTCCAGCCCTGTGCCTGCTTGCCTGTCTGCGTGCTGAGGGAGAGAGAGAGAGCTATCCTTATGCTCGCCCATCCGTCCTGCACCATTTCGGCCACCCAGAACATGAGCTGAACAGTCCTGCCCAGGCTCAGCCCCTTTCCCCTAGTGCCATCACTAGGCCGCACTGCATTAAGGTAGCTGATGCCAGGGTCATCTGTTACTCAGACATAAGGGAAGGGGAAAGAGACAGCCTCTTTCCACGCTCCTCCTTCTATCCCTACCTCCTCTGTACACTTCATGTCCATGGTGAATACTGTCCAGCACTGATCAATGGCACCGAGAGTCAAAACTCAATTCAGACTGCAAGATCAATGTGGACTGAAGCGGATGAGGCTGGGCGGACAGGACAGCACCTATAAAAGATAACCTATCTACACCACCGTTCCAGATCAACGAGATCCAGCATGTTACAATGCTGAATTACGGTCTGCTACATGTCATCAGGATACAGAGCTTAAACTAATTTCTCCTGATTCGTCTCCAAAGCTCTAGATTTCTACTGCCGCAATGTGAAGTGCTTGAATTCTCATTAGCGCTGTCAAACACATCAGACGTGATGTAGGAGACAGTGCCCCTTGTGGTCATTCTCAGAACGGCAAACGTTTTTTTGATTTTGCTGAAGGACACTTTTTGACTGACAGAAGCTAACATACCCTTCACTGCCAGCCTTCTCAAAATGTTGGTACTGAAATCAAAGAGCACTTTAAATGTCCTCCTTCATTGTTTTTTTCTTGCTCGTGCTGCACAAAGCAATTTTCTTCTACCTTTAAATTATGCAACACAGTACAGTTAGGTCAGAGTTAGGTCAGAACCAATTATATAATTCAATATAAGCTATATGAGAAAAGCAACTGTCCACTTGTTTTAAATCATATTTTAATATCATACTTTTTACGTAAGCTTTTAGCCTTTGATCCTTACATACACTGAATGAAAGGTCTATAACTACAGTAAACGCACAGAGCAGACTGCCTGGCCTGGGACTGAGACAGTCTTCTAAATGAAGTCTAAGACAGAGTAACAGGTGACAGCTAATCAGTGGCATCTGGTCAGAGGATGGCTGATAGGAACAGCTGACATATCCAGAGCAACGTTAGGTTCACTGAAAGGTGTCTGCTGTAACTCAAGAATTTGCCCAAAGATCAGCTTACCTGCAGCATGCATAAGCACAGGGCTAAGGGATTAGCAACAAGAGTAGCTACAGTAAATCTCTCAGTATCAGAACGAGCATACTGGGAGTCTTTGCTTCACACCTTTACCGGTCAACACATAATATTAGCTGAATATTACACATGCTTTTAAATATATTATATATATATAAAATAGCTGCATCCATAAATGCAACACGGTTAAAAGCGTAGTTAGATGTAAAAAAGAAAAAACAAAACAAACCTTGAGCGAGATACAGCATGAAAAGAAAAAAAGGCTACGGGGATTTATGCAGACGTTGAAGCAGCACTAGATAATTCAGCAGACCCTAAATAAGGCGTATGTAGAACTGGACGGTGGTTATATTCAGTTTAAGGTTGACGTTAGGAGACGACGCTAATATGGCTTGGAGTTTGTCTGTGTGTTTGAGGCCACTCGTGATGTATGCATGAATACGGTCCAGCTGCAGACAAGAAGATGTAGAAAAAGCTGTATTCACTTTGTAAAAAAAAAACAAAAAACACTTTATTCATATAAGCATTTAGATCTCATTTCCAATTAAAAAAGTTTAGAGAGTAGAGACACTTGGACTCCCATGTGTACAAAAAATGCAAATGATATGTGCAACCTTGAAGCTACAATGTTAATGACTGACTCAAAATGCAATTGGATCAAGTTAAGAAAACTCCAGCTTGATTTATCACCCTGTTCTTGTGCATCACAGATACAAATTACCTGCTCCTTTGAAAAAACACTGGTTGCCTATTGCTCTGATACCTGTTCATGTAAACACATGGTAAGGTCTACTCATGCCTGTGTGTATGCGTGTGCATAATCATGTGTATTGTGGATGTACCTCCTCCTTGTCTGGAGTACTCATCTGCTTCATGGTGCACTAAATCAGTCATGCAGCCTCCATAGGGTAGACGGCCCTCGTGGTCAAAAGCCTTGAGAGTCTCGCTGGAGCTGTAGGATTTCTGGGTGGGCACACGGCACTCCTCATTGTCTAGGGAGGACGTGGTGAATTGGAGCTCTTTCTCACAGCGGCTCCGGGTCAGAGAGCGATGTCTGCGCTCTTTCAGGTCCATGGCTGCTGCAGCCGTCTGGGCTGACTGCTCCCGGAGGTAAAGCTCTCTGAAAACCGTCTGTTCCCGCTATATAAATAAGAGAAACAAAAAGCATGACTTAACACTACAGCAATATCACAAACAATAGACCAAAAAGCAATCCATTATTCCTTTTAATACACTGAAATGAACTAAAGCATGTGGGTTTCAATTGAACTTTCAATCAATGCTCTATTTGTGTTCATAAACAGTTTTATCAAAAGTTTCACAGTACCGCTGTGAATACGTCAATGTCACAAAGACAGACTGTTTTAGTGGGAAAAACATCCTTTTTATTTCTGCCATTTGGCATATTTTGAGAGAAACAAACAAAAAAGGCTCACCTACATGTTCTTACTGTTTGAAAGTGAAAGTGAAAGTGACTATCCCTGTCATCGCGAGGTCACAGCACAGCACACAGTGAACCACAGCCACAATTGGAACTCTGCATTCAACCCATGCACTCAAACACCGTGCAGCAGGGGCCAGCTATGCAAGTGCCTGGGGAGCAGTGACGGGGACGGTACCTTGTTCAAGGGTGCCTCAGCTATACTATTCAACAAATGGATCAGTAACTTTTGCGTTATAAAAATAAGTTGTAAAGTTGCTAAATGGTTTTTGGCTTAAAAAAATACCTTTAATGGATACAGAATCTTGATATTTTACACTTCAAAAAATGAAAAACGTTCTTCGCACTCATGTATCACACACTTCACACTCTTAGGGTCAGGATAGCACAGTGGGTCTGTATGGGTAGACGTGAACATTATCTAATCAAAATCATGGAGCTGTCATAAAGGCTGTGAGTGCAGAGAAAGGAGCAGGGAGGATCTGTGCGCTACAAGTGACGGCTCAGCTCTGCCGAGGGACTGGTGGTGGAACAGAGGAAGGACGGGAATGGCAGAGGAAATGACTTGCGGGCATTGCGAGTCTCTCCATCATTATCAGGAGCAGAATGATAGAAGTTCCCTCAGAGGCCGGGAGAGGATAATCACACATGCCTGAGTGCATATGCTGGAGAAAACAGGGCCCCAAGTCACCCACCCTAGTCTGCCCATAACTCTCACAGTCACACCATGCTGACTCATACGCCCCCCAATAACACACCCTGTTATTGACACAAGAGCAGTCCTACTCTAGACATAAGCAACGTATAGGTCCGTTGCTAAAGCTAGCTCACAGTAATTAGACAGTAATTAAAAGCCGCTTGAAGTAGCAGAGCTGTACGCAGCAGGCTTCAGCTTGACAGTTAGCTCAAAACTTACACAACACACAAACGTCTGACCTGAAGCTCCCATAACAGTGCATGCTCAGATGAAAATTCTTAAACCAACTAAAAGAACAAAAGATAAACGCCCCACAAGCATAAACCAGTAAAAGAGGGCATCACAGTTCTTGTGCATTTTAAACAAACCGACTGGAAGTATTAAAAATAAAAGTGCCAAAAAGAATTTAGTGCAGGGACAATAGGAAACCAAACAAGAACCTTGCAATGCATATCTCTTAGAAAAACTTTTTGAGATGTGAAGAACTAGATTTAGATCCAAAAGATGTTAAGTCAGAAAGTATGGCATCTAGCTATTCAACGACAATTAGTTATGATCCAAACAGCAAGAGGAGAAAGTTTTTAGGTTGGGATAATTCGTCCCACTTGCTTTTTGATACAACTCGCCATTACTTGAAACAAAGTGAGATGAGAGCGAGGAAGAGAGAAAAAAAAATGCACCAGACAGTGCTTTTAATAAAGATTCATTAAAAGAATACTCCAAGGTCAGTTTGAGATCTGCAAGCAATGTCCATTGATTAAGTGCAGGCATTAATGTGTAAAAGATGCAATTAAGGAATGAAATACAGCATTCATCAACAAGGTCACTGAGTATTTAACAGAAAATGTGTGCAATATTGAATGCAAATCAAAGTAAGAAAAATGTGTGCAACTACAATGTATTCTGGAACGCTTGGCTAACCATTCCTAAGTGTCCTCAAATCACCAAAAACTGTCTGACCTTCTCAAGTCAAAACCTCCCTCCTCCTGTTCATTTTTGACCCATTTCTTTTCCTATTAGACATACAAATAAGCACTTTAGCATCGGCAGGGACGAAGGGCAGCCTGCTGTTATGATGTGAGCAAATCGTGGATGTTGGAGCCGCAGGGTCTTTTAAAGCGCAGTTGAAAGAAGTGAGGCGACATGGCTGGTGTACAAGCGTGGGAGGCATGTGTGGGGGAGTGGAGGGGGCTGGGAAAAGCAGCACTCTGGGGGGCTGCAGAAACAGTGTAGTGGTAAGATGATGCCGTAAGATGGAGAAGAAGCAGGTCAATATATGGCCGAGCTGCAGCTCAAAGCAGGTCAGTCCTTCAATTCATTCCAGCAATGGAATAGACGAGAGTGCCTGGGGGCACGGAGCATAACGGAACAGTTGTGTCTGAGCTAGCTCCTTCCATACAAGTCCAGCAAAAAAGGATGTGGGGAGGCAAGGAAAGGAGGGTGGGAGAGAAAGAAAGGGAGAGCTGGTGGAATTCAGGACAGGCAGATCAATCATTGAGCTCCCACGCAGGTGAGCGCTGCAAGGTTAATGATAACTGACTCCTGGCATGGTGCATGCACACTCAGACACACACCGCAAAAAACGCAAATAACACATTATCTCCTCCCACGTTTGCCGGTCAAATACTTCACAAGAGGCAAGGGCGTTTGCCCTCATATATGGATTACATGGCACATGTCTTGCTGTGCCAGGGAATAAAACAGAATATTTGCAGTCGCTGCAAAAATCTGTGCAAGATTACACAAGACAGAAGATGCCAATTCCTAAGAGTGAGAGAGTCGACCATGAAATCTCAGCAAAATGGAAGTCATAATTGGAAAATGATAGGAGGGTTACAAATTAATTTTTAAAATTACAGCGCAAAAAAAAAAAAAATTGGCACAGCAGGGAGTCCGTTTTCGAAATGAAATTTTCAAAAAAGGAGGAAAAGCTTTTTTTGGAAGAAACTAGTAGATACATAATACATTGAATGGTCAAAAATGCAGCATCATGATGAAATCTTCAGGCACTTACAGCACATTCTTTCAAAAGGTTCTGTTGGATGATGCCATGGACAAACTGACTTTCGATCCATAAAAGAACATTTTATTATATTTTAGGCAAATGGGATATGCAAGTTTTAAGAACACTGTTTAAAAGTTTAAGGAAACAATTCAGATGGAACAATTCAGAAGCCTATTTGCAGAAAAGGTTATAATTGTATGTCCAATAATAATTTAGAAACCTTATTTTTATACCTGCGAATATTCAGCAGTTTAGGCAAAGGACATTCTTAATGTATACAAATTCACCGGAATAAACTGGATATGGCTTTGGTAAAAAAAAAAGACAACAAACACTTATCTGCAGGCGTTCGGCCTAAGTGGTGACGAGACCTGAATATAGTTTCTGGTGTCTTCAGGCACCAGACAAAGCAGCATTAAACTCAAACGAAGGGACAAATAGCAAACAGGGACAAACATGGCCATGGCCTCCAGTCACTGATTCTGCTCTGCTGCACTAAATACCCTCCGAACATCTCCCCCTCCATTCAGCATGGCTCAAAAAACATCCATTACCTGAGTCATCTAATTCAATTATAGCTAAATAAAAAACCCACAATGGCTGGTGTGAGTCCTGGAAAATCAGCACATTAAAGCAGCAAACAGACATTTTATCAGCGCTCCTTCCTTCCCCACATTTGGGCCTTGGTAAAACATATAATTCTACATCTGAATTCAATTTGAATAATGAAACAAGATCAATCTGCAAATAAAGCCTGTTATCACAAGATACTGAGTTTAAGGATAAACAAGTTTTCATCAGTCCTCTCCCGCAATGGAAAATGACAGTCTAGTCTGACACAGCCCTACTAGAGGAAACGTATGTTTCATATATCTGAGCAGAATGCACAGAATTATTACACACTGACATGTTTTGACTGACAGCTTTGCAGGGGTCAGACTGAAGCTTATAAGGTACTTTGTAAGGTATTTTTTTCTCACTGGTATGGTGTTGCAATGAGAAAAAAAAACAGCACTGTTTTTCTTTACACATTTTGGCTTCCGTTTAAGGATTTCACTGCACAACAAATTCTCAAATTAGTCAATGCATGAATGTGTTCCATCGGAGTATATTTCATATAGTAAACTCAGAGTGCTTAATGGTTTGAAACCACAGCATTATTCAGCAATGGGTTTAATTCACACAGAAACTACACATTTAAACCACACATTATATTTTAAAAAAGGTCTTAATATATTAGTGATGGCCATTCACTCTCATTTTTTCATTGTCTGAGGCAGTTATTCTAAACACATCTGCAGGAGGTGCTAAAGCCAATGCCAGACCAATTTGAGAAAGATCATCAGTTCAGGGCAGATAAACACAAATACACACACACACACACACACACACACATACACACTCTCTCAAATTCACACTTGGGGGCAATTTAGCAACTCCTGTTCACCTGACATATGGGTCATTGGACTGTGGGTGGAAACCTGGTCTGCCAGGGGAAACTTGGCTCACGCAGAAAGAACCCATATCTGCCCATAAAACCCAGGACAGCACAAACTATTTTGAGGACATTCATTAAGAAATGTCTGCAGCTAACGTATACCATGTAAGGACAGTCATAAAAAAAACAAAAACAAATTATTGAAATAAAACAAAATGTATTTCATGAAAATGTACTCACCTTATTTACCTCCACGATATCTGCAGTACTCAAATATGCTACTTGTTGATTCAAATGTCCCCAACATGCCTGGAAATCTCCAGAAAGTATGCGGATATTTGCAAAGTAGCAGTCCAATTACCCCCAAGGCATTTCACACCATAACTCAAATGTTGTGTAAATGTTCCAGTTCAGTATTCTCTTCTGGTATGCAAAAAACGATTTTAATCTGCATTTCTGCTCACAGGTTTTTCTTGTCCCAGAAGCACTTATGTACTGTAGAGATGTGTGCAGTCGTTTAAGCAAGGAGGACTCAAGGAGATACATCTTAAGAGAAATTAACTGCCCAGACTGTTTGGCAACTAATGCTAAATCGTGTCCCACTGGGATGAACTGTTTGCATGTCTTTCAAGAAGGAAAACTGGTTGTAGATCTTCCTTTAGCAAGAAAGAACTACAGATGAGGTGATATACCAGGGTGCTTCATCTGATGTGTTGTTCTTGCCTCAGATTTTAATTGTTCTTTTCCATTTAGCATTCTCTCTAACACCCAAAAATAGGAAAAAGCAAATGTAAAAAATATGTCACAGCATTGATGGCATGGAGAGTTAGGGCAGAACAGCATTGTGTGGCTTTTGATTGAGATTTTAATGAGTGGATCCTCTCTCTGGCAGGGGTCATTAATCACGTCTGATACGGAGGTGCGGCGGACGGGGCAGAGCCTGGCCATGGCACAGCATCAGCTGGAATACTGCCGTCATTTCAGATCCAAACAAAGCCGAGTGCCAAGGCATAACTAGTCCACAATGAGGGGCTCTACAGCATGATTATGCGTTATCTCTCTCTCTCTCTCTCACCTGTTGTATCTATCATCCTCTCTCATTCTCTTTGTCTCTTTCTGCCTACCTGTTGAAAGCTATCCAGGGAAGCTTCATACTTCTACTTTGTCTTACGTATTGTTGGACAAGCATGCTCATGTCCAATCACATCCAGACTGCTTCCTATTATAAATCATATTATAGCCATAACCTTAAATTTGATCAGGCATTAGCAGAAAGTCCCTGTGAGTAAAATGAGAAACAATTTGCTAAGCTTTGGTGTAGTTCCCAAGCTTTTCATAGATGAGCATTTAATCCCTGGGGTAACTCAATAGGTAGGGCAGGAAGACAGATCTCATATGACCTTGCTTATCTTGCTTATCCTACACTTTTGTCCTCATCATCAAAACATGAGTTCTAAAGTTTCTTTGGCCAAATTTAACAATTACCAAGGCAAAAGTGCTAGATACTTCCACGCTTTTAATCATTTACAGGATGCAAGAGTGAATAGCTATGGTTCTCACAGAATCTGAAAGCGCCTTTTGGTTCCATATATCGTGAGGCAATTGGGGATTAGGTGGTGTCCAATCTTATCCCCAAAACGGGCAGACTGGCTGGAGGTTAGAAACAAAAATTGGCATGCACATCGGCTCATTATGGATAAGATTGTACACCCCTGTCCTAAGGTCCGTCAAAGTTAAAAGTTATATAAAGACAATGGAGTGACAGCCATTCAATTTCTTGGCTATTACCTAAACTGTATGTTTAAGCTACATTTGATGTCACAAGTTTCCTTGAAGGGCGAGACATCATCATTTCAGTAAATGTAGTGTCCTTTATGACCTAAAGAGAAGTAAGAAACATACTAGGGATTAACTTTAACTCTGAATGTTGTATAATGTGAAATCAGGGTGCAGCGTGCAGAATTCAGTTTTGGATGCAACAGTTTCTCCTCTTATTTTCTCCTCTCCCTATTCTTTCTTATTTCTTCCTTTCACGTCTTTAAATGAAAAACAAGCCCCCTTCCCCAAACCCATTGTAATCTCCCAGTTTCACAATGAAGCGCAACAAGAGCGGATGTTTATTAGACTAATCCCAAAATCCACATTCATCCCGAGTTCTCAACTTCTTAATCTGCCTCAAAACAAAGGGATTTGAGGCTGTAGCGGAGGTGGCACTATGACACCGGCTGTCACTGCACCGGCAGCATCGGAGCCGAGGTGCAAACATACACAGTAATTAAGGTCTGGTGCAGAGGCACGGAAATGGATAGAGAAATGGGATCAGATGGGTCTGGTGGGAGCAAAGGAGGGGAATAAATTCTTTTTTGAAAGTCCCTCTACTATTACAGAGTGGTAAAACCCTGACGATTAAAGTGTGAGGGCAATAGAGATTGGACGGAGTTCTTGCACATGAAATGTCTTTTAAAAATAGCATAACTTGAGCACTGCCTGACAAAACCAAGCTGGCACTGTTTTCTCACCTTAAACTTAAACGAGAGAGCATATGCTGAGGATGTGTTGGGGGTTTGGGGATGAGAAAAGAGAACAAGGTTGATTGTAACAAAAGTAGCAGGTGAGAGGTGTGAAGGGTCTCACTTCAACAGAACAACACTCTTAAAAATAAAGGTGCCAAAAAAGTTGGAGTGATTGAAACCTTGTAATGGGTCATTTTTTTGTGTCACTGTGTGAGTTTGCTGTTATCAGGTTGAAACTTAAACTTAAATAGTCTGAAAGTTCCGGGTGAATTAAAGGCTTTTCTCCACACCCACACATTCATTCCAAGAACCATTTAGTAATGTCTATTTTCAGAATGCATCACACATTAACAAAGTCTAAAGAGCACAGAAAGGCCAGGAGACTAAAGGTGCTATGAGTTCCTTCTAGAAGAGCCAAATGAACTTCCCCTCCAGCAGCATGAAACACAACGTTATTAAAACAATACGCTACTGACAGGCCTGTATTCTGCGCCCGGGGGGGAAAGGGTAAAGATAAATAAATCAGTGTCACTGCTTGACATTCTTACCATCTGCTGGGTGAATTATTCAAATCTGCAATAAATGGCAGCATGGAGAGTGGTGATGTGGGGGTAATTAGCACCCTGACAGAGGTGACACATGATGGCTTTTCCTAGCTGCTGATTTTTTTAACTTTATATTAAAGCATGAGGGCCATATTGCCCAGTACACAGCCATAACGCCACTGTTTAACATTCCCAACCCCCCGGGGTAAATGACAACCACAATCAGGTTCTGTGACCCCTCCACACTGAATAAATGCCAGCACCGAGTCATCTCATGGGAGAGAAATGTCAGCGACTGTGCCAAGAGTAGGCCGGCTCATCTATGATCTTCATCAGGTGAAAAGGACAAAGCTCATTCTCATTCCTGCTTTATAACATACAAGTTCCGGGATTAGACCAATATCTAACATCTGAAATCCTAATGAAACTGAAATTGTCCACTAAATCAGTAACCAAGTAAACTTCTTACAATAACCGCAAAACAAAAGAACACATTTATTTCAAGGTTAAAAATACCTTGCTGCAAACTAAAATAAGTTCTTTAAACACAGGGAGGGCCAGGGCAGTATTAATGGTCACCAGATGATCTTTTTAAGCTTGCTTTCCCAGAATGCCCATGGGCCCTAGATCACCATGCTGTGCTATGTACATGACATCATAATCAGCGCCTGGGCTTTGGCAAATAAAACTGGAGGGAGTCAATTAATGCTGTTGAGACCAAAAGCTACAGCTTACTGTGGGCTTGGAACGGCTGTCTGTGGGACAGTGAAGTGGAGAAGATTCCTGAGGAGAGGGAGGAACAAGAACAGCTTTGACCGCTTGCAGCAACGCTTCCAAAGAAACGCTATGGTGAGAACAAGAAGTCACAATAAATTGCCTCATCAAGGGCTGAAGTCAGTCAGCCCAGACATAAAAGTCTGATTCTTCAGTTTTGCAAAGTATGCTGTGCATGCAAAGTATGGAGTTTTATACCCCTGCTATTAATTAAACTCTATTTTAAGTTTTAATCTTCCCTTTTGTCCATTTTTAGTATGTGATTATTTCCATGGTGTTTCCCTGTTTGATGCTGTTGCCTCACATAAAGAACAGTCCGGGTTTGGTTTCCAGCCAAGTAGGCCTGGGATTTGTGTATAGTTTATATATTCCCCCTGTGTCTATGTGGGTTAATACCAGGAACTTCAGGTTTCCTCCCACTGTCTAATGGTGTGTGCCAGTTGTATTGCAGATGCTTGATTAATTAATTTTTAATTTAATTTAATTGTGACTATTCTTGTCATTGTGAGAGCACACAGTGAACCACAATGAAATTGGACCTCTGCATTTAACCCATGCACACACCGTGGGTACAAGGGTACCTCAGGGCAACCTACTGGTAAGGAGTTTGAACCCACAATCTTCTGATCCTGTGGCAAACTCCCTAACCACTAGGCCACCGCTGCACCTACTACGACTAGATGTGACAAGCATGTATGAGTTTGTATGTTTTTCTGTCTTGCCCAGCAAAGGACTGACAACATGCCACTGCCCTAAGAGTACTGGTATAGACTCCAGCACCTCTTGCAACCCCGGTAATGATAAGTGGCTCAAATAATGGAGGAATGATTGAATTAATGATGTAAGCATGCAGTGTGCATGATGTTATGTTTGTTGACTATATTAGCCCAATAACAGTAAATGGAGAAAAGTGAATATAATTGTTCTGTTGAACTATTCATTTGAGAAAGAATATCCAAACTAGATAAATCACCTTACTAAATAAACAGATGAGAGATAATATTTCATGTCAAGAAATACTCCTTATTACGCAATACGTAATAGTTGAAGTAATACCATGTGGGCCTTCATGCCCATATCCACTCCAAAACATGTGAGAGGCTGTTGTTTGGAGGAGATTTAAGAGTGTGGAAGCATAGGGAAACATTTTGGTGGGAGATACAGCAGGCTGGCACTGCTTCCCAAGGGCACTTCACTCTGCCCAGCTGTGCCATGCATATTACACACATTACTCTTCAAACACATTACATTCTATATAAAATCCAGTCACAGAGGCTGGAGAGCATGCTCCATAACTGAGTGCCTATACAACTGAAGAGCTAAAGTCCTGCACAGCAATATTAGCATTAACTCTAGCTGTCTTTAGGACTATGCATCTCTCTCTCTGGCCCGGTGTTACTGTGCCATGATTGCCTTAGGGGCCAATAGAAATGCAGTTCTAGCACCAATGACATAGTTCAGTGGTCCAATTAAGCATGCTAGATTTAGCGCCATTAAGACAGACATCTTTGGGAAGGAACAAATTCAGGATGAAAAGACGGATAAGCGAGAGTGATTCCCTATTAAGGTGCAGAGGATGTGAACAAACCCTGGCTCTCACTGAAGACAGACCACATTTGCCCACATTTCAGTAAAACCAGATCTTGAAGTTTGATGAGTGGCTTGGAAAGAATATGCTCAATGTAAATGAGCACAGGAACATATTTCTGGGACGTTCATGCTAACGTTAAAGGAGGGAACATCTTCCTCCCTCTTTTGTTTTTTTGACCCTAAGATGAAATTTCTGGTCCATAAGCATTTCTGTCCAGACATGAGAAATGCAGGCAGCCGCTACTGGTCATTTCTCTGGACAATACTTATGACCTTCCATTTTTGCTGAAGGACCATGGGCACAGCGTGAAGTGACAAAGGACGGTTAGTGGTGACTGCGACCTCCTGGGAGGTCTGACACCACAGGTGTGAAAAGATTTGACCCCCAGCCAGTAGAGGGACATGGGAACCACACAAGGGACCCCTATTGCTCCAGGTCAAAGTCATCTACTCCCCTACTGACAGAACAGCTAGTACGCAAAAGATACACTAGCCTGTATTACAGTCACTGTGAAACTATAAAGTCACCTCAAAACTCCCTGAAGTGAGTGTCAACTGAAGTAAACCGACAGTAAAAAAGTGCTCCACTAGTAATGGCAGCTGCAATTGCTTTAGGGGTCATTTAAAAGCAGTTGAAGTGTCAGTATCGGTTCTTTTGATAGCAGCAGTAGAGTGGTAGCACCAATGGTGCCAATATTATGTGTAGTGTTGTAGGCCCAACAGATATTGATGGAAATGGTTTTAGAAAAGCTTCCATCCCCCCACCACACGGGGGTCTGTTGGATTTTATGCTCATTTCACACCCACCAGTCACTGCGGTGCATTAGTTCACCATGAGAGCCCTCAGGCAATAGTGCTTTTTTATTTGTTTATAATGTTAAGGCATTCCACAAATGGCCAAGGCAGCGGCGTAAATTGTGCATACTTACATTTAGGCAATCGACAAAGCTCGTTACTACAAAACACAGTGACTTGATTCATTCTGAATCCAATGCAGCTGTGGGGAAGAAAGAAGGGAGAAAGGGTGGACGAGGCTGAGCAAGAGGCAGTTAAGAGAGGCAGATGCTGAGAAATTGAAAGAAAAAAAAAATGCAAAGAACTACACCTACGAGGTCCGTCTGCGGCTTTAAAACGGCCTGTTGAATGCACAAAAGCAAGGTTTGGTATAGACAGATTGCTTAAGTCCTTTACAAATAAAGACTGAATCATATGAATCCTAACTTGCCTGAGATCTACGACCCTACCGCCTATGCTATGAAAAGACTCAGCTGACTCAACCATGGCCACCCAAAACGAATGATGGGATTAACCCTGTTGCCATTATGTTGTCAAGCAGAACAGGGCTGTCTGGGAGATGATGCGAGAAGATCTGTATCAGCAGAATAAGCTGAAAAACTGTAGTTGGCATGTGTGAAGTCTAAGATGCTTCCACCTCCTTTCTTTAACCATCTGTGATTTTCACTTCATTTGTTCCAGACTTGACTCACATCTGTTACTATGATTCTCTGTCTATCTGTAGCCCACCACCAAGACAAATAATCATGTGCATGGACACACATTCACACACACACAAAACCACAAGTACAACGGCAGAGGCAGGGGGATACGAATAGAACATAGTCATCACAGATTTCACACATGGCACAAATAAATGATGATGTTTTTATCATTTTGATACAAACTATAATCATTTCAACATGTGAATGTAATGAAGCAGTCTAGTCACAGTTTACCTGGCTAGGATTTTTATTTTGAAACTCAGAACAATTTAATAAACTGGAGTTTAGTCTAGTACCTGCATTTCTGCATGATGTAATCTCATCACTTGAGCGATCTCTCAAGTGCCCAGATGAACATCTATCATAATAGTTTTAAATATGATCAACACTTATAGTGTTCTAGAAGGTTATTTAGATATTAAACATCTATGAAGGTTTGTTTTAATGCATACCACTTATGTCATAAAGTCTACTTTATTCAGTTACAACCAATTTGTAATGAAAATGCTGAAATAAGCCTTTATTATTTTGTATGAAGCCTTAATAATATTTCTCATATCATTGTATTATTTAATATAATTATGCACATCTAGCCTACTGACAAGACCCTCCAGTAGAGTGTTGCCCGATTTCTTATTTGTAGTTAGATTAGTAAGTAAAGGTTTTAGCCGTTTTTATAGTTTCATATTGAAGTTGAGTTTGAGTTTAGAGTACTTTTCACTTCTCTATGTAAATCTCTATTCATTTCATTTCAAGTAGAATACACTCTCACAACATTAAAGACTAACACCTTCATCAGAATTGCTCTACAGAAGTAGAAGTGAAGAAAGTATGTGTTTCCTGCTAACTAACTTAGAATATGAATCGAAGGGCCAGTTATAGTGAATTCATCCTGCATTCTTATTGGCTGTTGACTAAGACGGGCTAAATGCAATTTTGAGAAAAAAGATCTCAAGTATCTCTGAGGCCTCAAACAGCTGACTGAAGAAAAAAAAGCCTGAAAGACTGAGAAAAAGAGAATAAGGACAGAAAGAGAGTTTGACGTCTTCTCTAGAGCTTGGTTGCTAAAGGAGCGAGTCCCCAGAAAAAAATGTTTGTATACACTGAAATATACACCATGAAAAAAGGTACAGAACTTTTCTACTTGATTGAGTGTTTGATGTTTGATAGATTAATTAGTGCAAAGCTCAGTTTGAAGTTGACTCTGAAGAAAGTTTTCAAAGAGCAAATCAGATCTCAGAGGTAATTAAAAGGAAGTATTTGTTGACCTATCCATTTTTTTTTTTTATGTTTAGTCATGCAAATTTTATTGGTTGCATCTTATTACAAGACAAAACAAGTACACGTTGAAGACCAATTTCAATTTTTCAACTTCAAAAAGTTCAAATTTGGTCTCTTTTTACAGAACATTAAAGAGAACAGCTGCCATTTACGCTGTTAAAATTTCATGACAAATGGACCAACAGAAATGTTCTAAAATGATTTTCAATAGAATCCTTTCACACAATTTTTTTTTTCAACATGTTTAATGTCCCATATTCTTCCAATATTTTCCATTCATTTATGAATTATTGTTCCAAATGTCAATTCTCTGCATTTTGCATGGAAATCAGGTGCAGTTGCAACAAATTCCTTTACAAACCTTAATTCATTAGTTAATTAATCACTCTCTTTAATTTTTATATTTTATCTCACAGGGCAAACGGTGGGGAAACACCATGGACAGGGAGTTTCTGTAGTGCCCTAGACCCTTGTAGGGCACACACACTTAGACCTAGGGGGCAATTTAGCATATCCAATCCTGCTGATGTGCACGCCTTTGGACAGTGGCAGGGAACCAGGGCTCCGGGAAGAAATGCACTCCACACAGAAAGGACCCAGACTGACCTGCCTGGGGATCAAACCCAGGACCTTCTCGCTGTGAGGGGACAGTGCAACCCACTGTGCCACCTTGGTTCATTTATAAGGATATGCAAATACAAGTGTGCGAGGCAAATATCATCCAGCAGAAATAACCCTTAACTCATGCTCAGCACATGCTCTGGCTGAATTAAAAGGGACGATTTTATCACTGTTAACACATCACAGCATGACACTCCACCACAATGAAACGCTTATCAGCATTTAACCAAATACACACTAAGGAACTGGGCGGCTATACATCCCGGGCTCAGGGAGTAGTCCCAAAATTCCAATCATGGGGCGTTTTTGCTTAACGTTATGCCATCATTAGGACTAAGGTAAGCGTACTCCACGCTGCTCCTGAAAGACTGGGATCCAGCAGAAATGTACCTAATTCACCAGCACTAACACGTCTATTAAACCTGATAATTAACCAAGCTGGGTGGTTTTGTACTAATTAAAACACAATTACAGTAGATGTCAAACCCTATGAGATCTTTGACCTCAAAAGTGCAGAACCTCCCAACAGGAGTTTAAACTATACAATTACAAAAATGTTTTTTTTTTTTTTTTTTTGTAATGCCAAATAAATGAAGGCTGATAAATCATGACCTTCACATACAAAGAGATCTCAAGCTTTTTTTTTTTTTTTGACCTTCTTATCAGAATCAGTGGAGTTTTTGCTATTTTAATTTTAGTCTACCTTGTCTGGCAAGGTAATAGAGCATTTTGGTGCGTTTGCATGTGTGTGTGCACGTGTTTGTGCGTATATGTGCAAAAAAACTGCAGAGATATTTTTGTTTGATTTTTGCACATTGCTAGGCACATTTTGTCTTTTTTCCTGTGGTTATTTTCACTTCTAGGCTTCATCTTCTATAAATGATTCACTCAGGAACATCACAAGAACAACACAGAAATAAAGACTCGCTGAAGGAAACTGTACTGCCTGCATTGCCACCCATGAATACAACAGCTATTCTAAATCATTTTTTTGCCCTTAGAGGGCTGAAAGACAGATAACAGTGTTGGATTCCTCATCACTGAAATGAGTTTCACATGACACGACAGTAAATTTACAACAGCAAATCACAGATCACGTTGAATTGGGCTCAGTTGTTAATGGATCCATCCACCCCACTGCAAAGGAACGCAGCTACAAGTGTAAAAGCTATAAATAAGCAAGGAGATCATTCATTTCTACAAGGTTACCCTTACACCATGACTTACTCAGGCTGGCCATAAAGATAACTATGGCTTCACAATATATCATTTCTTAATTGCAATATTGGCCTTCGTAGTGCTGTATTGCAGATGGCTGACATAAATCTCAGACTTTCCATCTGAGTGTTCTGTGGGTGTCTGGATGAATCAATGCGATCAAAAAAAAAAAAAAAAAGAAATTTAAATTAAAACTTATCCAGTAATAATTTCAATATTTAAAGAACTCTATTAACATGAATGTAATAGATACACAGAGTTGTATTTATATAATTATATTATTAGATTTTTTTTTTCTAAAAAGCTGCATAATAAGTTTAATATTATACTCAATCATTTATAATCCTTGGTTATAATTTAATCCTCTGTTACATAATATCTCATTATAGATATCTCAAATCAAATTTCATTATATCAGATCTCACTGTTTTTTTTTTTTTTTTAGTTGCCTGCCCAGCGCTGACACTTTAGAAACATTTTATACATTTAACAGCAACAAAATGTAAGCTTATTGCAGCATTCTAGCACTCTAGCTTCAAAATTAGTGCTGAATTAAGGTAAGTGATGCAGGAAGTTGTTTAAATGTAACAAATAATACATAAATTAGTCAAACAAAACACAAGAATAAAAAACATAAGGCATTATAACAATATAATCATAAAATGGTAGTTTGTGTAGGTCCAAAACAATACACACACACACACACACACACACACACACACACACACACACAGCTGAATGCTTATTCACCCTAGCTATTCTCTTGACATTTACAGCTGTCGGGACCCAGCATGTCTGTCTCTTCATTCCGGTGAATAAGTGCCCGAGGATCTTCCATGTTGCTTTCCTCTGTGTCAGCTTCTCCATCCACTCTTCTCTCTGCTTCATAAACACTGACCGCATCAAGCCACTACCCATCCGCAGATTTCATACCCCACCTTTTCTGCTTGTTCAGTCACATAACAGACATATAATACAAGAGAAACAGCAAGCACTGAAGCCCTGAATAATCACCTTCATTTATGTGAAACCAGTAACCAAAAGAAACAATATACAGGTGGGTCCGATCAGATCAGCGTGTGTAAATGTTTGTGTGTGAGTTTTTGACAGGTAGCGTAACTCCACAGCTATTAGATTCAGAACGGATCACTTTTAGTCAGCCTTGATAAAGAATATAATCTGTTTTATTTTTTGTTCTAGGGTTGATAAAAGTAGAAAGTGCAACAGCCGCAGCTGGGACTGATCAGTGTATATGTGGGTGTTTGTGTATGTGTAACAGCCTGTGCTGCACACGTGTCAGAGAGACGGTGCGGCAGGTGTCTTCAGGCGCTGGGTGAATGGAACATGAGGGCGTGTGAGCAACAGAAGGAGTGAAGAGATAACACACTCCTGACGGTGTTATTATTGTTGTGGTGGTTTTGGATTGTGCTGCACCTGCATCGGCTTGAACAAACTCGCCTTCGACAAACACCCAAGGAAAAAAAAAAGTATAGTTTGGCTAGATAACATTAAGTAAGACTCAGCGTATGTTTGAGGTACGACAAAACATTAAATAAGCCATATCCATGTCGTGGGAACGCCCAAATGGGCTGCATCTAAATAAAAACTAAAGGTATCTTGCATCAAGGAGACTGTTGTGTTTGATGCATGGACACAGGCCTCAGTAAGACACCGAGACCTTGTGAAAGCTGTTGTTAAGTGAATGCTAAGCGGCCTCTGGCGCGGCAATGGCATTGCATGCAGGGCAGCGGGAGCTAATGGCAGGCATTAGTTCTCTGACTGAGACACTAATGCACCTTGTGTCAGATTAAAGAGAAATTTATCAGCACAGGTAGCTAACAGTAGAGAGGAAATCCAGAAATGTTCCATTAGACTGTTATTATGGCTGCATGGCTTCTATGCATTGTGTCAATGTAACATTAGCACATGCTTTGTTTTATGTCAGGGGACTTGATCCACCTTGCCGTTCACCCTGAAATTTATTATTTTTTTCTTGTGCTTATGTAATACCAGATAGTGCTTTTTCCATGGTTCTTTTTGTTTTTCTTTTTTACCTAACCAGAGGACTTTTGCACCTGAGCTGAAGTAATAGACTTCGAATTTCAAGGCTGGTGAAGGCAGACTATGAAATGTTACAGCAGTTTAGCACCACAGAGCAAGCTTCACTTGTTTTGGAGATAGATATTCAAAAGTTCAAATAATTTTCAAAATGTTAAAAATGTCATTTCAACCGTATAATACAGAATAAAAATAAATTCTGTATATAGTGTAAGCCCAGCTCTGTGGGGCAGTGGTTAGGGTGGTGGCTCCAGGCTCGGAAGGTTGTGGGTTCAAATCTCAGACCATTAGGTTACCTTAATGTACCATTGAGCAAGGAAGCGTCCCCTTTCACTCCCCGGACACGTTGAATAGCTACCACCTGCTGCACAGGTGAGATTGTTTTAAAAAGTCCCTTTCAATACTGTGTAAGATTTGGCACCTGAGAAAACTATACTTTAGTTTGTATTCTGTTTTCTGTGTTCTTGTTTTTTTATATAACAAATACAGTACCGCGGGGCAGTGGTGGCCTAGTGGTTAGGGCGTTGGCCGCATGATCGCAGGTTCAGGGATTCACGCTCCTCCCTGCGATAGGCTGGCGACCTGTCCAGGATGTGTCCCCCGTCCGTCGCCCTGTGTGAGCTGGGATGGACTCCAGCACTCCCCCGTGACCCCGCTTGGGACAAGCAGCAGAAAATGACTGACTGACTGAAAATACAGTACCGCGCAAAAGTTTTAGGCAGGTGTGGAAAAACTGCTGTAAACAAAGAATGCTTTCAAAAAGTGTTAATCATTTATTTTCATCAATCAGCAAATTGCAGTGAATGAACAAAAGAGAATCTAAATCAAATCAATATTTGGTGTGACCACCCTTTGCCTTCAAAACAGCATCAATTCTTCTAGGCACACTTGCACACAGTGTTTGAAGGAACTCGGCTGGTAGGTTGTTCCAAACATCTTGGAGAACTGACCACAGATCTTCTGTGGATGTAGGCTTCCTCACATCCTTCTGTCTCTTCATGTGATCCAGACACACTGGATGATGCTGAGATCAGGGCTCTGTGGGGGCCAGAAGAACTGATGCTGGTTTGAAGGCAAAAGGTAGTAACACCAAATATTGATCTGATTTAGATTTTTCTTTTGTTCGCTCACTTTGCATTTTGTAAATTGATCAAAATAAACAAGCATTCTTAGTTTACAGCATTTTTTCCACACCTGCCTGAAACTTTTGCACAGTACTGTACATGCAAGAATTCTTTAATGATAAAGCTTTTGCTTTACTGTATGCATTCACTCACACACACATTTTTCACATTTTCAACACATTTATGTATGTATGTATCATACTACCTTTCAGGCATGCATGCATGATATCCTAAGCAATCTTTTTAATTTGAAGCATTGCATATTGTGAAATATTTGGAGGAGAAGAGTGAGAGTTTAAGTCTTAGGGCTGAAAATTTCAGAGCACTCAGCTGCAGCAAAAAAACAAGCTGTAAGTGGGCTACTTTTAGTGTGTGTTTGGGCATGGGTGCTTATGTAAGTGCTCCTGTGGTGCGACTGAGTTTATGTGGGTTTGAGATGATACACGGCTGCATGTGATGTATTTTCGACAGGAAAACAATGTGCTCGATCATCTCTTTATCATTTCGGCAAGGGAGTAATGCAGGGAAGAAGCAATGAAAAAAAAAAAAGAAAAGTTGAGTGAGTGTGTTGATAGAAGATATCACCAAGCCCAATCGTTAACTGGACCTGGGAGACAGAATACGACAACAGCTATTTTACAAGCCTTTTTCACGGATAATGATGTGTCATTGTAAAAACCGCAGTTGCTGTTAGCCAGAGATGCTGATTTCTACCACGTGAAAAGAGCTCACTACTATAACAATGACTAGAAATAATGGGTGTAGGAAACCTCAGTCAACCTTTAAGTTGATTTAAAAAAAAAAAAAAAAAAAGATTCTCAGTGGCATCAGATTGAAACTGTATGCTCGACTTTCTAAATATCAAAAACAATATTTTCTAGTATTTATTTGGAAAATAGGAAATCTTGCTTACTATTCACATGTGAAAGTGCCTGTGTCATTATGATTGCAAAGGTAAATGTTTTGACTAGATGTCTGCATCTTTTTAGAAGAATGTCAACACAGAGGCAGAGCTATTACTAAGGCTGTTAGAGCCTCATAACCTGAATTCATTGTTGCGTCTCATTATCATTCAGCCTAAATAAAGCCATAAGAATGCTGATCTGCAATGAGCTTCTCTCACGCATGAATAACAACCTGTTTCATAACACATCAGCTTTCCCTTGCCGAGGTGAGACACAGCAGTGGGATTATGACATGAAACTGGTTGTTTCATTTGAACCTAAATCAAATTTGGAGAGTTCTGCAAATCTTACTTGTACTTACTTGTGTACTCTTACTTGGTAATGTAAAGCCTAGATCACTTCGTGTCAGGTCAGCTCTATCGTTTTGGCGTCAAGGACAGACGGTTAAGAATCCCTGCGAGCTCTCTGATGTCTCAACTAAAAGACCAGCAGTGCTAGAAATTGGCCATGCAGCGTGACACAGCGGAATAGCCGCTAGTTATCCTTTTGAGGTCACATCTGAGGATGTGTCCACAATGAACACTCAGCTTTGCCAAACAGACTTTGTTCACACACAGTGGCTTCAAACTGTGCAATCTGAGAAACACTGATCAATTATTTACCATGAGATCACTGTAAAGTGCTCCATTCAAGCCTGATATATTTAACACCCTACAACCTAAAAGTTTGGATGTCTAGCTTTTCAAAATACTTTTGAAGAGTCAATAGACAGGACTTAGCAGATGATGACTATGTACTGCAAAACAGACAGTATGGGACCAATGCTATGATTCATTTATTATATCAGTTCATATAATCTAGACCATATTATCTAGACCATTTTAGTGCCAAAGTTAGTTAGTGCCATATTAGTGCCAAACACACACACACACACACACACACACACATTCACAAAAAAAGCATCTAGTCGACATTCAGAAGTCCATCATACTCAGTGTTTCTGTTCATTTCTGCTTTCACGCCTGTCTTTTACAACCCAAGACAGGCACAGGAGCTGTATTGTCCTAAACCACAGACTGTCATGTGGAGCAGATGGCATCTTAACTAAACATGGATCATTTGTAATGTCACAGTTCTGAAAAATAAAGACAAATCAAAACACATATCTGTGCCACTCTTAACATATGGTGCGCTAATATTCCTTTACAAGAAACAAACTATCAGACGACACAGTAAGCTGTGATGCTGGACTAATCCTGCATGAAGGACAGAGCAATATCTGACAAACTCTCCTGGCACAAGCAAAAGCCTGGAAATGCCTACTTACTGAATGTTCCATCCGTGGCACACAGTCCGGCTAAGGCCTCCCACAGCAGCGTGGCTGTCAGTATGTATCTGCATGCTTCTTTAGATCCAAACTTCTGATTCATTCTTACCTTACCTTTGGTTCTTGGCAGGGCTCTCATGTACCACATGCTGAGGATGCACTTGGCACAACCACTTGTGACCCACTTCAGGGTGACTCATTCGCAAGAAGGACTTTTGCAGAAACGCCTCAGGAACACATGCTCTAGCTGCCTGCATCCAGCCTTGTTGCGCGGTTTATTTTCATTCAAGCTGGCATTTTGGATTTGACAAATTGGTGCGGCCCTGGAAAACACGGCGTCTGCAGTGGAGAGGCGATGCTACCTGCAGTTCGACTGAGAGCTGAAACTCTGGACCAGCAGAGCTCCTCTCCAATTACCCACAATCCCTGGTGCTAAGCACTAGGGGCCCTCCCAGATCTGACTGGACGCTCCGCAGGTAAGTAAGCAGGCCTGAGAAAGTCACGCTCCTCTTCCTTACTCCCCCATGGACCTGCAGCTCCAAGCTCAGTCCACCATTCATCTTTTTAGGGCTGACTGGGACAGAAAACAGTCAAACCATCCTCAGCTCCCTTTTGTTGCTAATTAAGGCAAAGTTGGCTCTTATTTCATAGCTTGTAGGCTTCTTCTGTCTAAGGTGCTACAGAGAGAGTTTGTATAGTAGCCAATGATTTTAAAACGCAAAGTTATGTTTCAGTTTGAATATGGACTGGCTGATTTTGAATCTTAATTAATTTCATTGGATCAATATATGCTCTGCACAAAATGCATTCTTTTATAGCGATGGTTGCAACAATTGGACTAGTTTTAAAGAAAACTAGCAAAAGATCCCTTTCAGCATGAATTGTTTCACCACATAAACGTCAAAAGAACTTGCATTGCAGCAATAAATGACACCATATCCAAAGAGTCCTGTAAAATAAATATGATATTGAAATGAACAACAAAATCTAAATTGCGATATATTGAAAACCTGTGTTGCAAGGTTTGACAAGTGAGGAGCTTTTAGCACACTACAAACACATTGGTGAATTGATGCATAAAATTCTCTACTGTGCAAGAAGTGACTATTCTTGTCAGTGAGGACCAACAATATTACACCACTGCATTTTACCCATGCACACAAACGTGCAGCAGGGGGCAGCTATTGAAAGTGCCCAGGGAGCAGTGACAGTACCTTACTCAAGGGTGCCTCAGGGCAACCTACTGGTAAGGGATTCAAACCCACAATCTTCCAATCCACGGGCAACTCCCTAACCACTAGGCCACCACTGCCCCTGAAGAAGTGCCTTCAGTCACATTTGTGCATTTGTTGTTTATGCTGAATCATGACAAGGGATCTAATTAAACCCCTGCTCTCTTAATTCATATCAATGTCAAGGCAAAATTTGGCAACACTGTGTGGGAGATGTGCCTTGTGCTCTGATTCATCTCTTTGCGTCAGAGGCATTTCCTTTGCTCTGCCAACACGCCACCCCACAACCCCCTGCTCCAGTCTTAGTACAACCTAGCCTGCAGTTGTTAGGGGAAAGTGTCTCAGTGCTGAGCTTCAATGGCTGCAGAATGAGGAGGAAGGTCAAAAGTGGGATGGTCACAGCACTTACTCATCTGCCTATGGTCAGTCCATTGTGGAGTAGGTGGGTGCACTCAGATGTGGATTGTATATATATATATATATATATATATATATATATATATATATATATATATATATATATATATATATAGCATATAGCATATAGCCTTAAGCCCTGCAAAAGCTTGACCATGTCAAATACCTGTGAGAAATGCAAAGAAGCCTGCACTGTTGCATTACTTAACTGGATTTTGTTTACTGTAAGGACGTGTGATTGCTGTGAACCACTCCACAGTTATTTTATATGACATGCTATAGCCTTTCTTTATCATAGTGCTATTCCAGCCTGTGGGTTATTTGGTTTAACTCAAAAAAATCCCATATACTAGCCATGTCTAATATCCAGGCCTTGTCCATAAGGGTTTTAAAAGTTTAATTTTTATTAAGTTGGTTCAAGTTGTAGATGATTACTTTTTGAGCATGTGTCTTCACAAGTTCTTGTGTTCAACTTATTTGTTCAATGAGTTCAAGTTGTAAAGTAAACCTCAGCTGCCAAAAAAGCTGCAAAAAAGATTGTGAACCATTGCTCTATGGCAATGTTCCAACAAACTCAATGATTCTTCTGAAAAAAACCTACGGTTACACATTTCACATAAAAAACACAGGCTGCATTGCATATAACACCAACAGAGGACTAAAGCCGTGACCTTAGGCAGCCCATGCAAGAGTAGGAGCAGCTCTTGCCTGCTACAGAAGATCAAAGCACAGCTCAGGTCTGAGGTTCACAAATCATTAGCATTAGTATGACCATTCATCCTGCACCCTTTCTATATTTTGAAGAATAATCCACAAGCTGACTGCAACATCAAAAACCACTGAACCCTTGACCCCCTATGACCTTACAGAGCCATAGCAACAGCACAGCCTGACTGTCCTGCCTCTTTAACCCCAGAAGGGAAATAAGGTTCTTTCTAAGGTTCACCTGCTCTAAAATATTCATTGGAGCTGAAAAAAGAATAACTCTTAATACTCATGAAACTGAAAGCCGTTTGCTTTGTTGTTTCCAATCTATCCCTTCCTCTGTTTCTGCCTCTCTTGTTCTCCCTCTCTTTTACCTCATGAATAATGAAGGGAAAACATCCAGCTTGTCTGTGTAGAAGAATACGGGGCTCTCTGGTGCTGATCAAATAAGGTCTGCTAAATAATTGAAGGGAGCCTTTGTCATGCAAATGAACGGACAAAAGGTATAAAGCGGAACGCCTGGGTCAGAACCTAAAGCCCCAAGATTGTTTTATTGTTTTATCATCATTATTTTTTAAATGTATTTATTTTTTTATTTCAGTAAAGTTTTTTTTTTCTTTCTTTTCTTTTAACACAGACTCATGTTAAAGTGCAAAAAGTTCACAAATTCCAAGAGGACTGGTTGGGTTTCTATACTGCTCTAAAGGAAGTGAAGTGTTTTTTATGCAGATATTTGATGCTGACATTTGAAGGTGAATCTCCTCACAAGACATACGGCATCCATAAAACAAGCCACTTTTAAATATGCACTGATATTAACACTGATATACTACATCTGAAAATCTACTGCATAAACATCTATGGTGACGGCAAATCAATGATGCTCTTTTATTTATTATGAGCCTTTAATTGCATGGCAAACTGACTAAACTGGGAAAAGTAGTAAACAATCAAAAAAGAGGAATAAAACTAGGAAACAAAAGCATTTATTTACTTTTACCTACCAAAAAAGGTGCCCTAATTAAAGAAAAGTATAGGTGAAAAGCTATAAATAGTGATGGCGAAACACCTGATCATAATGCACTGAATGCTTATCATGACCAGTCCATTCACACATGGTCAGAAAGACCCATGCTAACCGATGCTAACCCATGCCCACACACTTGTTGCAGGTTGTGACACACATTAAGTATAGTCTAGACCACTCTAGAGCCAGGCAGGGCAGCAATTAATCAGAGAGTGAACGAACATGAGCCAACATGCGCAGGGCAATTATACCAGCAGATAAAAGCTCATTACACAATCAATGAGCTGCTTTGTTTCAGGGACCTACAATACCCTTTTATCCTCTGCTGTAAGCTCTCTCTTCCTCCCTCCTCCTTGTTATTCACTCCACTCGTCTCTGTCCCTGGCGACGTTGGACGAACGATAAATAAATGAAATGGGGGTGTAAAAGGGAACGAAAACAATGCTATAACCCATACAAGACAAAAGGCTTCCACAAACACGGCTTATGCTAACAGATCTGATCGAACCTTCTCTTTCAAAGAGAAATGGCTCAGAGAATCTGTGATTGAATATCAATATCTCTTTTTTTTCATACACACGCACACACACACACACACACACACACACACACACACAAAGTCACCAATATAACGGTAAGTGTATGGAGTGTAATTCAATACCGACCGTCACTGATGTTTGTCACCAATGGCTTATATGCCCATGTACAAATATGTGCACCAAACATCAGAGAAAGGACAAAGCACTGAAGCTTTGCATGCAATAAAAGAGAACAACATCTATGAGAACAGTATAATTTGTTGTCATTTGTGCTATGACAGTAATGTTTTCCAAATTACTCCATCATGGCCTTTGTATAGATGCCCTTGAGCACAGCAAGTGTGACTGGATTTATGTGTCCTGTTCCTGGAAAAAAAGCACTCTGATTACACTGATTTACAGTAAATAACTGACTGGCCTCTCTCTCCTTCATTCTCTCTCTCTCTCTCTCTCTCTCTCTCTCTCTCACACACACACACACACACACACACACATGCACACGCACATGCACACACACCCTCAGAGGCAAATAAACAAGTTCAAAATCAGCATCAGTCATTTTCTTACAGCCCACTGAGCAATGCCGACTTATGAGCTTAGACTTAAAAATGCACTAAAACTCACTAAAACTAATGATAAATAGACATGTGCAGTACACACCCCCCTCTCCCCGAACTCACACACACAAGCACTCACGCATTCCCTAAAGTCATTTGCATTTTAAACGGCCTGTATCAGAAAACTGTGCTGTTTTGTAGCACAAGAGTTGGATGAAATGCGTAAGCATCGTTAAAATTTCAGTTCACTACTCAGTCTATATGGTTAATAGATGAAACTTAGTTGTAAGAGTCTGTTCTGAAATTCTGAAATTCTTTGTGCGATCAAAACAGCTCTGATTCATTGATGCATGGAATGCCCAAGGTCTCTGAAGGTATACTGTGCTATTTGGCACCTAGACATTAGAAGCGGATCCTTTAAGTGTTGTAAATTGTGAGAGGGGCTCAATGGATTAGGCTATTTTGTTCCGCACATTCCACAGATGCTTGATCAGTAAACCTGGAAACTAACTCTACACTTTAAATCTTCAACATGGTGCACAAACATTCCTGAAGGCATCTGCTATTAAATTATAAAGCTGCCATGAACGGGGTACCTGCTCTTTTGCAATGCTTTCCTGCTTACAACACAAAAACTTCAAGAAATGACTGCGCATAGCTGTCTAATAAAACCAGCCCCATCACAGGAGCCATTATAACGAGATGATGCATGTTATTCACCTCACCTGTCAGTGATTCAAATGGTATGGCGGATCGGTGACGGCTGATTTTCTGGGTACTCCTCTATTTCATTATGTTAATGAAAGTCCACTGTGAGGGTTAGAACAATGAGGATTTATGTTCACCTCAACATTTCATCATTGTCCCTATGCTCAAGGGGCATTTCACCAAGTTCACAAAGTGCTTAACTGGCTTAACAGCCAGCCTCTAATGTCAAACTCTTTATGGCAATGTGTCTATACCACTATAACTCTCTCGCTCACCACTTAACAATTTAAAACAGCTCAGCTCTCACAGCTAAACACATCCCCCAGAGGCCCATTTCCGCCAGGGTGTGTGTCTCTCTGTGTGTGTGTGTGTGTGTGTGCCTGCGCGTGCATGCGTGGCAGTGCCAATCCATGGGGACCCCTACTCTAAGAGGCTTCCATTAGCCTGGCGCATGTGAGTATGGCCAGTGTCTGTGCACACCTCCACTCGGAATGACAAAGGACTCCACTGCAAGTGCTGCACTTCATACCGCACTCAACCAGGCAAGAGCACACATGTGCACACACATCTTCCCAACTGAGACAAAGAGATTTAGGGAACATGTGCAAAATCTAAACAGTTCTGTTCCTACTAATTTCTAGAGTGAGAGAATACAGGCGTGTTACAGGATCTCCTCTGGTACGTGCATGGGCCTTGAGAGCGGCTATTGAGTGCGGTGTCTAATTAAGGTGACTTCCTGTTTATGGTTTAGAGCACTGCTGCATCAGGGAGATGTATTAGACTCATGTGTTAGAAAGTGCCGCAGCTGGCATGTTTCATGCTTTCAGAATGCTTCATGGAGCCCCAAGCAAGAGGGGGCGAGGATGAAGAAATATAAAACATTTATATAGCTTGGTTGCAGGCATTGTAAATTGCTGAATATGGAACACCGAGCATATGGTGACAATACGATGTTATCAAATACCTGCTTAAATGGTTTTTGAATATTAAAAAGAGAATGCATAAGTACACATATTTAAATGCAAATATTCATTTGGTTGGGGTTCAGATGTTTCATAATACAGCTGTAATGTTAAGAGCACAAAGTGCAGTCATTCAGATGAAAACGAGAAAACAACTACCATGATTACGATCACTCCTGTAGCTGAAATGGCATGAAATCACAGGTCTAACCAAAGATCTGAAAAGATCCACATGTTGAACAGTATCACTGCTGCTATTTAGATTATTCTGCTTAATCTCTCTCCTCATCTAAAATATCTCCAGTACATCAAAATATCGAGTTTTCAATTTCATTTAATTTCGAAAGCTTGATTAAAAGGTTGTTGTAAAATTTGTGTTTCCTGTCAGAATTCATCTCACTAAATAATGGTCATCTGTGGGAGTCGGTCATCAGTCAATCATTTTTGTAGCTGCTTGTCCCAATTAGGGACGTGGGGCGGCGCTGGAGCCTATCCCAGCTCTCACAGGGCGAAAGGCAGGGAAACACCCTGAACAGGTCTCAGGGCATACACACAGACAAACACACTCACGCCTACAGGCAATTTAGCATCTCCAGTTCAACTGACGTGCACGTCTGTGGAGAGTGGGAGGAAACCAGCAAATACAATGAACTGCACAGCAACATGCAGAGGGTGTTCAGGGCTTTCACAGGGTGTTGAGGGTTTTCACCCACACAATATATCTTGTCTATGCCAAATGTCAAATCACATTTTTTTTTTCTATATTTTTTTTGTAAAACTGCTTGGCTTCTTTTTCAAGCAAAAAAATGTTTTCATGTTTCATGTCAATCAAATAACCTCTTTTTGGACTATTCTCATTTCCCAAACAAAAAATCAGTCCTATACGGAGGCCTTGTGTCTACCAGTTCTTTGGAAATTTCTGTGATATTAACAATAAACTTGTGTACCCCAGCTAGACTTGGATAAAAACGACTGACTATTCAAAAGTACTTTATAGAAAAGGGCAAAATAACATATTTTCAACCAACAACACATCAGTCCTGTCCTTGCAAAGGCTCATATCTATAGGAGAGAGTTAGTGTCAGGAACGTCATGGGCTGCCATTAGCCTGTGTATTCATGGTGGAACAGAACATTGCTGTTAAAAGGAGTTAAAGGCCAATCCCAAGGCAGCAGAACCTGTGGTGTTAAAAAAAAATATCAAGCAACATTGGACCTTTAATGCCTGTAACGCTAACAAGACTCACTGGGCAATGTGTGGAAAGGAGCTTCATTCCTTTGGCTGAGGCCGGCTTCTCAGCCAGATCTCCAGTGAGGCTGCAGCAGTAGAGGTCAGGTCGCCCACGTGCGCTCTAATTGGGCTGACGGAGAGTGAGCATTGCCACAGGGCTCTGCCTGTAAATAAAGATGAACCAGGGAGGAAAGACTGGAGGAGAGATTGTGTTATGCTAATGCAAGCTTGCTCATGTTTCTCTGTTTTAATGTTTTTCTCCCTCTCTCGGCCTCTGTCACCTTGGCCTCAGCAAAGCTACTCCAGCCGACAACACTCATAATTTACAGAACATCAACATTGTGTTGGCAAGTATGACATTTCCAGAAGTTTGCTTGATATCTTGCCTCTGCCTTGGAAGCCCCAATGTTAACCAGCCTTTTGGTTTAATTAAAAAAAGTCAATGTGGATCATGTTACTGTCAGTCAACTGCGTTTTTTTTTTTTTTTTTTTTTTCTCTCAAATTGCTGTGACTTTTGGGATAGGCAGTGAATTAACATACTGCATAAGAGTTTCAATCTCCCATGAAAGGATATGTCACTGATGCTTAGCCAGTTGGAATGCCAAAGCCTGCTCACAGGATGACTGATATGATATTTATGCTTGACTGGAAACCTGAATGCATTTCCTGAGTCAGTCCAGGTCTCTCACGCTGTCCGCAATGATGAGCTGAAGTTGCTGGTGACCTTCATAAAGGGACAATCAGAGGACAATCTTTCGAGTCAACACAACGTGCCTGTGTGTGTGCGTGCACGCGCTCCAAACATCTGTGCAAAGTGTGAAAATCAAAGGCGTGATCTCATTAGTCTCGACAGTCACCACTCAGTTCTCCATCTATCTCCACGCACAGAGGAAGCAACATCCACTGCAGGGCTGTCCGTCGATGCCTGACCGAAGGGTCCACAAATTCCCCATTAACAACACGGCCGCTCTGTTCACAGAGGCGTGATTACATTGCCAATCTGCAATCCATTTACATCCTCTGTGTGCTCTCTGGATGGTGTTTTGCAGGAGTGCAGGCCAGAGGGGATGGGGAACAGTTTTCTACAGGTTGTCTCTTTAATTTTCTTTGGTATTGTTAATGCATGTCTGCATTATTCATTTAACCCCAGAATGATTTTGAGAAAAGCCTAGAAAAAAGCCTAGAAATAGTATAACAGCAGGCTTGGCTGTTGCACAGGTAACTTGTAGTAATGCACACTTTTATAGAGTGTACAGAAGTACCACCATAGGTTTGCAGCTTTGATTTGTCTAAAGAACCTTTCAACAGAAGTGTCTAAATGAGTGTGAAGAATATTTTTTTAAAGATTTGTCTGCCAAGAGGAGGGTAAGCGAGTAAAAGCTTGCTTGAAATAATGCTAAAATGTAGATGAACTAACCTTTTTTCACCTCTTAAACTTTACATTTTGAGATTTTAAAATACAGCTCTCATCAATGATGTGCCCCCTGGGGAAGTGTGATTATTTTGCCAATATACAATCCATTTACATCCTCCCTGTGCTCACTGGATGAGGTTTTGCTGAAGTGCAGGTCAGAGAGTAGAAAGAACAGACTCTCATCTGCCATAGCAGAGGCATGCAGACGTTCTCTGCTAGGCCATATAATACCACTCCAGCAGCCACGGGCTGTGGGAGAGTAAAGATAACCAAAGAGCTCTCAATGCAGCATCGCTCCCAGAGCTGACAGAACAAGAACAGAGAACAAAACACATAATGCTCTACATGATTCCACTGAGGTATCTGAGCTTTCAGGAGTTCAGGCGTCAAAAACATGAAAAATCTGCAAGACCTTGGCCATATCTAAAGGAAGAATAATCGCATAAAGAAAGAAGGATAAAGACAGAGAAAGGGAGAAAGAAAGAAAGAAATGTTTAATAAAAAAAGCACATAATGAGACAGGGCTGCAGAGTTACGGAGCAGGAATGTGTACACAATGCACCCTAATGCATTCAAGCCACAGGCACACACACGGACGGCTGTGTGCACGTATAAGACATAAAAATATGTAATTGCACCTAGACCTCCTCATACCCATGATTACTAACTTAATGTTCTCATTCAAACAAACCCTTTAGCCCTGCACTTTGTTTAAACTGTCATTCCGTGAGCTTGGTCTTAATAAAGTGTTGAACTACCACCATGCTGATGAAACTTTGATTGCTATGATAACCCCAGGCTTTGAGCTGTGCTGTTCAGGAGTGAATCCCAGTTGTGGACTGAAATGTCACTCAAACAGAGCACCAAAATGCAACATATGCAGAAACCACATGTGTGGCAGAGCAAATGGGAAAACCTGCACACTGGTGGTTTAGATGCCGCACTCCAAAGCATGCAACTGATTTTTTTTTTCTAATTATAAAGGTAACCTGAGACATTATTAAACAACCTTTAGACAGCCTTATGCTAATTTGCATACATACTTGTTATAGCTAATTTGCATACATACTTGTTATAAATTGACATAATTTACATAATTAGTTACCACTGACATTTAACATTTCAAATATGACTCAACAGAAACGTTGAATGAGAATGTTATTTGTTTTCTTCAAATATTATATTTTACTTGCAAACACAAGTGGTATCGACTGAAAGGTTGCAATTAACAAAAAGTGAGAGAACAAGTTGGAAGGTAATCAGTGCAGGAGGCAACAGAGTGGACAACACTGAAGAAATCACACGAATGGGCAGCAGTGTAGAGGGCAACAGTGGATGGCAGGAAGATGCCAAGCAAACACAGAGTTGCACAGAGACTGTACTTTTGCTGATGATAATGTTTCAACACCAGGTCAGATAACCGCTCCCTCCCCCTGAAACCAGAAGGTGAATTAAGCACCGTCACACCTGCAATCTACAGTGCTAATGGATATTGATGGAGTCACTCAGTTAAACAGGGAAACAATTAGATTGCTCCCTGTGCCAGCCTCTCAACTCCAGACAATTACAGAGGACTCGCCTGGTCCGGCTTTTAGCACGTTCTACATCACAGACGGAGTCTTCGTCCATACATAAGTGCACTTCCCTTCTCACCAGGGCTCGAAAAGGGGGACTGAAACTCATTATAGGAACAGCGGGGAAGGATGGCACCGCCTCAGGGACTTATAATCTTACCTACACTGTGGACCGCGGGGCTGCTCAGAGCTGGAGAGTGCCCTATGCTCCGCTGAGCACCCTGGGCTATTGAGCACTTACAATGTGGCCTACAATATGTGATGTATTTGAAGGAGTAATGTAGGGGCGGGGAGGAGAAGGGGAGCAGTGAATGAAAAGTAAGTTTCTATGAAAGACAAGAAGAGCAAATAGGACACAGAGAACAAGAGTGGCTGGGAGGTGCACTGCTATGTGAGGCAGAAATTCACCGACAGGGAGCGAGAGAGAGGCCGAGAGACACCAGGTGTTTCGTTAGCCGCTGGGGCAGTAGCAGTAAGGGAACAGGAGGAGACATCATCTCTGTGTTGTGTTGTGTAGCCTGGGGCTGTGGAACGATTCTGCGTGTATTGCTGTATGTGTGTATGTGTGTGTGTGTGTGTGTGTGCACGTGCACACTTCAGCACACACACACACACATACAGGGGCTGCAGTTTTTCCGGCGGTGACAGCTCGTCCTCTGTGGGACACCTTTCACATCAGATGTTTACACTCAGGTGACCCAAACCCCCAGAGAGAAAGCGGCCCTAGTCAGCAAGGCTGATCCAGCGGGATAGACAAGCTTCACATAAGAAAATCCCCAGCCTGCTTTATTCATAAGCCCAGTACTTTCTAACCACACACTGCCTTCATAATTGATACCACCTCGGTGCCACAGCTTGGGCACCTCTCCGCAAAGAAATGCTGTGTGTAAAATCTGCCTCCCCGTCCAGCAGCAGCAGCTGAGCCCTAACGTCGGCTGAGCAGCGAGCCTGCTCTTAGGAATGGAGCCAAAAGCTGCCAAACACACTCGACCTGGGCTTCAGATGTCCCAATTTAGCTGTTTACGACTGTACTTCGGGACGAGGCCACCTGCTCAAGAGAAATCTGTAATAGATTTTTCAGAATAATTGTACAGGTAACCAAAACAGAAATGCAATGACAGAAGAAGAAAGATGATGAAGAAAACAGCCACTCTGAAGGCTTTATAAGTGTTCTATGAGGTCCCAAAGAGCTATGGAAGTTTTTTAGGTGCTCACTGTTAGTTCTTTAAAAGGTTCTTTTGTAAAAAGATTGACCTAATTTTGATGGCAAGCATTTTTCGTATGTCACAGGCTGTGGAAATTGTAATTGGTAAGTCTTTACATTTTTAACCATTCATTTCCTGTGCTGTTTGTTTGTCATTTTGCTTATACATTTTATGTATTTGTAACATTAACCATGGCATTTTGATGCAATTCAGGTGGACTGGTCGTGACCTTTTGCCCTGTGAGAGCTGAGATAGGCTCCAGCACCCCCGTTACCCTTGGGACAAGTAGCTATGAAAATGAGTTAGTGAGTGAGTGAATATGACATGAACACATTAGGTTCCCCACCAACACAACCATTTAGGGATTTGTTAATTAATCTAAAGATAAAAATTTAAATTCTGGCAATACTGCAACCAGTGTGTAATTGGTCTGTACACTTGGCCCTTGTAGTCTGTAAGTGGCTAGGTTGTACTGGAAATCTAAAAATGTTCATCACACATTTCGTTTTGAAAGTTTTTGAAAGCAAAAGATCTGCAAAGATACCTTAAAACCCCCATATTGTCTTAAAAATAAAATCTCTGAAATGAATATTGGCCATACATTAGACCATTTGTCTTTGTGAAGGTGCTTTGAATTGATTTAAATATAAGAATGTTTTCACTTTTACTTTTTTTTTAAGTGGTATAAAAGTTGCTTGAGGGAGCCTTGTTAGCACCCTCTTAGCACAGTTTTTTAGGAGCAAAAAAGGAATTCTTTTAATTGTTTAAAGGTTGCATCCAAAATAGTCACTGCAAAGCCTAATACATTGCTTTACTTAGTCTAGATTAGCAAGGACATTAGCAAAGTAGATGGTGCTGAAGTTCCTAACAGCTAATGTTATCAACACTATAGATCCAGATTAGAAATCAATAAGACCAAGCAGCTTGTTTTCAAGTTCACATCCAGAGTGTGATGTAACCAGCTTAATGGCTTCTGTATGTGTAAGGCTGATGGCCACAAGCCTTTCAGACTTATTCATGCAATACCAAGTATCTCTCCTATAACACACTAGAGAGGAACTGACCTTTATCAGGGCCATTCCATATTCATTCACAGCAAGGACTAGGTGTAAGAACTGCATGTACACACTCTCCCATGCCCACAGGCTATGAAAAGATGAATAGGGGATGCGTGTTGAACATACATACATAGAGACTATCTACATGCCTGCCCTCTGACCGAGACATCGAATCAATGAATGAACAAGCTTGTACCTGCTCACCAACAGGTACAGGCCTTTTTATTAGTGAACATCCTTACCATTAGGACATGCATGTTAAAGAGCTCGCTCACCACTGTACCACCCAGAACCCGAAAGAGAAGCAGCACCTCCAGCCACTGAAATTGGTAAAACAGTCATTATGTCAGCAGAAGAGGATAATACATTCGTTCATTACAACGATCCCAGTATTCTCCTGATTGTAACAGGTGCTCTGAGGGGAGTTCAGATAACAATACCCTCAATATGTAACACTGGGGCAAATCAAAGAACAAGGGAGACAGCTACAGAATGGCTTCAGTTAAAATGGCACCAAGATAGATATAATTAGGCACCCCATGCCCAGGTGCCACAGAAAGTTGGGCATTGCCTCTGGGAGTCCTGTTTAAGTGACATTCCCCTTATTTAAGGGCTAGCTATATATTACAAAATCTTCCCTGAAACATGGAAAGAGCTCATCCTGGAAGGCCTCATTTGAGCTTAATTCGGGGAACAACTCCAACATCAAATAAACCAACATTCTCATCAGAAGGAAACGTTCCCTGCAAACTGCTGACATAACATCAAACCCAGCAGAGCTTGACGTCGCCCCCCCCCCCCTTCCCAAACACACACACAGAAACACTAACACATGTACACCCACACACACTCACACATGCATAGAGAGCTTGATAAAATTCCAGCAGGCTGAAGATTGTCTGCTTAACCTTGCGGGAGTCATAAGTGGCATTGATATGCAGGGAAAATATGAGGAGACTGGGGCGGCTTAAACAAAGAAGCACTATGCATTTGTAATGAGTTTTTCACGTCCAGGTCTTTCCACAGTTCAAAAAGCTAACAGTTTCTTGCTCGAGTGGCGAGGAGTGCATGCCTGTTGGGTGTTCATGTGCTTTGTTGAGCGGGAAACAAAAGAGCTGGGCTTTGCGCTCGGTGGGTTCAGTACATATTTTATGTCAAGAGTGCTCTTCACTGCAAATTGGAAACACACAAACATAAAAAGCACACATACTGACACGCTGCTGATGCATGCTGGCTAGCCTTTCTCACCTCCAGTAAGTAGTCAGTGGAGCATACAGCTTGCGCTGCAGAAAGCCTGGCGTAAGCGCCCGCATTACTGAAATCACTTTAAAACATCTCAACGCACGGGGTGTCCTGAAAGAGCTGACTGCATTACACTGAAGCCCAATCCAGCCAGTGTATTCTGCAGTGGCTCTAAGGAGCTTTGCCTTGCATGCTGAGACACTGCGATATAGGCTGTGGTGATGCACAGGAAAAGGGGAGGAAAAAAAAAAAAACATTCATGCAGACATATAATCCCATGATCCGATTGGATGTGGGGTAATATAATGAAGACGAAGAACATGCTCCATCTAAATGAAATAGTTTTTGACTTGAGGGAGCCCAGTGGTGTTGTGTGAAGCTTCTGTTTTTAAATGAAATTGCAGCTCAGCCTGGTAAATTAATTACGTTAGGCCAAACGCAGGCCAATTCAGCAGAGGATTTGGGTGTAATAAAGGATTTGCAGCATAAAGATTTAATCCTACAATCAAAACCGTTGTGTTCTGTTGCTGATAGTGAGGTACTAAAGCCCTCTGCACTGCCAAATAAGCACAAACACACAAGGTTCCCGAAATGGTCTGTAATCAAATGCAATTTATCACATTGTCTGTGGTATAACGGTCGTTGGCCACATGCAGGTACCTAAAAATATGTTTTTATTAATGTTTTATGTGGTTAAGGCCATTACACTAAATAACAAAAGACAGTTTCCCTGACATTTTGAAAATTTGCGCTATAATGTATGTTTTACATTTTCCAACTCATCTCTCTATGGCAAAAACCAGAGCCCCGTGGACGCATCCGTTTACTGTATATACATGCTTATATATATTTTTTTTTCTTATACCTCATGATGTTTGTGTTTTTATGTCAAAACCATTACATTACAATTTTCCAACCTCCCTATAATTGGAATAAAACTGGCAATTTTCATCACTGTGCCATTACAGCTGAAATATGCAAACCATGTTCTGATTGGATGAGCTATGTAGTGCCTGATTCAAAAAACTGTATGAACGGCTTAGGCTGTTATAGAATGAACAGATGAATATATTGAAATGCATTGGGTTTTGCGTCCTCTTTGGCTTGCAGCTTAATTATGTATATGGAATGTATGTAATGGGGAGTGAAAGTTATGTTTTGAAACGTAAACTGTGTTTGCCTACTGCAATTTTATTTAAAATAAAGCTACAAAAAAGGTTGTTTTTTTCATGATTTGACACTTTAAATTGCATTCTACTGAACAAGTAGACAGGAGAACAAGCAGATGAAGCTCAGGGTGAGAGTGAGAGTGAAGGTCTAATGAAACGAGGATAGTGAAGCAGGAGGTGCAGCGGATTAGCAAGATGGACACAAGGGCAGCTATGAAGAGGTATATGCAGGTGGTTGGTTAGAGGGAGAAAGATGCAGAGGAAAGAAATATACAAAGAAATAGAGAAGGATTGTTACTTGTTCCGACCCCTATCAGGATTAGTGAAAGAAGAATAATAAGAACAAAAAAACATTTATCTCCTTGCAATAAGGAGTTACCAGTGTTGCAGTTTGAGAACTGCTATGCAAAGCATGGACAGCGGTGGTCTAGTGGTTAGGGAGTTGGTCCACAGATCGGAAGACTGTGGGCTTGATTCCCTCACCACTAGGTTGCCCAAAGGTGCCGACCCCGTCACTGCTCCCCGGGCGCTTTCCAAAGGTGCCCCCTGCTGTATGGGTGAAGCGCAGAGATCGAGTTTCATTGTGTTGTGCTGTGCTGCGTTTCACAATGATGAGAAGTCACTTTCAGTTAAATATAGTTCTTCCTTTTTTTTCCCCAAAAAGCACTATGTGCCAGACAAGTGCTGCAATAAAGTTTCTGTATACCAAAATAAACAAGTTGTCTTTTTTTCCCCTTTTAACTATCTTTCACAATCGTGACCAGCATTCAAATTTAACGCTCAGGCCTCACTGAAGTAGAATCAAAACGCATTCAAATAATATCATCAAGAAAACAATTCACAATCTGATATTATAGTTTGGTATTATATCTAGTCTAATCACAAGATAAAATGTATATACAGCATGTGTGAATATTGTGCTTCTGGATATAGGCCTTCTACATGGATGCTGCTCTTACAGACTATTCTTGGAGTATTCACCAAAGCACCAGAGGGAAACTGTATCTGGCGCGTGTGAGTGCTGCGTCTTCCTGTGGTTAATGGCAGTAAACAACAGCAGAGCACCTTATGTCAATCCTGCCTTCCAGCCAGCACAGAGGGCAATGCTGTATTTACCATGAAGCAATGTTCCCAGCTTGACATGAAACTCAGCAATATATTTCTCATCGTTTCAGCAGCACTCTTCCCCTGGTTATAGTTTCATCTCTTCTTGAGCTCTACTTCTTGAGCAGATATGTTGATGCATCACAGAACCACCAGCAGCTTTGGGTCTATATCTAAGGGTTCTTAAATCTTGCTTTCTTTTAAATCAGTAGGATTTGGAGATCAGCATGTCAGTTTAAAGGGCATACGTAACTAGATTAAGACTGGGCAAGACTGCAGTAGTTTGGTAAACCTATTTTTATTTCTTTCAATTAAAATTTTGATATAGTGGTACTGAAAATGTGGATGAAGTTGAGAAGGTTGTTTTGGTTTAGACATGTCCAGAGGAGAGACGAGGATTATATTGGGAGGAGGATGTTGAAGATGGAGCTCCAGGAAAGAGGAAAAGAGGAAGACCTAAGAGGTTAATGGAGGTGGTGAGAGAGGGCATGCAGACAGTCTGAAGGAGGAAGATGTAGAGGACAGGAAGAAACAAACAGTTGATCCTCTGTGGTGACCAGGAACAACCGAAAAAGGAGAAGATTATATCTGATAATATGTATAATATATATGTTATTAGATATTATTGGCTTCATTATAATATCTTGAGCTGGCTGAGGAACGACTATTGAGTTGAATTCAGTGAAGCAGACAGCATCACTAAGCACTGCCAACTGGCTCTTACCTAGCACTGATATACGGTACGATTAGGTGCTATATAAGCCAAGGTCAAAGGTTACAATAAAAGTTTGGACTAAAGGCTGTCTGGTACCTCTACAGGTAGGCTTCATTTAAAAAAAAGAAAAGAAAAAAGAAACTTAGCTTTCTTTACGAACCCCAGCATGGATTCTAATTCAGAACCCCTCCAGCACTTTCTACAATGCCACATTTAAGAAAACTGCCATGAGCATGCTCACCAACTGCCACCCACTTTTGTGAAAGTTCTGGCAAAGATCTTAATGTTAAATATTGAAATGCAGCTGCGAAAAACCTATGCAAATGTTAGATTGACTCATTTTTTGATAAACTGAAACTATTGCTCATATTTCACCTACTGCTTGTGCATGGCTTTACAGAAACTGCTTGTTCTGATTCATTCCCTGAGCTCAACAGCCTATTAGTAGCAGGAACCGAAGTCAGTGCCCAGCAAGTAACACTGTGGAGGAAGATTAAGAGTGAGGGTACTAACCTCATAGCAGCACACCTGCAGCCAGGCTTTGAAGCTGATTTACAGATTGAAGGCCACCCTCACATGGAGAAAAACATCAAGGGCCCCATTTCGCTCTATGACTGCCTTTCACATCGTATTGTACTGTATTAACTGAACAATAATTCATGAGCCACTCTTTCGTTGAACATAAAATAACAATTATTTATATTCTGTGGCAGCCTTAACTTAAACCTAAACCTGAAACCTAAAAGTCCAGATATACGAATTAAACTTAAATATAAACTTAAATACCAATCATCTTTTTGCACAGTATTGTACTGAATGAGAAAAATCCCATAAAAACAGGCGTTAACACCGATATTAACCATCGCATGGTGTACTTTATTATTAATTTCTACTTTGTAGCTCACTTTCACTTTCACTTTCCATCTCCGTTTAGTCCCATACATGGTGGATGCCTGTTTTAAACTGCCCTAGAAATATTTTCTGAAACGTACCCATGCAGCCACATACAGGAAATGAACATACTTGGATTTCCTTGGTGATATAATGCAATAATATCTGTGTACATCATTGTTAAGAAAAATGTTTTCCTCCGAAAGGGTAAAGTGCTTTTCAGTCACACGCCTGAAGTCATCTGGGGGGGTTGGTCTCATTCACAAGAGAGTAGTGATTATTGCTTATCTTCCTGAGTGTTCATTATTCCCATCCTTTCAAAGTCTCTCTCTTCCCCTCTGTCTTTCTTTTTCTCTCTCTCTTTCACTCTCCAGGATCTAAAGATGTATCTCTGAGTGAAGAGAGGATCTTGGCATCAGTCCCCCTCAAATGCAGCCTCATGCAATCACCACCAGAGAATATTTAAATATTTAACAATTGAGGAAAAAAAAGGTTAACAGTTATTACAAAGCATGTTTCTTACAAAAATATTCTGTGCCAAAGTAACATTTGAGTGAAAGTTGATTTCATTTAAGTGTACAGTCTTGTGTATATTGGAAAACTGTACAGTATGTCATAAGCTAAGAAGAATCAGTTGCTGTCAGGCCTAACTCACTCAGTCCTGCTCTATGAGAAGGCCGACTGCTGTGTCTCTATAGGCCAGACAAGGATGCACACAAACGCATGCGCGCACACACACACACACACACACACACAGACACACACACACACACACACACACTAATTCAGGCAAGCAGTCTCGACATTGTGAGGGCCGACACGATCCTTTGTGATCCGATCTGATCCGATCCAATCTGACAGCCGCAGGAGCCCTCCTGCTTCTCCACTCATCCCCCTGACAGCTGCAGTGGAGTGAGCACACACACACACACACACACACACACACACACACACACACACACACACACACCTACACACACACACACACACACACATACACACACACACACACACACACACATACACACACACACAGAATGACCTGCTGGCCTATAAAGCCAGTGACATGAATGTAGAGAAAATCGGCAAGCTGGACATTAAGTAAAAATAGGCTGTAATAGACAGAAAGAGAGTGAGGCAGGCTTTGGGTGGGTAGGGTTAACACGGAGATGAATTTTGCAGTACTAGCTGTTTTAAAGGTGAGCCTAATGCATGGTAATAAAACTGAGCAGGTGTAAAGTGTAAAGCTGCATAATGATATAATATACAGAAGAGCATGAGGTACAAGTTACATGACCCTGAACTGACAGTTACGGCAGTCTTATTAATCTGACAAATCCCTCAACAGTTTTTCTGCCCACCAGCACGCCTTCTTTCCTGCTCTCCCTCTCACACATAGAGGCCACTGTACACTATACTTTCAGAGTAGTACGAAAATGTAATGTTATTTAATTAGAAAATCTAAAAGGTAGTAATTTTGGTACGTGCAAACATAAATATATTTTGAACCAAAGTAATGTTAGAAGATTGTTTGGGTCCATTTGGTAGGAATGTCCTCACAAAGACACAAGTGGTTTTCAAATGGTGAAAAAAAAAGCTTTGACATCAGCGTTTCTGTTACACATCACCGTTTCTCTTTGACGTTCATAATCTACTTTGTGTTATCTGTAAACCAAATGTGCAAAAAGCTTTACATCCTCATCCACATATTCCAGGCACAGGGTGTGAGTGTGTGTGTGTGTGTGTGTGTGTGTGTGTGATGTGTGTGTGTGTGTGTGTGTGTGTGTGTGTGTGTGTGATGTGTACTGGGACAAGTCGTGTGTAACAATTTCAGCAAAGCCTCTTCCTCCACGTTGGACCTGGAGTAATCTACTGTTAAGAGACACCAGAAGGATTATCATTCTGTCACACTAGATCAATGTATCCCAGGCTTTATCCATGTACTGGAGTTCAGTCCACTACTGTGCAAAACACTGAGCTAAACACACCCAGCAGTAATCTTCATCACTGGCTCTTTTTATTCGTTTTTTTACAAGACATAGGTGTCCTTAAATTGATATACTCCAGAGTGTGTTAAATGACAATAGCACTATAATAAAGTACAACAGCCATAAATCAGTTGCAGAACATCCATTTCAGAACAAATTCACAAAGAAAACTTTCCTAAGTGAAGTTCATGCGTGTCATATTAGTTTTGTTCAGGGATATGCCGGCTTCATTTATCAAACAGGGGACCCAGAATGCAGAGTGGGATTTATCAAAAGGTGTGGAAAGTGCTGATTGGAGTGTAAATGGCCTTGTCTGCTGATATATTTCAGCTGAGTGTAAAGTGGCAAGGGCATGCACACAGTGATGAATTATCAAGCTCCCTCCCATTTGCTATAATTTTAGTAAAAAACATTGCATTAAAATGCACAGGTAAGAACTAATGTGGCACTAAAGAAACAATGTGCAAGAAAACTGAGATGCAAGTTAGAAACAAGATATTTCATTTTTTAAATCAAGTTAAATGGATTTAATACCACTGCAAAATGCGATTTCACCTTCATAAGCAAACGTCGTTTTATTTGTATCAGTGCACAACCTCAACGTATCCATACATTCTATACGGTAATCAAACAAAATGGCATGTGATTTATGCATTGTAGGTTCTACTAAAATATCTCATTCATAAGTTTGGTATAGATAACTACATTCCGATGCAAATGCTCTGCATTATCTGCACAAAATGCCTTTCATTTAGTATTATGTTATTCCACTATTTTTTTTTTTCACTTCACTTACTAGAAGGCAATCTTTTTAGGCATCCTATGCAAAATATTGATTAAGCCAGCTGTACTATACACCGGTCAGCCATAACATTAAAACAAGCTGCCTGATATTGCATGTCCCCCCCTTAATCTCACCAAAACAGCCCTGGGCCCAAAGGGCATGGAATCTAAACAGACCTCTGAAGATTTTAGCACTAGTATATCATGTCTTGTAATTTAGCTTCCATGGATCAGACTAGTTTGTTGAACATATTCCATAGAAGTTCATTTGAGAATTTGGAGGTCAAGTCAACATTATCCTGCTGGAAGAGGTTATTGTTATTAGCGAACTGCTGCTAAATCTATTCTGTTTCTGCAACAATGTTTTGGTAGGTTACATTTGCATATATGCTCGAACCCAAGGCTCCCAACATTGCTCAGCGCATCACATTCCCTTCCACAAGCTTGCTTTAATCCCCATAGTGCATCCTGGTGCCTAGGTAAGCAATGTGCATGCCCCCAGCAATCTACATGTTGTAAATGATGACTTGCACTGCTCCATGGTCTGTGCTTGATGTGGCAGATCCTTGTATGTAGCCTATGTATTCAGTCTATGCCAAAGCCCTGCAACAGCACAGTTGTATAGTAACTAAGGGATCCAAACCCTGTCAATAAAGAGTTTTAACAGCTCTCGGTCCAGCCTAATAGAGCCAGACAGGGTCATTATAGAAATCAATGATTAAAGAATTATTTTTTTGTGGATGTTTTGCTCTGCAGTGATGAAATAAAGGATACAGTCATCTGTAAAAGCATTGTAATAGCAAAGCAGATTCATTTTGTCTGTGCCCTGAGGACATGCATGTTTGAACTAGCCAAGTCATTCACCAGATCTTACGCCACCTGAATATGTATTTTATCTCCTAAAGAGGAGACTGAAGAGAGAATGCGTTGCATAACAAAAAATAAATGAATTGGCCTTGCTGTTCTGATCCTTTTGGTGGCAACTGTACATCTGCAGCACTGTCACCCACATGGATTTAATTCAGTTTAATTTACCTAATATTATAACTTCATCAATAACTTCACACCAGTACACTTCACACTGTGGCCAGATAAGTGATGTTGCTAAGAGGCAATGATAAAAACACCTAAATATAGAACCTCTATTTCTGTTCCCATACATGTAATTAAGAGGTGTCTGACATCATGAGACTCACAGATGTTATGATGTACAAGATACAGTCAATTCATGATGCATTTTAATTTACGTGCTGATAAAATGACTGAAAATTAGAACTTTTGAATGCTTCAAAATGAATGTTCACAGATGCCGAAAGTAGTTAATTTTACCATATGTTCATGTGCCACATAGCATCAAGTACAGAACAAGTAGTTAAATTAAAAGCTACCATAAGAGGGTGTAATAACATATAGACTAAACCTACAGAGGTTGAGTGGATTCCAATGGACTGCATTAAAACACAATTATCAGAAAAGTGCTTTAACAATAGCTCCAATTTGATCCTGTATAGATTAGCAGCAATTCATAATTCATTAACCTTGGGTGGCTTAACTGCATGGATTAATTTTTAATTTCACTTCAGAGCACGGGCAGAGTGATGAGGAGGTCAGCTTCGTGATGTGTCACGACATCACATTGACCAAGAACAGAAATCCACATTGACACACTATGGTGTGACCTCTCAGGAAAAACACTAGAGAGGGAGGCAAAAAGTTGCTGTTTCAAACCATTTTTGAAACACAGTGACAAATGTATGATGGCATTTACATTTAAACGGATGGCCGAACAGACATACTTTGAGTGGGATCATGATCAAGTCTTGAGGCAGCCTGGAGAACCAGACTGAGCAGCGAGCTATAACGATAAAGGACAAAGAAAGAGTTCTGAGAGATTGGTAGAGGGCAAAGAGAGATTGGTCTGCTTGTATTGCGTGGGTATGCCGGGCAGGAGACAGAAAATGCCTGGAAGCAGGAGATCAATACAGATGCTAAACCAAGTCTGGCCCAAACCAAGCACACGCACACACAAAGTAAGGAGAGGCCAAAGACTAGAATGACCAGAACAAACATACAGGCTTGTTTCATACGCAGTGATCCTATAGTGAGATAGATGACCTGCTATGTACATGACACGAAGTATTCAGCAGAAAAACACCATTGTCGGCGAATATTAAAATCGATCAACATGAAAACTCAATAGTTCAGAAATAGCTATTTTGCACACAGACATGCAGCCCAACCTTTAAATGGAATCTACTTGCCCATCCATTTTAATACAATATCTACACATCCATTTATTGAACCAACATACGATCGCACTGCTCACTATTACACTCCCAAAGAAGAAAATCTAAATCTTGATTTAGAACAATCGAGTGACTTATGCACATATGAAAGCAAACAAAACATGCGCACACACACACACACACACACACACACACACACTCTGTGTGACACTGCACTAGAAATCCTTTGATGGAAGGGTTTGTGCAAAAGCCAAAAACTTTCAGATAAACAAAACAGGGCAATTGCATGCTGAGCTCCTTTTGAATATTGCATTTGGTAAACACTAAATATGAACAGTACAGCCTTAGAGTGGATCGGATTATAATCAGACAAGGCATTTAATCTATTCCCTCCTGACAGGCCGATCAAGTGAGGTTAGAATGATACCACAGAGCTTTCATTTGGGATTAGATTATGCATTTTCTATTCAAAATCCCTAAAATTTGCTAATGGAAGCAGGCTTTATTACACAGAGAGGGTTAGCTAGACAGGAATTTAGCTCGGGAGTGGAGAAATATTCTCACAGTGTAAAGATGGCCATTCTGGATCTTTTCTAGGGAGTCAGATCAACTGACACACCTTGCCTGTGAGAGCCAGCTCATTCATCTCCAAACAAATGACAAAGAAAGCAAGGTGCAGTGGATGCATTTGTGCATTCTGATCAAAGTTGTAGTGCATGTGATTGATAGGGTACTGAGGGGTACTGAGCGAAGTATGACGCAATAAGACAAAAAAACAAAACTTTGGACAAACCAAAATCAGAGAACGACATCAAAGGATGCCAGATAGTCCAAACGTGGGTAAATAGATCAGTCATCAGTAGAGGCAGCGGCACAACAAGCACACCTAACACAGACTGGTAAAATCATCTTGACCTATAAACAATAGTGTGAATTGATTCTTGAATGGTTATTATAGTACAATGATTCAAAACTCTTTGATTTGTTCAACTATGCCATGTATACATACATCTGAATAGATGTATTTAATATTTAACATCTAATTTCATTAACACATCTTCCACTTTGTCCAAAAAATAAATAAATAAATAAAAATCTTTATGAGCATCATTCCCATACTTTATCAAGACAGGTGGTAGTGCCTTGATACAAGCAAAATGATAAAATGACCTTTATCACAAAAAACCAGTATGACAGATGGATGCAATAATGGATACAAATCTATTTTAATATTATATCTATTTATAATAAATATATTAAATCAAACACACTCGTACATGTACAGCATTTCACAACAAGCCTAATAAAATTTGGATTCTTCTGTAAACACTTCACACAAACCCCAAAAAAAACTTTCCAAACTCATTTTCAATACTGTACCACCATAAAAAAAAAAAAAAAATCTATAGCGCTGGGTGATTGTGATGAACATCAAAGTAAACAGGACGAAAAATTTCCCCTATGCTGTCATCAGCGATAACAGAGACATTAACATTCAGCAGTGCTCCTCTGCTCTTCTTTACCTTTTTCGACACCAAAATCAAACCTCCGCATGCTTCCCGTATCAATATTTTACAGCCTGCTTAATGTGAATTTAATGATATCAATCTCCTATTTACCATCAGTGTGTTCTGTAATGGAAGACTGGTGGTGATGGGGGTGATGATTGGAGGATAGAGACGGAAGGTGGGAGAAGGAAGAGAAACTGGAAGTGTTCTCCTGAAAAAGGTGGAGCTACTGGAATCCAGTCCTATAATTACCCCCCCCCCCCCCCCCTCCCGCTCCCGCAGCACAAATCAGTCAGCCATGATGTTTAGCAGTACACAACACAGGGGGCTAAAGCCCAGGAGGTAGCTAAGGCTGGCTCTTAATGAGCTAATTAGGATTATTTAGGCAGGGTTTACAGGATGCAGGTAGGTAATGAGAAGGATGGAGGGAAGATCCCTCTAGAAAGCAAGAGAAGAGAAGAGAAGAGAAGAGAAGAGTAGAGCAAGAGCAGAGCAGAGGAGAGAAGAGAAGAGAAGAGAAGAGAAGAGAGAGGGAAGAGAAGAGAAGAGAAGAGAAGAGAAGAGAAGAGAAGAGAAGAGAAGAGAAGAGAAGAGGAAGAGAAAAGAGCAGGAGGAGAGTGAGAGAGAGAAAGAGAGGAGAGGAGAGGAAGAGAAGAGAAGAGAAGAGAAGAGAAGAGAAGAGAAGAGAAGAGAAGAGAAGAGAAGAAAAGAGCAGAGCAGAGCAGAGGAGAGGAGAGGAGAGGAGAGAAGAGAAGAGAAGAAAAGAGCAGAGCAAAGGAGAGGAGAGGAGAGGAGAGGAGAGGAGAGAAGAGAAGAGAATGTTGTTTCTATACACTGAAAACGGAATAGAATGAGGCTTCACCAGCAGATACATCAAAACATACACACACAGAATCAAACACTCTCAAACACATGCATGCACATGGATTAACTCTACACACACACACACACACACACACACACACACACACACCCACACACCTGGTACAAGTTCTTCCTGACATGAACTCAAATACATATATAAACAATCACACCTGTTCACAAAACAGAAAAACCTTTCCTGGCTAATATGATCTCTCTCCTATCTCTGTCTGTCTCTCTACCTCCTCTCTTCTTGTGGCCTTAATGTGATCCACTGCAACAGGAAACTGGCTAACCACAAGACAATCATACATAATAAATGAAGCATTCATGGAAACCGTTAGCTACTGAGCACACAAACACATTCTAACATTGTAAAGAGCAACAACAACAACAACAACAACGCAGCAAATTAACCCTTTAAACTGCAGCTTTAATTTTGTGTTAATACAGTGTTTGTGTTTTGTTATTCAGTAGCTACTATACATGTTATCTCATTCCTTTAATTTAAAAAAACAACTTAAATTTCTTAGTTTTAAAAAGGTGAGGATGAAGTGAAAATGAAGTGTGAGATCACATGTATTCACTTCGAGTACGAGTATGAAAGAAAGACTATGCAAGAATGTAAATGCACTAAAGAAAGATAGGAGAGGAAGGAAGTGACAAGAATAACTCGATGGAAGAAATAAACTGCATTTCATTGGAAAACGGTAGGGAATAAAGTCAAAGCTTCAACACAAAACAGGTGCACCACAAAATAGACACCTTCTTTAACATCTTCCGCCGTGGGTGGATGATAAAATGAAAGGAAATCAAAGAGATCAAGTGTCTAGACACAAGCAAACGAGGCAACTCGCTAATAGAACCCAAAACAGATTCTTTTTTTTCCCCCAGGTTAGAGAGGCACAGCATCTGTACAAACACATGCATGATTGTAGTAAAGGCAGAAAATGGCACATAACGGATATGCAGGACCAGAAGGCTGCATTACACAAGAGTAGCAGACAATGTGGGCAAAAATGATATTGCAAGATTGCGATATTCCTTGTGATGCATAAAAAGCATTTGGTGAACCCACATGGGACAGAAAAAAAAAAGAATTTGCTGCATCATTCAAATTTCTTGATAAATCAAAACATTTACAGGAGCTCACATGGTACTTTTCATGTTTTAGCTGTCAAGACCATAAAGGTCAGAACTACAGTTATGATTAATGAATGATGCTTTCCAGGGGGCAGCATGGTGCCACAGTGGGCAGAGCTGTCCCTTCACAGTGAGAAGATCCTAGGACTGATAACCAGGTGAGATGGCCTGGATCCTTTGTTTGAAGTTCGCATGTTCGGTGTGGATTTCCTGCAGGTGCTCCAGTTTCCACCCACAGTCCAAAGACATGCATATCAGGTTGACTGAAGATGCTAAATTGCTCCCTAGGTCGGACTGTGTGTGTGTTTGTTGGTGTGTCTCCCCTGCGATGGACTAGCGACCCATCTAGGGTGCTGCTCTACCTTTTACCCTGTGTGTGCTGGGACATGTCAGGATAAGTGAGTGAGAATAAATGAATGAATACCCTGCAGGTCGGGCTTTTGGTAAACAATATGGCAAACGAAAGTGTAAATATCATTAAATAGATGTATACTTTATCATAAGAAATCAGATAATGGGTTAACATCTAATAAGCATCAACAATTAACCTTTCAGGGTCTGAGCCTATGACTTATTTCTAAACACAGTCGACAGTCAGGGTCGTTGGGATGGCTAGAGCTGGCTAACAACCATTCTCATAGCTACAAAAAAATGTTTACAACTTGGAAAAAGGCAGTGTTGCTTTTACCGTTATGGAATTTGTTTTACAAACTAAAAAGTATTCAAGTGGCCCAACACTAACTTTCTGGACATAATAAGTAAGTCTCTAGACTCCAGCATATTTAGTCTGTCCAATAGGACCATCCTATAAAATTGTATGCTTACAGAATGCACAAAATACTGAGACATCAATAATATTCAGATCACCTAAACTTCATGTACATAAAGCTCTGAGAAGATCCTGCAAAAGCCTGCAACACCTAAGTTCTATGCGAGGGTGTGTGTTCATATGTGTGGGTGTTTGGAGAAATCATATAGGGGTTAGCTTCAGGAGCTCAATAAAATAGGAAGGCCATTAGTGCTGAGCTAGTCCTTCATCTTCTCATTAACACACATATCATTTGTATGTTCATGTTCGGAATGTTCTCTCTCTCTCTCTCTCTCTCTCTCTCACACACACACACACTCACTCTTTCTCTCATTTCAGAAAATTGCATATATGAACAAGGACATCACATACATAAATACAAAGGTGAAGAGTGTCTTTCACAGTCCTTGGATTCATTTCATCTATGTCAACGGTGTGTGTTTGTGTGTGTGTGTGTGTGTGTGTGTGTGTGTGAGCGTGTGTGTGTGTGTGTGTGTGTGTGTTTTGGAGGAGGGAGGCAGAGGTTAAACTCGTACTCCTGAAGTGTTCCCAGCAGAGATTAATCATTTCGTGCTGGAATGTAGCATCACAACCATAAATCATCAGAACTGACCTCTCTCTCTCTCTCGCGCTCTCTCTTTCATCTCTCCCCTTCACCCTCCTTCTCTCATGCATGCAACCTCTCAGAGACAAAGAGGTCTACCTCTTTGCAAGTGTTGAGATAGAGCAAACTAAACTGTGGCTTACTTCACTAAATTACATCAAGTACATTTCAACTAAACGTTATATTTTTACGAGTTAATCAGACTTTAATTCCTGATGCTTCTTTATAGTCTGATGTAGTAAAGGATGGCACACTCAAATATAATCAAATGTTCCACTAGTTCAAGTTGTGACCTTACTTCAGATAATCATAGCTCTGGTGTATAACCCAGTTTAATGAACATTTGTGTCTGAATGGAAAAGGAAAAAAACACTCTAAAGGCTTAAGGCTTCTCTGTGGAGCAAGTGTGTCAGAGCTTATTTAATTACCCTTATTAGAGGCCTCCTGAGATATCTTGCGATATCTCATCTTGGCCTTCTACCTGAAGGGCACTACACCCATCTCACTCTTGCTGTGTCTCTCTTCCTCTCTCTTACTCTAACATTCTTTATATCATAATCAGACTGCTTGGGTCTTTCTAGAACATTTACTCTCCTTTTATTTTACGCCATTAGCTTTGTATTCTGCTCGTCTGCAAATTTCAGCTTCACACACAAACCCCAAAGTGTACATTTTATTTAGCGGAGAATAATTACATTAAGAAAACGACCGTCTAAATTCATTCATCTCTACCTTTTTCGGAGGGGGTGTGAGGGTGGGGGTGTTGGGGGTGCACCAACATTCATGCATGCAGTGTCTTGAAGATGTGGTCGAAATTCAAGTTCTGTCAGTAAAGAAAAAAAAAAAAGTAATGTGTTGCCTCTCCACAGCAAGACTGTGCCTCAATACCCCAGCAAAGTGGGATAAGAATGGAGATTGCAATGATGAGGCATTTAGAGGGTTGCGCTAAGTTCTCCCACAGCTTTTAATAGCGGATACCCACTCCCGGCCCCTCTCCTGAAGAAATGGCAAAAAAGTGCAAGTGTAATCCAAGGTGAAGTGTCAAGCCCCAAGCACTGCAATTACCGCCAAGTCCTCTGTTGAGCCTGTGGATTCTAACACAAGAACAGGTGAACAGTAGGAGGATGCTAAAGCCGAGCGCACGCTCACACTGAAAGAAACTTAAAATGATATTTGACCAGAAATAGATGATATACCTGAGCCAAAATGTCTCCGCACCTTTTTGCAGATGAACATGTAGGGGTTTAGGTTTGACTACTGTAATGGATTAAAGTCTTTGTTTTAGGACAGGACATAGGTGCTTAACACAACACAATACCCCTACATATAGCACTTCACTCTCATATTTAGTGATATATGTGTACTTTACCACAACTGAAAGTCCATCAAATCTTTTTTAGCCTTTTCTTTTTGCCCTGATAGCCTTTGGTAGACTTGAATAATTGGTTACTAACCATGGTTTACAAGCCAGTTCTCAGAGCTTCGCCTTTCCACCTTTTTGCTCTAGCCCAGCACCATCCCATCAAGAACGCTGGACACCCGGAACATTGAGCCAGCCAGAGAAAAAAAAACTGCACCAGCTGTGAGCCCCTCAGGACTAGCTTGAGACCCATTGATCTCTCGTGGGCCAGTTTCCAGCACAGTTGGGTCCAGAATCAGAGTTGAGCACACCTAATCTAACAGATGTCTTGTCTGTCTGAGCCATTTGCTTTTGTAGCCTTATTTAATCACCTGTGCTACTCATATGATAATTCTGCTATCAGGTGCTGTGGGGGAATCGCATGCTTTCGTTCTCAGAGCCTCTTGATGGCACAGTATTAGTCTAATTACATGATTGTTTTGCACCACATATACAATACAGATTGATCCTGTATGAAGCATCTAAAGCTGGTATTCTAATTCAAATCAGATTCTTGAACCATATCATTTATATGAAAAAACTAAATAAGGCACTACGTTTTTTGAGGTTACTTTACTTTAAACTTATTTTGTTTGTACATGTGCACTTCTGGAAATGGGGCAGTTTTTGGGAAGCCCTGCTGTAAATGAGTAAAAAGCCATGACCATCCTGGGAGGGGAAAAGTAGGACGCACCAGTGACTGATGCCTTCGAGGCTGTTCCTCTGTGATGCAAGGTGAAGATAGACTGCTGGGCCACAGCCAACCCAGCATCGAGTTTACCCTCGCAATAAGACTCCATCAATCAGGAACTCCCTACTTTCTTGCTCTAAACACACACACACACACACACACACCTTTGTACACACAATGCCCCAGATCTGAAAGGTCAGCGCAATTGCCTGGCTTCCCTAATCAGTGTGAGGGCCTGTTAAAACTTACTGCTCCCTTGTGGCAGGGCAAGCTGGTCTCCATTCCGTCACACAGTAATATAGACCTGTCTCTCCTCTGAAGGCTGGCCAGGTGAGTGCCTGAAGAGGCTTTGCAGTGCTTACTGCAGGAAAAAAAGTGTGGAAAGCCAGGCTCAGTGAGCACCTGGATTACGTAGTGCTTAAAGCTAAGGCGTCTAGGCCTTTAGTGTGACACCTTGACCTAGTTGCCGAGAATCAACAGCCAAGCTGAGCTGAGAATTATACTGCGGGATGCCATATAAAATTAAAGTATCGGCTACAAATGACCGTTTTTGTGGACACGTGGACACCTACGCAGGTGTGAGAAGCCAAGATCTTTGCTCAAGTACGCAGAGAGGAGGTTTCTGATTAATCAATAAAGATAAATATTATTTTAGATCACAATTATATGTTGCATACTATTCATCGTTTAACAGCTTCTGGTAGTTTTGAAATATGATCATTTATAGTTTATAACATATTCATGAACATGGTTTTAGCTATCAGTAGTGTATCACTACTGTTGGAAAATTACATTTAGACTCCAAAATGCTTCACAGAAGAGGCTTATGTTTAACAGCATTCTTCACTTTCATGGCATGTTAAAAAAATTTTTGGTAAAATAAATGTGTAAAATATTGATAAAAGATGATAACAATGTGTTATGTAAAATATGTTTTTGATTTAAAAATGGGTCGACAAACAAGAATAAACAAAGGGAAAACGGAAAAAGAGGTCACTTACTTTCATTGTCTTAAACAAGAGGGTTTTTCATACACGATGCATCATGCAAGGATTTTCAAATAACAAAAATTAATATCACAAGGGATTCTGAATGGTAGTGTGTGCGACTGCAGATGCACTGAGGTTATTGTTCAACACCCCCACATAGGCAACACTGTAATCTCCTAATCTGCTGAGGGCTGGAATCAGCACCTGCATCTGTCAAAGAGCACAGGAGGGGAGAGGCCATGCTCCTGAGGGGGCAACACAGGCTTTCACACTTTGCTTTTCTTTCTCACACACACACACACACACACAGAGAGAGAGAGAGAGAGAGTGAAGCACCTCAGCATTCCATGACTTGCCATACTGTGCTTGTGAGGTGATACATTAGTGCTGGCAGCTTGTACCAAGCCTACGGCCACCAGGTCCACACGACAACCCACCATAATGTACAAAAAAAAAAAAAAATCATGCACGTCATTCTCCATCCATGATCATATCCCAACACACCCCCTTTCTTACACTCGGTCACTACTCTTCGTCCCTCTCCTTCATACAACATGTGCACTAATGGCCCCACACCCCCCCCCAGCTATCATATCTCCCCGTTCTCCTTCACACACGGCTGGTGTGGATGAAGGACGTGGGTCTAGAAGTGGAGTGGGATAACGATGCTGCTGGTTTGCACACCACAGACACCTTCTCCAATCGCTGATCCTCAAGGCCTGTAAACGCCAAATTTTTTTGCTTAACAATGATAATTTGTTGAACAGGGTCAGGCTTATGTGATAGTAATGAAGATTGATGCCTCTGTGTGTGCCTGCAGATGCTATTGGTGTGAGTATGAATGCACACACTGCAGGCTAACCCAGATACTACGCTCTCTGTGTGCACAGGTAGAGAACTGCCTACTCTCTCTCTCTCTCTCACACACACACACACACACACACACACAAACATACCCATGCGCGCGCACGCATACGCACATCTAAGAGAATGTCCTCCAGTAGCCTTGGAAACAGTGAGTGATGCACAAACCTAAAACGATGCAATTTAAGAGAGGAATGAAGGGTTGAACCTCTGCTACGCTTTGATGTGCATGTTGCTCTGTAATGCATCACACAAGAGTGGAGGAGGATTAAGACGTACACACAAATGCATGTTCTCATACACAAGCACTGAGGTCTCACAAATGCCTCAAATGTATTATATAGCGTACATACTGTATATTATTGTAACTCTACTGGAGAGGGAAAAATCTGTCATTACTAGTTATAATGTAATGAGATTTTACACCATTTGTATTGACTCATTCATCATGAAATTGGCAAGCAGTGTAAAAAAATATTTGAAAAAATATATATATAAATATATTTTAAAAAGCTTCCCAGAAAGCAGCATTACCTATAGCAAGAGCCAATAAATAGTAACTAATAAATGCAGCTAACGAATACATTTGTTGAATTCTTCTAAGTGAAATCTATGCTAAACCTTAGCAAAAAACTTTTACACAGCTAGAACCATTTTATTTGCTCTTGACGCACACGTTCAGATTTTAAGACCAAGCTGTGGGAGGAGAGTTGGAATCTGCCTTAAAATATCTGTTTCCTGTTTCATCTCTTACCGGGAGCTTTTACGTCCAGCTCAATGTACACACAATGCCCTTGAATTCAGGAAAGTTCATGGAAGTTTATGCGAGGACAGTGGCTGCTTGTTTTTTTTTGGAGATCATTGAGAGAAGCCGAGTGTTAGAAGGCCAGGGATGCCCATGAGACCTTGTGTGAGCTTAAGGGGCTTAAGGGCACACACACACACACACACACACACACACACAGCAAGCATCACAAAAGTGTGACCAGCTTGCTCTACCAGGCTGGCTGGAACCCATGAAGTGCCAACTGGGCCAGGATGAGGGATTGTGTGTGACATGTACGGCTGTCCAGCACTAAAGCTCCTCCACTGTTTGGCCTGCAGATAACCGCGTGTGTGTGTGTGTGTGTGTGCTCATGTGAGTTATCCAGGCTTGGGTCTGTGCAAATCCACCAACTCGGGCAGTGTTCACAAACACACAAACACACACCTGGTGACAGAGTCCCAATAACCAGGTTTGACAGGTGTCGACGGGATTGTAGGCTTAGCTGCAGGATCTTCAGTCCCTCATAGTGCGTATGTGCGTGTTTGTGTGCCTGCGCAGCCCATAGTCTGTTTATCGGCCCATTTGTCTGTCTGAATTGCTAATGAGCAAAAGAGACGAAACCGATCCTATTGGAGCGTTTTCCACTCATTTATCCTGCATGCGTCTGTATATTAGCTCTAACTGAAGCGTGCCATGCGAGCTGGTGCGTGAGGGAGGGATCAGGAGAAGAGAGGAAGCTAGCAAGACCAGAGGGATCAAGCCAAGCAGGGATAAAAGTGTGAAGCCCAGCAGGGAATAGCTTCTCTTCATCAGACTCTCCCTCTACTGCCTCCTCCACGTGGCGGAGGATGCACACGACTGTTGGAGCAGTCAATCAGTGGCTCTAATACCTGCAAACGCACTGTGGAGCAACTTTACGGATAGTATTAAAATCAGGCATGAAAGCGAAACAAACAAGTCTCGAAAGACCAATGACTGTCTGACTAGTCAGTGAATAATAAGGGTTTTATCACTGGATGGGACTGACCTTCAGGCCAGCCAATAGATGTAGTGTGACAGAGGTTGGTGATTCTCAGTGGAGGCTACAGCAAAAGCATTCTGCTTCAGAAAACATGAATGGATATTTAATTTAATAACTCCTAAATGCTCCAACCAGAACCCTTGATACCTCAAACAGGCAAAGCTTTCACAAATGTTCTCCAATCCAATCCCCTACAAACTGCTACAAAAGACCATCACAACAGGTAGAGTTGGCATCTGCTTGCAAAATCCTGGCAAAATCCTGACAGGTGTTGCCAGATCAGCGTAGGCTATGGTCCCTGTGGGAGCAGGAGCTCAGATGAGACTGTGGTATGATAAATGTGTTCCTGGAGGAGAGCAAAGAGAACATACGGAAGTTTCGTGGCACCTGAAAAGGTACAGTAGCCACTGAGCTGATGGTACGATGGTGCGTTCCCATACAAGCAGACCTTCATCTCGTTATGCAGCTCTTTAAGAGAAGAAACGAGAAGAAAACGTTCAGAGAAAGTGTTGAACTTGATGCACACACATCACTGCTGTTGTTCGTTGTTTTACTCCTGTTTCAGTCCAATTTAAATGCAGTGACATGACAAAAGAGCACAGCTAGAGAGAGAGAGAGAGAGAGAGAGAGAGACAGAGAGAGAGACAGAGAGAAAGAGAGGGAGAGAGAGAGAGAGAGAGAAACAAAGAGAGAGAGAGAGAGAAAGAGAGAGAGAGAGACAGAGAGAGAGACAGAGAGAAAGAGAGGGAGAGAGAGAGAGAGAGAGAAACAAAGAGAGAGAGAGAGAGAAAGAGAGAGAGAGAGACAGAGAGAGAGACAGAGAGAAAGAGAGGGAGAGAGAGAGAGAGAG
>CM029376.1:17098084-17172048 GCA_017165825.1 Hepsetus odoe
TGGATGGATATATATATATATATATATATATATATATATATATATATATATATAGATAGATAACTAATTATTTTTAAACATACACATTATTATTATTATTATATTAACACAAATAAAAAATATCTATATATATATATAATGTATAATAAATATGTAAAAATGTTACAATATTTTAATCTTTACACCATCTACAAGGTCAAGGCTGATAATTGTAAATATACCAAAAACATCCAATAGTGACACATTTCACACTAAATCGAATAAACAAGGGCTAATTATGCTTACCTGATATGAAACAAAGATGTTCAGTGTTTTACATATATTAAAGTTCAGAATATGCTCAAGAATCCAGATTTAGTTTTTTCAAATAATTATTTGCTGTAATGACAAATATCATATTTCACAGCCCGAGATAAAGCATCAAGCATAATCTTATCAATACGATTATATTACTCTACTTTTGAGGTTTTGCATTTTGTACCACTAGAAAATAAACATTGTTTGAATATTTTTTGATAAACTAATTATTGCAAATGGTCCAGAATGACATGCTAAATATTCATTCGAGTTTTGTCTTATTGCCCATGGAACATTTTTAAAAGTGATATTTTGTTACTTCAGCATGACACATATACGCCAATCATCAAGTCAGCTGCCTAAAATTATATAGATCCCTTGTCCTGCTAAAGCGCCACTGATGCACTGAAGAAGTGGACTTCACATCTCCACTGAAGGTCAGCTATATTATCTGGCACCAAGATGGTCGCAGAAGCGGTATTTATGTCAAAGTAACACTCACATGATTGCTATGATTCAATGTTTCCTAACATAGCATTGACCAGAGCATTATTCTTTCTCTGTCAGCTTGCCTTAGTATGCCCTGGTGCCAGTTTCTGAGGAAACCCATACACATGCATTTGGTTGTCGGCATAATATAACAGAAAACATGATTTATCTGACCAGGTCACCTGCTCCATTGTCAATTTTCTGATGGTCATGTACTCATTAAAGATGCATTCAGGGGTCAGCATGGGCACACTGACTGGTCCTCCATTTGCATCATACTGTGATTTATGACACGTTTCTGTCATAGCCAGCATTAATGTTTTTATGCTGCTTCAGCTCTTTAGGGATCCATCCATACAGACTAGTCTTCGCTCCACACAAATGTCAATGAACCTTAGGAATAAACTGGGGCTTTTCCACTGATACCTGGAACCAGGCTTTGCCGAGCTTTACCACAGCCCACTTTGAGCCTGATTTTGCAGTTTTCGCTTTAACAAACCATGCATCAGGGAGGCTGTTGTGATTGTTGTTTGTGTGGTGCAGGTGTTTTATTTAAAATGTCTCTTCACTGTGCAGCTTGAATCCAGCTTGGTTTCTGGTGCCAGTGAAAAAGCCCCATGTGACCCTTTTACCAATTCAATGGTGGTCCTTCTTTAGAGCACTTTGATACAAAATAAAATGCTTACCACGGAGATCCCACAAAACCTTTCATTTAGAGATGCTCTGATCCAGTCACCTAGTCATCACTGAGTTGTTGTCAAAATAAGATACTTATATTTTTACATTTTGTAGCTGAGCGGGTTTTATATAAATGAATCTCATCAAAATATTTGTTTGGCCCCTTTCCATAGCACTGGTGTCTTTAAAGGGTTAAAACACCACACACCATTTATTGATTTATTTGTTCATTTGTTTGTTTGATTGAGCAGTACATGGCAATTACAAAATGAAATTTTCTCTACAACAATCAGAAATGATAGTAATTTAAAAGTCTCAAAACAAAATAAGATATTTGTATGTAAGCAGTTAACAAATGTGTTAAGTTTCTAGCTCACCTCTCCTTAGTTTGATGGAGGAAAAGAGACATTCATAGATGAAAAAGCAGTAAAGGTGATGATTAGATTAAAGAAAGATGTACAATGTGATAAGTTAACACATGTACTCTCTCACATCAATGCCCTTTGTTAAAATGTGCTGCCTCTGCATGTAGTGATGGTCCTTTGTGTATTTCTATCATGTGTATCATCATTTATACATTAATATGCAGATCAATGTGCTTTACAAAATAAAAGTAAAGTATAAACTCAACATCCATCCATCCATCTATTTTCTGCCGCTTGTCCCAAACGGGGTCGCGGGGGAGTGCTGGGGTCCAAACCAGCGCACACAGGGCGAGGACGGGGGACGCACCCCGGACAGGTCGCCAGCCCATCACAGGGATATAAACTCAACATAATAGTTAAAAATAAATGTCCAAAAAAATGATATATTACAATATTTTTTATTGTAATAATGATACACCATGCCCTGCTTGGCTATTCTTGACCATATCCAAGCCCTGTCAGCCTCTCCTCAGGACATCCCAAATGAGGACACATTCTGCTTCATTTGAGTGATTTCCTCTCAGTAGCACTGACATGAAATGAAAGCCACCTCATTAAGTACTTTAGCCCTGAAGCTGACAGGACGTTGTGAGCACTGGTTTCATCTGCTAATTATTATAATAACAATATCTTGGGATGGTTGGGCAGCTCTTTGCCTTTCTTTTCAATTAATTTCATCAGAAACCCCTGGATAATGGACAGGAAAAGTGTTTAGGCAATGCTTCTCTTTAGGTGGCTGGAGGACAGCCTGTCTGGAGGTGTTTTTCAAAGAGCCTCAGTGTCTGAAGGGATCAAGGGCCTTGGCTGTAGATTGTCAGTTAGCCAGCATCACTCATGTAACTGAGATAGGACAAATTGAGGGGCAGTAGTGCAGTGGTACCCAGCAGACAGAGAGAGGAGTGCAGGGAGCAGGAGAGAGGCCTGATAAAAGAAGCAGTGAGACATTAGGAAGAGACAGATAAACAACATAGATAGAAGCTTCCCAGAGATGCAGGCCACTGAAAGGGGCACTGACGGTCACCTCTTCTCCTCCCTCTCTTCTTCCCTTCCTTCTTCAACTCTGCACTAAAGAAACTTGCACTGGATTGTAAAGATGATGTGCTTTTTTGCTGTGTACAAATGTGTGTGTGTGTGTGTGTGTGTGTGTGTGTGTGTACACTTTTTACCAAAATCCTGACCTGTGAAAAAGTAACTTCATAGTTTCTACAATATGGTTGCTGCAAGCAGTGATAGATGATTTACACGCCACCTTATTCCAATGTTCTAATCAATCCAGAGGTCAGCGTGATTGACTGGAAGTTAGATTTGGAACAGAAGGTAATGCTGTTTTAGGACTATATCTAGGTCTATCCACCACTGTCACTGTAGTTTATATTCCCAGAGATAAACTTAATGTGTGCCTTAGGACTATTGAGTATCAGAGAGGAACATTAAGCTGGTGATTCAGTCCGGCTTAATTTACATTCGCAAAAAGAAGGATGGGCTCATGTTGATGTCAGGATGAAATAGATACCTCCAAGATTGGATTTCCATAATGAATTCAGTGATGGTCTGGATTTATTTGAAATAGCGTCATTTATTTTGTCACCAGTGCCAGATATATTTCAGCACACATAACACGTTTGAGGAATGTATTCTCACTGTTTGAAGATGGTGTTATAGCCTAACATCAAGAAGTTTCAAAGCATATGTTGCCTACAATGCTACTTTAACACAATAGAAAGAAGGATAGTGTGTGAAACTGTAAAGAGAAAGACTCATTTTAACTCATTAAAAGTAAGTTTTCTCCCCATTGCTTTGCAGAAACCTTTCAGTTTATTAATCCTACTGACTGCTGCTGACAGTCTGCTACCAGTTTTTTGTATCTACTGTCAACTTCTAGTTGTCACAGGCAACATGAAATGACTTTCCATAAAAAGAAATTTCATCAGCTTTGTGGAATATCATTCATGAATATTTAATATTTAGTAATAGCATTAAACATATCTTAATAGAAAAGTTTGACATTTCAGCAGAAAGCTAAAGATGAACACATATTTCTTTAACAAAGCAAAATGTTATAACGTTCGCAAAAAGAAGAATTTGTTGGTTTATGTTTTCTGAACAGTTTGACACTACTATTAATCTACCAATTGGGAAAAGAAAACAGTCATATTTATCATAGTGTACTTGGTTGCCAGAGCTTAATAAGAAAAATGTCTATCACACAGCACTTTCATAAATAAAAATATGAATTTTGTTTAATCACAGTGGGGCCATTGAGCAGTCAGTGGTTTGTTGAAAGCCTGGAAAAGTGGCCAGTTGAAGGGCTAGAAAAGACAAGGTTGCCATGTTGCAGTGACCCTGGAGCAACTGAAGATTAAGTGCCTTACTCAAAACCAAAATGTCCATGGTCAGCAGAAAGACAGGGGAATTAAAGCCTTTTGCTCTGCTCAGTAAAAGGTGATGTCTGTCCAAGATCCAAATACTTCCCTTTCACTCCTAATGAAACACTCCTGAGGTGAGACTGCTTGGTACATTACTACAAAGAATGCAGCAAAAACTAATTTTCAATTTAACATTCTTGTCATTGTGAGAACACACAGCCCAGCAAACAGTGAACCACAATGAAATTGGACCTCTTTAGCCCATGCACACAAACCGTGCAGCAAGCAGCAGCTATGAAAGCACCCAGGGAGCAATGACAGGGACAGTGCCTTGCTCAAGGATACCTCAGGACAACCTACTGGTAAGGGGTTTGAACCCACAATCTTCCGATCCTGTGGCCGACTCCCTAACCAATAGGCCACCGCTGCCCTAGAAGCTTGTTTACATGCTCAAAGAATGCTTTTAATTTATTATTTTATTTCTTTACGCACACTCAAAAATATTGGTAGAATCCTTGCCATAGCCTTAATTACTTTCCTAAAAGTAATTAAGAGTAGAAGCCCATAGACCCATACAGAAATTCCAATTCATCTAGGGCTAGAATATCACAATATTTATAATTATCCTAATCAACTATAACCTTAGGTGACAATTAGCTTTTGCGGAACATTGTCATATAATGAGTTCTTAATTTACTGATGTGCGTTTCATTAAAAAGTGAGTAAATAACCCTGGTTTATAATAGATTTGGTTTGCAAAATGTGTAGAAGGCTGAGTAATATTTTTAAATGCGACACCAATTTATGCTGTCTTAATATATCAGGTCAGAAAAAAAAATGCTGAATAAATATTGACAAGGTTTATTGTAAAAATGTCTTTACATTACATTACTGTCATTACGTTACTGTTGGGGCAGCAGTGGCCTAGTGGTCAGGGAGTTGGCTCCAGGATCAGAAGATTGTGGGTTTGAATCAGACCAGTAGGTTGCCTGGAGGTACCCTTGAGCAAGGTACCGTCCCCGTCACTGCTTCCCAGGTGCTTTCAATCGCTGCCCCCTGCTGAAAGTGTGTGTGTGTGTGTGTGTGGGTGAAATTCAGAGGTTGAATTTCGTCGTGTTGTGTGTGCTGTGCGCTGTGCTATGCTGCGTTTCACAATGACAAGAATAGTCACTTTCACTTTAAGAGTAACTTGATAGGAAGTTTGCCTCATCACCTATTCCTTTGCTCAATCATTCCAATACCCTTGTGTCAAGCAAAAAACATAAAAAAAATGATTTAAGAGTACAGGGGAGATATGCACCTAATAGATGCATATCTTATGCTCTTTGAAAAGGACGCGAGAACATTTGAAATAATACTATTCTCATCTTAGCGTAGAATGTTTGCAGCAGTCCTACAAAAACTGCAAATGACATCCTTTTTTAACCAATTTTAACCTCAGTTCCGCTCCCATCCTCCCAAGAAACTGTCACCTGAAGCCCTTTATGCAGAGCCTGAAAACCCAATACTTTAGGCTATTCTCTTTAAAGTGTACAGTCTCAACATGCTATTATTCCATGCATTAGAGAGCAGACAATTCATTTAATTGAAATCATGAACTAGCAGTGATAGAAAGACCCTAATAGACAGACTTCATTTCTATTGCTCTCCATTCTCGCTTTGATGGAATGCCACTTTCCAACAAAAGATGGCATTCATGATCAGTGTTGCACATTCCCACATAAGAGATGGCATCCGATAACCACAATGGCAGCATTCTATCACTTATTTATTGGAACACAATGTAGCACAACCTTTACCGTTAGCATGCCCTCTGTGTTGAACATGTACATGGTGACTATACCACTAGGAGGCTGCATGAATGGGCAGCTACCATTCCTTATAGGTATGGTAGAAACCTAAACACATGAAAACACAGCAATCTGACAATCCCTCAGGCACACTGACTGAGCCCACTGTAAACAATGTCCTGTGACAGTCACAATTCAGTTTGATGAAAATACCATCATTGTTTTCTTCTTTTTTTCCACCATAAAAAATCCTCATTCGTATGAAGTGCAACATCTCTGCTGCAACACAATGACTGCCCAACCAATCAATAGTCCCTCCTTTTCTCTCTCCCATCTTCTTAATATATCGAAAATGAATTTAAAAAGATTGATTCTGTACACGGTGCTACAGGCCAATGGGAAATTACATGAAAATGTAAATGAAGGTGGTTATGTTTCCCTCAGGTTGCACAAGGAGATTCTTGGCTGTTCTCAATTTGTATAATTTCTCATTTGCAACCATTCACACATAGAGCATGACTCTCTATGGCCGGGCCTTGATCACTAATGACTTCTGCTAATACTCAACGGGGCTATTGTGTGCGGACAATGTGAGGACAGGCGCGAGGAAGGTGCTTTTATTCATACCATAGCCAAACACTTTGTGGCAAAGCAAAAAAAATCTGATTTTCAGTAATAATTCTCACATTGCTCGCCTCTGATTTCTCACACAGTGGTCTCGCTTGCCAAGTTATTTTTCGATTACTGCTGATTACTGTCAAAGTTTCTTTGCATGACAAAATAAGGGCAATTAATTTATTTTACTGTCTCTTCTTCTACAGCTTCATTGGCCATGTACCGCAAGAAAATGTATCTGGGATAAGTGTAGTGAGAAATGTCTTAGTTTACCAGAGGAATTATTTAGAAGCCCCAGTAACTGACAATGGACATAAGGGCAATGCCAAATGTAGCTCTTGTGACTTTCTTTTATGAGAACGTATTTTACAGTAAGTGACTTTGGCTATTATGCACGAGGGGAGAGGTGCTTTTGTATAACACAGTCTCTCAAATGCAGCAGAAAGAAACACTTCTCCCTAAACTTAACACCTGCTTCCTGACACTCTCTTCCAATCTCCCCAGCTCCTCATTAAGCAGAACACAGAGTGCAGGAGAAAATCCGACATAATTCCTCAAAAGAAAGGGATATTGTAGATTAAGACATTCAAGGAATACTGAAACAAGCCTGCCATTGAAGCCCATTTAATCCTCTCTGTAACATGACAGGATTGTAACACTACAGAGATCACCAAAAGAGATGCACCTTAACCCAGTGTGTGTCCTTATTTTCCTGCCTGTTGGTGCTATCTATCTTCTAATGCTCTTTTTGTTACCATTCCTTAAAGGACCCAAGGTCCTCTTTAACCTTTTTGCCTGACTCTGGCTAAAGTGAGGGTCTTTTCCTGCACTCGTGGGATTCCTAAACATTCACTGACCTGCTTGGCCAAGCTCTACAAAGTCGGATGTCGAAGTCGTTTTATTTAACAATCTCATTTACACTATTTGTCAAGGACATTTGTACATTGACGTTCATATGGTGAAGGTCCATACATCTCTTCATTCAATTTTGTTCTTCAACAAAGGCTTAAGATGTTAAATAATCTCTCTGAAGTGGAATCATGGATGTATGCTCTTTTTTCTTAATGGCTCTTGGATTAGAATCTCCATGCTAGGCTATACTTTAAACAGTATAGAACATTTGCATTATCCAAGGTTACCTGAATGTTTAAAAGGTCCTTCACATTCACACATCTTGGTCACAAAAATTGAAAATTCATTTTATCATTGAACATCACTTTGAGATCACTTTAAGAAGAACTAGCCGTGTGCGGTTTTACCAGCTTAGGCAAGGCCAGAAGGGACACTATCATCTGAACAAGGTCCACATCCAGGCCCCAAAATGAAAAGCTGTGCAGGGAGTGGGGAGCAGTCTTACAGAAAGTCTAGTCAAACAACTGATATAGAACCAGGACATTTTATGAGGCTCTTTGAACATTTAAAATGTTCTTTGCACTTGTATCTCATTTACATAAGATAGTTATTTAAAGAACTATTCATTAAAAGGCTACAGATACAGAAGTGGCTTTTCTAGTGACTTCCCTCCCAAGACCCCTTTATGGCATTTTAGCTTTAAAATGTGCAGTTTTAGCCGAACATGGTTAGAACTGGCCATGTCCAGTTTTACCAGCTTGGGCAAAGCCATGAGGGAGAGTAGCATTTAACTGTGGCCCACATCCAGGCTCCATGTTTGGGATCCAAATTTTAGAAGCCATAGAGGGTGTGAGGCTTGGAAAGTTCAGCCAGCAATTAGAAAGACACAGCCTCTCTTTTCTTTCCGTCTCTTCTCTCCAGGCCCTATCACAACAGCAGGCAGTCTTCAGTAACCTTGAGCACAGCGCTTATGAGGCCTGGCAGAGGACTGGTGACGAGCCCAGGCGTTATGGAGATTTTCTTTAACAGGATTTATCCTGTTCTTCACACTCGCCAAAGCGTCTCAGTCAAGCCCAACAATCAATCTGATCCCTCTTCCCCTAAGGCTTGCGTGAGCCGCTGTCTGACGACTTAAAACAAGTGCCTTCGCTCATTCTGATTTATTTGGCCCAGTGTGAAGATGAGATGCTAACAATATCCACCGGGAAGAGGGGGGTACACTGATAATTCGCTTTATCTGGAAACAATCGTGTGGCAGAGTTCATCATGCTCACATGCACACTCTGTCAGGACATCCCAGGAGAAAAAACAGCCCGGGAATCACAAACAGTGACAAATCCACTCTGTGAATCCCTTTGTCCAGAGAAACAATATAGGAGCACAGCATGAAGCACTGGGGCAAATTCAACAAAGTGAAGAGAAGGGAAGAGCAGTTAATACTGAGTTCTTTCAGGAAATGCATAACAGGTCCGGGTTAAAAATGTCCAATTTTCCAGTTTAACAATGAATTCAAATTGTAAAAACAAAATTATTAAAAAGTAATCTGTTAGTCTGTAAATTTCAAGTTATTTTCTGCTCTACATTATACTTTACTCGCTCTAAATTAAGGGTTTTTCTTTTGCATTGCATGGATTTAAATAGAGCTAACATTTAATTTATGCAAAAAAATGTCTTAAAACTTATTCTCTTTTCTTCAATGTACTTTGAATAGTCATTATTATACCTAAATTATAAATAATGCTATGTTAAAGTAAATAACCTTGGTTAACATAATTTTGAATGAACTGATCTTCATATAGAAAAAATTACTAAATGTAGAACAGTTTTATTTATATATTTTTCTGTTAAAATACTTGCAGAAGTTCCATTAAAAAATATAAGTTAACCAGGGTTCAGTTAAAAAGCTGCATAACTATTGCATATCATTTATTTTTACAGTAAAAAAAAAAAAAAAAAAGAGAGAGAGAGAGGCTGAGATACCGAGAGAAACATGTTAGAATAAGTGCCCAGGTTTTTAAAGCTTGTTTTGTATTTTGAAATGAGAGAAAGTCCATATAATCTTTACAAACACTGGGATAAGCTCTACAACAATGAAGAAAAAAAAAGACAAATTGTGTGAGATAAGTTTTTTGACTGAAAACTCCAAGAGCGCGATGCTGCATAACACTGGAGCAGCATTAACACAAAACTGAGGTAAACTGAAATCACTTCACGTAGCATCTTTCACAAACTGCAATAATCCTGAGAGGGATTTTTAACTATTTTTTGTACATGCACTGGTAAGCAAGGGAAAAAAAAAAGGAATTTTTACCACGAACAAAGACACTAAAGGCTAAAACCAAAGTCGTTTGCCAGTTAAGTTCAACATTCTTCTGCGGCTGCCCTGATGAGAGTTTAGCCCCCCCGGCCCCATGACATCCTCACTAAGGAATGAAAACGGCAGAAAACAAAGCAGAAAGTCCTCAGGGAGATGCCATAAACACTGCTTACAGATCAGTACAACACTGGTGAATTCAGCAGACTAATCTGAAATGACCAAAGCTCCTGTCACTAGACTTCTGGAAAAAAAGGGCATCATTAACGAGTGAATGGTAAAAATCTAAGACTCGATACATTCATCACCTCAGTTATCGTCTTCAAAAACTAAACACTCATGGCAGAATGAAGCATGAGAGAATTTCAGGAGTAATCTCGGAGAAAGAAAAGTCCAGCAAAAACACCTTGCAGGTCAAGACAGATTATAGATATACAGCACATCATAGCAGAACCTCCAGCTCATGAGCAGAACCAGCACCCTTTACTCTACATAACCTCCATAACACCTGATAAAAAGCGCACTTCTCACGAATGGAGGTAGAGTTAATACAGCTCAGGGAGATGGCCCTTAAACAGCAAGCAGATTAAAAAAAAAATAAATCAGATAAGGAGTATTAAAGAAATGAGCTGGATGCTCTCAAAGAACAAGAAAGGAAATTACAGAGGGACAGGGATAGGGTCAGAGAAAGCCACAAGAAGGATGTGGCTGCACCGAGAGAGGAACTGACACTAACAAATGCCACGATATATATTCAAACAGTCAATACTCTCCATCAACCTGGAAAGGAGTAGCTTCACAGCAGCTTCATCCACCTCCAACTCCCACCAGCCCCCACCATCCACCTCCCAGCCAAGAAACTCATCCAGAGCTCAGGACTCAGACTAACTCACGTTAATTAAGAAATCTAGCTCAGTGTGCAATTTTAATTGACTCCAATGGAAAATTCACTAATGAAAAGAAACTCTTTCCCAGAAACAGTTAAGCTCTTTAACCCAAAAAGCAATCTACACTCAGGAGGCAAAACTGGGTTCACCAAGCCATATTATAATCCACACAGGAGCAAATGATCTCTGAGCTCAACAAGAAAGAGTGGCTATAACTGGGAGCAGTGACAGAGAAGGCCAGCAACACATTCCCAACTTCCAAGATCTCCACCCAGTTACCTCAAAAAGATTTTTCACCCAAACACTATTCAGATAATCAATGCCAGCATCGCCAGGGAATGTGCTCTCCTGGCCCATCACCAAACTTTGGACACAGCCTTCCTCTTTGACCACGTCCAGCTGTTCAAAGAGGTAATTCCAATATTTGCAAAGACTTTAAGGACATCACATTGCCACACAAAATCACAAATCTCCATCACAACATTCAACAAAATGAAAAAAAACTCACAGCCCTTGCATCGCTCAAGATCTGCAAATGGAACTCCACAACCTCCCCATCAAAAGGCCCAAGCACCATGGTCCTCATCATTCAGTAAAGCCAGATTAGAAGAGAAGGTGCTACAAGAATCGTGGCCCTCCACCAGTGCCAGCCCTCACTTACAGGCCAGGATTGCTGATCTATACCCAGGCCCTCAGAGAATTCTGTTTTTATTCTTATCAATTCTGGAATATAAGTGTAATGTATTTATTTGGCTTTGGCAACAATGTTTCAAATTACATTCATGCCATTAAAGCACCTTAAGCTTGAGTGAGACAGTGACAGGAAAAAGTGTGAGAGAGCAAGAAAGAAATAGATTTTCTTCTACATCTGCCAATGACATTACATTTTAGTTGGGCATGTTCCATAAATAAAATAAATGATGACGGTAAATGAATCTCTCATGCCAATCCAAGAGTTAGAACAGCTTATATAGATATGGTTTAAGAGAAATGTATAATTGAATGTCATTAGCATTAAAGTGAGAAGAGATGGCAAAGGACCAAACCAGGTAACAAATGAAAATTCTTACATTAACAGAGAAACTTTTTTATAAGAGAAAATTATTCTCTTATATGAAATAATTTCATTCGCATCCAGAGATATCAGCTGTCTTTACTTAAAGTAAAATATGTTTTACTTGACCTTAGTGCATCCTTGCACCTTGAGTATGGAGCATTTCCAGGCATCAGGAGCCATTAAAAAATCTTTATTTTCCACTGAGACTGCTTTTAAATGTTTTTAAGCAGCCTCATGCTTAAAATTAAGGATGGCTCGACTCAGTAAGCAGTTGATTACAGACAACAAATGTTATGAGTTCAGACGAGTATGAAGGGTCATTCTTGTTTATTCTGTATCTGAGTAGGTGTTCATTTTTGTACCATCTTAAGGAATCAAAGTCTGTCTTTCAACACACCTACCTTGCTTTCTGCACAGTCATTTACTGATCCTCGTCATAGACTTTTGTCTTTCTGTAAACATGCACTAATTACCAGTTAGCCTTTACAGCATCAATCATGGTTCAGTTGCTGGTGGTAGAGCATTCCTCACAGAGCTTAGAATAATGTGGCATGACAGTGAGTGTTGCACTGGTACCAAAATATCCAGATTATGTTTATAATCCAGGGAGGTCGGATGATTTCTAAAATAGGGGAGCTGATTTTAACCATCGTAAATGGGACGTGCAAAGTGGTGCAAAAATAAATGGTCTTTGACATTTTTGTATTACTTACATCGAAATAATGCATCAGTGTTCTCTATGTGAAGAGTCCAGAGCTGATTTTTAACCGAAACTGTTATTGGACACTCTGGTCCCTTTCATTCATTTGTGCTCTTTCATTCAGGATGAACGCTGTGGGTTAGGGTAGGACCTGATTGTCCCCTGGAGGAAAGAAGCGGGATCCTGTCTTAATCTGCAGCCCTGTAGTGTGTAAATTAATAATCTATACAGAGTTAAGTTCCTGCTGTCATAGTGGAAAGTTCCAGCACATAAATGTGAAGGAAAGCCAGCATGCCACACATGCAGGGCCACATGTCTCACAGGGGTATCTAAAACATCTAGCAAGGAACAAACAGCATTTATAGCACTCAAGTAATCAAAGGACATTGTGATCTTACCAGACAATTTAAACCAAGACTCTTCCACAGAGCATATTTCTAAAACTGGTTCACAGCCTTAGTTAGATCTGGACACAATAAGTAAAATACACACGAGAACAAATACCTCATTTCCAGAGAATCTAACTGAAAGACAAACAGAAATGTTTCATTTTCTTCCAGCAGTCCACAAGAATGTTGGAGCTCTTTGTGATGCTGCTCTTTCTAGAGAAAAAAAAGCAGCATAATTTGCATCAAAATATGCATTTAAATTTAGCAGATGCTCTTATCCAGAGCGACTTCCATGTCCTAATTACAGTGACGTCCCCCTGGAGCAATTCAGGGTTAAGGGTCTTGCTCAGGGACCCAGTGGTGGTAGTGCTAGAGGTGGGATTCGAACCTAGAACTTCTTGAGCCACAGGTCCATAGGCAAGTATCCTACCACTAGACCACCAACATTTATCCAATAATATTTGTCTTCTTGGTGTAAATGAATGCTTCAGTCATTTACAAAATATCAGAGATGGCTTTACACTCTTTAAATCTCAGAGCTTCATCGGAAAAGCTTAGTTAAAACAAATTGGCTGAAGAAGAGTTTGAGAATGAGTCTCAAAGAAAGAAGTGGAAAGGCAGACTACATAGCCATTGCATGGCTGCAAGAATGTTAATAGGTCAAAGAAACATAAAAATACTAAAATGCCTTTTTCTGGTTGTTTTATTTTACATGCATGTCACAACACATACATGTTAATAGAGGCATGTATAGATGCTTGCGTTTTTGTGTATTTGCAACAAACACACACACACACATATACGTACACACACACACAGAGCAATCTGACGAGAGGGTAGAGAGGTGAAGGTTAATTACAGTAAAGGAGGAGGAAGGGGTGGGGGGTTATGCGAGGTTAAGGCTGCTGGGCGATGAGGGGACTGCTAAGAGTAGCCAATGAGACTAAAGGAGATAAAAATGAAGGAAGGATCAGTGACCTCAGTTTGCAGGAGACCTTTTTTTGTTTGCTTTCTGCTGTGACTAGGATTTTTCTGCTATTTCTGTTATTATTACTTGCAATTACAAGCTATATTACTCTTTGTAAATGTGAAAATGATTTTATGAGTCAAGTATCTCACATCAAGTATCTCACATTTAAAAAAAAGAAAGTTACGGGAAAAATACGGGACATTATCATCTAAATCAAGCAAAGCTCCCCTCTCCTCCTCTGCATCATTCCTCCTATTTTAATCCATCTCTCCTCCTCTATTGACTCATCCTTGTCATTTTTACATAGTTTACAAAGTTCAAAATGATCATCATTCTGATTAATATGTTAGCTGAGCTTTCGTTAGAGTTCCTCTGGGTTATGAGCTAGGAAGTTGTGACTCACAAACTTTGTAGCAATAGACCTTTAGAGATCAGCACCATGGAGAGCTCCTACAGCGCTGTGGGTGGTGTGATTCAGCACCCTGGACAGCTTCAGTAGCCAGCAGAGCAGCGTGTGTGCGTGTGTCACTTTCACGGGGGTGAATGAGCTAGCAGGCCAAGATTCGTGTGACTGCGATGATATGTTTTGCAACTGTGCCGTCCCTGAAAATGATCACAACCAAATAAAGAGAAAGCGGGTCACGTAATCTGGCCAAATGAACTCTCTAAAGAACCGAGCAGAAGCTGAGAACAGAAGCTGCTGTCTGGTAAAAAGCCATTTTACTTATCTATTTAAGTATTTATTGCATAACAAGAGCAAATTAACTTCCCTAATTCCCATCCATCCATCCATCCATCCATCCATCCATTATCTGCCGCTTGTCCCGAACGGGGACCCTGGACAGGTCGCCAGCCCATCGCAGGGAGGAGTGGGATGGGGACGGCACCTTGCTCAAGGGTACCTCAGGGCAACCCACTGGGAAGGGGTTCGAACCCCCGATCCTCCGATCACGTGGCTGATGCCCTAACCACTAGGCCACCACTGCCCCTCCCTAACTCCCTAAAATGTTAATAACTATAGCACTTCCCATAAGCTATACTCAACATCGGTTGTATGTCTGCCTTTGCACATCCCTAAAAATCATCTTCTCCATCTACTTGCTGTACCATGTACAAGCTAGAAGACATGTCAAATATGGAATTAGAATGGAATATCTTTAAAACTGCAGAAAGACTATGAATGATGAAAGGAGAAGCAATGAGTCTGTTAAAAATGAGACCACAACTTCTCACCAATACACTAATTCAGAGGTCTTGAGTGCAAGCATGATGCTAGAAATGTAATGGTTGATACCTTTACCAGTTAAATTCCTGATGCCAGCTTGACTTATGTTGAATTACGTTGGTATGGAGGAGAGACGAGGAGTATATTAGGAGCTGCCAGGAAAGAGGAGAGGAGGCCCAAGAGGAGCTTTATGAATGTGGTGAGAGGACACATGCAGGCAGGCAGAGTGAAAGAGGCAGATGCCGATGACCGCAAAAAATGGAAACCACTGTGGCAACCCCTAATTGGAAGAAGAGGCTTGACTTTAAAGCTTGAGCACTTCATCATTTCAAACACAAACAGAGCACAGTGGCCTTTACAGCAGCATCAGTCCTCAGTCGAGAATAAGCTAATGTATTTCAGGATAAGGACATTTGGAATGCATTGGTAATATAACAAATTAACATGACTTGACACCCCCCTTGAATCTTGTATAATAGTGTTTTCAGGCATTTAGTATTGCAAGTATTTCATTACACATCTTTCAATCTCACAATCTCTTTAATTTCACATCAGGTGAAAAGATGCATTCCCTACTTAAACAGTGTTTAGGAAAGTTCCATCTGTTTTCTGAGCCTCTTATCTTAAGAGCCTAACCCAGAATTCACCCTGGACAGATCACCAGTCCATTCGAGGTTAGACACACAGACAAACACACACACACACACACATAAATATGGGCCATTTATCACAAAGGAAACAGTGCAGCTGAAATACTTACCTAATGTAAAAATTAAATATTTCAAACCAAAATCTATTGCACATCAAGTTTGTTTTCACAGACATTCATAAACTGCTGTTCATTTTCAGCTTTCTAGCGCTAAAAACCTGAAAAACAGCCAAGTCTGCTTGTTCAAACACTTCCCACTGAAAAATTAAACGCATGCACCTGCATCGGTGCTTTCGCATGCTTAAAAGTTTAATGATAAACATGGCATCCATCTCTTCTCTCTCACATGGCAAATAGTGTACATACACTTCGCTCTCTTTAAACCAGCTCTTGAACTCCAGAAGAGCAGATTCACACAGCAAGATAACTAATGTTGATGTGTTTTGCTCTAAATGCATTTAGGCTCAGAATATATGCGTTGCGAACGGTTGAATTTCGTGGAAACAAATCTTGCTAATTCTTATTTAGTACATGTGAATGCAATTGAACTGGATAGGCTTGAAAAGACTTTGAAGGACCCTAAATGTCCCAAGATACTTAGCAGTGCAGAGTTTCATGTGGTTTGTGTTTACTGGCAAGAATAAAATATTGGTGAAAACGTCTTGCTAATTCTTTTCATCCGGAGAGATCTTAGCTGAGAGAGTGGAGACGGCTGGCGAGTGTGTGAAGACGTGAACTGAATTTTCAGACTCGCTCCAACACAAAACTGTGACTACAAAGAGACAAACTTCAAATAGACATTTGCTGATCATTTCACAGACATTCTTAGTGATGCTGCCCCCAAGAACAAGTGAAACAGCCATAAAGTGGTGGAGATAGATCAACCTGAGAGAAAAGATATTCCACATTGAAAGGATGGTCTTAAAAGACTAGTCTCACAAACCTAGGAGTAGGTTTTGTGACTAGACATGGATAAACACCACTTCAGCATAGTCATGTCATGGCATTTGTGAAACTGAAAGGACTTAAATTTGATCTCACAATTCCAAAACTACCAAGTAGATTTTTTTTCTGCAAGGGTAAAACTCCCTTTGGCCTTAAAATTTATGTTCAAAAAAGATAATTGATAGAAAAGGTCCTTAAACGGATTTCCTTCACTTTAATTTTAGAACCCATTCCAACAGCATTTCAGAAATGCCCAACATTAAAATAATATTAGTCACTGTACTTTTTTGAAGCCAAAATCAAATCAACATTTCCGAAGTCTATACTACAGCAATCTAACATATTAGACCCTATTTAAGACCAGTATCTAACCTGGTGTTTCCCAACAGGATGTACTTAATAAAATATGGCTTAAGATCAAATTATAGCACTGAATGGGCATCAGTGGAGGCAGTTAATGGTCTGGAAATAACTGCTGAACAGAGATGGTATTTAACAATAGTGTAAATTAGTGTAAATTTAACAATTGTGCAAAATGTAAATTAATATTTTCCTAGCCAAGGTGAGCATCAGATAAACATGATATTCTTTATGGTCTACTAGAAAGCTCTATTTTGGACCACTTTTATTATATATATTTATTATATAATATAAAGTATTTTATATACATATATATACATACATTACTGTGCAAAAGTTTTAGGCAGGTGTGAAAAAATGCTGTGATCAAAGAATGCTTTCAGAAAGGGAAGTGTTAATCATTTATTTTCATCAATCAACAAAACGCAGTGAATGAACAAAAGAGAAATCTAAATCTAATCAATATTCGGTGTGACCACCCCTTGCCTTCAAAACAGCATCAGTTCTTCTAGGTACACTTGCACACAGTTTTTGAAGGAACTCGGCTGGTCGGTTGTTCCAGACATGACTGTGTTTCAACCTCCGTGTGACGTTGATGATCATCAGCACCTGTTTGGTAAAACTGGTTGATGATACACCGACTATAATCCTACACAATCCCTGACTTTGTGCAAGTGTACCTAGAAGAAGTGATGCTGGTTTGAAGGCAAAAGTAGTGACACCAAATATTGATTTGATTTAGATTTTTCTTTCGTTCACTCACTTTGCATTTTGTAAATTGATAAAAATAAACAATTATTATTTATATTTCTGAAAGAATTCTTTGTTTACAGAATTTTTTTGAACCTGCCTAAAACTTTTGCACAGTACTGTATATTTAACACACACATATAATCAATACAGATATGTATGTGTGTGTGTCTATATATATATATATATATATATATGCCCTGACCTGTGTGATATCTACCATTGTTAGCTGGATGGAAGGCAAGAAAGGAAGATGGAACTGAAAAGAAAAATATTAAGGCTAGTAAAGAATTTAGCTAGAATTTGTTATTAAAAAATTTAGAGATGTATAATATTCTGTAACTGCATTCAAGGAGCATGGCCTTTGTCAGACCTTGCCTCCAGAAAACAATTTATGTCAGAAGTGGCAGCATAACATTACTATGTGCTAAAAATGCTTGTTGTAGAACAGATTCAATTAACAAAACAGACTAACACTTAATACTTCTTAATTCAAAGGACTTTAAATTTCTGAATGTCTTAAGATCTTAGCCAGTGATGGCCTTCTTTATATTTCACATATGAAACATGCCAATTGAAATGCCAAACTAAATGCCAAACTAAACTTGGTTGACTCTTTAAAACAGCTTACCGTTGTGCAAAGCAGAGGACTGCTTATAAAGGGTTGTGTCCCATATGACCTTTTTATTTTGCAGAAAATTGCTCAGTGAGAAGTTCTAAGCAGAAAGTGATTGCTTTCTATAAACTATAAAATTTGGCAAAAATAAAGATGTTCTCCTGGCAAATTCTCCCTCAGTATTTGCTGTATTACTGCATCTTTGTTGAAGAGAGCCCTTCTTGCCCACTCAGTAAAGATCTACGAGCTCCCCAGGGCAGTTCAAAAAAAGGAATGCTCAAAGCTGCCTCCTGATATTTTTTTTCTTCCCTTACAGCAAGTACACATGTAAAAATGCCTACTGCAGAGGGGTTTGAGGAACCATGGGAATCCGTGCTCTGCCCACTCAAAGTTGGCACTTTGAGAAAGAAGGAGTTAGGCCGAAACAAACTTTAGTCTGGAATAGAAGCTTGGGGTGTTGCTGGAGGTGAGAATCAATTCACAGACCCTGATATACACAAACAGAGGTGCACTGTGGGCTGGGTGGGAAAGGAGCCTATACCTGCCCCACGCCAGGGGGCCGATGGGATAAGAGATACAGGTAAGGCCCCTTAAAGCTGCAGATTCTTCTTTTGGCTACTTTGTATTGTAGTGATAATATTTAGGGTAACAGAGGGAAGAGCCCCCAACAGTAAAACTCCTAATCTTAGAGTTTTGGAGATAAACGCAATATTAACACATTTGATCAAATCAGTGGGTTATAAGGGTTTATGTTGTAAAACAGTGGTTTTGTATGTAGCGAAAGCATACGTTTACTTTTGAGAGAGAGAAAAAATGATTTTGTAACAAAAAGGTCAAGACTTTTGGGGCAAGAATTTCCTGCAAAAAAAGAAACAAGCCTCCCCCCTTTTTTAACCATTTTCCACATTTTCACTCATTTTTGATACCTAGCAGAATTATATCCAAACAATGTTTTCAGTTTCATTTTCATTTTCATTTACCAAGTAAATGATGAACAGTTACTCTGTTTAAAAGGATAGCACATAACCACAATTACTTTATTTAAAAACTGGCAAGAATTACATATGGTTTATTAAAATAAATAGTAACTAAGACTAATTAAAAACAATCTTTTTTTTTTTACATCTTTTCAGAACAATTACATTTTGATTAATTACACTAATAAATAAGTAAACTAAAAGAAAAATGTGTATGTGAGGTTCTTGCATTTAATAGCATCAAATTATAAATTCTTTTAGGGAAAGAGGGGATTCTCTAGGGGACAAATGGCCCCTTAGGTATTTGTCTCCATTCTATAAAAAACTTGACCGCTATTCCAGTTTAATTCCCACAACAATGCATTAGTCACGCATAAACACTTTCCATGCTACAATCACGCACACAAGCAGAGAAGCTTAACAATAAATTGAAACAGTTCTTAAAAGATTTAATTCTCCCATTTTCCCCTAAAATGAAATTAAACTAAAAAGTGAAAGTGACTACCCTTGTCATTGTGAAACGCAGCACAGCACAACACCACAAAACTCAACCTCTGCGTTTCACCCATACACACACGTGCAGCAGGGGGCAGCTATTGAAAGCGCACGGGGAGCAGTGACGGGGACGGTACCTTGCTTAAGGGTACCTCAGGGAAACCTACTGGTGAGGGAATTTAAACCACAATCTTGCAATCTGGGTCAACTCCCTGATCACTAGGCCACCGCCGCCCCAGTGATTTAAAAGATTTAATGATGATTTAGGCAACATAACGTACATAAAAATAGTTAATTTATAGCTGCATATTTAATTCATTAAAGTCAAAAGAAATGGTATATTACCAAGATTTACTCTGCACTTCATTTCAGCTTAACAAAACACACAACTTAATGTAGTTTGTTTTGTTAATGTACTGTAAATGCTTTAGATTTATATTGAGAGAAACAAATCTTTTAATGCAAAGGTTCTAGGTTAATTCAGCTAAGTGAAAGGTTTTTAAAATTTGACAATGTTCTTCATGCATTGATTTATTTGGCTCCCGAAAGAGCCTTTTAATGGATGGTCTTTAAATAATTCTTTTTGTAAACATGGATCTGCTTTGGGATCATTCGAAAGAAGAATTTTCCCCACCTTTATTGGGGAAGCTAGAAGGGTTGGCTTTCTAATTGGTAGGTTTATTGTTCAGTTATTAACCCTAGGTCTTATTGAACAACTAAATTAAATAACTATAAAAACACTAAACTGTAATGTAAGTAATGGAGTGAAGGAGAGTTTGGATACTAAGGGTTTAGGTGGATAGAAAAATGGATTTAAGAGTGGACTGCCTCTTTGCCGCAGCACTCTGACCCCTTGCATCCGACTGTCTGATTCCTGTCGGCCTGAAGCACAGGCTACAGGGGCTACAGCCTTCTTACCTCCAAACTCCATTATTTCACTTCATGCCCACATTTACGCATGTCACACAGGCTCTGCCATTGCTGTAATGACAGGCCTGGCTCCTCAGCACCACCAAGCTGGGTGCACACACACACACCCTCTGCTACTCAGACAAACAGAGATAATGAGTTGGGTGAAGGTGCCTGTAGGCAACTAAGCGCTCTCTCCATACCTGCACACAGTGCAGTGAACTGTGTAAATGCTCTATTGCACTTCCGTGTCATGCACTCCTTCAGAACGATGGGTAGTTGTTGAATGAAGGATGTGTGTCAAGGTAGAGAGACAGAGGCAAGATAAAACAGGGACACAACAGGATGTGCACATAAAGGAATATCAATGCTAGTAAATATTACATAAATACATGCGGGGCTATAGCAGAAAAGGTAAACAGCGCGTTGCTGTTCAAGTCACAGCGGATTTTGCTCACTTCGCTCATGGAAATCAGTAGTGATACAAAGCAAGCAGCAGCTGCTTACGTGTGTGTGCACATAGGCGTGTGTGTGTGTGTGTGTGTGTCTGTGATGGAGATGCTGGGTGACTCCCCTCATCTCTCAGTGGCAGTCTTCCAACCTTGGGCACATTCCTCACTGTTTTTCTGTATTCTGCATCTGTTCAGTCACCCAGCTCAGCTCACACACATGCACACGATCACACAAACACACACGATACAATGTCATGCCGTCGACAACCACGAGAAAGAACGAACCTATATCTAACCTGAACATCACCCTTTTGCATAAACCGAACAAATCAGTGGTCATCAGTTGCTTTGCCACAGAGTTTAACAGCTTGAGCATGTTTGGAAAATCTTCAGGGTGTTAAGATTAATTCAGAATAAAGAAAGAAAGTTAGTATAATGAAGACATACTTATAGAGAAGGAAAAATCTGCAGAAAAACTGACTTGCCAGCATTAATCTGAGATGTCAGATGATCACTTGAATGTCATATTTTTATTTGTTGGGACAGTTATTGCCTCACGATGTTTAATATGGTATTCGTCCAGCAAGAGGCCAGTGTTATGCCACAGTTTACACAGTAATGTCTAGAAACTACAGTATTAATTCCATTTCCATCCTTTTTTCTGAAAAAAAAAAGACAAACATTACATTAACATTACAACTTGCATTTACAAATTGCAATTAGCATTTACATTACAACTGCAATTTTACATGTACTTTAAAATCATATCACTTTTTACATTTGTCACAAAATTCACGGCTTTCTCGCAAAACAAATTGAGGTTTCTGGAAACTGCCAAAAACATTAAGCTTAAATGTAATGAAAACATGAAAAGTGAAAGTGACTATTCTTGTCATTGTGAGTACACACAGCACAGCACACAGTGAACCACAATTGGATCTCTCCATTTAACCCATGCACAAACACACACCGTGCAGCAGGGGGCAGCTATGAAAGTGCCCGAGGAGCAGTGACGGGAACAGTACCTTGCTCAAGGGTACCTGAGGGGAACCTACTGGTGAGGGAATCAATCACAATCTTCCCATCTGGGATCAACTCCCTAACCAACTCTGGGCTTTACTTAAATTTGAGGTTCAGATTCTAATGTTGAGCATTATTAATCAGATGTTTGCCAGATAGTTTAACAGCTTAACCGTGTGTAGATATTATTCAGGGTGTTGATCAATTTTATTTATTTATTTTCTTTACTTTATTCATAAGCTGTTGGTTAAAGTTTGTCCCATATTTTAACCACAAAATGTCCCAATACATTGAACACTGAATAAATGGGAGCCAGAATATTAAAATATATTTGTTTGCAGCTCTACATGCCTAAAGTCTCATGCCCAAACCTTCAACATAGGTTTACAATCTTCTCGCTTATACTTAGCCAAATCCTTCTTTTCCTTCACACTAACATTCTAATGCCAAGCGCTCCCCTCTGATTGATGACGGGTTGATCAAAACTGATTTTTTGTTTGTTTCTCTCCTTGTTTTTCTTCCTTTCTGGCTGAATTAAAATTTCCCTCTGGGCTTTTTGGAAATTGGAGCCTTGCCCATGGCTTACTCACTGCAGAGTGAGCCTATTCTAGAAAGAAAGGAGTTAATTAGTCAGCCTTACTAATACCACAATTTAAAAAAAGAAAAAAAAGGTTATGATTGTAGCTGATTCAAATCCCTGATTTTTGCAGTGTTTAACTCTCTTAAATGCTCTTCAGAGTCTTCAGAGGAATGCATGCAACATTGTGACAACAAGGCAGTTTTCAAATACTTTTGGGGCCTAGTTGACTAAAAGCACCATTAAAACAGCATTCATTTGCCTGTGCACAATAAAAGACACATTCAATTTGCAGTTTGTTTGATGGTAGATCTGGATCGTGTTTAAAATAACACATTTGCATTTTGAAGTGCACCTTTGACCAACTGTAAATAAGCACAGATTTAAAACAGTCACACAGCAAGGATAAGCCACATTTCATGAGCAAAAAAAAAAAATGAAAGAAAAATCAAATGTATAATTGCATTATTAAAGAGCAAAAGTAGGAAAGCAGGATGTTTGAAGAGCATGCAGAATGCTGCTGTGAGGTGAACTGAAATGTCAGAAGTGCTTCACTGAAGACTAATGAACAATCTGCACAGATTAGTTGTTTTGATCTGAATTTCACTTCTGAAAATATCATCACATTCCATTTTATTAGAAACACCCGTTTCTATAAACCCTGCAGTGAATGAAGTATGTGGGTGGTCTAGTGGTAGGGTATTTGCCTATGGACCACTGGATCAAGAAGTCCCAGGTTCGAATGCCACCTCTAGCGCTACCACCATTGGGTTTGTGAGCAAGACCCTTATCCCTGAGTGTCTCCAGGGGGACTGTCCCTGTAATTAGGACATGGAATGCCGCAAATGTGGCATTCCATGCTGAATGCCGCAAATGTGGGGCTTAAAATGTCCACAAACCAAATACCAATCCAACACTGGTGGCAGTGGTCAGAAAGACTGAGGGCAGTGGTTGGATTTTGCACATCTTTCACATCAAAAAATAAAAAATGTACAAGATGCTTGGTTCAAAAAGTTTGTAGTTAGATCAATGAATTAACCATGGGAAGAAATGGTCACCTGAAGAAATGGAGCATCTTCTGGAAAAATACTTTATCTATATCTCTCACCATATCTATAAACCTCCTTTTTGGCCTTCCTCTTGTCTTCATCACTAGGAGCTCCATCCTCAACTTTCCTCTCTCAATATAATCCTTATCTCTCCTCTGCACAAGTCTGAACCAATGAAATCTCCCTTCTCACTTTGTCTCCAAACCATCCAACCTGAGCTGTCCCTCTAACATACTTGTTCCTAATCCTGTCTATCCTCATCACACCCAACGAGAATCTCAGCTATTTTAACTCTGCCACCTACACCTCTTCCACCTATCTCTTTGTCAGTGCCACTGTCTCCAACCCATTTAACATGGCTAGTTTCACTAGAATCCTGTAAACCTTCCTGCTTCACTCTTGCTGGTACCCGTCAGTCAAATATCACTCCTGTCACTCTTCTCCATGCATTTCAGTCTGCTTGCACTCTCTTTCATCGATCGTCTGTACTTGCCATTTTTCTAAACTGATGACCCCAAGTATTTAAACTCCTCCAGCTTCCCATCTCTACTCCCTGCATCCTGTCCATTCCACTGTCCTCACTTTCGTTCACACATTCATGTATTCTGACTTTGTACTCTCACTTTCAATCCTCTCTTCAGTAGAGGGTCTCCACAAGCCTCTCACTATAGATCATAGGGTCTGCAAGCAAGTGAAAATACACACAGACACAAATATACACACACACACATACACACACACACACACGCACACACACGCCTGACTGTAGCAATCAATATTTATGATAAGTTCACACGATGCCATCTACAAACCCAGGATTCTTTTCGAATCCCAGTGTGCATTATAAACAAACCAAAATTAAATCAAAACTAAAATTCAATCGCTGATCCCTGTACAGTAATCTTGAATTGATCAAACTGATTTAATCATTCAACATGTGCGAGACTACATGTGTCTGTGTTTGTGTGTCAATGACACTGGAGGTAACGGTAAGCAGTGAGGTCCATCTGTGACATCAAGCTCTTTAGATTATAGAATAAGGTCAAAATGCAGAGTCATAGGCCCAGTAATTGCTGTAACACACATACAGGGAAAAATACATGTGTATGATGTTAAAAGCACTATATCACATGAGAGGGTGGAAGGTATGTTTGCTTTACCCATATAAATGTTGTTTTTCAAATATTTATTATATATATTCTGGTAGCAATACAAGTGTAACCTCAATGTCTTTTAATATTATGGGCCAAGTGACATATTAGCCAGACTCTTTGTAAGGAATAGCAGAGGTAATGTTTACTCTGTAATGGGTTTAGGATCTGCAGACACAACTTTTGTTACTATGAGCTTATCAGGTCACACACCCACACACAGAGGCTTACAAACATTACTGTAAGCCTCATGTGTGGGGCTGCAGGCAGGATGAGTTAAAGCCTGCTTGTCTCTGGCCTTGGACAGCTCCATCTCTGGCTGGGTTTGGACATTTCAAGGACAGGATTACGAAAACAGCTTTACTATACATGTATGACAGATGACTGACAACACTGGAGTGACACTGCAATGGAGTAGATCTCCAGACTCAGTATGCTCTCCACTCCTTCCTTTTCATACATTCGCTCTGACCAATGGCCAGATCACTGTCTTAACCTTAATTTCAACTGCCCTCATAGCCCAAAATTACATTTAAGCGGAAAAGATACTGCAGGTAATACATACCAGTTTAATTCACTGACCATTATCAACCTGGATGATCAGCTGACCATCATTAAGATCATTTGTGGACATTTTCACAGAAAAAACATGTGTCAAATCAGAAAATTTAGCAGGTGTGGGTATGTAATGGCATGTCAGTTGTGACAGTAAAGAAAATACACTGTGCTTTTGTTTCTAGATAGGAGGTTTCATTTATACAAGTAAAGTTTCTCCACAGCCATGCAACCTTGTCCCAAGCAAAACTCTCACCAGTAGCTCATTTTCTAAGTCGCTTGCCCTGATTAGGGTCACGGATGGTGCTGGGGTCTTTCCCAGCACTCACAGGGCAAAAGGAGGGGGACACCCTGGACAGGTCACCAGTTCATTGCAGAGGAGCAGGAAAACCCATTCACCCAAATTCACCAAGAACGTCCCGCCTCATTCTCAGAGAACCCATGTGTTTATTTCAGCTCGACAACAAGGCAACTGGCTTTGTCCCTCAACCGTGTCAACCGAGGTAGTCAGTATCAGAAAGAGTGTGAGACAAGTCCCTCGTAGACTGCCTGAATTACGTAAGTCTGCCTCCTTCTCACTTTTATACAGCTGACCAGAGATCAGCTGATCAATTAGTCCATGCACTCAAATAAACCCCACATGAACATAGGACATGCGGATATACCTACAGGCTTTATTAATTTGGGTGGAGTACAAAAACCAAAACAAAACAGAGGTTCTGGTTCTGGGTAGGGGATCTACTTATTCTTCTAGACCAAATATGAAACAGTCTAGCCACATCAGAAACCTAATACTCATTTATGATTAGAAGTTTAAAACTGACTTTGAAGTTAAAGTGAATTTAATTGAGCTGCACATTATCACCTCACACTGAAAAGGTTCTGGGGTCGATTCCTGGGCGGTCTGTGTGAAGTTTTTGTTTTGCCCATGTCTGCGTAGGTTTCCTCCAGGTGCTCTGCTTTCCTTCCAATGTTTAAAGATATGAATGTCAGGTGGATGCTACATTGCCCCCTGTGTGTGTGAGTGTGTGTGAGTGTGTTCATGTGCCTGCCCTACGATGGACTGGTGACCTGTCTGGGGTGGTTACCCGCTTTTCACACTGTGAGAGCTGGGATAGGCTCCAGAATCGCCACAACCCAAATCAGGACAAGTAGCTCAGAAAATGAGTGAGAGAGTGAGTAAAATTTACTTCCGATGCATTACATGAGGCCTGTATTGATCTCAGCAAAGCTGACAGCATACAACAGCTGTATTGATCTCACCAAAGCTGAGATCATGAAATAGGCCGTCAAAACCCTGAAAATGTAAAATATGATTATGTCAAACTATGTCATTTCAACTGAATTTACATCATGCACCAGAGTAAATCAGGGGAAGCTTTCATGGAATGTTCTTTCTTCGCATGATGCTTATAACACATTATAAATTACTTTAACTCATAACAAATTATTGGGTGACTAATCTTGCAGATTTGAGAAATAGCCACATCTAATCTATATACATTTGATGCATTTCTTTATGCGACTGAAAAGTTGCACATAAACTCTATTTAATGAAATTTGCAAGTTGCAACAAGTTGAGTGGTAGTTCCACAATGTAGGAGGTGGAGGAAAAGAGCTATTGTTTTGGCACACTCTCGTTCCTGTGTCTCCTTTAGCTTCTCAGCCAGATCCTCTCATTACCCTCAACAAAATTTCAGCAGTGATGAAAGACACAGGAAATGAAGCTGGAGCGCCTAAAAAAGGGGTGAATCACCTTGTCTCCTATATATAGTCCATTTTCAAACAATGCATTGGGTCACGTTGGCGGAGTAACAGAAAAGGAAGGTGTATCTCATTATAATGGTGCCAAGGCCATGTGTGTGTCATAGAGATGACATCATAAGAACTGAAGAGGCCCAATGGGAGCATGAACAGCTGTCACTGGCTAAATTACAACCAATGAGATCCTTGCGCAGAGTTCGTCATGAGCTGAACTGTGATTGGTTGGTGTCCTTGGCACAGGGGGTGCTCTCCGTCTGTTGCCTATTTTGAGACCATTTTAGAACAGAAAGGAATTACATTTTTATAATTTAGCAACATAGACCCACAATATTTAAGTTGTGTATATATATATATATATATATATAGGACGGTTTATGTATTAGGCCAAAATCTAAAGGGACATAATACAATTGAGGAGTATTGAAGGATTGTTTACTTTGTTTATATCTATCTTTTTTTTTCACACAGAGTGTGAACATTTTTATCCTCAGAATGTATGAAAATACACAAACACACACACACACACACACACACACACACATACATGCATGCACACACCTCTCCTGTTTCTCAGGCAGCTCATGAGGGATGTTTTGACCTGCTCTCATTAGAAGTGCTCAGGTAAGGAGATAAAATGCTGGCCCCTGGAGGAGAGTTCAAGGCTCCTGCAAGAGCAGGACTGCAGCAATCTCACGGGACGGTGCTGAAACACATCTTAAAGCCAGGTCACACACCGGCACACCACACACACTCCCTGCAGGTCCATTATGTAGCACCAGAACATCTGAAAGAAACCAACACCTATGTGGCCAGCTATAATATATATAGCCACACTGCACTGTTGGAGGATATGTGAAGATAAATGATGCCTGAATCAGTGAATTGACATAGGGTGGGTATCAGAGCATACAGGGACAACTTTAAAATCCTGCCTTTTTTCAGAGAAAGTGAAAGTGACTATTCTTGTCATTGCGAGGTCACAGCACAGCACACAGTGAACCACAACAAAATTGGACCTCTGCATTTAACCCATGCAAACACCATGGAGCAGTGGGCAGCTATGAAAGTGCCCAGGGAGCAGTGACAGGGACAGAACCTTGTTCAAGGATACCTCAGGGCAACCTACTAGTAAGGGGCTTGAACCTTCAATCTCCCGCTCTTGCGGCCAGCTCCCTGACCACTATGGCACCTATTAGAACAATTGCCCTGTGTAAGGAGGAAGGAAACAAACAAACAAACAAAAAAAACCCCACGTTGACCCACATTAGGAGTTTGCTTGCATAGTTTCTTTCATTTCCTGACATATTTATAACATTTATGTGATTTGATTTTCCCAAAACATGATGAAAATACATGCGTATATGTCTTTACGACTAATATATTTTAATCATTTATGTCATGATTGGCTGTATCTAATTATAACAGTTCTTATAATTAAAAACTGAACAAGCTAAAGGTTGAATATTTGTAACAATGTTGCTTTTTAAAATATCAGACATGCAAAAAAAAACAAACAAAACAAAACAAAACAAAAAACCCTAATTAGATTGTACATTTTAGCCAATATTCAAGATTTTTATTAAGCTATTTTCTGTTTGTCATGAAATGTGTCCAAAAATGATGACAGTACCAGTAACTGTTCAAATACCTATAGCTAACTGAATCTGACAAAGCACAAACAAAGCCTTTTATGTCAGGTAAAAAAAAAATGTTGCCATTTGCTAACCTTGGTCTGGAGGCCTGGGAGGTCATGAACCTCACTTGGACATGAACCTCACTTGGACATGAAAGTGACGATTCTTGTCATTGGGAGTACACAGAGCACAGCGTGAACCACAACAAAATTGTTCTTCTGCATTTAATCCATGCACACAAACCCACACCGTGCAACAGGAGGCAGCACCCAGGGAGGAGTAACAGGGACAGTATCTTGTTCAAGGGTACCTCAGGGCAATCTACTGGTATGGGGTTTGAACACACAAGCTTTCAATCCTGTGGCCAAGTACCTGACCACTAGGCCACCACTGCCCAAAGGAGAAGGATGGTGGAAAGTAGCTGTGTTATGAGTACAGAGTTTAATGAGCATGTCTATAAGGGCAGTGATGAGCTGAAATCTTGTAAGAGTGAAGCAACATATCTAATATTTTTGAGCCTAATGCACTTGGCCTCATAAAGGACTTGCTCCAAAAATTGGATTTAAAGCAATAAATAAGTAAATAAATAAATATGTAAAATCAAATTAAACCCTTCACTATTCAACCTGCTCTAAACATTTTCATAGCAGATTGACTGAATGGGTAATTTAAGCACCCGCATTTGCATCATCCATTATTTTGTCCAGCTTTGGAAGACTCATTTGTAACCTTGGGATTGATTTAAATCCTTGTTTTTTACAGCAGGCTTGTTTTTTTGAGATTTGTATGGAGTTAATCATTTCCATATTAACATGTTATACGTCGTCGGAGTACTGTTTTCATTTAGCTGATTATACCTTGAAAAACAATTATGGGCAATTATGTGAGATTAATTCTTTTTCCTAATTGGGTAATCATCTAAATATCGGTGTGCTGAAGGCTTTTCTCTGTGTTTCTTCCTGTTCTTGTTTATTACTTTCAGTAGACTGACAGGTGAATTCATCTGAAAGATTCAGCAAAATAGATTTAAGAACAATCCGTCTTGTGTTTGTACTGCAGCAATATTGGACAGATTATTGTTGTCAGAGAGGTGGATCAATCAAAAACTTCATCAAACATGGCTTATAGGCTGAAGAAGCAATTTAAACCTATAGAGGACTTTCTGTTTGATGCCTGTTTGTGATGTTAAAACTGTAACTTGTTTAACTGAAATCAAGTGTCTGTGTTTCAGAAAAAAAGCAATAAATAAAAATTCCCCAGATGCCTCATCTGGGGAAATGCATATACAATCCCCTTCAAAAGTATTTGTAGAGTAAGGCCAATGCATTTGCTTTGCAATGCCTGGAGACATTTGGATTTGAGATCAAAATATGAATATGTTGTGAGATATCAGACACCATGAACAATCTCCACTGGGCAGGGTTGGAAGACTCTGAGAGCAGATATAAAGAGGGCATACCATCAGATGCAAAGCACTCATCAGTAGTAAGAGTCAGAAAACCAAAAAAGGTACAGTGGTACAAAGTATTTTGGAATGATATGAAAGAGATTAATCTATACCAAAGTGGTGGTTAGGCCAAAATTTGGAAATAAAAAGATTTGTTCATGATGCAAAACATAAGAGCTCATCTGTCCCAGTGTCTCAACGGGTGGACACGTCCGCTGTTGAATGAATCAAATGACAAAACCCTTCTGGCGTCATAATATTCTGTCAAAGGGTCACGACTTGGCTCAGATTTGTGCCAGGCTTTGTTAAATATTTCGATAAACCCCATAGGTCAAAAAAGCTTGTAGGGTGGCGGTGGTCTAGTGGTAGGGTACTTGCTTATGGATGTATGGCTCAAGAGTTCCTAGGTTCGAATCCCATCTAATCCCATCTGGGGCAGCAGTGGCCTAGTGGTTAGGGCGTTGGCCACATGATTGGAGGATTAGGTTTGAACCCCTTCCCAATAGGTTTCCCTGAGGTACCCTTAAGCAAGGTACCATCACTGCTCCCCGGCAGCTTTCAATAGCTGCACTGTGATTGAGTGTACATGGGTTAAATGAAGAGGTCCAATTTTGTTGTGGTCCATTGTCTGCTGTGCTTTGACCTCGCAATGACAAGGGTTTTCCCTCTTTTTTTTTTTTTTCACTATCACCACTGGGTCCCTGAGCAAGACCCTTGACCCTGAGTTGCTCCAGGGGGACTGTCCCTGTAATTAGGATATGGAAGTCACTCTGATAAGAGTGTCTGCTAAATGCCGTAAATGTAAATGTAATCTGTGAAGCATGGTGAAGGTAGTGTCATGGCTTGGGCTTGTATGGCTGCATCTAAAACAGGCTCATTAAAGGAGACTGAAAAGAGTACAGTCCCCCCAACCCCCGAAACAGACAACAAAGCTTGGAAAACCAAAACCAAAGAAGAACCAAGAAATGAACAGTTTAGGGAAGTCAGTGGGTCACAGGCTGGATGCAGTTATTGCAAACAAACAAGATGCAACCAAGTGTCAATTACTTTACTTTTTTTTTGCTTTTTGCTTCTCATTGTTACTAAATGAAAATCCCCATCATATCAAGCATCACCATGCTACTCATGTTAATAATCATATAAAACGTGTTACAAAAGTAAACCGAGTGCGCATGTGTATGAGTGTGTATTTTGAGATGAGAATATCTGTTACTGTCCACGTGTGTACAAAAGCCTATTATCATGTTCTTTTTATTCCATTCCTAAACATTTCCTTTTGGCATTGCTTTTTCTCTCTCCACATATCCACATATCTCTTTGTGTACGTGTGTGTGTGTGTGTGTGTGTGTGTGTGCATGCGTATACAGTATGACTGACTCTATCTGTTCATTTGTGTTTCAAAATAGCCTATCAGCCAGGCAAGAGTGACAGATGCTTTCAGGTTCTTTACTATCTTATCTGTTAGGGAATGGGACCTGCTGGCTCAAGCTAACAGCAATTCAAAGCCTATTGTTACCTTTCCACAATCCATCCCTTTGACACAAAGCGCAATTCATTTCCAATCGCATGACCCAATAATTGCCACCGGCATTAAGTTCACTAAACCATAAGCCATGCATCTGGCTATGTGTCCACAGTTTATGGCCACTAGAAGTGAGCACGAGGTTGTTTGAAAGGCTCACTTTATCTTTTTTGTGTTGGGTTTAATAATAACTGTGATGTTTATGTAAGTTTATGTAGCAAAAATGATTTTTTATATTGACCTGCCCCTTTTCCAAACTTCCTATATACCTTACCCTTAAACCTCCGTTTTGATTGCTTGTCATTGTGCTTCATTTATAAAACAGTTTGGGCTAAAACATGACTTTAATACACACAGGCAGGGATACACTGCTATAGGCTAACTGAGCAGATTAGTGAAAGTGAACTGAGTGAACCGAGTGCGCTCACGATTTGTCATTGTGAGCACACAACACAGCAATCAGAGAACCACACCAAAATGCATCCCCAGCATTTCATCCACACACACACACACACACATAATGCAGCAGTTGGTAGCCATATCTAGCACCCAGGGAGCAGTGATGGGGACAATACCTTGCCTAAGGGTACCTAACTACTAGGTCACCTCCACACCATTTGTAATGTGTACATTTTTGTAACCTACATTGAAATGTTCTTTGTAAGATAGTGAGTGATATTGACCCTTTAAGATTCCCCAGCATGTATTTCATTTATATAGAATATTTAATCTGATGAATTAACACTTGCATTGAAGCGTAAGCTATGTCGAAATGGAACGTTTATGGGAAATTATGCATTGCAGCTGCACTTCTCAAATATTCATGAATTCACTATGAGCTATAGTGACACATTGAAATGCACTGCTCTGTTTCCATGTAGCAAATAACTTATATTTTAAATTACTGGGTGATTTTTTTCAGACTTTGAGTGTAGCACTGATTGAAAGTGCTTTTCCGGGAAGTGGATCTCAAGAACTGGCTGCAGGCACTGCCCTTGCGACACACTGTTAGGTGCTGGCTGCATTAAGTGGTGCGGAACCCTCCATATTCAGCCCCTCATGGTGGGGTCACACCTGCCTGCTGCCACTGACACCTGACAGACATGACCCTGTAGTCAAGGCAACCCTGGAAAGCGGGGGTCAAGGCTGAGAAGTGCATTTAGCTGGACTCCATCACTCATGGAGGTGGTGATACTCTTTATCAGTCTGAGCTGGCAGGTGCCTAAATATAAGCTCCACTATGTGGGAGTTAAAGGTGGTAAAGAAAAGGGGGAGGGGTCTGAAAAATGGACCCAGTTGGAAAAGGGATGGGGAATAACACAGAACAGAACACAGGGCATGACAGTCAAGAAAGAGCAAATATTGGGAGGAACTTTGGTTATACCTGAAAACTTTACATTCTGGCAACCATCTTTATAACTCATTTCAACTCTCTAGAGGGGGAAATGTAACTAATCTCCATAAAAGCATTTAAAAACACATTGCTTTGTCTCGCCAATAGAGCCCTCGGTCTAACTGCAAACTCAGCATGAGGAATCAGAGTTAATAGAAACTCACTTAACAGGGTAATTGCATAAGTATCCTTAAATCTTAATTAAACTGCAAGTCAATAGGAATGCACTCTGCTGAGGAAGAGACAGATGTTTCATGGACTTTGTTCCTCTTTATCCTTTTGATCTCCCATTTGGGAAATAAGATTTCTCTGCTTTTCAGAAGTATCAAATTATAAGTGAATGTAATATAAAAAAAGCAAAGAAAATGAAAATACAGTCACCTACAAAATTATTAGAACAGCAAGGCAAATTCATTTATTTTTACAAAGCCCCAAAAACATTTGGGTATGAGATTAAAAGACGAATAAGAGATCTGATTTTCAGCTTTTATTTCCTGGTATTACATGGCAGTTTATGTAACTTACCTCCCAGTTTTTCAAGTGAGCAAATGTTTTGGAACAGAAAGTGTAAATTAACTGCATTTAACCCATAAACACACGTGCACCAGGGGGCAGCTATTTAAAGTGCCTGGGGAGCAGTGATGGGGATGGTACCTTGCTCAAGGGTACCTCAGGGCAGCCTACTGGTCTGGGATTGGAACCAAAGACCTTTCAATGCTGGGGCCTAGTCCTAATCCACTAGACCACCAGTTTTCAGATTTTTGCCACACCATTTTTTAGTTATGCTTTGTTCTAAGATGTTTCCCTCTTCAGTCTCCATTTCAGGAGATGAAATCTGATGACTGACTCAACCAGTCTACCAGTTAAGTTATCTGTAAAGCTGGCAAAGTGTTTTGAATCATTATTTTGCTGCAAGAAGAAGTTCCTCCTCGAAGATTTGGATGCATTTCATTCTGCTGCTACCACCACAAGCTACCTCATCAGTAAAGATAACTGTGTCCAGAATAAGTTATGGAAGCCCAGGTCATGATACTACCTCCACCATGCATCACAGCTGTATGGTATGGATCGTAAACATATATTTTCTTTCGTTCTTTTTATAACAAAAAGCAGTCGTTACTGCAGCACATAAAAGCCCTTTGAGTGTAAGGCTGTTTAAACCAGTATACATTTTTATTGGCTTGAAATTAAATAATTTCACTTGCTAAAATATTTTTCATTTTTTGCATAATCAATAATTAGATTATTATTTTTTAGATTAGTTTATATTTTTCTTTACTAAGTGACATTATCATTTGACTGTAGCTGAAGCATTTAAATGTGTTTTTAATTGAAGATTATATATTACAATGCAAAAAAAAACAAATCTTAGCAAGTGAAATGATTTAATTTCAAGCCAATAAATATTTTCTATGAAATGTGTACTGGTTTAAACAGTCTTACACTCAAAGGGCTTTTATGTGTGTTTTAAGAACAGTTAGCTTTGAATTGTCACTTAGATCAGTCAGTCAGTCAGTCAGTTATTTTCTGGGCCGCTAGTCCTAATCAGGGTCGCGGGGGGTGGGGGGGGGGTGCTGGAGTCCATCCCAGCTCACACAGGGCGAAGGACAGGGACACACCCTGGACAGGGACACACCCTCGCCAGCCTATCGCAGGGAGTGTCACTTAGATATGTTACCTTATTTGTGTCAACTTTAAAACAAGCATTCATTCAGTTATTATCATTATTGTATTAGTGAATATATCAGGGCTTTTTATTTGTTTTTTTCTATAAAAAAACAAATGTGTTTTTTTATATTATATATATATANTGAGGTGGAGGAGTTTAAATACTTGGGATCAACAGATCAGTGTAACGATGAGTGTGGAAGAGGGGTGAAGAAGAGAGTGCAGGCAGGTTGGAATGGTTGGAGAAGAGTGCCTGGAGTGATTTGTGACAGACGGGTACCAACAAGAGTCAAAGGAAAGGTTTACAGGACCGTAGTGAGACCAGCTATGTTGTATGGGTTGGAGATGCTGGAGATTAGCTGGAGTTAAAGATGCTGAGGTTTCTGTTAGGTGTGAAGAGGATAGACAGGATTAGAAATTAGTATATTAGAGGGACAGCTCAGGTTAGACATTTTTGAGACAAAGTTAGAGAAGCAAGGTTGCGTTGGTTTGGACATGTCCAGAGGAGTGATGAGGATTATATTGGGAGGAGGATGTTGAAGATGGAGCTGCCAGGAAAGAGGAAAAGAGGAAGACCAAAGAGGTGGTTTTGGATGTGGTGAGAGAGAACATGCAGGTGGTTGGTTTGAAGCAGAAAGATGCAGAGGACCGTAAGAAATGGAAACAGTTGATCTGCTGTGGCGATCCCTAAACAGAAGCAGCCGAAAGAAAAAGAAGAGCATTAACAGCACCCATATTAGTTTTGGTTGCAAATGTAAGCAAAACTTGCTTACATTTAGCAGGCTGAAAATTCTCCACAATGGGGGCAGGCAAGTAGTTCTGACGCTTCACAATATCAGAGCTTTGCATCAAACTGTGTTCATGTGTAATTTTTATAACACATTTCATTTAGTACTTTTTGAATTTCCCAAACTGGGTTTCATCTTGTTCAGCTGAAAATAATAAAAGTAATCCCATATGACCAAAAGAATTTATTTAGTATGATAAATTAAGAATAAATGCACACCTTCGAGCCAAATGGATTGACTGATTTGAAACATTTCTACAGATTTGACCTCTGACAAGAGAATACATGGACAATAAAAATAATTTTCAGAATACTATTGGGTTAATTCTCTTCAAAAGTCTTGTCAATGATTAGCTTGGCTGCCTGCTTTGCAACTTTTACAAAAAAATCTTTTTAAATCTTATTAGCGCACATGGTGGTAATCAGACAAAACAGGATGACAAAAAAAAAAAATGAAAAAGAGTTCTGCTCCACAGGAAAAGGTATTCCATGAATGTAGAGCAAACCAGCCAAAAAGTAAATGAGTTAAAGGAACATCCATCAATGGTTGACTCTGAAGTCCTGTTTTTAGCCAGTAACCAGGACGGCAGCAGAGGCTGTATGGGGCTGGCAGGTGTGTTGCTAAGCAGCGGGTTAAGATTAGAGGAGAAGAGAGAAGGGAGGTCTGCACTCTTTCCTAAGTGTTTGCTGCACTGCAACACCAGAGCCACCTCCTGCAGGAGCAACCATACTGCAATCAGAGCTCACCGCTGGGGAGAGAAACAAAGTCAACATTCACACAAAATAAGAGGCTTTTACAGCTATTCGTTGTTCACTTTTCCTGGATTATTCAGTTTAATTTCACTCTCTGCAATAAAAATGTGTTATGCAGGAGTTAGCATAAGGCTGACCCAAACAACTGGGTTTGATTTTCCTTTATAATGATAGCACCAAACCTCTCCTTATAATAGTCTTATAATAGTCTGGTATGACTCTATTCAGTAATGATCATCGATTCTGTCTGGCTGACAGTGACACATACCTTGGCCACTGATGCCGTTTGTCCGTCAGTGGAACGTAGACGACACCCATAAGTGCTTTCTTGAGAAACGTGCCATCATTCTGGCGATCATACTGCTCTAGAACTTGGCTTCCACTCTCCGGCCCGACAGGGAGAACCAGTCTTCCGCCTGGCTTCAGCTGGTCCAAAAGCTAAACACACAGGGATTAAATGAAGGCCAATAGAATGTGTTAAAGGAGAGTGTCTTCAGAAGAGAAAAGTTGATCTGCAGAAATCCCAAATGAAATGTTAATGTTTTATACTTCATGTTTTATATAGCCCAAGACAATCTACACTAAATATGACTGCACAAAATATTCCCAATGTTATTCATGGGCAGTTACGTTTTCTACCAAACACAATTTAGTAAGAAAATTTTTACAGTGTACTGTAACATTTAACATAAGTATCTACATGTTAAATAAAATCACGGCATTTCTTCCCCTTAAAATCATGTAAAAAATCATCTTATTAAATCACAGATTTAACACCTTGCACAGTTTTTTGTTACAGATCAGACTGCAAACAGGATCAGACTGCACTGCTTACATATCCTAAACTTGAATGCCTACCGCTTTGGGGATTGTTGGTGCTGCTGCCCCAACATGAATGGCATCGTAAGGAGCCCCATCTGGATAACCTAACCGGCCATCACCCACTGGGAAAAGGAACACAGCTGTCACTAGACTGAGATATAGATTTTGTGTTAGGTTAGGAGAATGCCATGACTTTTGTGTATTGACAGCTTTTGTGACTAAATGCTTTAAAAAGAGCCCGTGCACATCACAGCCGTTTTTTTTTTATTAATTAAATTAAATTCTTAAATTCCCCACCCACTAACTTGATCCGTCCAGAGGTCAGCAAGTCAGGGTCATCAGCCTGGACATTTTTCACAGATGCTCGCACTAGTTCTTCTATGTGTTCAATTCCCACTACCTTTCCAGTTGGTCCTACCTGTGTATGGATGATAATATACATTTAACAATTCCACCTCATATTCCAGTCAGGATTACTCAAGGTCTTTCCTTATGAACCACACCACCAGCACAGAAGTGTATTTATTACACTAACAGTTTAAATTACAGTCTATATGAGATATTAAAAACAGTGAGAGGCTTACCATTCTTGCAAAGCAAGCAGTGAGATAACCACTCCCTGAGCCAACATCAAGTGCTGAAGCTCCTTCAGTTAGCTTGTCACTGAGAATCTCCAATGCATGTGCATGCTTAAAATAAAAGTGGCAATATCACTACCAAACCAATCTTATGTGGTCAGCACTCACTAAATCTTGAAGAACTCCTAGACTATTGATGAGGCGAAACATGCTTTATTGTTCACATGCTGTTATTTTTCTTACCATATGAGGAGCGCTGATGGTGGCCTTGAATCCTTTGAAAAATGTACACATAGTTTATTTCAGTGAGAAATAAGTTGATTCTTTTGCTGGTGTGCTTTTTTTAGTTTGTCTATTGAAATAAGAACCCACCTATGTACTGAGGGGAATCTGCATAGGGGTAGTCTTTGGAATAGATCCCTCGATCAGTGGCAAGCATAGCTTCAAACACTCGATCGCTCTGGATAACTCCATGTTCTGTTATGCAAATAAACGAGGCTTTATTCCACATTACTGTAAATACTAGAATGTTGAGTGCTAAGTAAGCTAATTTGTACTTGGTACAATGTCTGGTGTTCTACAGTACATTTGTTACCTACCTCGCAAACGTGTTATAAGTTCTGTATGTGTTTTGCCACTAGATATCCACGCCATTGTTCTGGATAGCAGCACACCCATAGGGACCGCCAATGCAGCTAGTCTAAGGATTGAGCGCATTTCCTGGGTAGGACCACCTGCATCAGATTCCCCAAAAATATTTTATAGAATAGATTTGATTATGTGTAATGTTATCACCATTTTCATACAAGTTACTTTGGTTGGGCCTGTGAAATCATCACATTTCCTAGGTGACTTTTTATCTATACTGTACAATATATAAACCACCTGCCTAATATTTTGTAGGTTCCCCCTCATGCTGCCAATAGCTCTCATCCCACCTTGAAGGTGCTGTGAAATCTGCCGTGAGACTTCAGATTCTTTAAGTCCTGTCAGGTTGCGAGAAGAGGCCTTCATGGATCAGAATACTTTGTTTCACACATACCACAGATGCCAGATCAGACTGAGATCTGGGAAATTTGGAGGCCAAATCAACACCTCTCTCATACTCCTAAAACCTTTCCCAAAAACACCAGGACCAAACATTTCCCAGAAGAACATTCCTCAGAGAATCCCACTGCCTGCATTCCTTCCATTGTGTGTCCTGCTGCCATCAAAAAAGCATCTATGCAGTAAGCAGCAATGCCCTGTGTGTGTTGATCAATGTCACACACAGCACCTGTTAGTGGTGATAACTGACTGCTGAACCTACTAGTTTCTCTATATGCAGGTTCACGCATAATGATTTAGAACATGCCCTTAATTGAGCTTTATAGTAAAAGTTCCCATGTCCCCAGCAAACCCCCATGTTTATATTATTATTAATACTATTGTTTATGATCATCAACATTCTTATATTATTATTATCATTCTTATATTATTATTATTATTTTGAATATTTTAAATACTGCGATGGGCTGGCGACCTGTCCAGGGTGCATCCCCCGTCCTCGCCCTGTGTGCGCTGGGTTGGACGCCAGCACTCCCCCGCGACCCCGTTTGGGACAAGCGGCAGATAATGGATGGATATATATATATATATATAAAAACTATGTTATTATATCAGGGCTTTTTACAAAGCCTTCAGTCCTGTTGTCTCATTTGAAGGACTTCACAGCAGTAAAGCCATTCACAAAAATAAGTGAGAAAAAAGGAATAAAAGGGGATGTGATTTTACATTAATTCAGATTCAGTTATAACTCAAGTCAAGTCAAGTCAAGTCAAGTAGGATTTTATTGTCATTTCAGCCATATACACAGTACACAGTGAAACGAAATAACGTTCCTCCAGGACCCTGGTGCTACACACAAGACACAAGACAACATAAGACACAACATATGACACAACATAAGACACAAAACAGGGCAACAAGTACAGACAAGACAGACAACAACAGACGGCACGACAGACAGTACATTCATCCGTAGAGGGCCGCAGTGTTGTGGAACAAAGCAGCCCAGGTAGATTATGGTGTAGCAGTGTGGTGGAGCAGTGTTACTGATAAAGTGCAGAGTGCAACATGAGATAAATAAATAAATACAAGATTAAAATGGTGGACTGGGTAGATACTGGCGGTTTAAGAGTTCAAGTGTCTGATGGCCAGGGGGAAGAAATTATTTCCCATCCTGGAAGTGGAGGCCCGTATGCTGCGGAACCTTTTCCCGGATGGTAGGAGGGTGAAGAGAGTGTGGGACGGGTGTGAGGGATCATCCACAATGCTAGTTGCTTTGCGGATGCAGCGAGTGGTGAAAATGTCCTGTACAGAGGGCAGAGAGATCCCGATGATCTTCTCAGCTGTTCTCACTACCCATTGTAGGGACTTGCGGTCTAAGACGTTGCAGTTCCCGTACCAGGCAATAATGCAGTCGCTCAGGATGCTCTCAGTGGTTCCTCTGTAAAAGATGGTGAGGATGGAAGGTGGGAGATGGGCTTTCCTCAGTCTGCACAGGAAGTAGAGGCACTGCTGGGCTTTCTTTGTGATGGAGCTGGTGTTGAGGGACCACGTGAAGTTGTCAGTGATGTGAACACCAAGAAACTTGGTGCTCTGGACCAACTCCACAGGTGAGGTGTTGATGATAAGTGGAGTGTGGACCCGACGTGGTCTCCTGAAGTCAACAACCATCTCTTTCGTCTTGTCGACCTTCAGAGACAGGTTGTTGGTTCTGCACCAGTCCGTCAGCTCTTGTATCCCCTCTCTGTAAGCTGCCTCGTCTCCACCGCTGATCAGACCCACCATGGTTGTATCATCAGCGAATTTGATGATGTGGTTCGAGCTGTGCTTGGCTGCACAGTCGTGGGTCATCAGTGTGAACAGCAGTGGGCTGAGCACACAGCCCTGGGGGGCTCCTGTGCTCACTGCCTGGGGTCTCCCAGTCAGGAAGTCCAGGATCCACTTACAGAGGGAGGTGTTCAGGCCCAGCAGCCTCAGCTTCTCACTCAGGTGCTGAGGGATGATGGTGTTGAATGCTGAACTGTAGTCAATGAACAGCATTCTGACATAACTGTCCTTTCTGTCCAGATGAGAAAGGGCCAGGTGGAGGGTGGTGGAGATTGCATCATCCGTTGAGCGGTTGGGACGATACGCAAACTGCAGGGGGTCTAGTGAGGAGGGGATCTGATGTGCCTCATGACCAGCCTCTCGAAGCACTTCATGATGATGGGTGTGAGTGCGACGGGACAATAGTCGTTGAGGCAGGAGATGGATGGTTTCTTTGGCACTGGAATGATGCTGGTGGTCTTGAAGCACCTTGGAACAACAGTGGTGCTCAGAGAGATGTTGAAGATGTCAGTGAGAACATCTGCCAGCTGTTCTGCACATCCTCTGAGCACACGACCTTGAATATTGTTGAATATTGAATATTGTCTGGACCGGCAGCTTTTCATGGGTTGTTTCTGAGACTCTGAGGAGTCTGCGCAGCTCCACAGTCATCCATGGCTTCTGGTTGGGTCGTGATATGATGAACTTGGAGACAGTAACATCCTCAATGCACTTGCTGATGTAGCCAGTCACTGAAGCTGTGTACTTCTCCAGGTTGATGGAGTCACCGTAGGTTGCAGCCTCCCTAAACATGTCCCACTCACCAAATGAGTCAATTTTTCTCCTCTGAGTCTCTTACCAAATATATATTCCTTATAATCTGAGTCCCAGAATAAAGACTGAATGATTAGAGTTTTATTTATTTATTTATTTTTTGAGTTGGTGAGATATGACAAACCTTTTGGAGCATAGAAGAATCACATTTCTTTCACTTCTTTATAGATGTACAGTTACAGATTATAGCGGATTTCTTATCGTGTATAGATTGGCATTCACTACCATAGCTGTTTAGATGCTTATCGAGCACTAAAATAATATTGTTTTGTAACAATATCAACATTGTTTTGCTACGGTCTCTACCTCTACTTTAGCAATATATCCTCATAAAGTAGGTTTTTCTAGAAAAGTAACCTCACAGCTCACATCCATCTTCTAAAATCTGTACAATTAATCAAATTGCGGTGCAGAGTTCATTTGTTCAGATCCTCTTTCAGAGAACAGTTGATAATCAAATTGTTCATAGAACAGACAGAATGAGTGTGACAGAAGGGACCTATTTCCATTTTGACAACATCCTCTTTGGTGTAAATGAACTATTTGATCCGGGATTGTTTTTTTCAGGTTCTAGTTCTCTATCAACAGGTAATGAGAGTATCAGGTGTGACTAGAACACATTTTGATTACACCTAACTCCCTTTGCGGAAGTACTGGAAGTCTCCTTTTGAGCCGGAACTGAAGTAAGTGCTATGATGGTGAAATTCAACAGAAGCTATACTTTCTTATACAAAGCTAGAAAGAAAACCTTAAAGACATAAAGACAGCAAGGCAGCCAGGACTGTGGAACAATAGCAGAAAAGGAGAAAGAATGTATGTGAGAGAGAGAGAGAGAGAGAGAGAGAGAGAGCTGAACTGTCAGAGAAGAACTGTCACTAGGACGTCCCCAGGGTTAGGGCATGGAGGGCGTCTGGCTAAAGCATGTCTGACAAGCTGGATCCGAACTGCTGACACACATCTAAGTCAGCACACAGGACATGCAGTGCCCTGTCAGACTTACATCCACCCCAACACAAATACCACGTCTATAGACACTTACATACCATTAAACACGTTCTGTTCATCCACCTTTTAAAGACAGTTTTTTAAAGCTAAACTCTTGCAAACTGAAACACTGCAGTTGAAGTCAAATATACTTTTATTTTACAAAATCAAGTGTAAATGAAGTGTAAAAATTATCATTAAACACTTGGTCATATAGCAAACATACAGAGGGCCATCAAACCATACTGACAGACAATTCCTTTTGAAACACTGAGTGAAAGAAAGCACGCCCAGGAGTCTTCTCCATCAATTCTTACACTGAGAATTCCATTCGACAGAGCAAACCAAGTCTGAAAAAAGAAGCCTTTCCATTCCTCCCTTTTAATTTAAACTTTTTTTGTTCAAAGTTTGCTTTCAAATAAGAATCTACTGAAAATGGCTCTGGCTTAGTTTGTTCTTAGTTTGCCCAGTTGTTCTTCCATCTTGTATCCCCTCGCTTCAATCTACCAGAACATGCAGACATGGAGGGTCTGAGGCATTCGCTTTTGGACTGAAATTGCTCACGTCTCTTCTGAAGACTCTAACCAAAGCTGACTCGTTTCAATGGTGGTTTGGACAAAGCAAGATTGGAAACTCAGGATGAAGATTGCTTTTGTATTCTGGGAAGATTACTTCTATGGTCTGTGAGTTGTGAAGTAACTTAATGCAAAGCATTGTTCCCTCAGTTTTAATCAACTGTTACAGGGCTTTTACTAAGTGTTTGAAGAAGTTTAGCATAAAGAACCGTTAGCTGGCTCGCAAGAAGCACCACATTGGTGTTTAGAGCCCCGGTTAGAAATAAAAGAAAAGCACAAGCAGAACCGGGCATAGAAAAGTTGGCATGAAAGTCCTTATATAACCTTACAATATTGCATTTGCATCAATGCTATCTTGTTAATGCTATCTTGTATTTCACTCATGGGCTGCTTTATGGGCCTGGGAAACATCAAACTGGCTGTTGGCCATGGGAGCTGTCAGGTTGTTGGTGAGTACAGCACCTATTCTAGTCGACCAGCTGAATATGTTTAATGTAAAACAGCAGCTGGCCATGAGAGAGAGAGAGAAGAGCAGCAGTGAAAAAGGATGAGGCATTGTAACATTTTTTGACCTTAAATTGTCTACATTTTTAAACAAATATATAAAAAAATAAATTTCTAACTAGAAATAAAAGAAAAAAAAATCAACTTAGACTGAGAGTCTTAAATGATTCAATGGGACTGAGAGACTTAATCATACAAGAATTAGGAACTTATTATTTTTTTCTTTCTCATTTTTACTCTTTGTCATATAACAATCGAAATGCATCAACTGTGCCTCTTTCCATGTTCAAAGTGAAGACGGAAGATGTTGAAATAAAGACATTTGAGGTAAGAAATTCTAACATTACATCCTTTATGTGCTGTAACAGTTTTTCGAAATACTGCTAACTTGTACGTAAAAGGTTATTCTCTTTCAAGCAGCCTCATTAAGTTAATGTATGTCAGGCATCAGCTGTAATCATTTTAGTAACAATAGACAACAGTGAGCCTCAGTCTTTATAGCTATTCTATTCCAAGGGGCAGCGGTGGCCTCGTGGTTAGGGAGTTAACCCCCTGGGTTGGAAAATTGTGGGTTTAATTCCCTCACCAGTAGGTTGCCCTGAGGTACCCTTGTGCAAGGTACTGTCACCATGTGCGTGTATGAAACGCATTGTAAATTTTTTTTACACTCTTATCCAGAGTGACTTCCATGTCCTAATTACAGGGACAGTCCCCCTGGAGCAATTCAGGGTTAAGGGTCCTGCCCAGTGGTGATAGTACCAGAGGTGGGGTTCGAACCTGGGACCTCTTGAGCCATAAGTCCAGAGGCAAGCACCCTACCACTAGAACACTGCCACCCACTGTTGTGCTGGTTCACAATGACAAGGATAGTCATAAGGATGTATGTACACACTGTAGTGCCCCCAAAACAAACCAAATTGCAACACCCTCAACAACTCTCACTCCCTCCCTTATTTATTTATACACTAATTAGGGTAGAGGCGGCAGCCTGTCCCAGCTCTCACAGCGTGAAAGGCGAGGAAACATCCTGGAGAGGTCGCCAGTCCATCGCAGGGCAGACACACTGACAAACACACTCACTCACACACTCACAGCTAAGGGCAATGTAGCCTCTCCAACCCACCTGATGTGCATGTCTTTGTAAGGTGGGGGAAAACTGGATCACCTGCAGGAAACCCACACAGACATGGGGAGAACATGTAAAATCAACACAGAAAGGGCCCGGAACCGCCCTGCCAGAGAATCCAACCCAGGATCTTCTCACTGTGAGGTGACAGCAATACCAACTGTGCCACCGTGCCACCCTCAGTCACAACATTCATAGTATCGGCACTGTTGACCTGTTGTTTGGGTAGAACTTGGTCAACACAGCAGTTTTGGCTGCATAGTGTTTGTTGGTATGAGAATTACGTGCAGAAGGGTTTTTTATAAACATCTGTATGATAGCTAGTCTGGGAATGGTCCTCCACCCACAGTTGATCAGTGATGAAGGGTAACAGAGATACCATGGCAACAGCTGAAACACAGAAAAATTACATGCAAGTGAGTGAGTTCAACTTTAAGTGAGTTCAGCTTCAGTTCAAATAAAAAATGGAAAGTAAAAATAAATAGATGAATAGGAAAATATAAAGAAGCGATAGAAGGGTACAGAACGCAGTTTAAGCTAGTACACCTTGTGCCTTGGGCTTACTATAAAGTTTGAACTCATGTTTTTTGAAAAAAAGTTACAGCATTTTGCATAAAGAAAAAAGTTGAATATAATGGTAGTTACGTTAAGTCTCCTACCCAGACACGGGACAGCGTGGCATTCCCACAAGAATGAGCGCATGTTTAATGTGTAATTTCCACCACATATCACAGACCCTCGTTTTTTTTTAAATTACGTTGGTTAAATCGACTTGTGAATAATTTAAGCTTTGAAATCTGCTCCATATCTCTGACAAGCAGTCCAATTATAATTACAGACCGCTACTTTATTATGATTACCAATTGAGGGAGGGAGCAAAGGAAAGGAAAAAAAAAGAAATGAAAACTACTTTCTGGATAACCATGAAACGATATGCAGAATTAAAGGAATATTCACAGAATTTCTCATCCAAAGAAGGTTCCTGCAACGCCAATCAGTGCGAGTGCTCGGCAATTTATTCATCTGACAAAGTGGAGAATATAAGATGCATATCATCTGTGATAATGAGGCTGAAGCACCCAGAACATCAGCACAATCAGGGAGAATATCAAACCATTTACTCAGGTTTGTTGGTGGCGATTAAAAACGACTTCATCGTTCGTCTAGGTGATTTAAGCTGTTGCAATGAGTGCCATATCATCTCTCTCTCTCTCTCTCTCTCTCTCTCTCTAAATTTTTTTTATCAATGTTGCACATGATTCATTCATGCAAAGCAGATCAAGATGAGGTTGGCATTCATAATATGTCATTAACTATTAAAAGGAGCCCTTTGATCAGCACAATCGTGCAGTGATTAGTAGTAAAATTATGTTACCCACTGGAAAAATACTGAAATCCCTTCATTTGTATGTGTTGATTTTTGCTCATTCTTTTGGAAGCTTTTTAATTTCTTTGTTTAGCTGATGAGGCACAGGTTCTGCTCACTGTTGGATAATAGAGGAACGTCTCCATCTAATTTTTAATCCTGGTCATCTCCAACCTGATGAAGCAGCAGCTAAAGCCTGTGTTCTTTCTTTTTCCACACTTTTATCTTAACAAATTAAAAAAAAAAAAACTTGAATGTAACTGGATAGTAACATCACCTTCTTGTGGATTTGCTATTGTGGTCGAGAACAGTGAGCTTGAAACTAAAGCAGGAAAAATCCATAATATATGTTTGAGGTAATTATATTTACTCTTTTGTTCCTGTAAATTCTACAGTTTCTTTACTAGTATTATCACGTCACACTAAATATCACATCTTTTTTCTCAGTGACTTGCCTGGTTAAAAAAAAAAAAAAAAAAAAAAAAATGAATCTCAGCATTTAAATTCTTAACACTTTGAATAAATATGCTGCTGTCAGCAGTGACACCAGCAATAAAGAAACTGTACTCTTTCAACAGGAAGTCTTGAATGTCCATGCCATCATGTTTCTTACACATGGCAGTTTGGATCATAAACGCTTTCCTTTCTTTCCCCTCTACACTCTCTTTTCGTTGCTCAGGTGCCAGAGTTTTGCAATTTCTGTGCCTCCTACATCTTATCTTCAGCTTGCCTCTGATTTTGCATCATGCTGTTCACAAAAGTCTTTGAAACATCTTTTTCTATATCCTGGATTATATTCATCAGTTTACCAGTTCCATCTTAATAAGTGCTATAACCATCCAAAATAATCGTCTGGTCTTCAGTGGCCTCCTAGGTTAATTGTTATTGCTAAATCCACAAATTTTGCAGTTTTTCTTATTAATTTTCCTAACAGCTGATTTTGCATGACCTTCAAGCATTTTGACATTTACTTTGTGGTCCAAATGTTTGAGGCCAATAAAAAAATAAAAGCTTTTATTTTCTATTTTTTTACTTTTCTAATGAAAATGGGACTACAGATTATATTAGATTACACTTGAATAACTATGGAGGTAGAATATATGAACACTCACGTAAATGTCAAAATTTCTTACTAATTAGCGTTTCCTTTAATTACAGTGTGGACTGGATCTAACGTGGTCTCTTCTCCACACTTTTATGCAAAAGCCTTTGATGATGCTTCATCTCAGTTCAGTCAGTCTTCTGAATCTACACCTGAGAGTCAGAACGGACCTTTTCGTACAAACATCTGAGACCCTGAGAACCTGAAATGGGGGAATCTTCTACATGCTTTATTCGGAACAAATGATATTACCCTCAAATTGAACTAAAGTAAACATTTTTCACCTAAACCAAATTCAATGACTAACTTTCAGACAAACTCGAGTCCAAAGGGTTTCTTTATGAAGGAGTCAAAAGCAATCCGTAACTTTGAGTTTCAGTTTTATTTTACTTTCTCAGGTTGATATGCTGCATTATACTGCTTTGTGCATTTTTATTTCTGAATATGTGAAATTTAAATTCCCCTCATTTGTTCCAACCTGACTTCTCCAAAGTATATTTGCAGAAAAGTCTAAATAATAGTCTGCACCAAAATTCTCCAGTCAGCAAATTCAAGGCTGTATGTACAGGACTTGCAATAAAAAAGAAAAAAAAGAAAAGAGCTTTCACATAGGCAAGGATGTTGCTCAGAGGAAGCCCATTATCAGAAGTTTGCAGAACTTGTAGAACTTTACAAACACAACATAAACACACACACACGCACACACACACACACACGTACACACATGCACGAACACACACACACACACGATTCATTGTATACTAAACATACACTAGGGCTTTTAAAGATGAATGCTGCTTTGGTCCTTTAAAAAATGTAGTCCATGCATTTAGATAACAGCACTGCATTAAGATTAACACAGTCACAGCCATAATTGTTCAAACTGTGCCTCTGCCAGTAAAAGTCTAAATAAAATGTGGAAATGTAGTCTCTTTATTACAAAGGGAAAACAAATTCCTAAAACATTGTTAATGCAGTGTCACCTCCATTCTTGCAGGGATAAAACAGGTTTAAGTAAATAATGCTAAAAGTGAGTTGTAGTTGCTGTAGTTGGGAATAAGCAGCAATTTCCAGTTTAAACCTGCTCTCACTCACTTTGCCCTGCTATTGCCTATGCATTCACCAATCACCATATTGCCACTTTAAGGGCTATTTCATCACTGTATTAGTTTCCTGTGTTGTCCTAAATATAATTTACCCACATTTTGACCAGCTATCCAGTGAAGTGACAGCATCAGGTGACACTGAGTTATAATCTTAAGATGCATATTTACCGTTTCTGCAGCCCTGAGTTATTTTTGGAGGCAAAAGACACTTGTTGCAAAATACAAATTATCTTGTGCTTCTGTCATCATTACTAAAGTCATTACTAAACCATGATGGGTTTGCCTTGGCAGAAGGCATGATTAAGACATCTGTGTTGGTCTGTCAGCATTGCCAGACCAATTCTTGTGTTATAAGAAGGAATGGTACATTCAGTTACAGTTATCAGCCCTTCTGCAGTTTATAGCAGTGACTTTGGGCAAAAGGTTCACACACAACTTCACAGATGAAGCTTCTCTGTCTGATAAACCATGTCCCAAATCTGTCTCTATGGGTGGCGGTGGTCTAGAGGTAGTGTACTTGCCTATGGACCAATGACTCAAGAGGTCCCACGTTCGAATCCCACCTCTAGCACTACCACCACTGGGTCCCTGAGCAAGACCCTTAACCCTGAGTTGCTCCAGGGGGACTGTCCCTGTAATTAGGACATGGAGGTCGCTCTGGATAAGAGCGTCTGCTAAATGCTGTAAATGTAAATGTCTCTTCAGATTGTTTGGATGCTACTAAACAAGGATTGTTTTGAGTCCACTTTAAACTGCAGATTTGATAGTTAAGCTGTTACATAATAGTTTTGTTCACAAGTAAACTAAAAGAAAAAGTCTATTCAGTTTCTTTGTTCATTCAGCCAATCACTTGTGGCTAGCAGAGCCCCATGCACTGGAGATGGGCTAAAGATGGCAGTTGTGCACTAATAAGTAATGTAGTTGTGACCCACTTTGGAGCGGTGAGCTGAGGTTTACAGGGCAAATACTTAAGAGAAGAAAAAGTCCCTGGCACGAACAATGTTCATTCATTCTAAATGCCTGTGATTGAAACAAGTCAAGATTTATTTTCAGCTGGTTTCCTGAAAAGCCTTATCCATGTACTTTGAAGTGCACAGATCATCCTCCTCTACAGGAAAGCAATGCCTGTTGTATTGTTCCGTGTGAATGCTAAAACATTCAGAGGCATACCCTCTTTGTCTCTTTACTCACATATTTCTAAAACCCTGGCCAGAGACACTGAGTGTCCTCCAGCTCCACTCTGCTCTCTCCTGCTGGCTGCCTAATGGAGGTGGACAGCAGGGCTAGAGACAGAGGATGAGGAGTGGCATGCACCCTGGCCTGATTCAGCTTTGAGGTAAAGGTCAGAGATACAAAGAGGGAGGGAGAGAGAGAGAGAGAGAGAGAGAGAGAGAGAGAGAGAGAATACGTCACTTGAGAGAAAGTCACAGGAAAAAGTTAGATGTATGAACTTTGAAAAAAGAGGAGCTAGAAAGGAGTTTCTAGAGATTCTTACAGCTCCCTTTTTTTCTCACAACAAATAATTTCTAATGACTAAAACGTGCCCAGGCTTTCCTTCTAATCAGTGAATTAAATTACTTTAAGGGCTATTCTTTGTTGACACAGTTGTTCAAGTTGTGCACATATCTTGTATAATCTCCATAAAAAGCTCATGGCATAAGTAGGATCATACAGCATCCCAAAGGAAATAAAGGATCTAAAATGATAGAAATGAGTATCATGTCTCTACCAGCTTTGTGCTTTGATGTAATGTAATGACTGAAATATTTTGTTATCATAGTTGATCAGTGGAGTGGAGAGGTATAACTGCATTCTCTGGAGTGATGAAGCATCATCCAAAACCTTTGGGATGAGTTAGAGAGTGTCAGGACTTAACATCATTTGGGAATGTAATCAAATTCTCACACCATTTAGTTTGCTCAACCAGAGCAGAAAGAATCAGGAAAGGAAGGTTATCACTTAGATTCTTTACCACAAGAGTACTGCTAAGAAAAAAAAAAGTGCTTAATGTGATGTTCTCTACTGTAGCCGAGTAAATGATATTGCAGTGACCTAGTTCTGGTTTTGGACAAATTCAAAGAAATTCCCTCAGAGATCCTTCTCAAAGGATGGGAAGAAATATAACAAACAACTTTTTGATTATAAATTAGATTGCAGATTACTAGATTACACATGTAACCATGATCATAAAGTTACATTTTTGAGAAGGTAAATATGTTCTAGACATTTAAGATAAAAAAAGCAGCTCTTACTTTCCACTTTAGATCAAAGTTAACTTAGCCTATCCAGAAGTTGAATTTACACTGTCCTGGCACGCACACCCTGTGAACTGTGAGCAGTGAATTTGTTATTTTATCCATCTGAACTCACAGGAGCAGGAGAGGTGGACTGCAATGCTTGCACCCAGGGAGCAGTGTTTGGGATGGTACCTTGCTCAAGAATAGCTCTGGATAACCTACTGGTCTGGGACTCTGACTATTAGTCTATTTTATAACCATAAGGCCACCACTGCCCCTGCATCCATCATAATGTTGAATGTTATACTGTTACCTGTTGGTTTGGCTTGCTCTCAACAGCATGTTTTTGCATTTTCATGTGAAGAAACATAAAATCTTGTGTGGAGAGGACTTTTTCTTAATAAAGAAATCTGGATAAAATTTGTTATTTTAAATAGCCATGTACCTCTTAGGTCTTGCTGGCAATGTTACAGTACTTGATAAGGTACTCTTAACCTGAAAAGTTAACCAAAAGTGCTGCCTATACTTGACGCCAACAAAAACAAGAGTGCACTTTCACAGGTTACTTAATACTAAACAGTGACAACTGGAAAAAGCATCAGCTGCATGTGAGATAATCAGGAGGTTGAATGTGCCCATTTGATGCTTGGAACTGATGTTAGGGAATACACACACACACACACACACACACACACACACACACACACACACACACACACACACTGAACTGATACACTAGGATTTCTACTCATATTGTACTCTAACCATCCAGTAAGCCAGTGGCTGACTTTCTTCCCTCTCATCGCTTTCTTTCTTTCCCCCAGCTTTCCCATCTCCTGTTCATTCTCTTCCCCCATGTTGTTGGTGTAAGTGAGAGTGGCTTGTGCCGAGTGCTCTGATACTTGAGCTGAACTGAGTCAAGGCTGTGGGTGAGTGCTCCTGTGTTCCCTTAATGACCGCTCATCTTGGCTGTCTCTTTTCCACCTGCACACACTGACACTACTGCTGCACACACACACGCGCGCACACACAGACACACACAGAAAGTTAAGACATCCTGCTGCGCCTCTAGAGACCAGCTAAAATCTGACTCCTACTGAAGTCTCTGAAAAGTACAGTGTCTCTGGGCCTGCTTGAAAAATACCTTACAGATGGTAGAAAATATATGAAATATTGGAATACAAAGCATATTCTCTGGCTGTCAAAGGACACTCTTGTTCAAATGCAAATCCAATCTGAGAGCCGATTCATCTCTTCGCTGTCTATTTCCTCCGCTTGCATCTCTGGCATCCAGGAATCTTTACAAATCAGGTTTTGGCAGACAAATACATGTGCTGTTAGCCTGCAAACATCATAAAATATAAATGTCTGTGAGCAGAGCAGGCTTGTCTTTAACCTCCCTAGCTGCATGTCGAAAATTACTCCAGAAAATGGACTCTAGTACACAAACAAAGCCCTTGTGGCAAGCCTGTCAAAAAGGATCTGCAGAGACTGCTGGACACTCCTGGAGCTTTTCGGTAAACAGTAGGTGCACTCTAGGCCACTCTTAAGACATCCTGTCACTGATGGGGCCTATATTTCATCTAGTTTCGTTTATGCTCTCCTTCCCTCCCTCTCTCTTTCTCTCCCTATGCTCCATCTCCTTTTGCTCCAATCATTCCTTCCAGCTCTTGTCTCTCTCTTGTTCACGACTGACTCACTGTTTGTGAGTGCTCTTTAGGGGTCTTCCTCCCTTCACCTCTCTCTCCTTGAGTAGCTCTTGGACAGTGGGTTGTATTTCCACATGAAAGGAGAAAGGGAGGAGAAGGCCTCATGGAGAGTAATGCTCTTCCTCTCTGTTACCATGGAGATGTAGCGTCTTGCGAGTGCTGTCCAGTACATTGAATGGCTAAAGTGTTCATGGCTAGGCCACTTTCTTTTAAAAGATCGCTCTGGATGCATGAGCAGGCCTGAGCCTGTGATGTAGTGCAAGGGAACAATCTGGGACCCTAGCAGGCCAACAAGTCACTTCTCAAACTGAAATATCTGCAGTCAAGTCTCATTAGGATGGAAAAACATTGACTGTTTTGACATTCAAAGAGAATTTTTGACTGAATTTGAGGGAGAGTACCAGTGAGAGTGGAATTCAGACTGCTTTACAGTCTTTTCAGTTTATGTGGTAGGCTTTGTTGTTGTTGTTTTTTTGTTTTTTATTCTTCACCAAGGTTTCTTGCCATTGCTTGGTATGCAGGGGCATGGCCCAGATTTGTCAGAACTTCAGCCTGAAAGAGTATCTGAGAGGGATACTATTGAGGGAGGTGAAAAAGCAAAACCTTAGTTCTGATGAACTTTCTGTTTGGTTCAGCTGGGGCTGGTCATCACAGAAAGAATCATGGCAGGCTTATGAGCTGGAAAATGGATACACTATTAAGGTTGGCAGAGGTGTAGGTGGTTAAAAGTGAACCTGAGGACAAAGAGAAGGGCTTTCTCGGTTGTGTCATGCCTTCAGCAAAGTCGTGTCAGGCCGACTCCTCTCTGTGTGAAAAGAGCACATTTGAAATGGAAATTGAGTTCTACTGAACTCGGTCTCACTCCTGTCTCCCATTCATACCTCTCTAAGTAATTATCATCGTTCCACAATCTCTGCTCTTGCATCAGAGATGGATTACCTCTCCTGAACACACAGATCTTCTCCTGAGCTTTACATTAGTGACTCTTTTTGCTCCCATCCACAGCACAGGTCAGTCTGTCATTATAACAAATAATACTCTCACTTCTGGTGGTGTCAAAAGGTGAGAATGGTTCTTGGTGTGAACCAGAGATGAATCTGTAAGTAATCATCAAAAAATGGCCCGTGGTCAACATATAACTATGGATTTTCATACCAAAATCGGCCATGGTACATTTTTACTTGACATTTTCCAGCCTCATACTATTATTTGTTTGTTAAACTGTCTTACCTTTGACACACTGTGTAGATAAAATTCAGGAAAGGGAACAAATATATTACTGTGATTTGCTGCAGAAAGATACCAGGTGCTTTGATAAAGGGGCTCCAACCACTCAGCATTCGGCCTCATCAGTTTACTAATCACCAACCTGATCTTCTGGAATCATCTGCACCTGTTTCTTCACTGCTGCATGCCTTTAGTTAGATGGCTTTGTTTTGATTCATTGATTTATATGCAGGTCACTGTCTGACTTAACAAACAGAAAACAATTCTCTGAAACTGGCCAGGTTTAGAGGCTGGATTGAAAACGAGAGCCAAAAACACGGTCCCTCAGGACACCTGGCGTTATCTTAAAACTATCATTCAAATATTTTCCCTGAAATTTAGAGCGGTCCATTTTTAATTCTTACTGTTCCTAGTGTTATTATAATATTTTGTGAATCTAAATGGAGTATTTTTAAATATGTGCTACCCACCCACTGTTTCACTCATGAGCTTAACTGCTTACCGTGGTTAGGGTTGTGGGGGAACAGGAGACTTTTTGTGCATAGAACAAAAGGCTGAGAAACACCCTGGACGGGTCGGAAGTCCATCGCAAGGCAGACACACAGATAAACACACACATACACTTCTACTAGGCAATTTAGCATCTCTAAAACACTTGACAAGACCTGGAGGAAACACAAAAACAGACGTAAGACCTCCACAGTGGTGGCCTAGTGGTTAGGGGTTGCCCCGGATCGGAAGATTGTGGTTTAGATTCCCTCACCAATAGGTTGCCCTGAGGTATCCTTGAGCAAGGTACCGTCCCTGTCACTGCTCCCTAGGAGCTTTCAATAGCTGCCCCCTGCTGCACGTGTGTGAATGTGTGAAACGCAGAGGTTGAATTTTGTTGTGTTGTGCTGTGCTGTGTTTCACAATGACAAGGGTTGTCACTTTCACTTTCACATAGGTGCTCACACTTGGAAATCAAACTCTGCATCTTGCATTAAATAATGAACTACTGTCTTCTTCTTCTTGATCATCTGTTTCTATTTCTGATCATCTGTTTCTATTTCTGATCATCTGTTTCCATCCATCCATCCATTTTCTGCCGCTTGTTCCAAACGGGGTCGTGGGGGAGTGCTGGTGTCCAACCCAGCGCACACAGGGCGAGGACGGGGGATGCACCCTGGACAGGTCGCCAGCCTCGCAGGGAGGAGCGGGACGGGGATGCCACCTTGCTCAAGGGTACCTCAGGGCAACCTATAGGGAAGGGGTTTGAACCCCCGATATCATCTGTTTCCATTTCTGATCATCTGTTTCCATTTCTTCCAGTCCTCTGCATCTTCCACCTGCATGTCCTCCCTTACCATTAAATAATTCACTATTGTGATGGATAAATGTGATAAACCACAGGTATGTGCAGGGCAGCAAGTATCTGTTTGGCTGGTTTACTTTTACTAACAATTTTTAATTCGTGAATGAAACCAGACAGCAAGGCTAATGTTTAGCACAACCTCCATTTCTCTCTACAGCTCTTCCATTCAAACAATCTACACAAATGGGAAATACCTGCTCTGTACACAAATCAATGAAGGAAGATGGCATAATTAAAAGCAGGCCAACAAGAAAGAGATCACAACAATCCATGCTTATTAAACTGTTTTTTAATTTCCTTTATGTTACTTTGTGGCTGAAACATTTATTACTGAACTAGACCTAGTATTCCTAAAGAATGTGAACAATACAGAAACACACCCATTAAGGGTTTTTTAAAATATAAATATTCATTTGAAATGTTAATATCTGCATGTAGCCAAGGAGATCAACTCTGGAATAATTAGCGGGGCTGCTATAACTACCCTGCTAAAATGATGGATTAATGCCTTTGATTATGCTTTGAATATGCAAAAGGAGAATTTCACAATTTCTCCCACAAGTTCTCACTGTCTGTTGTACCTCGTGCCTACACATGCTTCTAAGTGCATTCCTTGAAGAATAATTACTGTTCCTCCGCAACTTAGAGCTGTTCAGAAAAGGACAGACAGTCCATTCTCAGACACATGCATAATTCAGAGACAGTGAATGCTGGCAGCAGCACTGCTAAATGCACACAGAGGTACACACACACACACACACACACACACACACACACACATTTTTTTCTCTCTTTTCAAGGCATGCCCATTTTATGTCTCAGTTTTGTTAAAAAAAAAAAACAAAAAAAAAAAACAATGCTACAGAAGACATAACAGTGCACCAAAAAACAATAACCAATAAATCAACAAAACCATGCAGTTACAGAGGATAAGGCAGGGCTTGGTGATATGACCAATAACACCAACAATAAATTGAATTTTTTTCAATTGTCACTCCATATTGGAGTGTAATATAGACAGATAATATTAAGAATAAAATGGAAAAGTGTCCCTTATTTTGTACATGGGAAATGCATTTTAAGTTTGTATTCTTTTGTAGTTCATTTATGTATAGAACAGTGAATAAAGAATTCAGAATTAAGAATAAAGAACAGGTGGGTAGTTTACTAGGACACACCATCCTCTTCCTTTCAGTGACTTCAACAGGCAGTGTGTTTGCTCTTCTCTTTATCACCTCAAAAAAACAAACAAAAAAACCCAAAAACGTGTTGGTAACAAATTGCACATATACAGTTAGGTCCATATATATTTGGACACTGACACAAGTTTTGTTTTTGTACCTGTTTACCGAAACATATTCCAATAATAGTTATATAGTGTAGACTCTCAGCTTTCATTTGAGGGTATCCACATTCCAATTGGATGAAAGGTTTAGGAGTTCCAACTCCTTAACATGTGCCCCCCTCTTTATAAAGGGACCAAAAGTAATTTGACAATTGACTCAAAGGCTATTTCATGGGCAGGTGTGGGCAGTTCCTCCGTTATGTCATTATCAATTAAGCAGATAAAAGGCCTGGAGTTGATTTGAGGTGTGGTGCTTGCATGTGGAAGATTTTGCTGTGATCAGACAACATGTGGTCAAAGGAGCTCTTCATGCAGGTGAAACAAGCCCTCCTTTATCTACAAAAACAGAAAAAACCCATCTGGGATATTTGCTACAGTAATTAGGAACAGCAAAGAGAAACCCCTTCACAACAGCCAACACCAAGTGAACACACTCTCCAGGAGGCAGTCGTATCGATATCCAAGTCTACCATTAAGAGAAGACTGCATGAAAGTAAATACAGAGGGTGCACTGCAAGGTGCAGCTACTCATAAGCCTCAAGAATAGAAAGACTAGATGGACTTTGCTAAAAAACATCTAAAAAAGCCAGCACAGTTCTGGAAAAACATTCTTTGGGCAGATGAAACCAAGATCAACCTCTACCAGAATGATGGCAAGAAATAAGTATGGAGAAGGTGTGGAACAGCTCATGATCCAAAGCATACCACATCATCCGTAAAACACGGCGGAGGCAGTGTGATGGCTTGGGCGTGCATGGCTGCCAGTGGCACTGGGACACTAGTGTTTATCGATGATGTGACGCAGGACAGAAGCAGCCGAATGAATTCTGAGGTGTTCAAAGACAAACTGTCTGCTCAAGTCCAGCTAAATGCAGTCAAATTGATTGTGCGGCGTTTCATAATACAGATGGACAATGACCCAAAACATACAGCCGAAGCAACCCAGGAGTTTATTAAAGCAAAGAAGTGAAATATGCTTTAGTGGCCAAGTCAACCTGATCTGAACCCAATGGAGCAGCATTTCACTTGTTGAAGACGAAACTTCAGACCGAAAAGCCACAAACAAACAGCAACTGAAAGCTGCTCCAGTAACGGACTGGTAGAACATTAAAAAGGAGGAAACCCAGCATCTGGTGATGTCCATGACTTCAGGCTGTCCTTGCCAGCAAAGGGTTTTGGAAGTGAAAGTGACAACCCTTGTCATTGCGAGGTCATGGCACAGCACACATGAACCACAACGAAATTGGACCTCTGCATTTAACCCATGCACACTCAAACCCGTGCAGCAGTGGGCAGCTATTGAAAGCGCCCGGGGAGCAGTGATGGGGACGGTACCTTGCTCAAGGGTACCTCAGGGCAACCTATTGGGAAGGGGTTTGAACCCCTGATCCTCCGATCATGCGGCTAACGCCCTAACCGCTAGGCCACCGCTGCCCCTACCAAGTATTAGAAATGAACATTTTATTTTCAGTTATTTAATTTTCTAATTTCTTTTGAGCCCCTGAAATTAAGGTTTTGTGTTTAAAAAATGTTTTAGTTCCTCATATTTTTATGCCATCTTTTTGTTCAAACCACTGAATTAAAGCTTCAAGTCTGCACTTCAACTGCATCTGAGTTGTTTCCTTTAAAATTCATTGTGGTAGAAAAAAGTTGTCTCTGTCCAAATACTTATGGACCTAACTGTAGATAGATAGATAGATTGATTCTTTCTTTACAAGGTCAGATGTTAAGGGTCAATAATACAGTTGCCTCCAGAAAACAGGGAAAACATTAATTGGAAATTCAATAAGGAAAGAAAAACGACATGAACGATCACTAATGCACTCTTAATAGACATGAACAGCATTAGGATCCATTTGGCAGTATGTCTATTCAGTGATGTTATCTTTCCAGTCTATGAGACATGAGTATGCACCGCAGGTGAAAAACGCATTAATCTCTTGTCACAATCTGTGCCACAACATATTGTTTGAAGGAAATCATGTTTCGTTAGTTTTTTTTGGTTTTTTTGGCTTAATGAGTGAAGAGTATTGTTTACAGCACGGCTGGGTCTTAAAAGACCTGTGCTTTATAAAGTTGAATGCCGATTCTTTTTTCAGTTTAGTGTTGTTGATTGATGACTCTTAAAGTGTATGCTACAGGTACTTCCTCCCTGCTGCCCGAAGGCTTCACCGCCATCTCAGTGAACCCACACACACCTTTATGATCACACACATGCATACATACTTAATGAGCATTGTAATTTTAAATACATGCAGTTGGTTAAAGGACAGGTGAGTAGTTATTCAGCTGGGAAAAGAAAAAAGAGGAAAAAATAGCTTGCAAGCGCACAATTGCAAAGCTGATTAAATTCAGCCTCACCATATTAAATCATTTATTTTGGATGTAATGTATTTAGCTTGTTTTTGCAGCGTGGTGCATGCATTAATGGCCCGGAGGGTGTTTGGGAGCAGAGGGGGATAAAAAGGTTCTGCTCTGTGCTCTCTGTGGGCTGCAGGCTGAATAGAGATAATTAAGACACTAGTGTTCCCCCCCCTCAAGTTCCTACACTAATGGCACTACATGAAATACCATATGGCACCACCGCCTTAGTCCAGCATGGATCATTGTGCTGTCACCCTGCAATAACAGGGCAAGGCATGCACCAACTCAGCAAACAGATGAGGAACATCACTCTCCTACACATACGCCCGCCACAACAAACAGCCACTGGCATGCAGCCTTTGCGCTTGCCCCGAGCATTGCCTGTATTGAAATGCGCCCACTACTACGTACCGTAATCGTATATGTATTATTGCTGGGCGTCCAGCTGCAGTGCATAAACATGCTCGGAATGCACAATCACTTCAAGAATGAGCAAAGCTGCTGGGTGACAGCAGCTGAAACACAATGGAACAGCTCCAGGCAAATGGTGTCAGAATATGACTTATTGGCAGACACAGCCAAGTGACCCCTCTCTGTCTAATTTACTGTTCGTATGCTGTAGCCTGTAGCTCAGTCAGTATTAATAACAGTGCAATTAAAGCCAGTGGGGATTTGAGCTCTTCTCTGACAATAACATCACTTATAGTTGGAGAGCATTAATGCTGCAAAATATTAATTAAACATTATTTAAGTGATTGATTTGAATGTTAATGTTCGATTAAACAAGAGTGCAGTGCATTAAAATATCAGACGTGATTAGAGAGTGATTTACAAGGCCTTTAGTTATAGCCCTAAGACCTTATTTCTACAGTCTAGGGTCAGAAACTGCAGTTTCACTGAGTTTTACTACTTGCTGTGGGAAGCTGGAATAATTCCTTATATGATAGGCTTATTTGCCCATTATTAATCTTAACACTTCATTATGTACTACAACTAGGTCAGCGATACTATGCAAATGAGAGTAAGGGTATAAACAATGATCGTGAGGATATAAAATCAAGGGGAAAAAACAAAGGGCTTAAATATTCTATGTAGCTACTTTGAATATTCTTAGTGCTTTTTATCCATTTATGTGATCTGAGTACCAAAATCAGTCAAAAGCAGTTTCTACTTTGTGTGCTCAAACTATGATTGATAACAGCAGCAATATGTAATATGAGACCAAAATTGTCTATATCTTTAGGAGGTTCAAGCTTCAAACTGACAAGGTAAGAGTGCACAAGGTAGGGTGTACTGATTGAATATACAATGTGAAAATATATAAGTCAGTCTGACTGTTCTAGGTCCAGAGAATGTATATTTCAAATTATACAAAATCTATATCCTATAAGGACTATAAAATAGCTACAAAGCTACCAAGCCTCCAAAAACTGCAATTATTTATCACCTTCATGCCAACAAAATATTAGAAAGATTTGTATCGAGCCATAAACATAAGCACATGCGATTCACACGACTCTGAAGAGGATCTAACTGACAACAACCAAAAAGAAAAAAGAGTCTAGAGAGATTCTGTATCAAGCAATGGTCTCCAATTCATTGCTTTATGTTTTCAAATCTCATCAGGTATTACAGGAGAATATTATATTGACAAAGGGAGACCTGCATTTACATTTTCAGCATTTGGTAGACACTCTTATCCAGAATGACTTGCGTGACTGCTTTGTAGGAAAAATCTCTCTCACACTAGAAGTCCTAGCCTTGAATACTCGATTTAAGGGCTACTAGCAGCATCTACTTTTCAGCAGCTTTCATCTACATATAAAGTTAAAGCTCCATCAGATAAGACAGAGAAAACATGAAAGTTGGAAGAAGTTCACCGCTTAGGACCTGAGATTGAGAAGAGCCTTGGTGTATGTCTTTTGCTTTTGAGCAGTGGGAGGTCAAGTTAGCTTGGTGCTCTAAGAGGGTGAGCTTTGACCTGTGGTTTGATCATTGAGGTTAAGCAAGAAGGGGCTGGATTATTTTAAACTTTGTTGGCAAGCATTAAGGTTTAAAATCTATTGCGGGCTGCTACGGGAAGCCAGTAAGAGTTCATAGTAGTGTCACGGTAACTGAGAATTTGAGTTCATGAAAGAACAAGACATGCTGCTGCATTCAGAATCAGGTGTAGGGTTCTATTGACCTATCGGCTAGAAGTGAGTTCCAGATGTTCAGTCCTAAGATGATGAGTCACTGGATGAGTATCTGAATGGTGTCAGTGGTGAAGTGGGGAATGATTTTCCTAATGTGGCAAAGAAGGCATGCATATATTCCTGAAAGATTAGTAATGTGAGATAAGAAGGAAAAGTTCAAATTTAAATTACACTGAGATTACATTTAGAGTCTGTGGTGGCATAGTGATTAGGGAATTAGCCCCTTAATCAGAAGATCATACCCTGACCAGTAGGTTAGCCAGAGGTACCCTTGAGCATCCCCATTGGAGCTCCCTGGGCACTGGACATAGCTGCCCCCTTCTGCACAGTGTGTCTATGGATTAAATGCAGAGGATGCATTTTGTCATGGTTCATTAAATGCCGCGCTGTGATGTTTCACAATGCCAAACAGTCACTTTCACTTTCCTTTCATTGTAATTAGGGTAGAATCCCATGGGCTGAGCAGGAGCTTTTTTGTTGGTGTTCAGTTTAAGATGATGAGCCTTGATCCATATGGAAACATCATGCAGATACACAGATGCCCAGGATGAGATTTGAGGGTTGGGAGGGAAGGAGAGGATGAGCTGTGTGCTATCTCTGTAACAGTAGTATAAAACCAAGTGAGGAGAGTAAGTGCTTAAAGAACAAAGTGGTTGGCCTTATGCTGAGCCTTTTGGAAAACCAGTGGACAGATGCTGCTTGGCAAACATAGATCCTTTCCATGATACCTGGCAATCCCCCCAAGACTGCACAAAGTACTAAATGTAGTGGAGCCAATAACAGTGACACAGATTAGGTCTTAATTGAAATGTTTTTTGTTCGACTAAATTTACTTTACTTAAAGTTCTCATTTTTCAGGGTGAGATTGCGTGTCAATGATAATAGAGCAGACAGTGGATAAAAATATACAGATGTTAAGAACAAGATATTTTAAAAAGTTTCATTCAAGGTCCCACACAAAGGGTGGTGAATACATTCTATTGTAGACAGTGATTTCATACTAGGTGTGAGAAATGAATACCTTTTCCCTTCACAAAGAGTGACTGGAGCAAACATTTATTTTTCATTAAATTCCAAGATTGTCACATGAAATATGAGCACAGTCCTTCAAGCAGAGATTGACAAAGCAAATGTTTTACACGCATTCTCTTTGGAGCGGCAAATAAGTGCCTACACTCTTTTATCCTAGGGCTGCGCCGGAGCTTTATCTTAATGGTTGAATTGAGATTAAGGGAAAATGTTGGAACAAAAGCACAGAAAGCCGATGAATTATTCCATCAACAAATAGAACAGATTTGAACATCAGGCATCTGGGCAATCAGAAAAAAAGGGTGCAGAGAAAGGATCTGTCTGATTTAGAGCAGCCCTGAAGAACTAAAACATGCTTTAATAGCAACAGGCTTCCGTTCGAGAAAATTGTCAGCGGGGATACACGTTCTACCGTATTGTCTCATCTTTAATAAACGGCTTGAATGGGGTCAATTAAATCCCTGAGTGTAATTTCATGCATTCACAGGGCCAGAGTATTTCTCACTTTAAGTTCTTGTCAAGACTAGGCTTTGAGGAGCCCCCCAATTTGCAGTAAATGGTTACATGCTCATGCCCACATTTCTCACATGCCCATTTCATTCCTCATTTGCAGACAGATAATCAGAACGTCATTACTGTGTCCACACCGGGCAGCTGCAATCATTATTGAGCAACATGAAAGGCGCCAGTGGACGAGTAATTCTAACAGTGAGTGAAAGGAAAGCAGACTGGGGAAAAAAAGATGGGAAGAGGGTCATGCTGAGTGGCAAAAGAGAAGTGTGGCCCTGATCTTGAAGCTTGGTTACTGTCAGGTTCATCTTGTATCATCATCATTTGAACCAGGATAAGAAACAGGTTCGGCCTTAAACAGGTCAAAGATAATCCTAGCAATGGTCAAAATCTCCCTCTCTCAGTCAAGGGTGACTGGTCACAGGTGGTGCTGGAGCCTATCCCACTGCAATAGGTCAAATGGCAGAGACACAACCTGGCCTAGGTGTTTCAGTATTTGCTATTATGAGGCTGCAAGAGGAAGTATGTTCTCAGTGTTGCATAAAAGACCTTTGACGTTGTACTGACTGATCACAGTATTAGCTGCAGATGAAATTTGTGCTCAAATACAAGGGAAGCTAAACCTGTTATGTAGTACTGCAGAGAAGAACTAAATAAAATGTGGTTTAGAGATAAATAGTTAAAACACTAATTTAACTGTGCAATATTAAGTGTAATGTCATTTAGATTTTTCTCATTATGTGAATATCAAATTAAGATATCCTGTCCTAAACAACTGTAGTGCTTTATGTGTAATGTCTTCAGTTCTACAAAAGGTTGGTGCTGGCTCATAATAATAATAATAATAATAATCCATCCATCCATCCATTTTCTCCCGCTTATCCGAGGTCGGGTCGCGGGGGCAGCAGCTCCAGCAGGGATGCCCAGACTTCCCTCTCTCCGGCCACTTCTTCCAGCTCCTCCGGGCGGATCCCAAGGCGTTCCCAGGCCAGCCGAGAGACATAGTCTCTCCAGCGTGTCCTGGGTCTTCCCCGGGGTCTCTTTCCGGTGGGACGTGCCCGGAACACCTCACCAGGGAGGCGTCCAGGGGGCATCCTAATCAGATGCCCGAGCCACCTCATCTGGCTCCTCTCGGTGCGGAGGAGCAGCGGCTCTACTTTGAGCCCCTCCCGGATGGCTGAGCTTCTCACCCTATCTCTAAGGGAGAGTCCAGACACCCTGCGGAGGAAACTCATTTCGGCCGCTTGTATTCGCGATCTCGTTCTTTCGGTCACTACCCACAGCTCGTGACCATAGGTGAGGGTGGGAACGTAGATCGACTGGTAAATTGAGAGCTTTGCCTTCTGGCTCAGCTCCTTCTTCACCATGACGGACCGATGCAGAGCCCGCATTACTGCAGAAGCTGCCCCGATCCGCCTGTCGATCTCCCGCTCCATTTTACCCTCACTCGTGAACAAGATCCCAAGATACTTAAACTCCTCCACTTGGGGCAAGGTCTCACTCCCAATCCTGAGAGGGCATTCCACCCTTTTCCGACTGAGGACCATGGCCTCAGATTTAGAGGTGCTGATTCTCATCCCAGCCGCTTCACACTCGGCTGCGAACCGATCCAGAGAGTGCTGAAGGTCACGGCATGATGAGGCCAACAGGACAACGTCATCTGCAAAAAGCAGAGACCCAATCCTGAGCCCACCAAACCGGACCCCCTCAACGCCCTGGCTGCGCCTAGAAATCCTGTCCATAAAAGTTATGAACAGGATCGGTGACAAAGGGCAGCCCTGGCGGAGTCCAACCCTCACCGGGAACAGGTCCGACTTACTGCCGGCAATGCGGACCAAGCTCTGACACCGGTTGTACAGGGACCGGACAGCCCTTAACAGGGAATCCGATACCCCATACTCCCGGAGTACCCCCCACAGGAGCCCCTGAGGGACACGGTCGAATGCCTTCTCCAAGTCCACAAAGCACATGTAAACTGGTTGGGCAAACTCCCATGCACCCTCCAGGACCCTGCTAAGGGTGTAGAGCTGGTCCACTGTTCCGCGACCTGGACGAAAACCACATTGCTCCTCCTGGATCTGAGGTTCGACTATCCGACGGACCCTCCTTTCCAGGACCCCTGAATAGACTTTCCCCGGGAGGCTGAGAAGTGTGATCCCTCGATAATTGGAACACACCCTCCGGTCCCCTTTCTTAAAGAGGGGGACCACCACCCCGGTTTGCCAATCCAGAGGCACCGTCCCCGATGTCCATGCGATGTTGCAGAGGTGTGTCAGCCATGACAGTCCTACAACATCCAGAGCCTTGAGGAACTCTGGGCGGATCTCATCCACTCCCGGAGCCCTGCCACCAAGGAGCTTTTTGACCACCTTGGCAACCTCGACCCCAGAGATGGAAGAGTCCACCTCGATGTCCCCAGGCTCTGCTTCCTCCTCGGAAGGCATGTTGGTGGAATTAAGGAGGTCTTCGAAGTACTCCCCCCACCGACCCACAACGTCCCGAGTCGAGGTCAGCAGCGCACCATCCCCACTATACACTGCGTTGACCGTGCACTGCTTTCCCCTCCTGAGACGCCGGATGGTGGACCAGAATTTCCTCGAAGCCGTCTGGAAGTCCTTCTCCATGGCCTCTCCAAACTCCTCCCATGCCCGAGTTTTTGCCTCAGCAACCACCAGAGCCGCATTCCGCTTGGCCTGTCGGTACCTATCAGCTGCCTCCGGAGCCCCACTGGTCAAAAAGGCCCGGTAGGACTCCTTCTTCAGCTTGATGGCATCCCTCACCGCTGGTGTCCACCAACGGGTTCTAGGGTTGCCACCGCGACAGGCACCGACCACCTCCCGGCCACAGCTCCGGTCAGCCGCCTTGACAATGGAGGTGCGGAACAAGGTCCATTCAGACTCAATATCCCCCACCTCCCCCTGGACGTGGTTAAAGCTTTGACGGAGGTGGGAGTTGAAGCTTGTCCTGACAGGGGACTCTGCCAGACGTTCCCAGCAGACCCTCACGATACGTTTGGGCCTACCAGGTCTGACCGGCATCCTCCCCCACCAACGAAGCCAACTCACCACCAGGTGATGGTCGGTTGACAGCTCCGCCCCTCTCTTTACCCGAGTGTCCAAGACATGGGGCCGCAAGTCCGATGACACGACCACAAAGTCGATCATTGAACTGCGGCCTAGGGTGTCCTGGTGCCAGGTGCACATGTGGACATCCTTATGCCTGAACATGGTGTTCGTTATGGACAATCCGTGACGAGCACAAAAGTCCAATAACCAAACACCGCTCTGGTTCAGATCGGGGGGGCCATTCCTCCCAATTACGCCCTTCCAGGTGTCACTGTCATTACCCACGTGAGCATTGAAGTCCCCCAGCAGAACGATAGAGTCACCAGGAGGGACGCTCTCTAGCGCCCCCTCCAGAGACCCCAGAAAGGGTGGGTAGTCCAGAATGCTGTTTGGCGCATAAGCGCAGACAACACTAAGGACCCGTCCCCCGACCCGAAGGCGGAGGGCCGCCACCCTCTCATCTACAGGGGTAAACCCCAATGTACTGGCGCCAAGCCGTGGGGCAATAAGTATGCCCACACCTGCTCGGCGCCTCTCACCGGTGGCAACTCCAGAGTGGAAAAGAGTCCAGCCCCTCTCAAGGAGACTGGTTCCAGAGTCCAAGCTGTGCGTCGAGGTGAGTCCAACTATATCTAGCTGGAACTGCTCAACCTCGCGCACTAGCTCAGCCTCCTTCCCCACCAGAGAGGTGACATTCCACGTCCCTAGAGCCAGCTTCTGCAGCCGAGGATCGGACCGCCAAGGCCCCCGTTTTCGGCCACCGCCCAGCTCACAATGCACCCGACCTCTTTGGCCCCTCCCACAGGTGGTGAGCCCATGGGAAGGGGGACCCACGTTGCCTCTTCGGGCTAAGCCCGGCCGGGCCCCATGGGTGAAGGCCCGACCACCAGGCGCTCGCCAGCGGGCCCCACCTCCAGGCCTGGCTCCAGAGGGAGGCCCCGGTGACCCACGTCCGGGCGAGGGAGAACGTCTTCCAAGGTTTTTATGCATCATCAGAGGTCCTCTGAACCGCTCTTTGTCTCTTCCCTCACCTAGGACCTGTTTGCCTTGGGTGCCCCTACCAGGGGCATAAAGCCCCGGACAACATAGCCCCCAGGATCATTGGGACACGCAAACCCCTCCACCACGATAAGGTGGCGGTTCAAGGAGGGGAATAATAATAATAATAATAATAAATAGACAAATTAATATGTCTGTTTTTTTTTGGCAGTGGATGGACCAACATGGGCACTCTGAATGGTCTGTGGTGACAAAGCTTCACACACAGCAAGCTGCAATGTGCTTTTCCATCAAAGGCCCAATTTTTCTTTTTTTTAACATTTTTTTTATTTGTGCTAAAGTGGATTTACTGCTGAATATCATCAGATGAACTAGCCTCCGCTGCCTGCACATTTCATTTAGCTTTGGGTGCATGGCTCAGTCTTAGTTTGTCCTTTGATTGTCCTTCAACACCTTTTGATGGATACTGGTGGTTCTCCAGAACAGAATGTTCATAGTATTTGGTATTCAGTTGGGATACGTAACCATCAGCACTGGACAATGGAGCAATGGAAGAAGGTGGTTTGGTCTAAATCATCTTTTATATGATGTGGATGACTCCCTGGGAATTGCTCTGCTGGCAATGTGAATACTAATTACCACCTACATAAATATTGTTGCAGTTCAAACTTTGTAATGGTATTCCCTAAAGGCAGTTGTCTCTTTCCACAGGGAATGGCTTGAGGAACTTCACAAAGAGTTCAAGGAGCTGACTTGGCTTCCAGATTCCCCAGATTTCAGTCTGAAGGAACATCTGAGGTTCTGGACAAACTTATCCAATAAATGGAGGCTCCACCTTGCAACTTACAAACCTTTAAGAACTAGCTGCTAGTGTGTTAGTGCCAGTTATTTAAGCTCATCCTCAAAGTTCTTCTGGAGTCAGGGCTTCAGTAGGCTCTATTGGTGGTCCAAAGAGAACCTACACAATATTTGGCATGTGGCGTTACTGTTAAAGCTGATCATTATTTGTTGAGAGACAAATTATTTTGTCATGGCTCATGAATGCTATGCAATCAAGCCCAGGATGCAGCTGAAGGCATTCCATTTCAGAGTAATCAGAGGATTGGTGTATGCTATATCTGATGTATACTTTTCATTTCTCCACAGTACTTTTTGAAAAATGGTTGACAAAAATGTGACTGGTGATATGCTGTGGGGCCTGAGATATTTAATGAAATGCAAATAAAATGTATACAAGCTGTAGCTGTAGGTATAGTCCATCTCAGATTGAGCTCTTGTATACTCCACTGTAAGAAATAAATGTTGCTTTGACCTCAGAAAGTAAACAAGTTTGATGACAAACAGTCTACATTTCAGATAAAGCACTGAATCATTATTTTTGTTGTTGTTTTTGTTGTTTTTGTACTGTGCAGTGCTATCATGGTCTCATCTTGGATGCAGCCTTGTGTTTAGAACATTTTTAATTATGCTCAGTCCAGGTCCTGAAGAACCTCTGTGCCCTGCATAGCGTATTGTTCTATCTGCTGTAACACATCCACTTCAAGTCAGGAAGGGCTTGTTAATCAGTCCATTTGTTGCATCAAGTGTTTTGAGGGCTGGGGAAAATCTTCATGGCCCTGGTACTCCAGGACCAGGACTTAAAAACATCAATCCCAAATCTCAACAATCTCAAAAATCAAATGGGATATAATTTATTGATTTATTTTCTTATTTTATCGTCAATAATATTTCTCTCAGATTATGGTTGCATGAAATAAAATAAACATAAAAATAAATAAACATAACACTGCTGTATTGGCCCTGTCAGTGGGAGACTGCATTGTTCTCCTCCAAGCACATTAAGTCTAACTATTAAATTGACCCAGAGAAAGCCTGCACTAGCCCTCACCTTCCAGGGATGATATCATATAATTGGGGAAGTTCTAGCTATTGAGTGGATTTGGCGGTGGCTAAAACTGAGAAGTGAATAAAAGGGAAAAACTGTGCTTTCCACAGCAGTCATACATATTGGGATTCTGTATCCTAATTAATAACAAAAATAAAAAAGACTTGTCTTTAGTGTGGCTGTGCCTGTGATCCAGCTCCTCCTGATACATTCAGGTTTGTCTGGCCTACATGCTCAGAATAGATGTAGCTTTCCAGCAAGTGGGGATGTTATTTATGGTAAAGGTTCCTCTGGCTGGCTGTGCCATGGCCTCTCTGCATGGTCCTGAGGAGCAGTGCCAGGGCTCGAAACGCCAGAGCCACATTTCCATCTCATTCATCACCAACGGACAGATAATCCGAAAGTCATTACTGTAGGCTGACACCAGCGCTCACTCCGGGAAGACAGAGTAATTGAGCAGCATGGAAAAGAGAGAGAGAGAGAGAGAGAGAGAGAGAGAGAGAGAGAGAGAGAGAGAGAGAGAAGAGAGGAGGAAAAGTGGAAGAAAGAGATACACACCTGCATGTACATGCCTATCAACACACCCCTCACATATTCCTCTTTGTGCTTTAATGGTCTTTTTCGCAGTGAAAACCAAACTGTTTAAAATCATCTGGACAATATCTGTGCTGTAACTCGAACAACAGAAAACAGCGTTAGAATAAAGACCACAAAAGCACAAATACAGTAAGAGGAAACAGAAACACTTAGAACAGTTGATATGTCGACTGGATAGAAGAACACGCACTATATTCCAGATTTCTGCTTCACACCCCCAGGATCTGCTTAATACAAACAGCAGCACTCCTGATTTCACTTAATTTGCACTGTTTAGCCAAATCCAGTGCTAGACCAATAATACAGTGCTGCCATGAAGACAAGTTCAGAATTGGTTCATTGAGAACTTTGCCAAAATATAAAATCTCATCCTACATTTTATTATTTTAATAGTTTTTTTTATTATTCAGAGCTGTTCTCAGCACTATATCTTAAATCTGCAAATACAAAACAGTTTATATGCATTTATTCAGTGCCCAATACACTTACTAACCCATTTTTCTTGTAATGATTAGGGTCGCAGGTGGTGATGGAGTCTATCCCAGCCCTCACAGGGCAAAAGGCAGTGAAGCACTCTGGACAGGTCACCAGTCAATCGGAGGGCAGAAACACAGACAAACACACTCACACACTCAACTCTGTGAGCCAATTCAAGCATCTACAATCCATCTGCCAATGCATCTCTTTGGGAAGAAACTCACAGAATCATCTCCAAATCCACACAGAACGGACCCGGGCCATCCCACCTGGAAATCAAACCCATTACCCTCTTGTTGTGAAGCAACAGTTCTACCCACTGTGCCACAGTGCTGCCCTGTGACCAATACAACCCATTTAAATGGGTCTATTTTACATTCTTTTTAGTAGCCCCCACACGCCATTTTGCAGAGGAGTAAAAATGTGCAGTTCAGGATGCAAGTCAGTTTTCTGCTTTGTAGATCCATCACCAGACTGCTCCCACATAGTTATTGCTTTATTTGCATATCAAACAGATTTCATCATTCAACTTTCACTATTTTTAGACTCAGGAAGTCTTGTAAACATGCTCAAAATACATTTTTGCAACCCTGTGCCAAATGTTTTTTGTTATTCCGTTTCTCACGTTCATGTTTAAGCTTTGGAATAAATTAAACTTTCATTTCCTTTTTCATTTGACTGCAATAATACAGATTTATAAGTAGCTTGTATTAACAGAGTAAATTATTTTTGTAACCTTGGAAGGACCGACCAGCTTCTTGACTGAAGGCCATTTATGCTGTCAATGCACTAAGATCTGCATCGTAAGTAAAGTGAATTATTGCATTATGAGTCACGCCTCGCCACTGATAAATAACAAGGGGTTTGCAGACTGTTTCCATTTATTTTAAACAGCGTTACATTATCTGGTTTGAAAAGAAATGTTTTTGGGGAAATTCTTATCGCATGCTGATCTTATGAGTCATGCTGCTAGCTTAGATGTACTTGAGTCTCTCTCTCTTTCTCTCTTTGAGCACAGCAGGTGGCTGTTGAGAGGCCTCTCAATGATCTCAGACTTTTTTCATATTCTCAGTGTGCGCTCCAATTTCCCAATAAGTAGCTGACGTTTCCAATATAACTTGCTCAGCACTGCTAAATCAACAGTTTCCTTGCTTAATTTTATTGATGTGGCACAGAGCAGAGAACTGTTCCTCCACTTTTAAAGCTGAAATATTATGTGTGTACTCAGGTATTGAGAGATGTGAGGCACTGAACACATTTCACTGGGGTGGTGTTGCCTAGGCCATAAGTGACGGGCATATTCTGCAAACGCACCAGAGTCCAGCTCTCAAAGGGGTCACCCTCAAAGTCACAGAATACATTGATACACTGATGTTCAAAAACAGTTGAAGCAAACTATTAGACAAGCTCCCTACTGCAGATCGGTGCTTGTTCACTGCTGACAAAACATGATCCATTGTTAAACTAACAAAAATGAATTGATGAATTGAACCTTCTGTGAAAAAGGCTAAAAATGCTAAAAATACTAAGGCATGCCAGAGCTGGCAAGAATGGGGAATCAGGCATTATGTCAAATTAAAGAAAATTAAAGCAAATTAAAGAAAGTTTTACTTCTGGTGTTGATGAGAAATTTGTGAGAAACTGTGTCCAATCAGGTAGATCTTACATTGCGGTGTAAAAGTTGGTGTAAAATGTGTTTTTCTATTATACACTCTGAAAGTGTTGGGAGGATCTCTGATATTATTTTTCCATCAAGACTTTAAATTGATAAAATATCCTCCTTGCTTTTAGTGCCAGTACCTGCATCAGCTGGAAAGTTTTATTCAACTTCCATGAAGAGCTTGATGTTAAGATTTACATTATTGTATGCATGTAACTATTTTATCGCCAACATTAAATGCTGCAGATTTTATTCATGTTGTGCTCAAATAAGGGTAACTATAAATGCAGTTTTTATGAGAGGTTAATTAGCTTAACAACTAACTAACTAAAGCAGGCTAATGCAATTTAAATCTTGCCGTTCTTTTAATTTAAAGGGGCAGCGGTGGCCTAGTGGCTAGGGAGTTGCCCCGCATCGGAAGATTGTGGGTTCGATTCCTTCACAAGCAGGTTGCTCTGAGGTACCCTTGAGCAAGGTACCGTCCCCGTCACTGCTCCCCGGGTGCTTTCAATAGCTGCCCACCGCTGCACGGTGTTTGTGTGCATGGGTTAAAAGCAGAGGTCCAATTTTGTTGTGGTTCACGCTTCCTGTGCTGTGACCTCACAATGACATGGGTTGTCACTTTCACTTAATGTGATGCTAATAAAATATTTTTCATTCTTAAATTGTTTTAAGTGTTTGTAGCATAAATGGTCCTTTTTAGTTAGTGTGAACAAGTTCAAAATACAATCATAAATAGTGGCTAGAGACTAGAAAGTAGGGGGTTCGAATCCCAGCTCAGCAGGTTGCCCTGAGGTGCTTTAACATGGCTGCAGACCTAGCCCTGCAACTTGTCATAGTCATAACGGGACAGCTCTAATGGCCTTTCTTCTGTGTTTTTGAAGAAAATTTTTTAAAAAGTGGAAGTGACTGTTTGTCATTGTGAAACAGCACAACAACCAACAAAATACAACCTCTGCTTTTCACCTATACCTCTGCATTCCCTGAATGTAATACATTAGACAAATGGAGCAGAGGCCAACCATATCCCACCAGCCATATCTGGGGAGCAGTGTTGGGGATGGTACCTTGCTCAAGGGTAACCTTCTGGTCCGGACCTTCCAATCATGGAGCGTCATCCATAACTACTGGGCCACCAATGTCCAAATGTGACCGCAAGCATGTAAACATTCAGCCTGTTATAGCTTCACTTTGCTTTCATGCACCCACCTATAAAGTAATCTTAGGTCATGTCATGTTTGAGTGATCTGACCATGATGGTCAATTTCAGACTTTAACATAACACAAAAAAAAAATCCAAGAATCTAGGTAGGAACTGGGGTGGTGGTGGTCTAGTGGAGGTACTTGCCTATGGACCAATGGCTCAAGAGGTCCCAGTTTCGAATCCCACCTCAAGCACTACCACCACTGGGTCCCTGAGCAAGACCCTTAACCCTGAGTTGCTCCAGGGGGACTGTCCCTGTAATCAGGACATGGAAGTCGCTCTGGATAAGAGCAACTGCTAAATGCCGTAAGTTAACTGTTTTATACGTATAAAGACTAATAAGAATATTCTTACCTTACTTTGTAAGGTCCCAGTCCTGTCTCATCGCTTGTAGGTGTGTATTTGTTTGTTCTTGTTTTCTCTTTGCAAAGGACAGTTGTAAAGTGAAAGTGACTATTTGTCATTGTGAATACACAGCACCGCACACAGTGAAACACAGCAAAATTCTTTCTCTGCATTTCACCAGTCACACACAGTGCAGCAGGAGGCAGCCATGGAGCAGTGATGGGGAAGGTACTTTGCTCTAAGGTACCACAGGGTAACTTGCTTGACCAGGACTTGAACCCACAACCTTCGGAACATAGAACCTAATCCCTCACCAATAGGCCACCACTAGTGGTGAGCAGTGCAATCAGAAAGACGACGTGATGCTGCCTCCTATCTAATCCTGCACTGTCCTGATTCTTATGTAAGAATTCACAAGACAGTAGGGATAAAAACAAAAACCATATTAAATGTAAGTTTTTGCACAGAAGATGCAAGCTAATGTTGAATTTAATGAGTACTGAAATGAGTGGAGTACAGAAATAAAAATTAAAAAATCCTGAACCTGCAGAATATGTCCTTGGGATGAGATTGGGTGTACATATAAATAAAACTACAGGTGCTTACAGACAGTTTCCTGTAACATATAAGAACATGTATGTGTCCATTCTGGGAACGCTGAAATTCATATAAAACAAGAACAAAGAAAGAGCTTCTAAAAGACAAACAGATGGAAAGGGGTGTTTACAGGAACATTCATGATGGCTCCTATTTTCAGAATCGTTCCCTATTCTCATAGCTGAGACGTGTTCTACAGTTTCTGCTCTATTATGATGATTTTGAAACTGCTAATCCTTTGGGTTTGAAGAGGGGCATCCAAAAACTTGGCTGCGTCTGTTTTATTTTTAAAAATCTTGCCCCAAGTGTAACTCCATACTAATGAATGTGCATCTTGCATCTGTTTTCCACACTGAAGATCTAAAAGCACATGACTTTGAAGAGATACAAAAACCTCATACTGATGATTTGAAATCACAAGGAATACAGCTTTCAAACCATTTTTTGGCTCAGTATTTCAAATAACAAATAATCTTGCATAAAAGCCTTTTTAGCGTCTTTGGAACGCTTTCATGCAACACATTACTGTAGATTTCACGTGTAAGGAAGTTTCTGTAGTTTCTGTATTTACTAATACAAGACAAATTTTGCATTTAAAACACATTGAAATTGAATATTTTATTCTATGCATGCATGAGTGAATAGAGGATGTTGTACAGAATGAACTTAGGCTGGTTCCTTGTTAAAAACGGAAGTATCATTGAACATGCCGGGGCAGCGGTGGCCTAGTGGTTAGGGAGTTGCCCCGCATTGGAAGATTGTGTGTTTGATTCCCTCCCCAGTGGGTT